>CM062587.1:2849203-3474342 GCA_031468815.1 Morus bassanus
AAGGTTGTTTTTTAGGAACATATATTAAATTTCTGATCTTTGAGTTTCAAAGGACTTATTAAGTTTTTCAAAAGTTCTTCTATTATAAGTACTGTACTTATTAAGAACTAATACTAAGTAAAGTCTTCTTGAAGTAATTGATATCTTAGAACTTCAACAAGGCATTAAAGGACTTTATTATTAGGAAGGTAATTTCTGTGTGCAGACAAAGTCCTTAATATTCCTAACATTAAAAAAAAAGGTTTTGACACAGTCTATTTTTCCTAACACTTAAGAACTTTTTTGTCATACAAACTCTTACTGAACCTGAACTCTAGAGTTCTAAGGAGTTCTTATGGCAAAACCAGGAGGAGTTCTTATGGCAACCCAAGTAAAGTTCCTAAAGTTCTTTTTTTAAGAACTTTTATGTTTTTAAAATAAAAGAAACAGTTATTAGAACTTTAAACGCTAGTGTCCTCAAATGTCTTAATATACTTTCTAAAATGTCTTTTTGTTTAATTGAACATTCAAAAGACTTAATATCCTTTTAATAAATTTTTTATTATAGTGAAACCTAAACTTTGACTTGAATAGAAAATGTTTATACTAGACTATTTACTTGACTGTATCTTAGACTTGGTAATTATGAACATAAACCTAAACAGTACTTTTGAAACAAAAGAACTTTGTTAATGTCTAGAAAAAAATCTTAAAAACTGTTCCTTTAAGATCTGAGGTTAGACATAAAAAAACCCCAGAAAACCAAACTTTAAAAACCAGCTTCATCTTGTCTTGCCTATTACTAAAAAAAGGTTAGAATGTCTTAGGTCTTTTATTTGCCTAAAGGTTTTAATAAAAAAACCTGTTGAATGTAATAAACTTTGCTTACAGTTCTTAACAAAACTTCTGTCAAAAGAACTTCTGTCAAAAAAAATTCAAGGTTTGCCTCAACAACTTCAAAAACTTTTTGTCTAGACATAAGTAAGTTTTAAGACATAATAAAATACCTAAAACTAAAAACCAGATGTTATTTTATTCGACAATAATAAAGATGAAAAAAAACCTCCAAAAGGTCAACAGTTGTATTACTGTCTAAAGTAAGATTCTATAAAGAACTGTAATACAAGTTACTATTAATAGATTTACATAGTTAAAGTTTTTTAAGACAAAGTAGACATTTTAGGAACTTGTCTAATAAGTATGTAAATAATTTTTTTGTCTAAGAACTTAAAGACACATTTTAGTAAGACAAAAAAACAAAGGTGAAGTTACTTTGACCTGTCTATAGACAAAAAAGAACTTAGTATGTTCTTAGATAAGACATGAAACTTGTAGTGCATTAAGAAATTTATTAAGAACAAAAAATTACATGTCTTAGGTAAAAAGTAGTTAATAAGTTACTGTTAGTATTAATTTGAAGAACTTCTTGTTTCTTTTAGTAACTTAATACTAATAGTAACTTGTCTTTGTATTACACTTTAGGAATTTAAATTTAATACAGACATTTTAGTTACTAACTTTCTGTAAGTTAGATATCTAAATACAAAAGTTTACTTGTTGGACTTCTTATTGAAAGTTCTTAAACTATTAATGTAATGTAAAAGGTCCTGAACTTTACATTTATTAAAACTTTGAGGTTCTTCAATAACTACTTCTTCTTTAGTTTTAAGTTATTAAAATAGATAAACCTTTACCTTCCTTTAATAAAGGTCTGTAAACTGTCTGAAATTAAATATTTACAAAGCTGACCTTTTAAGTTCCTTAATAGTTTAAACTATTAAGGAACTTGAAATAAAATTAGTAAGAAGGACTCAGATAAAGGTCTTTTACATTGTTAGGCTAAGTTTAAGAACTAGTTTACTAATTTATTATTATTACTAAATAATAGTATAGTAAAGAAGTACACAAAGCTAAAGAAGGTAAGTACTACTACTTAATAATAATAATAAATTAGTATAGTAAAGAGCTTTAAAAAGAAGTTCTGAAAACCATCCTGACCTTAAGAGCTTCAATAAACTTTAAAGGCAGTTGTGTATAAAAAGACCCCCCAAAAAAAAAAGTTTTTATATGAAAGATCTGTCTTTAAGGATGTTTTTAGGAAGTTATTGTTGTCTTCTTTAGAACCTAGTCGGTTGTTGTTGAAACATCTTCTTTTTGTAAAGCGTATTACAACAGTCTTACCTTCAAGAGTACTACATCAAAAACCTCTGAGTGTTTTATACTCTTGAAGGTTTCCTCTAAAAACCTTCACAAGGTAAATGTTAAACAATGTGACTCTGAGTCCTTTAAATTCTACACTCTTAAACAAAAAAGTAAACTCAAACTTTACTACTTTAGATATATATCTACACGATATAACAATTTTAAATGTTTGTTATAAAAGTTATACAAAGGGTGTTAAAGAAGTAAAAAAAAAAAAAAGGTGGAACTTTATATGATGTTAAAAAGTAGTACGAGTCCTTGATTACACTTAAAAGTTTTTGATGTAAAGCAGCAAACAAACCTCCAAGGCTCCCACGGTCAGTTGAAGTCTGGATCAAGTAATTTTTGGTTTCACAAAAGGAAGTAAGTTCTAGGTGACTATGGTGTAGGACTGACTGACTCCGTGTTGCGGCATCTCAGCTCCTTCAGGGCTTCTCTTTAGGATCTGGGTACGGAAAAGGTTGCAGAGCCCTTCGGAAGGTGGGATGAGTCTGAGGGCAGCTTGGCCTGACAAGAACTGCACAGAGGTCATAGAGCCTCTTGTGCGGACCGCCTGGGTAGTGACCCAGGCAAAGGTCTTAGTGACACCTGATTATAAGGAGATTTTTAGAAAACTCGATAGCGTTTAGAGATAAAACCTAAAGAAAAAAGAAATCTATACTCATAGCGCTTCTGAGGTCTATAACAGGAGTTTTGAAACAGGAGAGATTAAAACTCCATAGAGAGGAGATGTTAAGAGTTTTTGACCACTCCCTTTAGAGAGAGTTAAAACTTCACCCGTAAGAGTTGAGTGCAAAATTCAAACAAAACTCTAAACTCCCTGAGATCTTTCAGGAGCCTAAACAATTTTTGGTGGCTCTTGGGCTTAGCTAGTTTGGAGCGTTTAAAGCAGGAGTTTTAAGAAGTAACATTTAGAGGTAAAAATGCTCTAAACTCCAACGGTTTTAAACCACTCCCAGCTCTAAAAAAGAAAGGTTTTTAAAACCTTACAGTAGAGTGCTTAAAGAAGATTTCTGAGAGAGAGTTTTGTAAAAAAAAAAAATAAATCTATATTTTTTACCTCTTTTGACTCTAAAGCTTTTCATAAAATACAGCTTAAAGAGTTCAATGGAATCTATCAAATATCTAGCTTGAAACTCAAAACCAAAGAAACCCATTTTAAACCTTTTCAGACAGCATTAGTTTTTTGTTTAAGGCTTTTGCACCCTACAAAAGCATTCAAGTGTACAGGGCAAAAGGCTTATAATAGCTCTTTACCTAAAAAATCTTGTTTTTTTAGAAGAACACCATGTGAAAACTCTTTAAACTTACTTTTTAGAGTTTGTATGAGTTAGAGGCTTTTTTTATAACTGTCTCTAAACTCTTAAATGCAGAGTTGAAACTCTAAAAGATTTGAGTAAAAGTCAGTCCATAAGAGTTCTAAAAACCTCTGTAGTGTTATAACTCCAAAAATCTACTTCCAAATAAAACCCAAAAACTACTCTGAAAACCTCTAGAGGTTTTCAGAACAAAACCCAACTGTTGAGTTAGTAACTGCAGATTTCTGTTGAGGTCAATTTTTTTTTTTTTTTTTTTTTTTTTAAAGTAAGCTCTGAAAGTTTTTTAAAAAAGTCTTTCAAGTGCTACTTTAAAATGTTTCAAAACTGTATTTAGAGGTTTTTTTGAAGTTTTTTTAAAAAATAAAAACCTTTAGGAGTATGTTTTTCAGTTTAGTCACTTAACTTTTCACCTTTTATAGCTTTTTGGTTTTCTAATTAAAACCAGGTTTTAATTAAAAACAAACAAACAAACAAAAAAATCTTTATCATCTTGACTGTAGGTTTCATCTATGCAACTACTTTCACCCAACCCACAGTTTCCTTTTCAAAAAGGTACAAAATAACCCTTTTAAAACCTTACAAGTCCTTTACCTTAAAAAATACCCCATTGCAGGATTTGTACAGTTAAAAAAATACATACTAGCTAAGTTTAAGAAAAAAAAAAAACCACCTCACTTATATAACTAAAAATTGAAGGGTTAGGGTTGTTTGGGGTTTTTGTAGGGTTTTTAAACCTTACCCATCTTGTTATAAACCAACAGGTTTAAAACCTCAGTTACAGCATATAATCTAACACCAAAGGCTAAAAAGAGTTACACATTCTGAAAGAAAAATCTTTTCAGTAAAAGCCTTTCCATAAACTTTTATTGAAAGTTTTAGGCGTTCAGACTTTTGGAAACTTCTTCTTACCTTCCTGAGGTTTCACAGAAATAGTTTTCTACGCTAGATTTCACTGTTGTACAAAGGACAGTTTAGCCCTTTTTACATCTCAAAAAAAAAAAAAAAAAAAATCAGGTAAGCAACATAACACAGGTAACACCAGGGGATTACCTAGTTGGAAACAAACAGCGTTCCAGCGTCGCTACATGAAATGCCTGGAAAAGGTTCCACCAGTTCTAGATGAAGCAGTTTGTAGTGACCTATTTTTCCCGTTTAGGTCTAGCTTTGAAAAATTCCGTTACCTTGGTAAACCTTTACTTTGGCTTTTTCCATAAGTCTGTAGGGTTTTGGCTGTTTTAGATAACAAACCAGGACAAAGCTTTCTTGGGGGTGACCTTTCACCCTCAGTTAAAACCACATTAAAAGTCTAGTTTAACAAGAACTAGATGCAAATGTCTTGATGAATTAAACTTCCTATCCAAAACTAATCAGGAAGAACAGTTTAAAAAATGCTTTGGGTGTCAAGTTTCACCAGTTGGCTTTCCCTAGAAGGTTTAAACCTAACCCTTTTACCTAACATCTAAATGCGACTTAAAGATTTTTTGGGTTTCACCTGAACTAGTTTCCCACCTACAAACCTATAGTGGTTATTCTGTAGACTTGTAACCTCCTAGGTTTTACCTAAAGTTAGAAACTTGATTCTACTTTAATTGTTTTAAACTTTACTTTATAACCTCTATCTTTAAAATGTTATTTTTTTTTCTTTGAAAAGTTTGATTAAGGTATATTTGGTAAGCTTCCAGGTTGGATGTTTGAATAAAGTTAAAAAAATAAAAAATTTCCAAACCTAGACCTCAAAACCTCTAGGCAAAAAAAAAAAAAAAAAAAAGTTTTTCGTACACTGTTTGTAACAACTGTAATTGTGTTTGCTGTAAGTTTAAACTTAGTAGTACTCACCATAGGCTTTTGCACTAACACCCAATACTTGAAATAACTGACTCCAACCGAAACCTTTTGGTTTGGGTGTCACTTGAACTGGCTTTCTGGGGAACTGTTGGGACTCCACCTTCCATTTTTATACGCAGGTTGTCAGACTACGTGCATTAATGAAAATACACTGCTTGTCACATTATGATTGGGTTGTATTTCATTTTTTTTTGGGGGTCAGTTTTTAAACACCTCACAGAAGGCTGTTTAAAAAATGTTATGTTTTTTTTTTACTCACTGAAACTCACTGATGGAGAGACAAAAGATGGCTTCATCTTCCTTAAGACACATTTAACACTGCAGTCAAACAAGGTTCTTTCATTGGCCTACACAGACCTTGCTCTTAAGAATTTTTACAGCCTCGCCTCTAAGCTAAGCCCACAGGGTTGCAGGTAAAGGGCAAAACTGTCTGCCCTGCTGTAAGCCTTTGCCTTCTCCATAGTTAGAACTCTCGAGGCTTATGGCAGGACAGATAAAGGTGGTGGTAAAGGCATTAATGAACCTACAGCACGTGTGACTCCAGTCAGAGACTGAAAAATTGGGACCATCGCTAATGAGTCTAAGGGACACTAAGTCACGCTTGAGGATTACTGCAAGTTTTGGATTCCCAATTGTAAAACTGAGGTTAGGGTTTTCCTTAGTTTAGTCTACTAAAACCCCTCTTTAGGTCGGTTTGACCTTATACGTACAAAACTTGTCGCTAAACTCCTACAGGGTTGCCGTTAGAAAAGCGTCTCAGGGTGACATCAATCACCATGCCTTGTTTAGGTAGGGTTGCAGAGGCAGAAGGGGAGAGCTAAGGTTACTCTATGACCACAAGATACTCTTTGTGAAGGTCAAACTCCAGGTTTTACCTCTAAGGGGAAGAGCAGTTGCGCATGCACAGGGCAAACCCTACCCTTCTTGGCGTTACATTTTTCTTTTCAAACCGGGCGTAAGGGAAGTTTCACAAGCTACCTCCCAGTTTTGCCCCGTGTTACTGGTTTGCCACTGATCGTTCGTCACTTCCTACGCAGCGTTCCTTTCACAGCAGGTCTCTGAGACGCCATTCCACAGCGCGGCGCCCTTACACAGTAACAAAGCTCAGTGGTATCGGAAGGTTCCAGCAACATCTAAACCTTCCGGTTTTCTACAGAAACCTGATTTTGCTCTAAAAAGCTTTATACAATGACCTGGTTACAGCTTCAGGTTTCTTAGATAATAAGACACTAGCAACATCGCGCCCAATTTCGGAAAAAACCGTGAGGTGAAAAGCTGGGGTGCCTGTTGGTGCTGACAGTGTTGTGGTCTCTGTGGAAAGCGACCAAAGCGTCACCTTCCCATAAAAAAAATGGGGTGGGCCACCGACTGTCTGGGCCTGGGCCTGCCTGACAGTTGGTGTCTCCAGCTCTGACAAGCGTCTTAAAAAAAAAAAACAAAAAACAAAAAAACAAAAAAACAACAACAAAAAAAACCCCCCACAAAAAAAAACCCTAACCCAAACCAAACCTAAAGGACCCCCCCCCCCCCCCACTAAAAAAAAAACCCCAACCAACCCCACCCCAAAAAGCCCCCATAAAAAAAAAAAAAAAAAAAAAAAAAAAAAAAAGAAACCCTCCCCAAACCTTTGGGTTTCACACCTTTTGACTCTGCTTGCCCTTTTTTTTTTTTTTTTTCTCGTTCCTTCTCCCCACAAGTGTGGCAAGGTGAGAGTCCCTCCTCGAAAACCAAGTCACAGCAACTACACTGTTGATAGTGACCTTGTAACGGGGGGGGGAAATAACAAAAGAAAGAACCCTAAGTCCTACATTGTGGGTGGGGTTGAAACCCCTTTAAGAGGCTACAGTTCTCGGGGGGGGGCAGGGGGGGGTGTTAAAAAAAAAAAAAAAACAAACCTTTTGAGGACCTTACAGAACATTCTTTCCTAGTCTGTAATGAGGGAAAAACCTCGATCCCTTATGGCATTGGTTTTAGGAGCATAAACCAAGAGAGTTAATTTTAAAAAAAAAAAAAAAAAAGGTGAAACACCATCTTGCAGACATCACGGGCAGTTCACTTTGCCTGGAACGAACCCCTCCCATTAAAGACTTACACTTTCGGGTAGCCTTTCTCCAACAGGCAACACTCTCAAGACAGTGTTGGGGGGGGGGGTGTGTGAGGTGGGGGGGGGGGGGTGGTGGTGGGGTGGTGTCACCCGACCAATACGGCTCTTCTGCTGCATCAACCCCTCTTCTGGTCGCTACAGTACGACACAGCCATGGCTGACTGGGACTTGACCACCTCTGGTCTCACGGACAACCCCCATGCAACACTGCCCTCAAGATGAGATTTTTTTTATTTTTTTTTTTTTTTTTACACCCATGGAAGTTCCCATCTTTCCCTTCAGCCCCCGCCCCGCCCCAAAAATCTCCTGGTTTCAGCACTGACCCTCTCACCAGCATCCCCAGAGCTGCAGGAACGTTTAGGCGATGAAAGCTGCCATGTGGATGACAGCTCCCCCCCCCACCTCACCCCTCCGCCCCAAGCTTTCATCCACAGACTTTACTTTCTCACTATACGGTCAACACCAAGATGACAGGGTTTGCTGTTTTATCCTAACACATCTTCCGCAGCGCTAGATTGGTCAAATCGGACCTGCACCATCTCCAATTAAAAGCATTAGGCTTTACCGCTTGGCCTGAAGACCCAAGTCCGGCCGTGCGGCTTTTTGGCCTTCATCATGGCTTTTGGCTAGAGTGCAACACCTCAGGTTGAGCTTCCTTTAGTGCCTGGTGCACTATTTTGTAGGTTAGCTGTCCTGCCTATGTGCTTCGATTAAGCTTCCAGTCTGCTGAAAACTTTTAAATTAAAAAAAAATAAAAAAAATAAAAAAATAAATAAAAAAAAAATCCCCAAACAGTAAAAAAATGTGTCAGTAAGCATATTATGTGTCCAAAACTTAGACCTTCCCTTAACACTTTAGGCTAACATACCACTACAGCTTCTCTTACTGTGAAAAGACTAAAACAGCCACCTGTTAGTCCAAGGGTAATATAAGTCTAAGGGTCAAGGGCTTCAACAGTGACAGCTTAGCAGTTTAAATGCTTTAACCATTGGACATTAACCCTTTCCAATTTTAAGTCGGGTTACTATGCTAGCCTGTTAGGTGGACTGCTCAAATATTTGCTCCACCCAACCTAACCAGGTAGTGTTACCCCACTTTTTTTTTTTTTTTTTTGGTGTGGTTTTTTTTTTTTAAATCCCTTTTGGTGTGAACCTTGTGTTACCCATCTCACTCTAAAGGGGACAGCTGTAATAAAAGGAACCTTATTCCTTTTTCCCTAGTTTTTTTTTTCTTACAAAGAGCTGGTTTTACAGTTTACACATCCACCCTTACCTACCATAGGTGTCCATTTTACCCCAGTAGGGACTAGTTTTCAAACTCGCCCATGGCCACTTGAAAGTTTCCAAGCGGCCAGCATTTGAAAGGTAACGCTAAAACTATTTTGAAGGGTGGACAGGTAGGTAAAGTTAACACCTACCTGGCCCACGGAGATTCGCTCTGACTGGGAGGGTACTGCTGGCTGTCACCGAGGTTCTGCATTACGCTAGCAGAGAGACAGAGGAAAGTAAAACCTGCCTCGGTACAGATGTTCTCTCATCCTTACAAACTTCAGCCCACCAGTTTTCTACATCTCCCCGTCCGACTCTCTCACAGAGGTCCATCTACCTGCATTTCTAGAGAGAGGCAGATGTCTGTACATTTACAGATTTGATTTTTTTTTTAAAACCAAACCCAACACACCTAACCCTCACAGCAGGCTGTGAACCCTGCAAAACCCAGAGCCTTCCAGGCTGTTGCATTTTTACGCTTCACCATTTAAACCTTTTTCTAGAGAGTGACTAGGCAGATGAAAGTGCCAGAACGTTTTGCCTGGAAAAGGCAGATTTCTTTCCTACCTAGGTCCCCCTCTTGTTGCATTTGGTATGATTGTTTTCCTCATCGGTTCTATTTATGCACCTTGACTTTCTTGTTTGGTCTCATGAGGGACATGAGTCCTGGGCCCAAAAAGGGACACAATTCCTTCTCTCTCAGATCACAACAGCCACCTTAGACTCCTTCACCTCGGAGAGGCTACCTGCTTTCTTGTGGAAACTTAAGCGAGGCCTATCCTGGGAAAAAGGCATGTTGTTTCCCAAGGTTCCAGGTCCCCGCCGGCGCCCAGCCTGCACAGCTCTGCCCGGGGAGCGCCGGCCCCACATCCCGCTGCCGCCTGGGAACGACGGCCTGCCCAGGGTCACCCTTCCCATTACATTGCCAAAGATCCAAGTGGCTGGGCATTCCCTGCTTCTTCAATCTCCGCCTTAGCCTGGACAGGATCTCCTGGGGATCCCACAGCTTTTGCTCCAAGAGGAAATTGAAAAAAAACACCAACACAAACGCCCTCGGGTGCTCCCCTATCAGCTACACAGAAGCCCTCGCACCTCTGCCCAACATATTTTACAAGGGGGCACCTTCCTTCAGACTTTTCCTTCTTCCGACAGTACCGGTTTCACTGTCCCCATTGGCACCTGCCCCGACCGCTCGCACCCCGGCCGAGACCGCTCGCCTCTCGGGGGGTCACTGCCAAGGGCGGCGTTGAAAGGCAGGTGACAGAGCTGCTCAGATCCTAATCCCAGAATCACAGAATGGCAGGGGTTGGAAGGGACCTCTGGAGATCATCTCGTCCAACCCCCCCGCTTGAGCAGGTACACCCAGAGCAGGGGGCACAGGACCGCGTCCAGGTGGGTTTTGAATGACTCCAGAGAAGGAGACTCCACAACCTCTCTGGGCAGCCTGTTCCAGCGCTCTGTCACCCTCACAGTAAAGAAGTTTTTCCTCATATTCAGGTGGAACTTCCTGGGTTCCAACTTGTGCCCATTGCCCCTTGTCCTGTTGTCGGAGTCTGGCCCCATCATCTTGACACCCACCCTTCAGATATTTATAAGCACTGATAAGATCCCCCCTCAGTCTCTTCTTCTCCAGGCTGAACAAACCCAGGTCTCTCAGCCTTTCCTCATAAGAGAGATGCTCCAGTCCCCTGATCATCTTGGTAGCTCTCCGCTGGACTTGCTCAAGGAGTTCCCTGTTCTACTTGAACTGGGGAGCCCAGAACTAAATGCTGGCTTTCAGGTATTTCACACCAACATTCTACAGCTGCCCCGCTTGACCAGAAAGCACGCAACAGATCTCTGGCTACCAGAGGTTACCGGTTTCTTTGCGAGTCTCCTTACAGAGTGCTCAGCCTGCGCCACGACCCTGACGCCTACCCTCGCTCCACTGCCCATCCCGGCCCCCTCCGGCACCCCCCTGCACTCGGACCGCCTGCCAGCTCCTGCCGTCCGGCCGTCTCCTCGCAGAGGGGACAAGAAAAGACACTGAGACCGTGTTGCCGTCCGTGCCGGGCTGCTTTATTCAACACTGCTGTCTGGCTCGCTACGGCTCCCAGCCGAGCCCCCCGCACACGCACATCACCGTGCAGGACGGCGCTGTGGCCCACCCCCTGCCACCCCTCCCTGGCACCAGTACCCCCCAGTGCCCGCATACCAGCAGCCCCACAGCAGCCCCAGCCCCAGCATCACCCAGAGTTGGAACACTGCGGTGCTTTGCATCCCCCCGCCCCCGCCGACACATCCTCGGCATGCTCTGCTCGCCCCCCAAGTTCACTGGATTCTTGTACAGCCCACGCGTACGCTCTCTTTGCCGTAGAACTCAGCAGGACGTTTCACCCTTCCAAGAATTCCCACCCCACGTCCCTGCGTCGCCCACTACGCCGCTGGCCGGGCTGGCAAGCGCTGCCTGGTCCCCGGAGGGACCTGCAACCCTGCCCCCGCCGAGCCACAGCCCCGGCAAGCGGCTCCTGCAGCCCTGCACACCCGATGCCCACCGTGGGTCTGGCGTGGGTGTTGGTGTCACTCGCTGGGCAGCATGACTCCTAAGCTGGGCACCCTTCGTTGTGTCCCCCGACGAACTCAAGGCACCGCTGTCTGTCTCTGCTCATCGTCGTCGTCGTCCTCCTCCTGCTGGGCTCGGCAGCCACGTTGTCTTGTCGTGATGAGATGATGACAGCCCAGCATCACCACCACCTCCCCGAGGCTCCGGCACGGTGGGTGGCTCTGCTCGGGGGCTCCTAGCACAGCCACCCATCTGCACCCTCCAGGCAGCCTCGTCACACTCGCTCCCATCGACACAGCCGCCTCTTTCCCCAGCAAACCCCACATGTGCCCTACGGCAGCCCCGGCTCCTCCCGGGGAGCCCACGGCCAGGGCGTGTGCACCGCCCTGCCACCCCACCTTGTTTCTCCAGCCACCGTGGAACGAGACCCACGGTAAGATGCTCAGCTTCTGGACCATGTCGCAGGGCCTGCAGCCGGACCTGGCAATGCCACGCAGCTCCCAAGGACCCCGGCTCCACCTGGGCTCCCTTGAGTCCCCCCAGGACCCATCAGCCCCCCTCAAGCCCCCCAGGACCAACCCAGTTCCTTCAAGACCCCCATTAACAAGCAGCTGTCCTCAAGTAGCCCAGGGCCAGCAAGGTCCCCTGAGACATCCCAGGGCCAGCCACGTCCCCGCAAGCATCCAGGGATCTAGAGCCCCCCGAGGGCCCACCGGGCTCCTTAGAGCCCCCCAGGACCACCTGGCCAGACTCTGGCCAAGCCTCGAGCCCCTTGGCACCATGGGCATGGCTCCCACTCCCCGCCTCCCCATAAGCAGGGGCAGCCGGTGGCACGGCCGCCCGCTCCGCCTTCCCAGGGACCCCGGCCAGCCCCGCTGCACGACTTGGGGGACCCTCACAAGCACATGGGCCAGACCCCAGCATCACTGCAGACAGCCCCAGGCATCTGCCCCCAGCCCCAACACGTCCCCGCCTCAAATAACCAGCAGGACACGTGAGGCCAGCGCAGCACTTTTGCATTTATCGTGTTCAAGACTTGTCGCACCACACGCCGCGTCCTCAGTTCGTGCTCATTTTCTGCCAACAACAAGACATGGGGGGGCTCACGGTGAGACCCTCGGCTGGGTGGGCACGGGGACAGCGTGGTTGGCCCCTCCGTGGGGGGAGAGGCAGGCGCACCCACCTCGTTGATCCAGTCGATGTAGGCGGACACCCGCGTGAAGACCGTTGGCTTCTTGGCCATGTTGCAGCTCAGCCCAGAGCCGAAGCTGACGATGCCGTCCACCTCCCAGAGCCCCTGGCGCTGGCAGTTCAGGGGGCCGCCCGAATCACCCTGCCCGGACAGATGGATGCTCCTGGGGACCCCAGCACCGACACACCCCCGCCTGTCTCCTGCCACCCACCGCCGCACCTCCATCCCCTCTCCTCCTGCGCTTCCCACGGGGCCCGCAGCCCCGCACCGCTCGGGCACCCCGGCCAACCCACGGCCTCCCTGCAGCCAGCCTTTGGCCGGGGGCACCCACCGCCCCGCCGTGCTGGCACTCACGTTGCAGCCAGAGACGACGCCGTCGCCGCCGGCGCACACCATGGTGGTGCGCACGTTGCTTCCCCACCAGTCTTTCTGGGAGCAGATCTCGTAGTCCACCACGGGCAGCAGCGCCTGCTGCAGGACGTCGGCCAGGGGCCCGTTCGCTGCAACGACAGCCGCACCTCGCACCTGCGCTGCCCCGCTGCCCCGGACTCTTCCCTGGGGACCCCCCACTTACTTGCGATGCGTCCCCAGCCGGTGACATAGCAGGGGTAGTTGTTCGCCAGTACGTGGTCGGCGGGCGGCAGACAGGCGGGCTGGATGCTCTCGCTCTCCGCCACCTCCTGCGCCAGCTTGATCAGGGCAATGTCGTTGCTGCGGGGAAAACCTATCCGTGGGCACGGAGGAGTCCAAGCTGTGATGCCCCCCACCCCCCCCCCACCCCCAACACATCCCATCCCCTACACGATTAAGAAGGAGTTCCACTTCTCGTGCACGATGATCTTCTCAACACCCACAGCCACTGAGCCCGGCTCGTTCTCCTCCAACAGGACCTGCTTGCCCAGCACCACGCGGTATGTCAGGCTAGAGCTGCCGGGGGGAGAGAGGGGAGTGTCAGCCTCCACAAATGTCTTGCCCCCACGGTGTGGACACCCCCCCACCCCCCCGACACCCCAGCACCCACCTGATGCAGTGGGCGGCTGTCAGCACCCAGTTGGGGGCGATGAGGGTCCCGCCGCACGTGTGGTACCAAGCCCCATAGCGGGTGTACTGCAGCGAGATCTGCGACGGCGGGGGTACGGCGTCAGCGCAGGGATGTCCCCGTCCCCATCCCCCCTCCCCATCCCTGTCCCCACAGCCCCCTTACCTGCCACGGCCAGCTGTGGGGCCGGGCGTCTTCGCCGCCCACCACCCGGGTGCCCAGTAGTGGCGGCACGGCCGGCTGACCACATCCATAGGCTGTGCGACACCCACCAAAGGGACCTCAGCGGCTGCCGGTGCCCCTGTGCCCGGGGCCATGGCAGGCGCTGAGGTTCCCGTCCCCCCCAGCCTGTCCCCTCCCCACCGCCTGCACTCACCGTAGCCCAGCAGCACGGCGAGACACACAGCCCCCAGCATGGTCGCGCAGTCCCAAGGTGCCGTGGTAGGGCCGCTCACCCCTCTTATAGCACCCGCTGCCACCAGGGACCTTGGCGTCACCCCTCCTGCCACCGACACGTGGCGATTGTCCCACGCCAGGGGGGCCGGGGGGGGGGCGGGGGCTCCCTGGCCCCATCGCCCCATCTTATCGCCCTTGCCCATTCCACCTGGGAACAGCCATATCTGCCCATCGTGCGCCGGCACCGTGCTGCTGCACCATGGCAAGGAGACCTGGCCCCAACCGGGGGATACACAGGGTCCCTTTTGGGGGGACGGCTAGCGGGCAGCTCCCCAGCCATACCACTCTCCAAGGGGTGCCGGGCAGTCCCACTGCACCCCAACCTCAAACACCTGCTGCCCCAGGACGTGGCCCCCCCAGCCCGCCACCCCCACGCCGGCACAGGGCCAAGGTCTCCTTATTTCACACCCAAGGCTACGTACTCCATAAAGCCAAGGCCAGCCAAAACCCCGCGGGTGCCTATGGGGCTGCAGAGCGGGGCGGGGGGGCCAGGCCAGCCCCTGGGTACACAGGCAGATGCCAGCAGGGATGCTGAAGACCTTCGATAACATCACATCCACACACCTGGATCAGGCCCCCGCTGCTTCCCACGCCAGCGTGCTGGCACCGCCACGGCTCGCCCCTGGTTGCCGTCACCCGCCCGGAGGGTCCAGCTCGAGCAGCAGTGACTGGGTGCCCACGGCCGGACCCCACTCCCCAGCAGGCTCCTTCCCCCCGCCGCGGACATGACCGCACCGCGGCCGCACCTCGGCCCCCTGCACAAACCCCCAGCACGCTTACGAAATATAATATTTATTTGGGATTGAAATAAAAAACAAAACAAAACACACACCCCCGGTACCACCGCACGGGGGACACTGTGGGACAGACATGCCTCTTTACAGCCACCCACGAACACGGGAGCCTCAATCGACCGACGGTAACCGCTTGTGACTACAACACTCACCGCCCTCCTGGGCTGAACACAACATGAAAAACCATAATACAGCTTCGCGAGCCAGCAGCTGCCTTTCTGTACGTCTTTTACCAAAATAGAGACACGAGCAGGCGGATGCAGCACTGCTCAGCCCCTTGGGTGCAGCGCAGCAGTGGGGTGGGCTCCCACCCCTGAGCACCGCGCACACGGACCCTGGGTGTGCACGCACACACACAGACACACAGCCCCCTCCGCCGGCACCTGGCCCTCGCCACGCTCGCCCGCAGCATGCCCGGCTTTCGGCACAGGCGTCACGGTGTGCAACGAGGCAGCCACACGCGGCAATGCTGCCGGGCACCGAGCTGGCACGGCCGTCGCGACGCCCGGGCGAGCCTCCACTCTGCAAACCTGACAGCGCATGCACAACACACGACAGCCCGGGGACAGGCGCCCAGGGCACGGCTGCCCTGGGACTCGGCAGCAGCAACCCCTGGCACGGCGGTGGGCAGGGAACAGGGTGCTGCTGCCCGCGGCGCTGCCCCTCAGGGAAGGGGCAGCTCAGCGGGGCGGAGGGGGCACGCTGGGGATGTGGGGGGGGCATGAACAACACCTACGGACACCACAGCAAGGGGAGGGGGAGCCGGGGCCAACCAGGCTGCCAGCAAGGCGGGTGCCATGCCGGGGCCAGGCCAGAAGCCCGCCAGCAGCCCAGCCATCAGGGAGTCAAGGGCAGCACATGGCTTGGGCATCGCTCCCGGCACAGTCGGCACACACAGCATTCCTGGCCCGGGCACCGCAGACCAGTCCTGCTCGGCCCCGTGCCGGCGCCCCGTCACTGCTTGAAGGTGGACTGCAGCTCCTTGAACGCCGCTTTCCTCTGCTTCAGCTCCTCCGCCTGCTTCTTCTTCTCCTCCTGCTCTGCCTTGATCTCCTCCTCGAAGCGGCTGGCATCATGGATGGCTTGCACCTGCGGATGGCGGCACGTCTGGCTGGGTCCCGCGAGGCTCCCACCAAGCCCTGCTGCCCACCCCAACATCATCACCTCCTGCCCGCCCATCGTCCCCCAGTGAGCCGGCACCAAACCGCCCTCGTGCATCACCGTCCTGCGTCAGGACCCCTCGTGCCCCGGCACCTGCCTCACCTTGGCCTCGAAGAAGCTCTTGGCCCCTTTCACCCCCTCCGTGGAGACATCGATCTCGGAGAGCCGAGCCAGAGCGTGCAGCCCGCTGTCCTCCTGCAGCTCGCCTGCCGCCGCCTTGCGGAAAATCAGCAGGAACTGCAAAGGAAGACGCTGGCATCAGCTCCACCGAGACCTCAAAGCCAGCACAACTCCCTCCCCACCTTCTCACCACCACCACAGCCCACCACTGAGCCCCCCTGCCAGCGTGGAGGCCCCCCAGCCCTCACCTCCCGAAAGCTAAGCTTGTTGTCCAGGTCTTCGTCCACTTCCTTGATCATGTTCTTCAGACCCAGGTGCGTCTGCGGTGCCCCCAGCTTCTCCATCATCAGCTTCAGCTCCATCAGGTCAATGAAGCCATCTTTCCCCGCGTCGTACCTGCGGGATGGAGGCACGGTCCTGTCAAACTGCCATGGGGCATGGAGCGCACGCGGCCCCCCGGCACCGGCCCCTCTGTGTGCGCCCAACGCCCGGTGCCCACGCTGGCCGGGGAGCGAGACGGCAGGCGCAGGCAGGGGAGTGAGGCGGGACCAGCAAGGACCCGGGCACCAAACGTCTCGGGCAGCATGCCAGACCACGGGAAGCTGCCGGGGAACCACTAACAGCCCCCTGGAGCATCATCTGGAATCATTTCTGCTTCCGCACGACACTTGGCAGGAAAACCCCACCGGGATGCTGCCAAACCTGCTGCTGGCTTCCTGAGCGCACGCTCCCCATGGCTGCTCCAAGGGATAACAGCCCATGGTGCTGAGGCCACCAGGCACCGCTCCCCACGTCGCCCCTTGGTCACGACCCACCTTCCACTTGGCAGAGGCAGCAGCTTCCCGGCTCCCAGGGGTTTGGCACCGTGCGGGTGCTCCCGGCAGCCCCTGCCCATTTGACTGTGGGGACCATGAGCCCAGCCGGCGCAGCCGCCTCCTCCTCCCTACGACGCCTCCAGGTGACCGTCCCCGCCTGCCCAGAGCCCCTCGGCACCCACCCTCCAGCCCCGGCCAGACGCCTGGGCTTGGCCAGAAGATCTGGGGGCATCCCCATTTCTGAGCCTCCTTAGGGATCCTGGCAGGGACACCCCTCCTCAGACCCCCCCGCCTGCAACCACGCCACCGTCCCATCCGGCCGCCCACCAAGAGTCCCGCCTGCACGGAGCTGGCGGCTCGCTCAGCCTGCTGCACCGTGGGCCATGCCGGTGGCACATTGCCCTCTGTCCCGGAGCCTTTCGGCACAGCACAGCAGGCTCTCGCTGGGGAGCCGGCACACCTCCACGCTTCGTATGGCTCCGTGCAAGGCTCGCTGCGGTCGCCTGGCCCCACGCCCTTCCTGGGCACGACTGCGGCCGCAAAAGGCAGGCCCTGTGGCACGTCTCGGGGCAACGCAGAAGTAGGCGAGCAGCTACCTCGCTGCAACCCTTGAGAACAGGCTTTTTTTTTTTTTTCAGTGGCTTCTCTTTTCTGTGCCTGCAGGCACTGCAGCAGCCACGCAGAGCACCACGCTCGCCGCGCTGCAGCTCCATGACTCATTTGTACCTTCCCTGCTGTGGTCTGCTCTGTCCGTGTCGCAAGCGGTGCGCCTTCCTGCTCCCCAACGCTGCTGGGGGCCCTGAAACAGGGCCCCGCACCAGCCCTGCTCACCTCTGCCTGCTGCCACCCAGGGAGCCAGGCTGGGGGAGCAGACTCCAAGTGCTTTCTGCCTCTGAGAGCCCTCTCAGAGCATCACACTGAGTTTCTCGCCAAGGAGCACGTTTGCTAGCGTGGCCCTGCTGCCTCGTCCCGTGCAAGCCATCCCTCAACTGCAGGGCGCTTCCTCGCTCTCACTCCCCTCCTCCCTGACTTTCAGGGATGCGCATCCCTCTCCTTCTCCCGGGAAAGCTCCCAAAGAGCAACATCTCCCCTGCAGAGAGCAAAAACCCTTCCACGCGTTGCTTTACCCTGTGTACAGCCGGATCGTCACAGCACAAGGACAGCAAGGGCAGCGTGGCAGGACTTGGCTTGACAGCATCCTTTCCTTGGGAGACCCCCTGGCTCCCAAGCCCCCGGGGGCTGCCTCGCCAGAGGGCACACAGCCCTGGCGCTGCTCCTTTCGCTGCAGCGAGACGCTGCAGGTGTCAGAGCAAACCCGTCTGCTTCGCACGCCTGGCTCCCTCGTCTGCACAACGCCAGCCAGACTCCCACCACGCGCCGCTTCCCCCCCGCACCACCAGCTGCGCCACGACCGGAGCACCCACGCCCACAGCCGCTCGCCCCTGCCAGGAGCAGCCGCTCCGGCTGTGGTTCTTCCCCCTGGGACCCCAAGCATGGTCCCCCCCACCGCGGGCTGCCTTTGCTGCAGTCCAAGAGACTGCTAGCAGCAGCCTGCACGTCTCGCTGCTGCGTCCGTGTGATGGGGCAACAGCCCTCGGGGAAGAAGCGGGGAACTGGGGGGGACTCCTGGCACTGCCGGGGATGCCGGGAGGGCACGTCTGTACCCCAAAGCCCCCCCAGCCTCATGCTTCGGTGCTCGCTACCTCCATCCCCTTTGCTTTCTCCAGCACTTAGCCATACCCAAGCAAGACTACACAGCACGCTGATGCGGATTCCCCCCCTTGCCCCTCCCGGTGCTGGCCAGGGTGAGGGGCAGCAGCACGCCACAGCCATGCCTTCGCCTGCGCCGTCTCCACGCTCCCCGGAGCCCCGTTGCCTCCACGCTGCCTGCACAAAGCGCCCAACACACTGCGGGCTCCGCAGGGATGCTCCGGGCCGTCCCACTCGCCCCCGGCTACTCACGCGCATCCTGGCGTGACCGTGGTCGGAGCCACCCGGATTTCTGCCTCCCCCTGGAAATTTCCAGGGCTCGCTGCCAGCATCACCCCGGGGCCAGGGGCCCAACTAGTGGAGTCACGCTCCACCCTGCACGGTGGCACGCAGCATGGCCAGGCACGCTGGGGACATGCCACCCGCCCACACTAGCCTTGCCGCCACAGCCCCGGGGGCTGCACCGCTGGCAGAGAAGTGGGGGCCCCCTCGGCACTGTGGCAGAGGGTACGCAGGGGTCCCTTGCAGTATCCTCCAGCCACCCTTCCCCAGCCTCAGCACAAGGTGCCACGGTCCCTCCTCCCAGGAGATGGAGGACAGGGCATCCCTTCTGCAAGGATTTGGGGAGGTGCAGGGGTCTCTCCCACAAGGACCTAGTGGGAAGGTGTCCCTGGCGTCCCTCCTGCAAGGTGCTGGAGAGAAGGGGGAAGTCCCTGGGATCCCTCCTGCAAGGAGCAGGGGGTGTCCCAGCCCTCCCTCTGGCAAAGAGCTGGGGTCGGGGGGGGAGCCTTCTGCAAGGAGAGCTTGGGGTCTGGGGGGTCCCTTCCTGCAAGGAATGGGGGGTCCCTCCTGCAAGGAGAGCTGGGGGACCGGGGGGTCCCTTCCTGCAAGGAATAAGGGGTCTCTTCTGCAAGGAGAGCTGGGGGTCGGGGGGGTCCCTTCCTGCAAGGAATGGGGGGTCCCTCCTGCAAGGAGAGCTGGGGGACCGGGGGGTCCCTTCCTGCAAGGAATAAGGGGTCCCTTCTGCAAGGAGAGCTGGGGTCCGGGGGGTCCCTCCTGCAAGCAATAGGGGGTCCCTCCTGCAAGGAGAGCTGGGGGTCCAGGGGGTCCCTCCTGCAAGCAATAGGGGGTCCCTCCTTCAAGGAGAGCTGGGGGTCTGGGGGGTCCCTTCCTACAAGGAATAAGGGGTCCCTCCTGCAAGGAGAGCTGGGGGTCTGGGGGGTGCCTCCTGCAAGGAGAGCTGGGGGGTCCCTTCCTGCAAGGAATAAGGGGTCCCTCCTGCAAGGAGAGCTGGGGGTCGGGGGGGTCCCTCCTGCAAGCAATAGGGGGTCCCTCCTGCAAGGAGAGCTGGGGGTCTGGGGGGTCCCTCCTGCAAGCAATAGGGGGTCCCTCCTGCAAGGAGAGCTGGGGGTCCAGGGGGTCCCTCCTGCAAGCAATAGGGGGTCCCTCCTTCAAGGAGAGCTGGGGGTCTGGGGGGTCCCTTCCTACAAGGAATAAGGGGTCCCTCCTGCAAGGAGAGCTGGGGGTCCAGGGGGTCCCTCCTGCAAGCAATAGGGGGTCCCTCCTTCAAGGAGAGCTGGGGGTCTGGGGGGTCCCTCCTGCAAGGAGAGCTGGGGGTGTCCCTTCCTGCAAGGAATAAGGGGTCCCTCCTGCAAGGAGAGCTGGGGTCCGGGGGGTCCCTCCTGCAAGCAATAGGGGGTCCCTCCTTCAAGGAGAGCTGGGGGTCTGGGGGGTCCCTCCTGCAAGGAGAGCTGGGGGGTCCCTTCCTGCAAGGAATAAGGGGTCCCTCCTGCAAGGAGAGCTGGGGTCCGGGGGGTCCCTCCTGCAAGCAATAGGGGGTCCCTCCTGCAAGGAGAGCTGGGGTCCGGGGGGTCCCTCCCGCAAGCACGGGGCGGGGGGCGCAGGGGCATCTCTCCGGGATGCCGGGGGTCCCCCGGCCGGGACCCGGTGATGGCACCCCGGGGTCCCCGTCCCCCCCAGCCCGCCGGCACTCACTGTCGGAAGAGCCGCTCCATGTCGCGGAGCTGCCGCCGGGAGAACTCCCGGAACTCCCCGGCGGGGCTGAAGACACGGCGGCCGCCCCCGGGCGAACCCTCGCCCCCCGCCCGCCCCGCCGGGCTCCCCGGCCCCGGCCCGGGCTCCGGCCCCCGGCCCCGCCGCCCCGCCAGCTCCGCCGCCGCCGCCGCCGCCATGGTGCCCGGATGGCCGCGCCGCTCCGCCCCGCTCCGCCCCGCCGCCGGGGGCGGCCCCGGGGGGCCGGGCTGCAGCCCCCCGGCCCGGGCTGCCCCTGCCCCGGCCCCCCCTGCGCCCACCCGGGCGGGGGCCCGGGGGCCGGCCCCCCATCGCCGCCTCCCCCGCCGGCGGGGGGGGCCCAGCGCCGGCCCGTACCCCTCTCTGCGGTGGTCCCCGGCCACGGGCGGGCTCTCCCAGGGATGCAGGTGCGATTCCTTAGGATCGAGGGAATAGCAGCGGCTTCTGCAGCCGCAGGTGCGCCTACGGACACCTGCGCTCCTTCCAGCTCTGTGCCATTAGCTATCGGGGGGCTTGGCGGCGGTGGGATCGAGGGGACGAACATCACACAGCCCAGCCCCAAACCGCCAGGTGAACCCGCAGATGATGCCCGCAGGACGGGCAGGCTCACGGCGCAACCTTCACCTTACGCTGGCACACAAGGCCATGCCTTGCCCCAACGTAAGCCCAGGCCAGCACGTGGGTGGAAGCCCATGGCACTTCTAGGGGGAAAAACAGGCCACGTTGATAACCGGAGCGCTGCGGTACGGCCACTCGCCGCACAGTCTGCACCAGAAATTAGGCATCGGCCATCGTGTGCCCCTGGGTGCCCGGCAGCCCCGGGGAGGCTCTGCCTGACAGCACGCCTGCGGACGATGGGGTTTCTGCGTCAGCAAGCTGCGGCCCCTCTGGGCTGCTTTTAGACCTTTTTCGCCTATTAAAAAAAAAAAAAAACCAAACAAACAACACCCCCGAGGTTTTGCTCGCATCCAAATTACCCCCGGCTGAAAAGATCTGCAGAGAACTTGGCACAGACTGCTCCGAGCGATGTAAAGGCAGAGCGGCTGCAGGGGTGACAGGCTGAAACTGCCCGCTCCCCGCAGAGACTCCCTCCCCAAAATGCCGCAGCTCCCCAGAAACCAGGGTCTGCTCTCACCCCTGCTAACAGAAGCAGCAGCAGCAGGACTGCATTTGATGTCACCAGCGGGCAGGCAGGCCAGCCCGTGGCATTGCCCCAGCCCAACAGACCGGGACTTTGCTCTCGTCTCCCTGGGCTCGTTCTCACGCTGCTGCTGTAACGTACCAGCGTGGCCGACATGGCTCCTCTTCTTCCCTTCCCGTTACTACGGGGCCGCTCGCCGTGGCTCCGGTCAACGCTACGCTCGGGTGTTCCTGGGGTGCTACGTTTCCGTACTGCATTGTGCCTTATGCTCCAACTCCCCCGTGACACCACGGGGACTGGAGGACGCGGGAGTTGCAAGGGCAAGGGACAATTCAGGCTGTGCAGGCTTCCCATGCTCGAGGCCACTTCAGCAGGGACAGGACAGACCCCACGCAATTGACTTCACACGTATACTATATGGCTGTATCCATACATATTTTTATATACCTGTACACACACACATATACACTGGGCTGCATCCACACAACTTTTTCTTTTGCCATAAACCCCATCACGCAGTATGGGACGCATACTGCGGGAGAATAAGGTCCTACACACCGTTGAGTCACACCAGCATGCCCAGCAGCTATGGGATACCAACGGGGGCTCGTCCAAACGCACCCGCACCTCGTAGCATGTCCAACGTTACAGAATCCACGGCGCAACAACCCGTTCCTACCACAGACCATTGCCTACCAAAGGCCCATGCGGTGCCTCTCCTATGGGCTTGCTGTCTTGACGGCTTCTGCCATGTGCTCTTTGGCTTTCAGCTTCCCCGAGCAGAAAGGCTTCTTGGCTCCAGGCTGCAGAACAGAGACATCAAACACTGGGTTCACCTGCGAGAGCTCGGCATGGCCCTTGCACTGCCTGCAGGACACGCATGACCTTCCCTTGTCCCTCGCCCTACGTGGCCCAAACCCATCCATACAGCTACCTATGCACGCATCGCCTTCCAGTTTGGGCTGCAGGGATGCAGCCGTGCAGCTGAGCCCAGCTGAGCAGCAGGGCCTCGGGATGCCCAGCCTCTTGGGACGGTCAGACGGGCCACAAAATCCCAGCTCCCTGATGGATGGAGCTGGCTGTTGCACAAAGTGCAGGAGTTGGGTATCACACGGAGCTCCGAGCTCTTTGCCTGGCATCTGCCCCATCGCTGCTGTAGAAGGGCACAGCCGCCCGTGGTACTCGACAGCCAGAAAACTGCGCCAGGCCCACCACATGTTCCTAGCTGATCGCAAAAGCTACGTAAGCACATTACACGGTGCTCTTGGCTTCTGCCAAGACTCCACGCTGGGCTCCTCTGCCTTACTGGCTGCAGCAAGCGCACCACGGAGGTGTCCCGCACGAGATGCATCCCCAGTGCTCTTGCAACTTTCAGCGCACTGATGCCCCAGGGTCTCTCACCACAGCCCCTGCTCTTCATTTACCAAACACCTCCTGAGCAGTCAATCTTGGAGACAGCAAAAGGACCTGTCTGCACCTGTGAGGGGAGATGTTTCCCACCGCAGCAGACAGCTCGCTTGCTCACCCCTCCTCGCCTCACCTCCATTGCGTGCAACCAAGCGACAGCGGGCGTTGTGCCTTCCCAAGTCTGCCTTCCGGAGAATGGCCACAGCCTGGCGCCTCCTTCGCCTTGTCCTCTGCAAGGCTCTGGGTAACACCAGGAGTCACCTTCCTTCTACTTGCAGGCCTTGCCTCCGGCATCTTACCAACAGCTGAGCGTGCTGGCTGCACTGTGCATCCCTTGTGCCTTCCTACAGCATCGGGGCAGGCACAGCTTGCAGCACCTCGCTGAACTTGGAGGCACCTGCTGACCACTGTGACATGCCTTTGGACACTCGGGCACGGGGACATTTGGCTCCTGGGGCTGCCGGTGTCCCCGTGGGCCTTGCTCACCTGCTCCCCTGTTCTCACCTTGCGCAGTTTGGCCGCTCGCAGCAGCCTCTTCTCCTGGCTCAGCTGGAGCTGTGTCCTCTCCAGAGCCTCCTTCAGCAGAGCCTTCTCTTCTGCCTCCCTGTAGGCTTCCTCTTCCAGTTTGGACATCTCCGCCTGGCACCTTCGCAGGGATGCTTGGTTCAGCCTGTGCAAAACAGGTGATGGGGGGTCTGTCACCCGCATCGACCCCTCGGACCCCCAGCTGGGCTCTGCCTGGGAGAGACAGCTTTTGAGCAACACCCTATCGCGCTTGTGTCCCTCCTGTGACCCCCTACACCACGGGATGAGGCTAAATGACATCAGAGCGGCTACCACCTTCTGAGGACCCGCACATGTTTTAGCAAGCGTTTTCCCTGCTCCAATTCCTTACACCCTGGACAAACCCCTTTCCTCCTGCCTTTGCCGAGACCAAGATGCCACCTCTTCGAGGCTTCCCCAACCCCACCACACATGTGGCAATGGCTGTGATCCCTTCTGCTCAGCGTATCAGCCTGGAGAGGGACTCTGGGTGGCTGTGTCAGCACTGCTGGCTTGGAGATTGCCTACTTTGTGTACAGCAGCATATTAACACCAGCCCAGAAATATCTTTTGACACCACTTTTTCCGGTGCTGTGGGCAGAAAAACTCCTGCATTCGTGCAGCGAGCAGCAGTGGGGTTTGCACAAGCGCACCCACGGGTTCCTCCCTGCTCCCTAACGCTTCACCTTGCGCGGCAGCTCGTGGAGTAGAGGTGTCACCTTCGGTCTGGACAGCCCTTCCCACCGGCTCCCACGCCTGCCTTGGTCCTGCTGACCCTGTCCCTCCACCCCAGCTGATGCCACTGCTGTCACAGGGTCCAGCTGCTCCGCACTGGGGAGTCCACCAAGGTTTCCCCAACCCTGACATTGCTTAACTGCATAGGGCCCTGCAAGGCACCATTGCAGAGAACCGAGAGGACATTTCTCTGTTTCTCCTAACACTTAATTTTCACACTGTGGCCACGACATGACCAGACTCAGGCAGATGCGCAACGTGGCAAGGGGCTGCACCGCTCCTTTGCCCGAGTTCCCCACCACTTTGCATTCCCGGACTCGGTCTCACTCAGACCCGTGGCCAGTAACAGCCACCTTGCCTTTCAGTACCTGAGCTGCTCCATGCTGCCCTCGTAATCTTTCAGCATTTCTTCTTTTCTCTCCAGGCAATTCTTGAGGTTCCTGACCTTATTGTACAGCAGCTCCAGGTCCTTCCGTCTCTGCAGTCCCGCTTTTTCCCTCTCCTCCTGAGGAAGGTGCTTCAGCGGCTGTATTCCTGACAGCTCCTGCACCTTCATCAGGCTTCCCAGAGCCCCAATTACATCTAGGTACTGTAAGAAGAATAGGGAATGCATTATTTACTAGGTCTGCCAATTCCTCTGCCACATAACAGCACACCGCTCAACCATCTGCTTTCATTCTGCTCTACTAAGGAGATGAAAATGTCACAAGGAAACTGCTGCGTGCCTTCCCCTTTGTTTTGTTTCCATGTGTGCTTTCCCTGGGTGAGCTTTTTCTGAGCGCTCCTAAAACCACGGCCGGCTGTGGTTCATCCGTGCCTTTGGGCTGCACACTCGGAGGCACTCGGAGAGGTGACACACCACACCGGAGAGCATCCCAGCTCCAGGCCAGCCCCTTTCACACCTGGTGTTCAATTCCCAGCCGCATGACTCTTTGGGGTTGGATTTTCCCTTTTTCAGGATAACCCGTTCTCCTTGCCGGACATTTTTCTGCCCTTGTTGGAGAGAAGAGACCCACTTTCACAACCCACCCACTGCGCTACCAACGGATACCTCCCTCTGGCAGCCACCTCCATCGCTCCGCAGCCCCCCCTTGCATCATTTAGAGGGCATCTAAGCTGGCAAAGGTCTCAGTCCTCTCCAGGCCCACCTCTCCTCAGAGGAGCAGCCCTGACTGCCCAAGGGAACACCCCCAAAGACCTTGGGTGGGAAGGGGAGAAGGATGCACCATTGCACGGTCCGGGGTCCCAAGACATCCCAGCAGATGCCCGGTGCGCCCTGGGTCCCACAATACATGGTTCATCCTTGACCATGTTCCCACAGAGCCCCAACACCAATCACTTACTTCTGCAAGGCGTCTGAAAACGATCTACGAGCATGGGGTACCATTTTAACAGGGCTATCGCTGACGTACCATCTTCTCGCCGAGGTCTGTCGCATCAGCCATCTCCGAGCTCGCTGCCTCCTCAGTGGCCCCAGGCGAGGCCCCGTTAGGAACACGGCCAGGAACCTGCGCAGACAAGGAAAAAGACCAATGGAGCCCACAGATTGCCCAGCTTTGGATTGAGCTGCCTCGAGCCTCCCTTCTGCTGCACGGGAAAACCGCCCTGGCAATGCCACGGTCCAAAGCCTCCCAGCCCGGTCAGCCTGCGGCATCCCTGAGCAGCGCTGCACCAAGGGAGCTGGGCAACGTACAGCTCCTGACAGGAGCGGCGATGCCCTCTGCAAGCAGTGCCTTCCATTAGGCTGCATTGTGCACGCTGCAGATTTTACACCTCCCTCCCTCTCTCTCTCTGCCCGCCCCGGGCATTTCAGTTATTATATCTGACAGCCTAATTCTCCCTATTCCAGGGAGTACTTTTCCAGCAGAGCCACAAGCCCCGTGAACCACAGCCTGCCTTCTTACCTTGCCAGTCTTCAGTTTTGCTTCCGACACGGGCGCAGGTTCCTTCCCGAGACCGATTTTCTGGACTATTTTCTCCGGTAAATGTTTTGTCAGGATCACCAGTGGCTCCGAACCCTTGTTCATGACAGCTGGAGGCATACAAACGTCCGCTGAGTTGTCCCACTCGCCATAGGACATGCTGTGGCTTCACATCGCAGCCACTTCGAGGGTCCCCACGTTTCCCTTTATGGAGACTGTGCCCAGAGAGATGCACAGGCCTGTACCAGCCTTCCCTGCAGACATTGCTGTCTGAGTGTTTGGGCATTGCTTTTTCTACGTACATAGGATGCACACCTATCTTTCAGATGGCAATTCAGAGACTGCACTGCAAACTGCTACTCTACTTGTAGCTTCTTACAGAGATGGCACCACTTTTCCATACTGCTCTCAATACAGGGGTATACATGATGGAAAGGGACTGAGAGAGAACGAGTTAGGGCAAGCAGAAGATTCTCACAGCGTACAGTACTTGCAAGGCTTTGCAAGACCACAACACCCAAGGCTCGGTTCCTTTAGGTGACAGCTGCTCTCTCTTGCCTTGAGGAGAGCAGCACTCGAGCGCGGGAGTGATCGTGCACAGAGCCGGGTGCCCGCTCGCTTCTGGCTCTGACTGCACGGCAGCTACCGCTGCAAAACCCTTCACCAGCTGCCTCTCTTTGCTGGCTCCTGCAAATGCCACCTCCTCACACGCATACACTTACCCACACTTGATGCCTGCGCGTGACACCAGGCGCCTTTCTAAAGCCCGTAGCTGAGCTGCAGGTTCTATGGAGATGTTCTCCTATTGCCTGCACTGATTAACATGCGTGCACGCGACCTGACTTTGCAAAAGAAAAGCCTAAGCCCATCAGAAATGAAGAGCCTGAGGCCCCCGGCACAGCCTCTTGCACCTTCCCTAGCGTTTACATGCTTCACCGGCGCAGACCCTGGGGTCTGCCAAAGGCAAATGAGCACACCTTCCCTTTGTAGCAACAGCCACGCTTACCTGAGGGCTGCCTCTTCTCCAGCACCTTTATTCTCTCCCGGAGCTCGGCCAAGCCTTCTTTTTGGCGCTGGATTGTTTCCTCGTGCCGGAGGCCTCGGCATTTCGCACCAAGCTCAGCCAAGTCCGGCACCGGCTCCTGGAAGAAGCAGCCCAGCTGGTTCTCGCCCAGGCTGCATCTGGCTCCACATGAGCTCAGCTTACACCTGGCTTACACGCAGCCTTGCTCAAAGATGCTGGTCACTTGGCATGTGCCAAGAGGAAAGCCTGTGGAGCGTCTCACCCTACACCCTCTCCATGGATTTGTGGGGTAGGAGAGCAGCGTCAGAGACCCCTTCCATGCTCCGCTGTGCCAGCCACACTCCGGTGAGGACATAAGCCCTGCAAGTGCTCCAGAGGGCTGGGAGAGGAACAGTACGCGGCTCAGAACAGCCACGTCAGAATTTTTCTCTTGTACTTTGCACAACCACGGAGCATTTACTGTTTCCTATGTACAAACACTGACACACTTTGTGGCCTGCATTTATACAGGTTCTCATGCCTTATTCTCTTCTAAGCAACACCCGTGCACACAGACACATGCGTTTCCCTATCCCAGCCCCATCCAGCTTGCTGCCTTATAACGAACATCCAAGAATCTGGGATGGGGCAGGCCCATCATCGCACCCTGCACACAGCTAATGTTGGCTGCAAACTGCCCGCTCTGGCTGCCGTCGCCTCACAGCACTGCTCGGCGAGACGCGGTTTGTTCCCGAACCGCGGCTTGGGGTGGGCTGTGCTTCCCACGCTCTGCACTTCCCCTCCCCATGGCTGCGTGCAGAACAGGACGGGCGATACCTCCCGCTCGTCATCTGGCTGAGAGTCACCACTTGGCACCCCCACATCCAGCCTTCCTCGCTGGCACGCTGTCTGCCACTGTTGTGGTACAGGATGTACGATTTCTACAGTCCCTCCATCTGCTGCTGCAACCACCTTTCAGTTCTTCCCATTTCTAGCACTGGGGAAATCAACAGGGAATTCAGCACAGGAGGACAAGGAGCATTTATTCCTGAACTTGCAACAAGCTACACCTACTCTGGCATGCTCAGCCCCATAACTGCTTCTGTGTCGCCAGTATAGCCAGCATCTATGGCTGAGCAAGGTTGGGAAATGGAGGGAATTATCCCCTCTAATTGGCAATTATCACAGCCATTAGCACACACAACACTTCGCAATTCCAAAGTGTTGTACAAACACCAGCTCACCAGCCAGGGCAATGCCCACGCAGGAGCGCTGCCGGCACAGCTACCCCGGCTCGCAGGCAGCACAGGCAGCCCTTGGTTAGGGAAAGGGCGGCTGGCGATCCTGCGCTCCTGCCTTCAGCCAGCTTTGAGCAGACACGAGGCTTGGCTGGCTGTTGCCAGGTCTCACCACAACACTGAGAAACACCATGTGCGTGATCGCTGCTCTCAGCAAACCCAGACCTTGGCAGCCTCCCTGCGGACTTACCCGTTCGGAGGCTTCATCTGCCTGCACCGGTGTCCCAGGAGCATCCTCCGGCTTTGCCGCCACTTCTCGGGAGGTGCCCTTCAGTGCCTGGCAGCGGGCTTGGGCTTGCCTGTGCCAAGAAACAAGATTGTTGTGGGACACCGTGACAGATGAAGGTCACCCAAACAGCTTGTGGAGAGCAGCACCTCGGGCACCCACCGATGACTACCATGGCGTGGGTGGGAACATTCACTTAGTTACAAGAGACTTAGTTACACGTCTACTGGCATGAGCTCCACCAAACCCGTTTCAGTTCACAGGGCACTTCCATAGAGGCAACGTTGCCGAGCTCCATTCTGAACCTCTCAAACTTGCCTCCTGCTCCCAGGTTGATACCTAAATGCCATCAGCTGCTGGGAATCTACAGAGCAGCTTTTGCAACACCTCGGGTCACAGCAGCGTGTACCTTAACTCTTCAGCTGCTGCTTTCAGGGCTCGATCCTTTTTCTCCACAAGGCTGGACATCTGGGATAGCTTCTCTTGGAGCAGGTTCAGTTCCCGCTCTTGGTCTTTCACCCGGCTTTGGTTCCACTCTAGTTCCACCTTCTGCTCCTCGCTCAGCTCCCCTAGGCACACAACAGCTTCATGGGTTTCCAGCTGTCTCGTCACCCAGCCCTGGGAGATCTGCAGGTCTCAGTGAAACGACAATCACAGATGCATCCCCTTTTCCCAGCGTGCCCTCACAAGGGCTGTCAGCAGTAAAGGAGCTCATGCCTGCAGACCCTTGCCCTGCCCTCGATAGCAGCCCTCGGATCCTGGGCTGTGCCAACAGACCTCACTTTACTAAATCACAGTGCGAGGTCAGTCTCTTTGTGCGGGCTTACGCCTGAGTAAGCACTTGCTACAGCAATTTTCCTTCAGATGGGAGAACGGGCTCACTGGTGTGACCCGACTTGCAGACTTCTACCTTCCTACCTTCCTCGTAGGCACCGTCGCTACTTTTACGTTGCACCATTACAGGGAGCGAGAGCAAGCATCCCTTAGTTTCCAGGCTCAGGCTCATTTCTGCCTGCTCTGCTGGGTACTCCCGTAAAGCTTCCCCAAAGCACAGCCATCCCCACTGAGGAAGCCCAGGCAAGGCTCTCCCAGGCTACTGGCTTAGGATACCTTAGGCTCAAAGGAGCGCACCAGTGGGCTTTTGAGAAAGACGGCCTCAGTTTTGTCCCCCCGATCTCCATCTGGTTACCCTCGCTCACCGTCACTGCTATCGTTTAGCCAAGGACAGGGAGGAACTCACCTACCCAAAGGGAACGGAGTGCGTGCTTCGTCCTGAGCAAGGCGACAGCATTGCTTTAGGATGGTGACATCTATTTCCCATTATTTGCGTGTGCCCACTAGGACCTGCCCTTGTTACTGCTTGGAAGAGGCACGGGGAGAGGGAAAGCACGCAGTACACTCCACCCACCTCTCATATCTGACATCCTGGCTCTGGTTTCCATGAGCTCTTTGGTGAGCCTGGCAATGATGGCCTCCTTGGACAGGAGCACGCTCTGCGCTGCTGCCAGCTCCTCCCTGAATTTCCTGAGAAAAATAATTGCAAATCTCACAGTGCATTTTTGAAAGCCTCATTTCACAGTGCCTGCGCACGCCTCCCTCCAGCATCCAGCAGGGCTCAGACACCAACGTCGCCCATCGGACGGGACAGCAGATCACTCGCACGCTCTTCGGCATCACTTTGACACTATAAGCACTTAAGACCATCTCAGCCCAGCAAAAGGAATCTTTTCACCGTCACAGACAAAAAGATCTCAGGACAAGTAGTAGTCAGCCCCTCGGTCTTCCTTACGCTCTCCTAGCGATAAGTGCTCTTCTCCAAGCCCCTGTGGCCAAGGACATCAGCAGCAAGTGCTGCTTACCTCAGACAACTGTGCAACTCTGCGGCGGGAGAAACCTCCGGCCCAGCTCCCGCTGTCAACTTGCAGGAATGAGCCCGAAACCCTATGGGACACAATTGCAAAGGCCAATTACTTCTCTGTAACGCAGACATGTTCAGCCTGCTTGCTTCTGCTACCTATCCCCTTTCCCTCACGACAGCTTTGAAGACTGAGGACCATCTTTTTTGGAAAGCTGTGTCTCTCAGGTTGCAGTTCCAACAGGGAATCTCCCTTATGCCTGGGTGCAGCCCAAAGTGCTCCAGTCTCATCGCTTTAGAGGGCAAAGAGCCCTTCTCCAGTGGGAAAGCCGTGTCTATGACCAAGGTGCACAACCAATGGTCCCCAAAGCCACCAAACAACCTACTGCAGCTCCCTGTGAAATGGCTTCTTCAGGGACTCCCGGAGCTTGTCCGGCATGCAGGCAAACCTCCAACTACCATCTTACACAATGCTTTCCATAGCAGAAAATGCACAACTCCATCTCTAGATCAATTCCACGTTAACTGAGAAGGTTCCCAGTACAGACTCATCCCATGCAACCCTTAGCTACCTTCCATTTTTTCCATGAGCGCTGCATTTTCCTCCTCCAGTGTCTTCTGCTGCCGGTTGGCCTCCAGCAACCTGTCCTCTAAAGCCACGATTGTCAGAGAATGCTGCTTGCTTTGCTCCTTGTATTCCACTATTTCTTCCTGCAGTTTCTGCCTCTGTAACTCATTCTCCTCCTGAATGGTCTTGAGCTGCTCATCTCGCGTGAGTACCCACTGCCGCAACGCCATCTAGGAAACAAGATGTGTGATCTCGGTTGGAAGCGTTGTGGCCTTTTTCCCTTTGGGATCCCGATCGGCATTGTCTCTCCTGGCTAGCAGTCAGGAGGACAGAGGGAAGGGAAGGATTTCAGGGAGGGGGAAGGCCGCAGTGCCTTGCCCCGTCATCAGCAGGCACCGGGGAAGCCTTCTTCACCGCAACCGCATCTACGCCACGTCCTCTGCCTGCGCACAAGGGTTGTGGGAACTACCTCTCGCGTCGCGGCTTCCTCCAGCTTGTGCACAGCTTCTCTCAGTTTGCAGTCTGCAACCTCCTGCTCCTCCGACTTCCTTGCTATTGCCTACGCGAGGAAATTAGCAGAAATTATGTTAACAAGCTTGCAAGAACCCACCTTTCTCTCTGCAGATATGCATCTACATGTGTTTGTGGGGGAAAAAATCCCACAGTCCACTGACAGCCCGTGGCCAAACGGACCACCATGCTACAGAGCACCTTCAGATTTCTTTGTTCCTAGTGTGAGCAGTTCCACTTCCCCTCCTGTGCATGCCACTGACCTCAGTCATGCTTTTCAGGTGGCTCTCCAGGTCTTGGATCTTCTTCTTTTCTTCCTCCATGGATTGCTTGCACCTGTCCTTCTCCTCGGCGACAGCGCTCTCCAAAATCTGACAATTGACCGTCCACAAGTTCAGTACAGAAAAAATATCATCCTGTTAAGCAAAAGACCTCAACTCCAATGAGGAAAGCAACCAGGAGGGTCCCTGCTGTGGAGCAGGGGCGCATTATGGGAGAACACCTTGGCAGGACACAAGGCGACTTGGTGAGGGAGGGGATGAGAGCACCTGGCAAAAGGTGCGGCAGAGAGACCGAGGAGGAGCCGCTTAGCTGCTCCTCACCTGCTTCCTTAGAAAACTTGATGCCAGGGAACAACCATTCCCAAAGCAACAGACACAGAAGGATGCTAGAAACTGTCTTACAAGACCACCACAATATGCCGTCTCCATCACAACATACAGGCACAGCAAAACACCAATTCACACCTTTACTAACACTATGTCCTGCACCAGCGCCATCGACTCGATGACCTGGGCTTCCCCGGGTCTGAGGGTGACCCAGCGAGAACCCGCCAGGCAGCTGCCCCTCCCTGCTCCACAGGGAATATACCTTTCCAGCCAAAACAGACCTAAAAGGAGTTCAGCACAGGGAATGCACCTTGCATTCCATTTCCTACAGGCAATGCCATGTCTTACTAAGCTCATGTATCGGGAGGATGCTCCTTGCTTTCCACTTTCTCCCAGGGACTGATTGGCAGCAGTGCATCCTGCCAGTACCCAGATGCTTTCCACTTCCACTGTGGATACTTTGGGGAGTTAAAATCACCTACATCAATATAGGAAGATAGGTGATATATCCAGGCTCTTGGGACTGCACCTAGGCAGTTCGGGGCTAGAGACTTCTTCTTCTCACTAGGCAACACTATGACAGACACCTTTTTTTCTTCCATAACAGTAATTTTCCCAAAAAACAACCATGCCATCACAGAATCATAGAATAGAATAATAGAATCATTAAGGTTGAAAAAGACCTCTAGGATCATCAAGTCCAACACCAGCCCCACCATGCCTCCTAAACCATGCCCTGAAGTGCCACGTCCACAGGTTTTCTGAACACCTCCAGGGAGGTGTTCAAACCTCCCACCTCTTTGTTCTCCTTGTCCTTTTCCAATATAATTTGCTTGATTTTTATCTGTAGGTCTTGCTCGTGTTTCGCTTCCAGCTCCTTCACGTGCTCCTGCAGCAAAGCTGCCTGCGATTCCTGGACCCTCCCTAACTGGGCCTATGGGGAAACAGCAGATACTAAGGTGGAAAAGGAAGCGCGTTAGCAGCAGGGCAAGAAATGAGCATCCTGTGTACATTCACTAACAAACATTTCAAAAAAAGAGGTATACCCTCCCTCCCTGCCGCATTAGGGACACAGACACCGACACGCTGACAGTGGGCTTTGCCTTCTCCCTTCGCCTGCATTTACTGCTGACCCAGGCACCTCTGCTACCTTTCATTCCCAATTCAGGTCTCACACCGGCTCACTTAGGACTACCATCATGTTTACCGACAGAGAAAGATCCCCAATTGCCTCGGTTTACTTACATATGCATTTCTGTACCTGTAACGTCCGATTCCTCTGTGCAGTTTCCTGATTGATTTCCAACAATCTCCCGAAAGCAGCCAACAGCCCTGCAAAAGCCAACAGAGTCTCGCTGTACGGGGTGCTCACACGGCCCACGTATACCACCTGGAGCACCCCTGAAATGCTGCTTGCCTCCTTGCAAAACTCACTTTGGCCACTGCTGACCTTCAGCCCCGGCCCTCACCCCCCTCGCCTGATGGTCGGGGTCCACGTTCCTCCAGAGGCAGCAGGGAGGAGAATGGACAGCCGCTAACTTCTCACACAGCCACCCGCCGTGCTCATTGGGTTACCCAGAAAACACACTTGACGTGGGCTTCCCTCCAAGGCTGGGGCGGCAGAAGCGCTGCTGTCGGCTATGGGGGAAGGAGAGGCCCGTGGGCAATGGTGCTGCCTTGCACCCAGAGACCCTCAGTAGCCTGGAGACCCTCACTAGCCTCTGGCTACGGGATTCAGGCTCAGAGATCCCCTCGGAAAGGCTCCTAGGAGCCAGCCCAGTGTTTTCCCTTCGCACTTATTGGAACACAACACATTCCCACCCCTGGGAGATGGCTGCCATTGCCGAGACATCGCTGGAAGGGAGCTTGACTGCGCACACAGCCCAGCTGCCTGTTCCCACCAGGACACTACGTTTTTCTTGTCACACACTGTCACCCATTTTGCCGCATCACCCCATCTTCTCTAAGCCTGACACCTCTGCAAGAGCCAAGGATGGTTTGTTGCTGCACGATGCTCCTGGTGCTATAATTACCACTCTGCTAACCACAGCTCCTCCTGCACCCTCACTGACACTGCTCTGCTCCACCCCGCTGCCGCCCAGCACGTGGCACGTCCTGCACCCCTGTGCGATGCTCAACGCTGCCATGAGAGCAATGCTTCCCCTCCCACACTGCTGTCAGAGCCATTACTCCTCTGCAGCGACACTCTGCAATGCGTGATGCTTTGACACAGACCTACGCTTTGCTTTCCACGCGCTCTTCGCCTAAACTTGTTTTCGGCAAACTCCGCGCAGCAATTGCTCTGCCGCTCCACAACAGAGGCGGCGCGGGAAAGGGAAGACAAAGTAATTCACAACCTCGAGACAAGGGGCTCAGCTCTCAGCCCGCACCATGGCCACAGTTGTAGCCAAGGAGCATTTCCTATATGCCACCGAGGCAAAAACCACTTGCACTAATTAACCGTGATGTCAGTAGATCAGGCCCACCACACACCGACAGCGCATCCCACAGACAAACTCTCCAGAGTCCTACGGTGGCACTGGCTACATGGGGTGACCCGTGCCACAGAGGCAGGGAATAAGCATGCACGCTACCTGAGGAGGTTTCCTAGGTGGCCAAACCGCCCAAGATTTGCACCAACGTGAGCGCCTGGCATCCCCAAGTGGTGGTCCACGCTGGACGTTCTCCCCTATGGCTGCCTAGCTAGGACATCCCACCTGGAGAGGGTTTGTTCCCAGGAACACCCAGTGGGACACGGACCTTTGGCAGAGGTGCCCAGGTCCATCCCCGCGCTGGCCAGGAGCTGCTCCGTGCCCTCCAGCCAGGACAGGGGGACACGTGCCATCTCCACCACCGCCACCCTGATGGCCGAGATGGAGGGGTCCAGGCACGCCGCCTCTAGCCTCCCCAGCTCCCCTCGCAGGCTGTCGCCGCTGCAGGAGCTCCTCAGACAAGCCTGCAAAAAACACAACCAGTGACCAAGATAGCCTCCACAGTTAGTGGGCTTCTGGGACTTGGCAAATAACACAACCTCTGAAAAAGTCCTGCATACAACCACGTGAACACTTTGGTATAACATGTCGCTTCATGGGTTGATATCTTTGGTGGGAACAGTTCCTGGCAGGCCGAGGGGAGGACACACTTCTGTGACACCTCCTATTTGTGTCCAACCCTTCTTGGGGCTAGGTTCACCTCTCGCTGAGCTGGAGATCTGCATGCTGGCTAGTGCTGATGCACAAACATCATTTTTCTCTGACCTATCCTCAGGCCAGACAAATGCCCTGGTGCCACTTCATCTCCTGGCTGCCAGTTGGCCATCAGTATTTAAAGGACTGACCTGGAGCTCCCGCAGGGATTTCTTGAACACCTCGACATTTGCGGACACCTCCTTTTCCTTCAAGAGCCTAGAGCTTAATTCCTCCTGCAGACACTTCTCTCTCGCGTGACTTTGTTGGTTCTCATCAGAGATCTGCCTGACCTTCTCTATCACCTGGAAAGAGCATGCGAAGGAAGAGGAGTATAAGGCGTTATATTAATACCCTTTTTCAGCTGAGGCGCCATCGATTGTCTCACCAAGCGAAGATTGACACTTGCTGCAAACTGGTAGCCACATCAGACTCCTAGTCCCTCTTGCAGCCCACTGACTCCATCCAAGCTTTGGGGGACAAAAAGGATCGCATCTCCTTTACATCACAGAGCAGTGTCATTACCCTGGGATAGCTGCGGCAAGACTTATGATCTGGAGAAGCTTGGATGCTACCAGCCCTACTGCGCACGTCTCAAGCTGCGCCGGGCTTTGGAGGCACCGAGCATCTCTCTGCACTGGTATCCAAACTCACCTGCTGCTCTGTTACAGCTTTTCCTGCAATGCCTGCTGCTGCTGGAGAACAGGCTCGCATCACTTGGGTTTTGAAGGACTCCAGCTACAGCAGAGATCGACACAGGAAAACAAAAATCACAGAGAATCGATATCAGCTCTGCTGGTCTCCTCTACCCAACCCTGCGCACATCAATGCAAAGGGCGTCCCGGCGCCTGCCATCTCCAACACTGAGGCCTTCTGTATGCTCCTGCCCTCCCCTCAGGACATCGCTTTACCTCCCGCACCTTTTTCACCATGCAACTTCACAAGGATTCCCTGACACTCCTTCCTTTGAGCCTGACGGCTCGCATCCCGCTGGCAGCGAGGCACTGCGGTTAATCGCACCCGTTCCTTTGCCTACAAGGTGCACGGTGTGATCACCGGTACCACACGCAGGGGAGGCTGTCGGCTCCCCGCTGCCAAGGACAACGTGGCTTCTGAACATCTCCTGCTGCCCTGCTACTGCTGCGGGAGGATTACGATGACAGAGGGCTGGTATGCATTGCAAAGGACAGACTGCCTGAGCCAGGCAGTCGCTCCATCCCATGCTCCAGCGGGGATTTCTGATGGCTGACTCCTATTTCCTCCTGTGAAACAGCCTGGGCAGGCTGGGGACAGCTGGGGATGCCACCCCCAGCCTCTCTACAGGAGATGACAACCATTGCCACCCACGTTAGTGCTTTATGCTTCTTTATTGCAGCTGGTGCTGAATCCTCCTGGGGCTTCCAGAAACACCTGTCCCTGTGCTCATCTACGTGGTGGACCCAAAAGTCTCCATCTGCCCTTAAAATCTGGGAGTTGCCCTTTGGAGCTCCACTCTGCATGAAACCCAGGGTTACTTTCCAAACACACAATCAAACAACTCATAGCTTTTTCTGCCTCTCATTGACTGGGGTTCCTAACAAATTCACGCTAGCAAAACTCTGTGTTGCAGTTTAATGGGGGGGCACAACCTTCTTATGTGAAGCACGGCTTTATCCTGGTGATCTATCTAGCATGATGTTATTCTGCACAGGGCTCTGTCTGCTGGAGCAGCATTACCTAGGCCTGGAGGAGGGTTTGCATGGGTCCCAGGCAGCATAACTGTAATTATAGAGAGCATAGTGCATTTCTGTATCCTATTAAACTCGCTGCACCTTCTATGATGCCTACACAAATCCTGTGGATAAGCCTATTATACTGCACCTGACGACAAGTTAAGCTCTGTGCCAGGGTTTGGTGCTCATGACTCTGCATTTCCTTTCCTGCGCTCAAGCACGATGTCCTTCCCCATGGGAAAACCCGTACTTTTGCTGCCTACAGCCCGGACTGCAGGATGCTCCCATCCATGCCTCCTCCCTACCTGCTCCTTGGCCCGCCCCGCGTCGGCTCTCAGCAGGCGCTCCCTGCGCCCCATCTCCTGCAGCTGCAGAGCTTGCCTGGCACAGGCTTCTTTCAGCTCCTTCTCAGCCTGCAACCGTGAGAGCATTTGCATATCAAAGCAATACCAGAAACTCATGGCATAAGCACTTTTACCCCAACTATCCACTATTCACATCAGATGACTCCAAATATAGCTTTGAAATAGCAGGAGGCGGGCAGCAATCCTTTTGCAGGGGGAGTTGCAGCATCGGACACTTAATGCTGCTTTTGGCCAGGGTTTGGTCCCTGGGGTCTCATCCATCCTCGACTTTCTAACACACCACCCACATAGGGGAGCCTCTGCTGCACCAGTTACCTTCTTCCCTTGGGGTCCGTGGAAGAGCTCAGCACATTTGGACCCTCTACCGGTACAGCCTGCATGCCTGGGGCTTGCTGGCCCTCATCCCACGCGGCTGCCACCTGTGCCAGGCGGCCGAGGTACCTGCCGTGCCCGTCCCTCCCCGCCCTCTGCCACATGCCCCAGGGCTGGATGGTTACCTTGGCTTTCTCAGCCAGCTGGTTTTGGATGCTCTCCTGCTCGGCACAATACTTCTGGACTTCTCCCTGCAGCCCCTCCAGGTCACGTTCCAGCTCCCCGATGCGCTGCAAGAGTGCCAGGACAGCACAGGGTCTCACCAGAGGAGCTGTGCATTGCCTCTTGGGAGGATTTTAACCAATAAGCAATACATTTTCCCCATCTATCCCATTTCGTTTACCCTGGAATTCTCTTCTGACCTGTATTTACTGTGCTTAGATCGGCTTTCAAGTGGAATGTCAATCTTACTATTGACACCATTCTCCTGCATTGTAATGCGGTCTTACCATTTTTACAGGCGTTTACATTTCTCCGGTTCGCTATGCACATTGGGTACCTTCTATTACAGGAACCGGATTCAAAACAACTCCCTTAAAATGCCCAGTTAATTATTCTCTCAAGGATGCATTCCTGCAGTCACTGCTCCCCCGTGTGCACCATCACCCCAGATGACTTGCGACTCACATTTCGGCATGCAATTACTTCTCGGTCTCCAAGTTCACGCTTCGTTTCCTCCTTAATTCTGGAGCACTAGAATGAATGGCAACCAAGGGGGAAAAAAAAAATCATCAGGGCAGGCAGATACCATCCCTTCTGCAGCAAATGTCAACATGTACTTCAGTGCTACAAGCCCAGCTAAGCGCTCAGATACCTAATGGGTGGCAGAGTGCCCATGATGGGGCCATCAAGGCACAGAAAGCACCAGAGAATCCGCACCTGGAAATGACCAGCATTGCCTGGCTGAGAGAAGGACAAACATCTGCAGGGAGTACCCAAGAGAGAGAAATTCCTCTGGCCTTAGCAATAGTGTAACAGGGATCGGGGGAAAGGACTAAAGAAAACAAATCCACTAAAAAAGACAAGAAATCCACCAAAGAAAACAAATCCACTAAAGAAAAACTTCCACGGTAACCTGGCCAGGATGGTAGCAGACATTTCCAGGCCATTCATCACTGTATCAGACCGTGCCTTTCACTTCTGCATTTCAGGGTATCAGTGCTTCAGAGACTGATCCTGTTCCGCCTGCCCTGAGTGCACCATCTCCTGCCTTCCTCTGGGTCTTACCGCATCCACAGAGCAGGGAAAACCGCAGAGGAATGCTCTGGGATGTGCTCTCTGCATTGAGGCGAGTGCTGTGGGCCACCAAGTGCCACCAGGCATGCAGCAGGATGCTTCCCCAGGATGCCTGGTCCCCCTCCCACACATGGCGGCTCGAGCGCTCATACCTATCCCGTTTCCACCTGTTAAAGAGTTGATCCTCATCCTTCATTTTCTGAGAGCTGCTGGGGGAGGATGCTCAGCCAGGGACGGGCTGGCAGGTATGGTGCCCCCCGCCTGCACCCCAGGGACTCCATGTATCTTTTCCATTACTTAAAATTCACAACGAATCACTCAAACCTCCCAGTACAGTGCCTAGTTAGCCAGCCAAAACACAGCGCCCGTTCTGTGCTTATTATGCAGACGAGGCAGCTCTGCCAGTTGAGGAGGGAGCTGCAAATACAGAGAAACAACCTGCTGCACAGGCCACTTTCTTTAAGGGAAAACCCAGGCTGGGCTGCAGGGAGCCACAGGAAGACAGGGTTTCCATGGCTCCTCGGGAGGATCTTGGCACGAGTGCTTTGTGCGTACAAACAGCTACTGTGCTTACTGAAATCCAGGGCACACAGTACCTGAATGCAGAACAAGGAGAGGGATTCAGCTGGGGAAGGCGTTGCCGCCCTGTGGGCATTGCACCTAGGCAAAACCGCAGCCCCATCGCTGCTACGTCCCAGTGGTACAGCTCCGCAACTTCTATTTGCACGCAGCCAGGACCCTCAGCTTACAACTGCCCCGATAAACAGCCACACAAATACAGCTGCTACGCTCCTTACCAGAGAGAAGCATGACCCTTCTCATGCTAGTTTCCCATGCTAACCCATATGTGAGACTGTAAATTACTGAGCGCATCATTAGGGATGCTAACCTTGGCAGAAACGACTGCTAGCTGATTGTCCTTTTCTCTGTTTTCCTTCTTCATTTTTTCAACCTCTTGCTTAAGCTGTTGGATATTCTGCTCCTTCCCGGCAATCTCTCTTTGCAGGCTGGTCACTAGACCTGAGAAAAACATCTCTGCTGAGAGGCTACCCAAGCGTGTCCCTGCAAAAGCCCTCTGGCTGCTGAGCGGCCGTGCTCCCTCTTTGACAACCATTGGACAGGGGATTCAGCTTTTGGCACACTGTGCTGGACATTGCTCCGTGACAACATCACTAACAAGCTCCTTGGGGCCTCGCAGCACATGCTCCCTGGAGGATGAGCAGCTCTGACGCATCCGTTTTTGCTGCCTTACTATGTCAGATCCACATCTCTGATGCTTCCTCCCTGCCAAGCACTGATACTGCTCCCTTATCTCGGGCAATGAAATCGAGCAGAACGGTTTTGCTAATCTGAATGCATTACAAAAGCCAATATTTTGTGCACGCACTACATTCCTCATGTCTGATAAAGGCAGAGATAAAGGCTGTTGGAAAAGGCTTGTGGTCCGAGGTGGCCTTTGCAGCCAGGTGCAGCCCCGCAGCCGTTCGGGTGGGCAGGTCTCCCCCACAGGGTGCACAGCAGCCCATTAAACAGCACAGCTTTCGAGCAGCTCAGAGCCTGCCCTGCAATCAGTGCTTGAGGCTTTTTTTCCTAACTAAGTTTTTGGTCCCATCGCTCCCTGCCTTCAGTCCCCACATTGTCCATCGCTCCAGAGACACTCGTCGTGTCAGACACTGCCTGCAACTCCTGGAGAGCTTCAGGACACCGAATCAGAGATAGGGCGACTTCTAGGAGCTGCTACAATTCATCTGTTGCCTGACAGCTTTGCCAATGCTTGCTCAGTATCAAGAGCCAGTCCCAAACTGCTTCGTGCCCCTACATGGAGCTCCAGGGATACAATACCTGCAGCCAAAGTGTGGTCCTTCTTCAACTTCTCACTTTCTTTTCGCAGCCTTCCAATCTCCAGGTCTCTTTCATAGAGGGAATGGCTAAAAACCTGGCTCGAGCCTTTCTGCAGGTTGCTGATCTGCAAAACACAGATTCACCTGCATTCCTTGCTGGATCACTTATTAACTCTATTACGACCCCCTTCGGAGAGGGAAATCTGGTGTTTCCAGGTCACACTCCGATGGGGTTACTCTTTAGCATCTTTGACTACCTCTCAGCAGTCATTGCTTCGGATAGGATGACCTTAAATCCATTTTGGCCATTCACACTCATATCCTATTATAAAAGGCACAGAGGAGCACTGTCTCCTGCTGCCTGCCATGCCAGGAGTCCGTGGCTGTGCCTGGGTGACATTGCTAACACAGCAGCAGGCAGACACACCTGCAGATTTATCGCCTTCTCAGGGCATACACATTTATTACCACAAACACAGATCCGGAGCCGCTAATAACTCGTGTTCATGTTTCTGCTGCAAAGACAGTTTTTACAGTCCCTACTGCAAACTGGGAGCAGGGAAGAGTCTGTGCTATCCACTTGGGCTATCGTCGCCGCACAGACAGCACAAATACGCTTCCCACCGCTCAGATGACTGCTTTCACAAAGCAATTACTGGAGGGTATAGAAGAGTGAATCCACAGGTGGAAGAGGCTTTTGTCAGAGAAAGGAAAGTTGCTGGGAAGACAGGCACCACACATTGTCTCCTCAGTAACAGTAGTGATGCTGACAGCACCCCGAAATTATATCGCCTTTTCTCCACCAGGAACCAGCTTATCAAAAGCTCCTCTTCAAGACAGACAGTCAGGACGAGCACAAAGCATTTCACAGCCTCCTTCAGACCCAGTATGGTATGGGAGGGCAGGATGCAGCCGGGATGGGCTGGCATAGATACCCAGCTGCTGAGCTGCAAGCCTCACATCGGACCAACGCCTTGGATCAGCCCTTCTCCCACACTGGAGATACTCCAGAGGACTCCATCACTGTCTATCCAGGACATTTTCTGAAGTCTCATAAAACGTGGGCGCGTGCTATTAACGTATCCCTGGACACAACAACTATAAGCCCTCCCTCCTCCACCCAGCCGCCTGTTTTCACCAGGACACCAAGGGGCTGCGCTGCCTTCAGGACGGGTATTCCCCCTGCAAACAGAACTGCCCGGTCCCTTCCTGGGGCAAGAGGGGTGTGGGGGAAGCAAAGGGTCCGGCTGCCTGGCCTGAGGTGGTCGTGTGTGCTTTTCCACCACCAAAAGCTGCTTAGGCTTCTGTTTCCCTCCCCACTACAGCATTACAGATCCTACTGCATACACGGGATATCTATTTACCAGCTTCTTTAAGGGAGACTTGCACAGAAAGCAAGCAAATGCACAAAACAAAACAACTGGGAAAAAAAAACCAAACCCACCCTCGCCCCTTTCCCTTGGTTTCAGACATGCAACCTGCTTCTTGTAAAAACTGGGTGTTGAACTAAAAGTACACCTGTATCAGAGAGGTGTTTTCCCTGCTCAGTGCCCACTGAAGCATTCAGTACCTGTTCCCTCAAGGCTTTGATCTCCTCCGTTTTGGCTCCCAGCTCTCGGTCGAAGGTGAGCAGCTTCTGGGTCAGCTCTACCTCGTTTCTCGCCGCCGCCTGAGCCAGGGTCTTTGCCATCGCTGCAATCTCATCCTGCAGATCTCTTATCACTGCATCTTTCTGCTTCGATTCTGTTTCCAAACCAGAAAGGCGACCGATTTCCTTCTCCAGTTGCAGAAGCTTTTCACCCTGTGGGCAGATTGCAGGTGCCGTCTGTCACTCTCAGGCTACGGAGAGCGCAGGCTGCCTGCTCCAGGGGGTACTGACTCATGGCCATCAACCACACGGACCTGCTCGCCCTGGCTTCCCACGTCCCACCATGCCCATGTCCTCCGTCCACCCAGCAGTCCCCATCCATGGGAGCATGTTCCCCTTTGGTGACAGTCCCTGCACCCTGCTGGGACGCGCGGTCGGACGCACAACCATTCGGCGGGGTTTGCCTGCTCTGCCAAAGACCAGGACAGGGATGGCGTCCCTCACACCTTCCCTGGCATCACCTTCTCCTGTGGGAGGAAATCTGCGTCGTGAGTCCCCAGGGAAGGGGTTCCCCCAACACCGCTCGCTCCATCACCCGAGACGCTTGTCGAGACTGGAAGAAAGCAAACACCACAGCAGCAAACATCAGCATGAGAACTGGTTGCAGGCAGCAGTAACGCTTCTTGCAGCATCCCTCTCAGTTGTCTCAAAACTACTCTAAGGCAGCGGCTTCTTTACAGTCCATGAGCTCAGTTCACAACCAGAAGAGAAACCAACTATTTGGCACTAAAAAAAACCACCAGTGCAAACAGTCTGCACAACAGTGAGGAATAATACACCTCTGGGAACCAAAAAAGCCTCAAGGACAGCAGAGACACAGCAGACAAAGGCCCCTCTGATTTTTCAGCATTGCCTAGCCCCACAGAAAGAAGCTATGCTTTTATGCCTTCCTGTGTGCGAATAGCTATGCTCACTGTGATTAGCACATGCAGATCCTTTTGGCTCTATTTCCCCAAAATCAGATGAGTATGTGCTAACTCGAGGCATGTGCTTCCCCTCCCTGTACCTTCACTGCAATTTCAATTTTTGCCCGTGCACGCATCCTTCAGCGATGCTGCTGGGACTGCACGGTACTGCCTCTGCTCTGGAGCACCAGCTGTACTTTGGCACTTCACTATTGACTTTGTATTGCTTATGACAGCTCAAACAACCCAACCCCAAACGAGGAAAACAACTGGGATGCATAATGGGCCATAACAAGCTATGCTCATGGCAAGTCTTATGCTCCAGCTGTACTACTCCCCCAAAGCCTTGCCTCTGCTCTACCACTACTGCATACTTTATTTTCAAAAGTATACAGCTATGAACCTCGTTTAAAGTTCCTGCACTAGAGGCAGCCAGTAACTGCACTTCCAAGGAGGAAAAAACATCACTTCAAACAGGAGATGGGAATAAGTGCATGAGTCACCAGTGCAGATAAAGTTAGTCATCGCCCTTCCCGATCACACACAAGGAAAAAAGAAGAGGAAATGTCACTCTCGGCTCTGAAGGCAATGGCATTCCCCTTGGGACGTCACAGCTCATTTCTTAACTGACCCACATGCCACCAAGGACCACATATGGTCTCCGATTAGCTCCACTGGACAAGGACTCACAGCCAATTGCTGCTGATGCTTGTCACTTCTCAAAACCGCCTCTGCTTGGATCAACTCCGCTCAACGCTAAGTTGCTCAGAGAGGACCCCAGGCTATGAACCACCAGTTTTGGCATTGGGGAGTACCTGGCCTCACCGTGGAGGTCCTACTGAAAGCGCCCAGTGGGACAGTGGTGGCCACGCTCCGAGCCCAGGCACTCATGGGTCGCTTCCGCAGCGGCGGATGGGGCACGTGGCCGGCTGCTGTGGGAGCCCAGCTGCCGGGAAAGCCAGGGGGATGCTGCCACTGCAGCAATGGGAGGTGGGGAGGAGATGCAGGATTTGAAGGTTTGGGCTCTGCAACCAACTGGAGCTGCCCGGTCCATGCCGTGCGACGTTTCACAGGGGGATAGGACGCCTGCAGTGGAAAAAGACCACAATATCAGCAAGATTTTAGGAAGGTTTTTAGCCCCTGATGTGCGTGCGTTATGTTGTACAAAACCCAGGCACAGACCTGAGTGGAAGCAGAATTTTAGTCCTTTCCCATTTCCATTGCCCAAGTATCAGATTTAAATCAGGAATCCCAAATATTTTGCTGAAATCGAAAGAAATTATTAGGGTTTGTTGCTTTTTTGAGCTCTTCTCTCTCTCTCTAGGTTTGACTACCCTCATTCTGTGTGTCCTTTGCAAAATCTGGAAGCCCTTGTTTCACGTCTCTCCTGGCTCACACACAAGCGGTCCTACCCGGCCATTTCTCCCATTCACCATGCTGAGCCAAAGCCTCTCATCGCAGCACTCCTGGCTTGCCATCGCATTTATCAGACGTTGCGCCGGGCCTGTCAGACATGTAATTAGGACACTCTTCTCTTTACAAGCAGAGCTTTTCAGTATAGTAGAGACAAACCACCATTAAGGTGCCATACATCAGCTTACCCACAGCCCTCAATTACAAGGGCTGAGCTAAACTGAACTAAACACCTGCCAACGTGGCCTCGGACCTGGCCCGGATGCGGACCTCCAACGCCCGGCTGTTGTCCTGGCATCTTACTGAAAGAGAGCCAAAGACCCCAGCGCACGTTCCCCGCTGCTCCAGCACCTGCCCTTCTCCCAGAGCACATCTAAGCCCCGTTGCTTTTGCTAATGATGCTACCCTGGGCACTTGCTTATGGCTGGATTCCACCGTAGGATTATGCCGGCCCTTTCCGGGCGCTTGTCCTCTCCTCTGAGGCACTGCAGGGATGTGACTCCTACCTGGGTGTTGCTCCACTTTACTATGTGCTCCTCTAATATTACTAAAAATGAGAGAGATCTTCCTGTATTAGACACCATAAACACTTCACAGGGTGCAATGCAGAGGTGGTTTGAAGAGCCTTCAAATCTATTCCACCAAAGGAGGATCACAGAGCCAAGAGCGACGAAGGGGCACCCACAGGGCTCCCTCTGCGTCATGGTGCAAAACTGCTTTCTGGGCGCATCCCACACAAATACTTTTGGCAATTAAAATGCTGACGGTTCCAGCGACAACACATTTACCTAACCAGCACTGGCACCCCAGCTGCTCCGGCTTCATCATGCATCTGGGCATTTGTCTTATATTCTATTGGTCAAGGCTTTCTGGAGAACTTGGGATTCAGCAGGTCAGCTTGCTACACCAGGAGTCTTGCCAGGACCTCCAAACCAAGTATCTGGACACACAAACTAGCTGACTCCAATTAATTTTTATTCGTACCTGGACACTGCTAGGAGACCAGGCTCTGTGACTCCCACTACCGGGCATGCTACACAGTTTTTTGGGACTCTGTCTCAGTAGTTATATTCTTGCAGTCCTAAAGAGCCAAAATAATAGAAATAATACTAGAACTTATCAACCTTTAAGTGTATAATGACCCCAAAACTCAATGACCTCCACAGACATTCCTAAACAGTTCTTTTCCTGGAGACAGGAGACTGCCACTACATTCAACCACATTCTTTCCAAGTTTACAATTGCTTTAGATTTCTCTTGCTCTCCAAACTCGGCTGCGATGCCCTGGCTGTGCTGCACAGAGCACCACGGTATCTCCAGCTCCGCACGCTGCTGCCAAGCAAAGTGCCAGTCAGGGCTGCACCGCTCAGTTTGCTCTAGGTTTGATCCAAAACCCAACTTGTCTGTTAGCAAGTAGCTTTTGAGGAAATGTAAAATGCAAATAGAGGAAAAGGACATTTTCCAGACCTACCTTTGCTCACGTCCAACTTGCTATTGGGAAACCTGTCCCGTGCTTTTCCTTTTCCCTACTGAACTGCCCAAGTTTTCTTCAGCAGAGGGAGCTCAAGCCTTTCATTCCCCCACCCCATCTTTCTTGAGGTTTGCCAGATGAGCCTGGGAGCCCGCTCCTGCTCCCGGGGCCTTTCCTGGGCAGCAGCACCCACCTTCCCTGGCCATCCTCATCCACCCTTACCTGGGTAGCCCCATCCACCAGCAGCTCGAAGGTTGCTCCCCCTGTGCCGAAGTGCAGGATATCCCCCGGACTCACTCCGACAGCCGCGTTTTGGACCTGGCAGCCATTGACGAAGGTGCCGTGGGGGGAATTGAAGTCCTGAAGGACAAAGCTGTTGTCCGAGGCAGCAAATTCGAGGGCTGCGTGATGATCTGCTACACCTGCGGACTGGCACAGGCAATCAACAGGCAAGTGGGGAAACCTACCAGAAAGCAGCTCAGGTTTTGTTACTGATTTGTAAAGCCCCCCTCTCCTTGCTGTACATCTCCATGTAAGCAAGCTGGTAGCCCCTATGCTTTGCACGGAGGATCCCAGTGCATCCTACTCCCTACATCCAAACCACCATCCATTTTATGACGGTCGGCTTCCTCGCCCCTACCTGCAGGACGATGTCGGACCCTTCGTGCCTGCCTATCGTCGTCGTGTGCGGTTTCAGCTGAAAACATCCCTCCGAACTCTTTAGAAAGGCTCGCATCATCCGGCCCCTTCACCTGCAAGGCTTGCGTTAAAAAAACCCCACCTATTCATTTAATAAACCCCTGTCCAACACACGCAAGTGAGCCAAGAAGGTCTTGACCAACTTGTCCACTAGAAATTGTATAAAATCAACCCAAAAACAGCTCTGCCCTGGCCGGCAGCGTGGCTACAGCCTCACAGTAGCCTTGGAAACCCTGGCGGTGCCGGAGCCTGCTGCCGCCCTCCTGGGTGCGTTTTTCTCTTTGTTTAGTTTTTTTTTTTTTTCCTTCTCCTTTTTCCAAGCAACTGGCCCGGCAGCACAACACAGCTCCGTGCCAGCCACAGTTCTCCTTACCAGTGGGTGACACACACAGGAACATTTCCCCATGTATCAAAAAACTCACGGAGGGACATGCAAGCTGCCGGTGAACACTTTTTTTCCCTTTATTATTTATTTTTTATTTAATACCGTGCATGCATGCACAAACAGGTCTTGCAACCTCAGGCAAGCGGATAAACGTTGCCGCCTGGTGATGGGGACGCAGTCACCCATCAGCACACTTCTCCGTCAACATGCCTTTGTCCCAGGCTGCTACACACCCTTTTTCATCAGAAAAAGGAAAAATAACACACCCTTCACCAACGCCCCCCGCAGCAGCCTCTGGTTTGGCCTCGGTGACACTTGAGCCTCTTTCACCCCCCATCCAAGCACCTGACCCCGACCTCCCACCCCACTGCCGTCCACACCCGTCTCCCCTTCGCCACCAGCAAACAGCACCCCAAATGACAGCCCCTAATTAGTGTGGGCTCCCGCCATTGCGCTCTGCTAATTCCCATGCCTTGCCTGCATTGCTTTGCAAATTCCATTAGCGCATCTTTCAAGCGCGATTGCGGTGCACTTGACTGGTTGGAGGTGGGTTGCTGAGCTGGGTGCAGCTCCAGCAACCCACGTCCCCTCCATGGTTTTTGGGAAGGAGGGAAGCGTGGCAGCCCTATGTTGCCCCAAACCACAGCATTTTCCTCAACCCCAGTGTTGTGCCACACACAACATGAGTATATTCCTTGTAGAAAGCAGCCCAGGCTTGCTGGAAGTTAGTCTAAACCTTGCATTTTTGTTAACAGCAACCCCCAAGATCGCTTTTTGGCCCAGTCCTGCTCCCACGCATGAGAAATTCCCACATCATCTGGCCAAACCACATAGGAATCGGAGTACAAATTCACCCTTTGGCCAAACTTGCAGGCACACAGACAGCAGGAGCGGGCATCGTGCTGCGAGAGCGGCTATCGCCCCACTGGGCTGCAAGTCAACAGCAAATCTGTTCAGATGCATGCACGTGAAACCACAGCATTTCCCCCCGGAAATAAATTGCCCGTCTACAAATAAACTGCAAACAAAGGTTTCCTGCTGTTCCCAGGGCTGCTCCAATGCTTGGCAGGACCTGAATGCCAACCCCGGACAAAAGGGCTGCTCTGCTGACCAGGGGCACGGTCAGCTGCACCATGGCCATTCGGCACCCCCGGCTCGTTGGACACTGCCAGCACCTGCGAACAAACCTGCAAACAAAAAACTCCTGCAGGAGAACAACTAGCACGTCCTGCAAGATTTTATCATGCTTAATTTTGAGGCAGAAGCAGCAGATTTTGCAGAGGAGCGCGCCTCTGGGAACCCGAGAGCAGCACTGCAGCACGTCCCCCAGCGCTGGCCCCCACTGCCAGCGTTTTTGTCCCTTCCTTTCTTTGCAAGGGCTTTGCACTAAACACAGCAGCGGAGGTTTTGCAGCCCCCATCCAGCACTGTAGCAATGCTTTTTAAAACTAACAACCACCAGGCTTCCTCGGTCATATTAACAAGAGGTCTGCACATCTTGTGAGTTGCCATTGAACGTGAGTGACCTTCCAAAGGCACTGGGATATACGTGCAGTCTGAAAAACTGCATGGGGAAACACATCCTGATTTCTCACCTACCAGCATGCCTTATCTGGGAAAAACATCTCTATCATATTCACCTTCAGGACTAACTGTTGTCTTACAATATATTACTGTGCCACCTCAACTTCACACAGGTACGAGCCATCCTAGGAGAGCGATGGTCACAGATTTGGGAGGACTCACACTTCTCGGCATCCCACTTCTCCCTCTGCTTTCCACATACCGTCAGAGGGCAAGTATGCAAGTAGCCAGCGACGCTCATTAGCCATTTGAGCATTTTTCACATAATTACTACATTAGTCACAGCCCGTTTCACTGCAGTCACTGCACTTTATGTCATTTTTTTCAGCTCTTTTCCTACATGAGACATTGGGAAAGATTCTACTTTCGCCAGTCTGGTTCATTAAATGGGACTTTCTGGTAAAGAAGCTCCATGAAACTTCAACTCCCAGCTGCTCAGACAAGAGGCTTCACTTTACTAACCCAATTATTTACCCAGATTTTCTAAGACAACTCTTAGGGTTGTGTTTCTTCACCGGGGAGAGAGGGCTTCATGCCTTGCCTCCTGCTGCGGGCAGGCTTTTAGGGGCACCTGTGCCTGGGAAACAACTTCCAAGGAGCTGCACCACCTTTCCAACCCCTCAACAACAAGAAGCACAGGGGACCCCCTGCCCCAAATCCCACAGTCTGGTGTATATTCTTCTAGTTTTTTTCCCCCTTCTCTTCAGTAAGGGCATCCCTTATTTAATGATGTTAATTTGCCCATCTGAGATCATGCCTTGGGGCACTGCAAAGTGAAATTCCTGTGATACAACAACAGAAATTAAAAGATGCAATATGAAATAATAACTACCAAGATAAACTGTTATATGGATTTGGACCAGCATCTCTTCTTTGTCTTTGTTTTCGTCACTTGCACTCCTCTCGTACCTTATATCAACCATATGGCCAAGTCAACCTCTGTTGAATGGTCCTTACCTACATCGGTATCGGCATCATTCCGACAAAGCCACATCTGTATCGGCAGCCCAGAGGCAGATTGGCCACGCTGACATCTGCTACGAATTCATGGAAGATTCAGCTCTGTACCCACACCACCAAAATTCAGACCGTTCAAGGGAGCCCGTGGCTGAACATGCTGACAACTGTTGACAGCTCTGCTGGAACCCAGGAGGCAGCGCATGGCTGGGATGCCTGTGGAGCAGCATCCGCCCTGAAGCAGCCGGCTCCTTTTATACCGCTCCGGCTTGCACACCTTGGGAAGGGCCAGCTGCGCACGAGTGCACACACACACAAACACAACGTACAAAATATTTATTTAGAACTGGTCTGCTCACACAGCACGCTCAGCAGTCATTTCACCCTGCACACCTCTTGGCAGCGGTGCACTCAGACAGCTCCCAACCCCCTGGATTTATCCACCTGCCTCAAACAGACTGTCCCTTTGCATCGGAGCACAAAACACAACAGAGGAGGCAACCGAGGCAAGAAATCCATCCTCTCCCTGAGGAGCACAGGGCCCATTTCATCCCACTTCCCACCAGCAAGCACAGACCTTGGTGGGAGCTGGGTTCTGGGCCACCCTGGGCCACCATCCCAAGCCCAGAGGGGAGCAAGGGAAAGCTGCAGTGCTCCTCCGGCAACATAGTTTCCCTTACTCAGAAAGAAAAGACATCAAAAAAAAAAAAAGAAAAAAGAAAAAAAGGAACGGTTCCCTTTTCCACTTGGAAAAATCCTTGTTCAGTATCAGTTTGATGGCTTGGAAAACTCTCGCTGGGGGTAAGGGAGAGAGGAGGTGAGAAGGTACATTGGGTCGTCCTTACGTAAAACACCACAAATTACACTTTCGGTACTTCCAGCCTTCATTTACTTCAGAGCAGCAGACCTGCTGGCAATCAGGTTTCTTTCCCCACAGTCTTTTGTAAAACCCTATGCCAGGGAAAGCTCGTCCCCTCCCCATGCTGCAGCGCCATGCACCCATCGTGTCCTCCACATCACAGCTTCCAGGATGCCCTGACCGCTTCTGCACCCACAGACCGAGCCCCTCTTAGTGTGGTTGTTTTTAAAAAGAAAAAAACCAAGAAATCCCAGCAGCATCACAGATTCCTCTTTTTTAAGGCATTTGCTGGCTCTCTGGCACTTTCTCCTGGATGTCCTCGTACTTGGGCGGAGGGGTCAGTGGCTCTATCGTGATAGGGGTGGTGCTGTTCCCCTGCGGGAGGTTTAGCCTGATGTCCTTCAGGTGCAGCTTCTCTGACTTGATCCTCCGGACCTTCAGCGGCTTCAGGCGCTTGCTCAGGCGCGAGCTGTGCCGGCTGGGCTGCCGCTCCGTGCCGGGCTCTGCGCCGGTGGCTCCCGACGGCTGGGTGCTTTCATCGAGCCCTGTCAGCGATTCATAGGAGGGCAGGGAGACGCTGATCCTGTTGCTCCTGTCCGAGTCTCTGGGCTCAGAATAGCCCACGTTCATCACCTCCTCGTAGCTGGGGACGTAGTACTGGGAAGACACATCTTCGTCCTCTTCTTGACTAGAAGGGGAAAAAATTAAGGCTATCAGTAGTGCATCATTTCAGCTTCACTGTGGGTAGAGGATGGAGCAGAGAGAATAAAACCACCCCCCCCCAAAACCTTAATGAATTATTTGCCCTTCTACATTATATACCCATTCCTTTTTGTTTGACAGAACAGATCACGACCCCACCTATATTCAGACACGTTTTGATTCCCCTGTGACATATGTCCATCTTTGATAATCACTCTCTTTGCCCACAAAACCTCTTTTTCTATTACACAGCAGTGATTTCTTCCCCCAGGAGAACACTGGTTTCTCTCCTCCCCTCTCCACGATCAGTCAAAATACATTTGAAAGGGACATCACCCCTCTGTCTTTGCCATTCGGATGTCTTTTGGGTTGGGTTTCTACCTTGAGTTTTTCTGCAAAGAGATTCAGCTCTGCAGTACATTACCATCTATGCCACAGGTACCTGCACATAGCCTGCACACAGCCTGCACACATATACCTGGCATTTCTTCTGCATTATGAGGTTACCTTTACAATCTAATAGGGAAAAACAGTCTTCTGGGTGGATCTGCACACAGAGTAATTCTCTGCAGTCCTCGACGGCAGCTCTCCTCTGCAGCATTCCCTAGGCAGCAGCCAGCAGAGCCATCGTCGTCTCCTGCTGCCTCACACCCCACGTTGTCCCAATGCCCCCCTGACTCTCTCTGCGCTGGCACAGCCCGCACCGGGGACCGCGCCGATTCCCCGCACTGCCGAGACGGCCAGGGACTTCTCCTGCACCCTGTGCTTGCTCAGAGCGGCAGCAGCCTTTGCTCTGCTCGTTGGAGTTCCCCAAGCAAACAGGAGAGCCCTGCAGACTTCCACCAGGTCTAAACTCCATTTCCAGCCGCTGCTGCAGCCACAGCTGAAAGGCTGCTTGGCACCTCTGGCTGCACTCAGTGTGACAGCACACCCTACGTCTCCTGCTCGTCTCCCTCCACAGCCCCTCGCCCGGCTTGTCGCGTGAAGCTCTTAACATTAATGTTCTGCGTTAACCATTAACCTCTGCTCCCAGCGTCACCCCTCAGCATGCTGCTTGTGTACTGACAAAGCCAGGAGCGGCGCGTCTCGGCAATGCTGGCTTGGCCACGGCTCCATCTAGACCCCAGCTTACACACAAACAACGCTTCCTTTCACCTACAGCACCATAAATACAGCTGGGGTCATTCCTTCCTGACCTCTGAAGGATATGTGAACCCTAAACCACGAGGCATGCTTGCCTTTATTTTAGCACACGCTGCTATCAGCCTTGCTCTCCTTGCTCCTGACCTCCTTGAGGAAGAATAACAGCTCTTAGTTTCACTCCTACACTCAATCCCGCTCCCTTTCTCCCCCGAAAGGCTCACCTGTCCTCCTGGTGCGAGGGCTCTGCAGATACTTGATGCTGCACGCGAGCAATATCTTCGCTTTGCCTCTTCTTGTCCCGGATATTCAAGCAGATGGAGAGCAGCAGCAGCAGCACGCCTGCCCCCACCAACACGTAGGCCACCGAGAAGGTCTTGCTCTTCAAAATGCCTCCGGTGCTGTGGTTGGGCTTGCTGCTGTTCCCGGCGTGGGTGGCGGGTTTGTTGGCGGGGCCGAAGCCGGGGACGAGGTTCCAGACGGCCATGATGATGCCGAGGACGAGCATCCCCAGCCCTATCGCCGTCAGGGCATAGTGCGAGCCGTTGGCCCGCGACTGGGCCATCGCTCCTGCTGCTGGCTGGCCGGCCGGGCTGCCCCCACCTTACAGCATGGCTCGGGTCGGGGCGGGTGCAGGCCGGCTAGCGTGCATGCAGTCCCCTCCCCAGGCAGGCACCGAGCTCTGGGAAGAGATGGAAAGCGATGGTTAGTGCACGGTGGGATGCGAAAGCTACGCAGCACCCATTTTGGTAGCCACGATAACATTGTTTTATTCCACTAATGCTGGAAATCTAATTGCACCACGCCTGCGGAGAGCACGTCAGGACATAACACGGCAGTTGGCAGCAGGATCGTTGCTGGCCATTCTCATCACCACCCTTTGCTACTTTCTTGGCTGTCTTTCTTTCTGCCAACCTTAGGAAAGAATGGAATTACTAACATTTGCTAAGGACTTAGATTAACCATACTTAGGAGCACGATAACTGACCTCCTCACAGCACCAAAAAAAAGCCACCAAAAAAGAAGTTCACTGCTTATAGAAAAGCTCCCTGCTTTATGGAGCTGTGCTGCCTTAGACAAACAGCCACTGTCAATGCAAACTAACCTGAAACCACTCAGAAACAATTCTCTAGCTGTACAACTTCTCTTTTCCCCCTGTTCAAGCTGGAGCAGGGCTGCTTGCAGTGCTGGCTGCCTGCCCTGCAACGCCTCCCTGCCCAGAGAAGAGAAAGCAAAACTGCCGCTCTCCCAGCCAAGCCAACCCTGTGGCTTCCCCCGACCACTGCCAGCAAGGGCTGCTCCGACAGCGAGCCCTCGGCACAGCCCCTGCCTTGCTTCTGGCCAGTGCTCGCCCACCCTGGAGTAACACATGCTGGCGGCGAGTCCCCTGGCTACATCCCGCTGACTGCAGCGGGCTCGGGGCTGTCCGAGCACTGCCGTTCCCGACCAGCCGGGCCACGGGTGGGAACTCCTCCTCCACTGCCCCGATCAAACGTCTGCGTTTTTGGAGCCACCAGGACATGATGTGCTCCCTTTCCAAAAATAAACACACGGAACCACATCTCCTGGCCGCTCAACCTCCCTGGCCTCAGCTTGCAAAGATGGCAGCTGCGAGTGCAACCCCTTCCTGCAAACCATGGGCGAGTAACTTGGATCCCTGCAGCAAAGCTCCCCCATCTCCCCCCAAGCGAGCCTTGCAGCAGCCTCCTTTGCAGCCTCCCAGTTTTACGCATGTGCCAAAACTCACATGCAGCTATGTGAACGTGCCAGGGTATTCTCCTTTCCTCCCCAGCCCCAGCTTCTCGATGCTTGTTTGTGCTAGAAGTCACCCTCGGATATGCTGCTGCTGCATCCTGTCTCCATATATTCTCTCACCCTTCAGCACAGCCATCCAGTTCAACGGTCCCAAGCTTCATGTTTGCTTGTTTATCTCGAGTGCAAGCCTAGTTCACAGGGTCAAGGGCCAGAATAAACCATCATTCCCAGAAAACAGACCAGCTCCAGCCACTTGCAGGAAGGAACATGCACACAAGCCTAGAGAGGAGAGGAGAAAGCTGCAGAGCAACTTCCCCATTGCAGCCCACTCACCATCTGTGCCCCAGCACTGCTTCGGAGACTCTCCGAGGGATGTCCCAGCCCCACTAGATGCAGCCCTGGCCCCGCATCGGGGTTGTTGCTGTTCACGCAGATCTGGGCTGGGCAAAGGCTTCGCTCCGTGGCCTGTCCGGGGTTATTGGGTGTACACAAGCTGCCAAGCCCTGCCCGATGGGAGCTGCCGGCAGGCAGGCAGGGGCAAGCCTGCCGTGCCCAGCCCCGCTGCCAGAGTCAGCGCTGGGCTGCTGCCGTGCAGCGCCGTCTGCCCCTTGGGGAAGGCATCCCCTGCTCCCTTAACCTGCCTCCGGCTTTAACTCGGTCCTAGCAAGTAGCTGCTGAGGATGCGGCAAATGCTACATCCGAAAGGTCCTCACCAACATCCCGAGAGCAATCGCAGCTTGGCAGCCCTGAGCGCTTCTGAGCTTGCGACTGCCGGACCCGGGAGCGGCCTCCGTCCTCCTACACAACATCTTTGCCCTCTGCCTGCCTGCGCCCTGCCTGCCCCTGCCAGTGGGGCACTGAGCGTGCTGCGGGGAACGACGCCTATGTAGAGCACTGTCCACATCCCACGCTTCCCAGACAGCTCCCTCTGCTCTGGAGAGCACCTGCAATGCAAACTCACCGCACGCTCACCGCACTGCACAGCCTCATAAAATCATGCACAAGGCAAATTGCATCACATGTCCTTTTCCTTCGTTCAACCCCTGCTGCATCAGTCCCCACTCCTGGATGTGCTGGTGATGCCCAAGGCTGTGGCGAGGACCACCAAGGCTCTGATTTATAAGCACCGCTGCTTCTCATTTTGGGTCTTCCAAACTTGGCCGTATGGGTGGCTGTTGGGTTTTTCCTTACATATTTATCCAGACGAGCTCCCACCTCTGTGCTATTTGACAAGGCATTTCACAAACAGACATTGGCCAGCTGAAATTTCACTTGCAAACTGCTGTGATGGCTTTGGGGCATGGAAATTGCACAGAAAACACGCAGGGCTGGTAACATTTACCTGTGCTGCCTAAACCTCCGTGCCCATTCCCGATCTCTCTGGCTTCCCTTGGGCACCTCACCACTGGAAGCTGACAGGATTTAAGCTTCTACATCATCTCTGTGCTTGAAAGTTTTACGCAGATCCCTTGCTGTGCTGCCCTGAAGCCCAGGCAAACCAGATTAAAGCAGGAGACTTGGCATACAAGTCTGTCTCTCCATTGAATTAGCTCTTCTTTTGGCTTTCCAGAGAACACTCCTATCGCTGCTTTAGCAATAACCCTGGTGCCCTGACGTCAGCAGCCAGAGAAGGGAGCTGCTGCTATCCCTGTCTCAGGTCCAGCATCCCTGGTGCTGCCTGGAGCAGCAGGTCCAGCCCCGCCGAGACGGATACGGGTCAGCACGGTGAAAGGGTGCTGCAAATTGAGGGGTCAGGGAAGCCCCAAACCAACCACTGACACACCCCAAAACTCTCATCGTGGCCAGTACTGCATCTCCATGGTGGCAACTACTGCGGCCGTCCCAAGCAGACTGGGTGGAGCAGCAAACATACAGTGCCATCCTCCCCGACCCAGCATCGGAGAAATTCCCTGCTCTGTGGTTGCACCAGTTTAATAATCCTTGAGGAAGTTTTCCTCCATGATTTCCCCCGATTTCTTCACCAAAACCACTCCAGAGCGCTCTCCTACTGTGCAAAGCCCCGAGCACCCAACCTTTACTCACCATCCTTACACCACGTCAGGCGAACCCGCAGAACTGGGGCTCCCGTTACCAATGTCATCCCTCCATCAGGTGGGCAAGTGGTGGCCAAGCGCTCCAGCCCCGTCTGCCGTGTCCTCTTCCCTCCACCTGCGGCACGGGGTCTTCCCTGCAGCCAGACTCACCTTCATCTCCATCCCACGCACGCCTGCGGCCCTGCGCTGCACTGGTAATGATTTACACCAGGATCTCTGACTCATTAAACTCCACCGGCACGGCTGCAAATCCAGGGGCACCCGTGCCTCCTCCGCTCTTGGCGGGGCTCCTCGCACTTCTCACCGGCTCCCTGCAGGCTGCCGGAGCCAAGAGATGCTTTACGACTTCTCTTGGGACGTTTCCTACTTAATTTGGCACGGGAGGACTCGGGATAAGCCCTTTCTCGAGCACTGCATGCCAACGCACCTGGATGCACCCCAAAGGCTTTTGGCACGGGCACGCGGGTGGGGCGGCAGCGGATAGCATCCTCCCCTCTGCGGGAGACACCAGCCCTCCGCATCAACGGTCCCACCGCGGGGACGCAGACGCCCCACCAGGGTCAGTCCCGGATTGGGCTCCAGATCTTGGTGCTCCCGGTGGAATGCCAACCCCGTCGGGGTGACTCATGAGGAAGCACGATATCCATCGCTGCCCGCGGCGGCACCCACGCGCCTCTGTCCTCCGCAACCTTTGGATTTTTCCCCTGCCGTGACATCACCTTCCCGCTCACGCTCCAGTAGCAATACCTTTGCCATGGGATCACGAGAGATGAGTCTGCACTTTGGGGAACTGGTCAAACCCCGATGCAGTTACAGGGCACGGAATGAGCTTGCTCCCGCTGAGCTCCAGCGCTTCCTCGCTCCTGAGGAGGAACTGGAGCATGATGCACAGCTCGCAGCACGCTGCCACGGACCGACACGTCCCCTTGAAGCCTGCCTCCAAAAACCAGTGTGCAACTCCAGCACCCGCTGTAAAACACTAGACTAATTTTCTGGGGAATTTTGGGGGAAAATAAATCTATTCTCCAAACATCCAAAGAGCCTGGAGCCCACTGTATATTAGCTTACATCAGATGGCCGGAGCCACAGGTCACCCTCTTCCCAAGCTGCTCCCAGGGCTGGCGGTGGTTCAGCACCTTCCCCTTCCCAATTCACAGCCACGAGGTCCTCCAGCTCCTTTCAACAGCAATCCTCGCCACAGGAGATCTGTTGCTCGTGCACGGGCATCTCCAGAGAGCTTTACACCTCCTGGAGGTGGGGCTGGAAGTCCCAGGGGGTTTGGCCCCAGCCCTGGGCTGGGTGAGATGATCAGAGATGGGGGTAACACCGAGCCAGGCTGGGCTTCACCTCTCTGCCCAGCCCCAGCTCCAGGGGACAGACAGCCCCACATTAGCTCCTCCGCAGTAGCGCCAGTACGCAAGGCGCTACCTTCATCTTCATGCTTACACCCAGACAGCCTTCTCATTAACCGCCTTCCCTACTCATTAGTGACCGCAGCACGTCCTCGCAAGCTTGTGCTCCATAACCATCCCTGCAGTGGCAGTAACCCTGCACGGAGCCCTCTTTACACAAGGGTTCAACCCACCAGCGACACAAAATTCCACGCAGAGTCAGAAAAACAACAGGTCAGGACTCAAGCAGTATTTTCTCTTTTTTTTGGCCCTTCTCGCTGCCTACATTATATCTGCCCCAGCAGCAGGGCCGTTTCTGGCCAGATGCAGCTCAGGGGATGTGGGGAATTCCCCTGCCCCAGCAAGGAAAGCAGTGAGAGAAATACCCAGAGATATCCAGCTGAGCTGGGAAAGGCAGCATTGCTGCTGATTTGGCCAATTCCTGTTCTCTTGGACAAATACCCAGCCCATTTTAGTGCATCTCACCAGGGAATACAAAGACCTGGAGGGACAGCCCCGTGCAGACTATCAGGGCTTTTCCACTTTTTGCTGCTTACCCTTCCTGCCAAGAGTGCACAGGAATGCACCCCCATTCATCGCTCTTTACATTCCCTACAGATATTTTAAGAGCTATTTCACCATCTTTTTTATTTTCTTTTTAACAACTCCTCCTCAGTTGCGCTCTTGTGGACAGCACCAGGCAAGCAGCAGTGTTTTCTTAAAACTCTGCACGAGGTGCTCCCCCTGTGCTGGTCCGGTGCCAGCCCACCCCGGAGGGGAGCCCAGAGTCCCCGGCGCTGTGGCTTCCTGCAAAACAAGGGTGTCACGGGAAAGCAAAGGCTGCCCGGCCCACTCCCAGGCTCAGGATGCTGCAATCCGCCCGGCTGGCTGCTGTGGCCACCGCAGCCACGCTGACGGCTGCAGAATAACAGCGATGGGGCTCGCAAAACGCCCCATTTGCACAACACAGCACCCGGCCCTTCCGCAGCTGAAGGCGTCTGCCACCACCACTGCATCCTTCGTAACTCCGGACACAGGCAAGCGGGCAATCAAGTCGCTGCCAGTTTAAGAACTGGCACAGATCACATAAGCCACAGTAACCGTATCGCCCCGAGCCTTAATCATCGCCCTGCGGCAGCCAGCCATTAGCCTGAACTTCACCATCAAGGTATGGGAAACTGCCTTCCAGACTCTTTTTCTCCCCATAATTTCATTACAGCCACCAGAGCAGTGCTTGCTACAAACCAGCAATGGATTCGGACCAAGAGTCCTTTTAAATTTATATTTAAGGACACTGCCATTTAGTCCTGGGGATAACGCTGCCGCAGCCACCGAGACCGCGCCGGCACGAACTCACAGCAGCGCTGGAGGTCAGCGAGCCCTTGCCGTGTCCCAGCCCACTGTGTGAGCAGCATCCCATGGCTTTTCCCAAGCCCGGCTCACACATGTAGCTGGTGCCAGCCTAACACCTCCCAGCCAGGCTCCGCTAAACCAGAGATGGGGGCTTTGGGGTGTTTGCTTCTCCTCTGGCTAGAAAAGAGAGTTGACTTACCAGCCTACGCTGTGCACCCAGGCCTGGGAAAGCATACCAGCCTGGGAAAACCCCAGCGCTTTGTCTCCTTCCTGCTTTCCTTTTGACTCCGCTTTCCACCTTTGTGTTTAGGTTTTTGTGTTTTTTAATTTTCCTAACCCGCTGTTTCCTGCCAGAGATAAAGCCATTCCCCTCCCAGCAGCCTTCCCGTAGCTTTTGGTCTGTGCCCTCGCCCCGCCTCTGTGCCAGATAACACGTTCTCCTCCGGAGCCTTTCAGTGCTCGTAGACATTATCCATCTGCCCTTCTGATGCCTTCCGAAGACGAATCCGGCATTCCCGCGGCCTCGGAGGACTTCCCAGCCCTCCTGGAGTGCTTTAAGCAGCTCCTGTCACACCACGGGAGCCTTTGGAGCCTTATCTCCCCTCCCCAGAGCTCCCCTTGCTGCAGGCCACTAGCCCGGGACGCCGCACTGCCATCGGCCTCGCCTTCCTCACCCTCAGCCTGGATTTTCAGCAACGTCCTTCACCTCACTGCGCCCCGATGCAGCATCGCCTCTCCCAGCACTTTTCAAACAGCCCTGTCCAGCGAGCGAGACCCACAAACAAAACCTGCTGCAGACAGCAGAGAGGAGCCAACGGGGCAGAAAGGGAGAGACGGGCGATGCCGGGGGAGGGATGGAGCCGGCTGGGCAGCCAAGCGACGCGCGGCAGCCGGGCACAAAGCAGCAGTGTTTAGCCAGTCGAGCACAGGTATTTTGATAGGGATGGAGGTTTGCTGGGTGATTATGCCGCTGCACGCTACCTGCACAGCTCACACAGGATATTCAGCTGCTTTGGTAGAGCCTTGACACCAGTTTTTGCCTAAGACATACACTGGGAAACGCATTGAGCAGCGTTCAGGAGACAGACATGTACCTGGGCTGCCAGAGGGATCCCTCCGTCAGGGCTCCGGCCGGGAGCGCCGACAGACAGCCCTGCCCGGCCCTGGCCTCCCCGGATCTCCATGGGAGCATGGCTGCTGGCAGCACCTTACAGCATCGCTGTGGCGCCGAGCTACGCTGAGCATCACCGACACTCAGCTATCTTCAGGGCACCGACAGCTAAACATTCCTCCTTCCCCAGGCACTTCCCTTCCTGAGGATTTTCCAACCCGTGTAATTACCCACAGATAAAATCAAAGGCATCTCACATACTTCCGAGTCATTTCGGTTGATGGCTGGGTTCAACATCCCCACACCCATGCATTCCTCATTGCCACCTAAGAGGTTTCCCTTTCTGGCCGTCACACTGAGACTTCCAGGGCCTTGGACGGCTGCACGTTGCTCAGCTACATCATAGAGAGATGCAATGCTGCTGCTGCATCCCACCGAGCAGTGGCCAAGGTCTGTACCAGAGGAGCTTTAAGGAGCCTGAAAGCCCACCAGCAGCTGGAGCCTGGTAGCTGAAAGCTGGGACCGCACCTCCTGGCGCAGCTTCACCTCGCCCAGGCTCCACCATGCAAAGCCAAGGGCAGCCCGTCTTGCACGCGATGTGCTCGCAGCACTGCTGATTTCTGCTCACGCGGCTGTGCTTCCCAACAAACCCAGCTACGCCGGGCTCAGAGACACTCACCCCCACCACATCACCTCCAAAAAGCAAATACCGGTGTCTCTGCAGACAACTGCTTCAGGGGACACCACCGATGGCAGGTGCTGCTCCCCCAGGCCCGGGGAGCTTCAGCAGGCGACCCTCAACACAGGTTTCCCTCGCATGCAACCTCTGCAGCAGCAAGGCACCTCAACCTACTTCTATTGCAACAGCCTGTTTTTAAGTCAATATAGGAGAGACACGCGCTGGGATTATATCTGACACACATAAATGTGCAGAGCTGGCTTGGAAGGAAAAAAACCACCCAGGCAAAGCTTTCAGCAGAAGTCAGTGAACCCACCCCCAGCCGTCACAAGTCCCAGTGCTCAAAGCCTGGCGAGGTGCTGTGACAGAGGCCATGCTTAGTGCAGGTGGAGCGGGGCCGGCAGGCTTCCTCCCTTCCCAGCCACCAGCACCAGGCTACCGAAATTCGCAGTCCCCGAGAAAACACCCACCTGATAGGGTTTCCTACCCGACCTTGCCTTCGAAATCCGAGGATATGGCGGTTCTTCCCATGCCCATCAAGACAATACAGGAATTTATCACTACAGCAGGCAGAGATAGGAGCTTCCTAAAATAATTGTGACCGTCACAGCCCATATCGCAAAACCATGGTGCGGGAGGGTGTTTCAACCCGGCACACACCTGGGGTGACTAACCATACATGCTGGGGGCCACAGCTTCACCAGCTGCACAACACCCGCTGCAGTTGCTAACTCGCTTTCATGGCAGGATTTCTTTCCAAAGCAACACTTGGGAGACATTTGCAGATTTGCCAGAGCCCTTTAAACCTCCAAGCTGCTCTTTCTTTTGCAGTTACAACACGATAGGAAGAACTGAAACCCCACTGGTGTTCAGTTCTTAAGCCACCTGGCATGGACCTGCCCTGCACAGGTTTCCTTCTTTTTGTCTTTGTTTGCTTTCCAAACAGACTCACGCACACACCGTCCCTTGCACCTTCCCGGGGACTGACGTCTTTGAGCAATGGGCTCATGATACGTGACTGCCCTGCCACGCTGCCATCCACGGGAAACAGCCACAAAGACACTGGGGGGTTTGGTATGGGTCTCGTCTCACACCCTCCCCTTCTCTCGACACTGAGCTGATCCTTCCCAAAAGGACAGCTACTCTTTTCCCCGCTCTTAGGGAGGCCACCCCAATACCCGCAGGGGCTGATAAGGTGCTCCAAGCCCATTTGTCAGGAATGGGTGACAACAGGGACAGATCCCCATGATACCAACATGACTCTGACACCCCAACCCCCTAGTGCCGGCTCGCTCACACCCTATTTTGGGGATGCTTCCCCCGCAGCCTCCCCACGGCTAATTTTACCTTCCCGAGCTCGGGCTGAGCTCTGGCCAGCGACCCCTTGCTCCTCTCAGAGACCCCATGGCCCCCCACGCCAGGAAGGTCCCAGTCCCAGTGAGGTGCCCGGGTGCTGGGGGCCCAGCTGGGACTGAGCACTGCAGGACAAAACCTAACTGGGACCTGTCCTGCCCTGGGCTGGGTCTGAGTCCAGCCTGGTCCTGTCCTGTGACCGAGCTTAGACCCTTGCCCTGGGTCTAAGCCTGGCCCGGTCCCATCCCCTACCCCAGGCACGGCGGGACTGAGCCCAGCCCGACCCAGTCCTGGCTCTGACCCCCTCCCGATCCCCGGCCCGGCGGGACCGAGCCCAGCCCAGCCCGACCCAGTCCTGGCTCTGACCCCCTCCCGGTCCCCAGCCCGGCGGGACCGAGCCCAGCCCAGCCCGAGCCAGTCCTGGCTCTGACCCCCTCCCGGTCCCCGGCCCGGCGGGACCGAGCCCAGCCCAGCCCGACCCAGTCCTGGCTCTGACCCCCTCCCGGTCCCCGGCCCGGCGGGACCGAGCCCAGCCCAGCCCGAGCCAGTCCTGGCTCTGACCCCCTCCCGATCCCCGGCCCGGCGGGACCGAGCCCAGCCCAGCCCGACCCAGTCCTGGCTCTGACCCCCTCCCGGTCCCCAGCCCGGCGGGACCGAGCCCAGCCCAGCCCGACCCAGTCCTGGCTCTGACCCCCTCCCGATCCCCGGCCCGGCGGGACCGAGCCCAGCCCAGCCCGACCCAGTCCTGGCTCTGACCCCCTCCCGGTCCCCAGCCCGGCGGGACCGAGCCCAGCCCAGCCCGACCCAGTCCTGGCTCTGACCCCCTCCCGGTCCCCGGCCCGGCGGGACCGAGCCCAGCCCAGCCCGACCCAGTCCTGGCTCTGACCCCCTCCCGGTCCCCGGCCCGGCGGGACCGAGCCCAGCCCAGCCCGAGCCAGTCCTGGCTCTGACCCCCTCCCGGTCCCCGGCCCGGCGGGACCGAGCCCAGCCCGCCCCGGCTCCCCGCCGCCCTGGCGCGGGGGTATCCCAGCGCTCCGGCCCCGTCCCGTCCCGTCCCGTCCCGGGGCTGGGGTCCCGCCGCCCCCGGCCCGGCCCGGCCCCACGTACCTCCCGGCGGCGGCGGGTCCCTCCGGGCCGGCCCGTCCTGCCCTGCCCTCCCGGGGCGGCGCTTGCGGGGCCCGGCCCCGGCGGCGGGGCGGTGCGGGGCCGCGCTTCCCGGCGCTGGGAACCGGGGGACGGGAAGGGGCAGAAGCGGGGAGACACCGAAAACCGGCGGAGCCCCCCGGGCCGGGCGGGCAGGCAGGCTCCGGGGGGCAGGCAGGCTCTCCCCTCCTCTCCTCCCCACCTTCGCGAGCGTTTCCAGCCGCCCATCTCCCCGGCTCTTACCCGGCTGTGAGCGATTACAGACCCCGCACCACCGTGCAGACCCGACCCGCGAGGAGGCGGAGGGGAATTTGCTCTCCTGAAGTCCTTTACATCGCATTAGCCTGCCCGGGCTGATCCTGACCATCACTGACATGCTCTCCTCCATCCCCTCTCCGGACCTGTGGTTTCTTTCGGGGTTTTATAAAAGTTCTCAGAAAGCCAGGGGTGAACTGCACAGGCTGATTTGGATCCCACTTCTCCGGAAGATCTGCACTTCCACCAACGACGAGCTTAGCCCAGAAAGGGATGTGCTATGTTGGAAACCAAGCAAAATTTGTTCCTTTTCCCATGCTAGTTGTGCACCCAGGTGTGAAGGGGATGGACTCAAGCCTGCCTGCTTCCCAGGGGCCCCTGCACCCCGGAGGCTGCTCCTGCAGCAGTTACTTCCTGCAATTCCTACAATTCATCATACAATATATAAAAATTATGTTTTTCTGCACCTCGTCCAAGGCGTGGGTCACGGCTGGGGCTGCAGATTCTGTCACCCACTCCAAGCAGGGTCCGCACAGTGCTCCAAGCATCACAGCCCCCATTTCTAGTTTAAAAACCAGCTTGCGAGGGATCTGCGTTATGAAAGCAGCTCATACGGACAAGCAGAGCCTTTCCCCAAACGAGCAGTTCCGAGCACCGATTGCAGAAGCTCCGTTTTGAGGAACTGCAACCACTCGGGCTCATCACTCCGTTCAACAGGGCAAAGGCAACATCCCCACAAAGCCAGGGGCTTGTGTTCCCAAGGAGCTTGGAAAGTGCTTTTATCAGGTTGCTGCCCTCTATAAACACTCCCAGTTAACCACCAGTTAACCACCCGCTCACCAGGAAGAGCTGTTCCGGCTACGGCCCTCACCTGGGCTGCTGGCCGCGTGCCTTGGCCTCGTAGCCAGACAGTCTTGTGGTTTCAGGCTGAACCGCAGGGACCGACCCACCAGCTCCTGCCCTCTCTTCGGTAGGCTGTTACTAACGAACAATTAACAGCCGCAGTCATGCACGGGGTCGTGGGCTGCTCTGGGGTGTGGAAGCAGGGAACCTCTGCGCATTTCCGTGCATATCTATGATGTGACTAAACAATCTTTCCATGCAATATACATATGACAATTACCAAATTGGGAGCACGCTCCCTAAGCAGCGGCACAGTGGGTGCAGCTGGAGGCTGGGCATCGGCACAGGCTGTAGCTGGGTTTTGGCAAATCCCGCCGTAATTAATGCTGTGTTCAGTGTCACCCCTCCCTGGCTGCCATCCCAGCAGCAATTGGGACTTGTGTTTTTGCAGGCCCTTCTCATACTCAGCCTTAACACTAAATGCCACCAAGGACTCAAATTCTGTTGGAGATGACACTCAGGGTGGGTTTTTCCCAACCCCAAGTTGCTCTCTACAACTACCTGAAAGGAGGTTGTGGTGAGGTGGGGGTTGGTCTCTTCTCCCAAGTAACAAGCGATAGGACAAGAGGAAACGGCCTCAAGCTGCGCCAGGGGAGGTTTAGGTTGGGTATTAGGAAAAATGTCTTTACTGAAGAGTGGTCGGGCACTGGCACAGGCTGCCCAGAGAGGTGGTGGAGTCACCGTCCCTGGGGGTGTTCAGAAACCGTGCAGACGTGGCACTTGGGGACATGGTTTAGGAGGCCTGGGGGTGTTGGGTTGGCAGTTGGACTTGGTGATCTTAGAGGTCTTTTCCGACCTTAGTAATTCTATGATTCTATAAAACAGCAACATTGCTACACTTGCCAGTTTTTCCTGTCCCTTAAGCCCTGCAAGTCTTTGCAAAGGCAAAAGCCATCACGAACCCAACACAACCTGTGACATCCCCTCACGTGAGTCAGTGTGCCGCAGCCCTGCCTCGGGGGCACCGGTGCTCGGGGAAATCCCCGTTTCCCTGCATCCCTCCCTACCAGCACAATCCCGCACGGAGCAGATGGTATTTTCCACTGACTCACCTGCCCCGGCTCTTCTTCCCGGTGCATGGCAGCGCTGCCCTTCCCCACTCACGATACCTTCCTTCTCTAATCAAAGGCCAATTTCAAGAGCCATGCTATTAAAAAAAATAATTTATTAAATACATCTGTGTATGGGTTATTTTTCCTTGTATGGATTGTTTTGCATTTTCAGGCTTGGCCACCTGCTCAGGCAAATTCCCACCACTCCTTCCCCTTCCCACAGCACTTTTCCGTATCAAACACAAACCTGTTGTCTTGAGCAGCTCCATCAGTTGGTAACCATTGTCTTCTGTGCAGGTTACCTGCAAGAAAGCAGGGGGGAAAATGCACTTGACACAGTTACTGTCACTGATCCTGCATGGAGAGAGCCCAGCCTGAGCTGGAGCAAGGTCATCCACCCTGCCGAGGGGCCTTGGTGAGCACAGAAGGGACATTCATAAAGCGACTCCTCGTGTTCCTGCCCTGCAAAGCTGAATATTGGCCAGAAACGGCCTTTTCCACAGCAGCGGGACTGGGTGAGCTGGAGGCGGCTGCGCGTTTCTGCGCCGGCATGCCCGAGCCATTTCAGCTCTCCCTTTGCTCAGTTGTTCTCTTTGGAGCAGATTTCTTGCTCCTCTCCCCTGGTGCTGCCGACCCTGGCTGTTTTGCCCATCCTTAAATTAAGGGGGCTCGCTTGCACCCCTCGGAGGGCAGAGCCTGCACGGCTGCTAATGCACCCGCCTTCTCTGCCATGCACTTTGCTGGGGGCTAATGCATTTACATGCATTTCTTAGGCTCATTTTGCCTTTCTAGCCATAGTAGCCATCCTGGTGTGGGTATTTACCTGAGGGCAGCTCAAATCCTCGTCTTGCTAACACTCACTGTCCAGTCCAGGGCGGGCTGGTACTTCTCCAGGGTGTTTATCCAGCCAAATATGTGGGATAAAGACTTCGCTTGCACTAGAACACCAAGGTGGAAACAGGAGCCCCCACTGAGAGCCATCAGCAGGCAACAAAAGAGCCTTTCAGAGGGGCATTTGATGCCCTGGTGCTTGCTGGAGATGCCAGGGACTCATGTTACCCAGTATTAGTGGCACAAATCCCTCACCAGCAGTTTTCCCCTGCTTTTTTCTGCTCAAAATGTCCGTTAAAATCAGCACTGCAAAGCCCAGCCCAGAGCCCAGCCATGTCCCGGGATTCCTCCAAACCCTTCCAACAGCGAGCCGAAAAAACTGCTCCAGGTGACACCCCCCTCCTGGACACCTGCAGCCAGAGGGCTTGTCCTGAAAGAGGAAAAGCCCATCCACTTGAGTCAGGTCAGCAGAGCCACCACATGGCATATGTGTATTAATACAGAGAGTTATTTTTTTTTACAGTTAATTAGCACCAGAAATATAACACATCTGGGGCTGGGAAGGGTGCTCAGGTTTGTACACCCCCTCCCTTGACAGCACAGCCTTTCAGGAGTGGGGAGGTTTGAATTCCCCTGCCCCAGGCTGGGGGACAGTCTTGTCCAAGGCACTTGCACCCCTCCATGAAAAGCAGGTCGCCAGCTGCTGGCAGTGAGGCAGGTGAATTTCTGCATAAGGCCTGCAAAGCTGCACCAGCAACAAGCACAGGAGAACAAAATGGGGGGCCTGGGGCAGCCTGAGTACCGATTAAACAATCCTTCCGTGGCTGTGCTAATTAACCATCACAACACTCAGGCAAAGCGAGGGCCAGTGCAGCTCCCTTGCACAGACCTGGGAGCAAAAGCCCCTGCGGTGGCGAGTCCTGACATGCCACATGGAAACCTGCCCTCGGGGCCACATCCAGCCCCGTCCCCAGCACCACCAGCTGAAGTGCCCGGCTCCTCGCACGCCACGACTACTGGTGTGTGGGTAAACACCAGCACAATGTTTGCCAGGCACACCATCTGTCTGGGGAGCAGCCATGCCGCAGCCGTCTACACCGGCAAGCTGCCCGCTCCCAGCCGGAGCCCGGCCCCAAATTCCCAGTCCCACGCTCCAGCCCAGGCTAGTTTTCCCAGCATTTCCCATGGGGGCATTGAGCATGGCAGAGCCCCACTTTGCTCCTGGGATGGAAGTCACAGAATCACAGAATGGCAGGGGTTGGAAGGGACCTCTGGAGATCATCTCGTCCAACCCCCCTGCTTGAGCAGGCACACCCAGAGCAGGGGGCACAGGGCCACGTCCAGGTGGGTTTTGAATATTTCCAGAGAAGGAGACTCCACAGCCTCTCTGGGCAGCCTGTTCCAGTGCTCTGTCACCCTCACAGTAAAGTTTTTCCTCATATTCAGGTGGAACTTCCTGGGTTCCAGTTTGTGCCCATTGCCCCTTGTCCTGTTGTTGGGCACCACTGAAAAGAGTCCAGCCCCATCCTCCTGACACCCACCCTTCAGATATTTATAAGCACTGATATGACCCCCCCTCAGCCTTCTCTTCTCCAGGCTGAACAAACCCAGGTCTCTCAGCCTTTCCTCATAAGAGAGATGCTCCAGTCCCCTGATCATCTTGGTAGGTCTCCGCTGGATCTCTCCAGTAGTTCCCTGCCTTTCTTGAACTGGGGAGCCCAGAACTGGATGCAGCACTCCAGATGTGGCCTTACTAGGGCAGAGTAGAGCGGGAGGATAACCTCCCTCGACCTGCTGGCCACACTCCTTTGAATGCACCCCGGGACACCGTTGACCTTCTTGCCCACAAGGGCATGTTGCTGGCTCATGGTCACCCTGCTGCCCACCAGCACCCCCAGGGCCTTCTCAGCAGAGCCGCTTTCCAGCACGTCAACCCCCAACCTGTACTGGTGCGTGGGGCTGTTCCTCCCCAGGTGCAGGACCTTACACTTGCTCTTGTTGAATTCCATGAGGTTCCCCTCGGCCCAGCTCTCCAGCCTGTCCAGGTCTCGCTGAGTGGCAGCACAGCCTTCTGGTGTATCAGCCACTCCTCCCAGCTTGGTATCGTCAGCAAACTTGCTGAGGGTACGCTCTGTCCCTTCGTCCGGGTCATTGGTGAATATGTTGAACAGGAGTGGACCCAGCACAGACCCCTGGAGAACACGGCTAGTTACAGGCCTCCAACCAGACTTTGCGTCGTTGATCACGACCCTCTGAGCTCAGCTGTTCAGCCAGTTTTCTATGCACCTTGCTGTCCTCTCATCTAAGCCACACTTCCTAAGCTTACCTGTGAGGATGTTATGGGAGACAGTGTCAAAAGCCTTGCTGAAGTCGAGGTAAACAACATCCACTGCTCTCCCTTCGCCTACCCAGCCAGTCATGCCATCAGAGAAGGCTGTCAGGTTGGTCAAGCATGATCTCCCCTTGGTGAAGCCATGGTGATTACTTCTGGTAAGTTGTTGGTAGCGATGCTGGAGGGTGGGGACTGAAGCGGAGCCCTACTTTTGTGGGTCGCCAGGGTCCCAGGTGCCTCATTCTCAGTGGTGTCCACTACAGGAACGTGGTTCTGAAACCACCTCTCTATCTCCACCTCGGCTCCGCTAATACCGCGCAGCCTTTTAACTGTTTCCTGCAGCTCGGCCACCCGAAGCAACAGATCATCAACCCGTGCACACCTTGTGCACGTACTTACCTTCACACCAGGAGAAGGGTCTGGGCACTCGCTGCAACCTACCGCCTGTACTGAAGCCTCCTTCCTTACCCGTTCCGTCTGGGTGGGTGCATCGGACATCTCCGGGCCTTCCTCCATAGGAACACCGGTTTTAGCTCTGAGGCGAGTGCCCACCGTTTTGGCAGAGACCTAGAGCACTTCCCTGGGCTGTGGGCCTACGAGCAGGGTGCAGCGCCCTTCCTGCGCGCCCTTCCACCCTGTTCGCAGTGCTCCATCCCAGCCTGCTCCGTGATGGGCTCCCTGCCCACCTGAGGGCTTCACCCTCAGATCCCAGTTCCCAGCCCACTGGTATCTCTCTTCCCCATGCCTTGGTATCTATACCCCGATTCAGAGAGTGCCTGCTGGGGCTGCAGGCTGGGAACCTGCTGTGCAAGTGAAAAAAAAGAGGAAAAGGAGCAGCCCAGGAGGCATTTCCGCACGCTCCTGCTTGGCACAATCCTGCGCTCATCCGGAGGGAGGATGCGACCTGCCGGCATCTCCCCGGCGAGGCGAGGAGCCAGCTCTGCCCCTGCGCTGCCCTTCACGCCGGGACTGTGCTTCCGAGGCGGTGCAGGCAGCGGGTGTCCCTGGGGGCTGCCGGGACGCGGCGTAGAGGACGACAGTTCTGGTACAACCAGTCTAACCACCGCGCCAGGTCACCATCTGCCATTTCAAGTACACACACGTCTGCAACCTGCAAAGCAGCATAAGTAAAGCTGCTGTATTAATAATAAGAATAATAAGTAACCCATGGCTTCCTCCCGGCGCCGGTCTGGGGGCTGCTGCATCTCATCTGTGACGGTCTGGCTTAGCCCTGCCTTGCCAAAGTGCAGCTTGGCTGGGCAGAACCACCCCCTCGCTGCCAGTGCAACACGTGGGAGAGAGTTGAAGAACTTCTTCATTTTCCTCGGGGCTTCTATGTCCTGGGTTGAGCCGTCGGGAAGCGAGTGGCTTGATCAGCACAAGAGAGGGCTTGGGAATATGAGATCCAGGGCCTGAGGATAACAGGGCTGGAAGAGAAGAGCTGTGGTTGTGTCGCGTGGCTGAATATTTAGAAGAGCTGAGCAAAGGTTTAATGTAGCTTTGCAGAATTAGGAGCAGATGGAGAGCAATGGCTTGTGCCCAAGAATAGGAAAATGCTCGGAAATCACTTGCCAGTGATGATAAAACTCCAAGGATACCTTATCACCTGGATACGGGGCCTGATCGTAGCTCCAGTGTCCTGCTCAGGCGAAGCAGAGCAACCCAGTCTGTGCCGCTACTGGTGCTCGTGGCTGCATCAGGTTGGAGCAGCAGGAAGCCGAGGACAGGGGCTGAAGTGGGGGAGAGCTGCAGGGACAACGCTCTCTCGGCAGGGCGGGATGTCCCAAAGGCCATGCGGGATGCCTGCGGCAAGGGATGCTTTTGGGCACTGCCGCATCCTCTGGGCTGCGCAGGTGAGGACTCAGAAAGGCATTTCCAATGCTGCCTTTGTACACCCAAAGCAGCAAGAGTAGAAGACACCTTCAAGGGAAACAGTGAAAATGGGTGAATAAATGACAGGGACATTTCAAAATTTGCAGCAGTCCCGAGCAATAAAACAGCAGCCTCAGCAGTGGCCCTTGACCAGCGTTTGGGGAGATGCCACCGTTCATGGCCCCCATCACCCCCAGTCTGTGACCGACCACATCTCAAAACCCACCAGACATCCTGATAGTTTATTCAGCTATTTAGTGTATACAGGTTTAGCTCTTTGATGCAAAAAATACCGCCCAGGGAGGTGAGATCACCTGCCTAAAGCGATGGGGTGAGTCAGTGCCAAGGCAGGAAGCCTCCCCAGGACTCACCCCTGCTTCCCTGCCGCAACCTCTCAAACCCACTCCTGATCTAAAGGTTATTAGTGTACAGATGCAGCGCGACGGGTAAACACGGCTTCGGTTATAACGTCGCCCAAAACCAAAGCCAGGACGAGCACTGTTTGCTTACATGCCGGTAAAGGAGCGCAGTGGTCCCTGGGTGCCCCCCTCTGCAGGGCACCCCGGCCGTCCCAGCACACCACCTCGTGCCCCGGCACCGAGCAGGGATGTTTCCCTTTCTCGGTCTAAAGTCCTCACTGGGGAAACATGCTTGTGACTCCGGCTGCACAACAATGTTATCGGTGCAAAGTGCACAAACACTTTGAGTCAGACCTAAAATAAACACACCCCAGGCTGGGCCTAAAAACTACCCTGCCTTGCGTTTTTTGGGCTGCGTTCTGCACCTCTAAGGCAAGGATAAGTCTTATTTTCAGCCCCGAGTGCTGCAGGGGGTGCGTTGACTTTGGGCATCAAAAGTCAACTGGCCATGCAAGCCTTCAGGCACATGGCAGCGGGGATTCACAGTGGGTGTGGGCGTTCACGGTGGGCACAAGGGTCACTGGGGCGGCTGCGATGTCCCCTGCATTTCCCGGGACGGCTGCAGCGCTCCCGGCCAGAGGCACTGCAGCGGGTGGGAGGCCTGGATGCGGCTTGGGGACTGCTCACACGATGGCAGCATTGCAGCACGCTGCAGCGGGGATGCAGCAGGGAGTCGGCCGACATGCAAGGGGGACGCAGCAGCCACGCAGCCGGGATGCAGCGGGGACAGGCTCCTGCAGCCCTGGCATGTCTGCCCCCCACTGCCGGGAAACGCAGGTCGAGGGGGAAGAAGCCACCAAGGAGACACCCCTCAGCCCAGGACATCACCCGCAGACCGCAGAGAACAAGTCCCCTTCATTCGCCCCAGCTGCAGCTGGCTCCGGTGCAAAAGACAACACCCATTTCCCCCTCCCCAGGGACAGGCGATGGCCCAGGACACCCGGCGCGGTCCCCACGGCACAGGGACAGGCGTCTGCTACAACCAGCGAGCAGCAGAAGCCACGCCAGGACCCGTGTTGAACCTGCACCCCTCCATGCTCCCAGCTGCCGAAGGGCACCCGGAGCTATTAAAACCATGGGTGGGGTGGGTGAGCACCCACACTCTGTCCCTTGCACGCTGCAAGCAAAGGCCAGAAACAAATATTTGCAGGGAACCGCCCCGAGTGCAGCAAACCCTGCCTCGGTCTGCGCCCAGCTGATCGCTGCTGCTCACAATAGTTACACTTTAATGCAATGTTTAATTCCCATTAACACTGTATTACAGCTTCAGGTGACAGAGCTATAGAGCCAGCTGGCTTCTAGGTATTTTTTTCTACTTTTTTTTTTTTTTTTTTTCCTCAAACTCTCCCCATTTCAGCCCGTGGTGGCTCTTACCTGCTCTGCAGCTGCTCACAAACCCAGAAGGATGTTTCTGTTAAAAAAAAAAAAAAAAAGGTACATCTCTTCATCTCTACCCTCATTATGGTTTTGAAAAACAGAAAATCATTGCAGGTCTTGTCTGAAATGATCTTTTTCCCTCTGCCGCGGTCGATCGTAGCCTGAGTACCTCAGGTGGTTCCAACTGCGGCGAGCAGGTCCGGGGGATGCTTTCCCTCTGCAGGGCGGCCCGACCCGCCGCTTCGCTCCAGCCTGTGAACACAGCCACAGCCCCAAAACAGCGTCAGGCCCCGCTGGAAGTGCTGGACAACCCTACAAGGGACAAACGCCATCTGTAAATAATGATCAATAATTTATATTTCTAAATTATTATAATTAATGTTATAAATCATAGATATTAATAATAATTTATCAATCCATAAATTATTAACAATAATTAATCCACTAGCAAGCTTAGAACACAAAGACTTTCTCTGTCCCACCTGCTTTTCTTGGCATTACATCCTCCATATCCAAGGGGGACATCTCCTGGCTGTTCCCCCACATTCCCAAATCTTCACTTACCTTAAATCCCCATTTTATACGGATGCACCGACGGCCCCAGCCTCCTGCCAGCGGTGCCACACCTGGGTGCAAGCCCTCAGTTGGCAGCCGGTTGTGGGAAAGAGCCGGTCCAGGGATGCAGCCTTCTCCTGCATCCCCCCATCACCCCAGGGACCCCTGATTTGCACGGCAGCGGTGATGTTCACCCCCCTGCACCCACATGGCTTGTGCCCGGTGCCACGACAGCGATGCCCACGTGCCACCGCCGGCGTCAGCCCAGGATCTCCATCAGGCAAGCAATTAAATCACATGGAGTTCATCCGTACTTTAAAATAAGCTTTATTTAGATCTTTTATAATTTTATATTTGCATCCATGCCTTCAAGGATTCTCCCCCACTCACATGGGGAAAAGTTAAATCTAATGTTACCCATAATTCATATGCTATTTATCGAAGTTCTCTTTTAAATAAATCATCCTCTTAGTAATTTTTAGAATTATTTCCTAATTTACAAAAAAGCTGAAATGCAAAGGAAACTACTCGATAACAAGGAGATTGCTCATCTGTTCCGGTGGTTTATAGTTTAAATTATAAAAATGCGAGGAGAACAAAAAAAAAAAAAAAAAAAACCAAAACAACCCCACAAAACAACAAAATGTATAAAAATGCTTCTCTGCAGAGAAAGACGCCACGGGGCAAACCCTGCCCTGCCACCCCCCGTGGCCTCTCCGCATCATCCCGTTAGCAGGAATACACAGCGCGAGGGCATCGGCGGTTTAGTTCGGTAATTTAAGACAAAATACCCCTTTTTCAACCAGGGCGCGCGTATCGGAATTAAGAAAAATAATACACTATGATAGCATCATTAAATAAATCTTAATACATTTTTTAAGAGCTTAAAATTATATCGTAAGCGTTAAAGCATAAGGTACTTATCTTGGCATAAGCAGAGCGCGGTACGTGTTAGTGGAGAGGGGAAGCGGCCGCCGTGCCGCGGGGGGTGGTTTTGGGGCATTCCCAGGGGATTTGGAAGCACAAGCTCCACCTGCGCTTAAAAATCACCCCGGCGCCAGAAAAACCTCCCTGGCGGGGACTCGTACCGATTTCCCCGGCCCCCCCGACGGCGATAACACCCTCAATGGGAGCGGGGTGGCTGGCCCTGGCCGAGCGACGTCTCGGGATATCGCCTTTCCCCTCCCCCCAGCTCATGCCGGATCCCCCAAATTTTACTCAAAGCAAAGGGTGAGTTCCCCAAATGTGGGGAAAAATGGTGGGCAAAGCTCCCACCGGCTCCTCCCACCCCCCACCCCCCGATTTCCCGGCATGTTTTTAGGTTTGTGTTTTCCAAGGCGTTAAGTGCTCCTGGGGCATCTGCAGCCGCGGGGCCGAGGGAACCCGGGGCAGGGGTCTGTGTCTCCGGCCCCCCCGGCAGCAGCTTCCCAGGACAGTACAGTACAAACACACCCTTCCTCCTCCCCGCCCCATCCCAACCGACGTGGAAAAATATAAAAATCCCAAAACTTCTGCAATAATTTAGTTAGAATAGCTCCTCTGGGTTTGTGCAAATAAATTAAAACAACTAAAAAGGAACGTTAAAACACTTATTTCCAGACCGGCAGGCGTTACATCCAGCCCGTGTCGCCTCCGCGGGGTTTGGCCAGGAAGACATCACAGCGAATGAGATTTTTTTTTTTTTTTTGTGTGTGTGTGTTTTCTCTCTAAGGTCCCTCAGCTGGGCAGGTCCTTCGTCCCCGAGTGAGGACATCCCGCGGGCTGGGCTCCAGAAAACAGCGGGTTTCGGACAAGAGACGTCACAAGCACAAAGTGCACAATATTTCTGGTATTTACAGAGACACAGCAGTCCTTCAAGTTTCAAGTTTCGTCAAAAGAAGGAGGAAATAAAACAAAAAAACAACCAACAAAAAAACCCAACCCAAACCGACAAACTGAAGCGACAACAAAGGAGTTACCGGTACGGAAAAAAACACCAAAAAAAGGGAAAAAACTGAAGTTACGACACAGCTGCATCGCTCCCAAGACGACAGGTAACACGTCCACAGGCGGGGCTGGGGTGGGAGTATGTACATCGGCGACGGCGAGGCCGGGGAGAGGCACCGGCGCTCGCCCAGCGCAGGGGGGTCACCAGTCCGCATCCTCCTCGATGTAGTAGTCGGGGGCCGTACCGTCAAAGAGGCCGGGGTCGAGGGACTTGCGCTGCTTCCCCCGGGCGAACACCCTGGAGATGGAGCCGAAGCCCATCTTCTCTTTCTTCTTTTTCCGTTTTTGGTCTTCCAGGTCCTCTAGAGACTGCGGGGGGAGAGGACATGAGCTTGATCACCGGAGCTCTTCATTCACCCCCCCAGCCCCACACCAGGGACGATGGGTCCAGGTCCCGAAAAATATTCGGGTCCAGGTCCAAAGCAATGTTGAGGGATTTTGGCGACTTAATTCAACCAGTTCAGGATTTCATCTCCAGGTACGTAAGGATGGTCAGAGCAAAGGTCTGTCCATGGCTTGCTTGAATACCCCGCCATTTTAGGATCAAATACAGAAGAATAACCTGACCTAGGCTGTGCCTTATAAAAATCAAGACTGCGATGGGCCCCGAGCACAGCAACCACCTACAGCATTACCTGGATTTGGGGGCAAATCATGGTAACCTGAGACATCCCAGACTTAGAATTCAGGATGGCTTCCGTTCTTCTTTTTTAAAAACCCAAATCGGTGCCTCTGAGCCCCCTCAAATCATTCCCTAGCACAGAACTGGGTCTCACGAGCAGGATTTAAACAGGGCTTTGTGTCCTACCTGTACGATTGGGTTGTGCAAGTTCTTCTGTACCGGTCCAGGACTGTCCCCCTGCAACAGAAGCAGATGGACTCAATTGCATCAGCTCCAACACAGCCCGGGACCCCCCACCACCCCAGCAAAAAGCAGTTCATCCAGGTGGCTGCATCACTCTGGGGCTGGGATAAACCCCAGGAAAGCAGCTCTCCAGGTCAGCAAACCTCCAACCCGTATCCCAGCCCAAAACCAACATCATTTTTGGAAGCAGAGGACCCGCAGCATCCCCAGCTGCACGCAAAGGGGAAACAAGGCCCTCATCAAAGCAAGCCGCCCATCCCACTGCGCCTTACGTTGCAGAGCGAGTGCGTTCGATGCCGGGGTGAGTTGATGTCGCTCGGCGTTGACGACCTGTCGCCTTCGGCCGCAGAGGCGTCGGAGATGATTGACGGCTGCCGGGAATGACAGGGACTCACTCTGACCGCTGGAAGGCAGGGGGGGCACCGGGGAGTTAACATCACGCCAGCAAACCTGACCCCACGCAAAGCCTCTGATGCACTTCCGAAACATCTATTTTTGGGGCATTTTGCTCTTTTTTTTTCCCCCTTTATGGAGGAGTAAGGCAGCTCCCCAAAATAGGTTTGGCCCTGTGCCCTGGTCCATACTGGGGGGCTCACCTTGCCGGTCCGCCGAGTGCTGGGGGTGCGAGTGGTAGAGGGTCTGCTGGCTCTGCCGGATGGCGGCTGTCAGCGGGAGGTCGGCCTGCATCACCCACTCCTGGTTGCCGTTCAGCACCGTCTCGCCCGGCATGGCCAAGGAATGGCGTTTGGGGACATCCTTGGTCAGCGTGGCGAGGGACTGCTTGGCCTGGGGAAGGACACCAAGGTGGTGGTGGGAAACCATATGAACACCTCCTGGAGCAGCAGAACCAGCAGCAACACGCTGCACCAAACCCACCCTCCCCTTTGCAAGTAAATACCCGAATTGTGTTGCTCCCTGCACTGCTAACGAGCTCCTTTTTAGCAGTGGATTTTTTTTTCTGCCAGTATTGCAATAATGCAACCACCGCAGCAAGCGCATGCATGCAACCACTGCAGCAAACACTTAAAATGCAATATTGCAACAACTATTTATCTTCAGCAAAACTTGCCGGGGTGTTTCAAGCACTCGAGCTGCTGAGCTGAGTGCCTGCAGCGGCAGCGCAGGGCTGACCCTCGAGTCGTGCCTGCTGTGTTATCGAGCTCACCATGGCCAGCTCGGCCTCCAGCTCCTTCATGCGGTTGTCTTTCAGGTCAAGCTGGGAGCGGAGGGCGCTGGCGTGGTCTGTTGCCTCCTTGGCTTGCCGCCGCAGCTCCCACTTCTCCCGCTCCAGGAGGTCCTTCTCCTTTGCCAGGGCTTTCACCGCATCCTCGCTCTCCTGCCGGGACACGGGGCAGCCATCAGGAAAGGGAAACCCATGTGCTACTACAAACTCCTCTGCCACGACCCCCTTGGGGGCCACCGACCGCTGTGGTGCCAAAGGGCAAGCGGTACCTTTGGGTGTCACGAGAGTCCTGTGCCAGCAGAGGTGGCAGCAGGCAGGAGCGGGGAGCTGCAAGATGCAGCCAGTCCCCCAAAAAGGGATGCCCACCATGCACGTGGTTAAAATTACATTGAATTTCCCAGGTCTGGCTTGCTGACCTGATTTCCTCCAGTATTTATTTGTCCTTAACCTGCTGCCATCCAGCCCTTGCAGCAGGGGAGCGTCTGCCTGGTTGCAAGAGGCCGGCTGCAGCTTCAGTGGGTTTCTGCCCAATTGCAAACAGGGTTTTGCCCTCATGCCATTGCCAACCCCCCATACCATGAGACCACAGTGCCAGGCTCCTGCACTCACTTTCCTATGCTGCTCATAGTTCCTGATGAAGTCGCGGAGCTGCTCCTCGCGGCTCTCCAGCGTGGCGTACAGCTGCTGCATCTGGCTCACCAGGTCTGTCTTCTCCACCTTCAAGCGCTTGCGGTCGGCTTTCATGGCTGTGGGAGAGACGACAGCTCAAGCACTGGGGGCACGGCAGCCCCCTTGCCTCCACCGCTTTTATTTTTCAAGGAAAAAGCAGCGAAATTATGACCCCAGGGGCTGGGCTGGTAGCAGACACTGAATTCACCCCCTGCATGCATCCAGCAGCCCCCCAGAATGCCCAGCGCATCTCCGTTGCAGCTCCTGATCATCTCCCACCCTCCACGGGGCAGCTTGGCCCCTGGACAAGGAGATTTGGGAGCAAAACCACTGCCGCAGCCTCAGGGCCTGGCGCAGGAAAACCTGCTGCTCCCTTTCCAGGATAAATAAACCACAACCGGTTTATTTTTAGCAGCTTGGCAGATTCCTGCAGCGCTCCCACGAGCCCAGGGCACGGCTCCCTGAGCGTCCCCCTTCCAGCTCAACGATGCTGTGTGGGGACGAGGGGACAGAGCGGGAAGCTAGGGGAGCAGGGGTGCCACGGGATGCAATGGGTACGCTTCACCAGCCCCAAGATGAACCCAAGACCTTCGTGTTTTCCCTCTCCCACGCACCAGCAAAGGATGCTCGCTGACCACTGACACAGGGACAGCTTGATGGAAGTCTGGTAAAACCAGGGAGAATTACAGAAATACCACGTAGGACAAGGGACTTCAGTAATTTCTGCACGTTTAAGTGCTTTGCCCAGCCTTGAACCTGGTCCTTGGCATTGCTGCAGAAATGCCCTGCGGCTCCCCGCTCCAGATACACCCCACCCTACCAAAATAATACCCAATTTAGGAATCAGAATACAAATATTGTTCTTCATTATAGGAAAGACTTTGCATGCTTTTCCACCCTGACGAAGTGCTGCTCTCGAGGGAGTGGAATGGTATGAAACACCCTCTGCCTCTCCAATGTTCCCTGCACTCACTGCATTGCAAGCAGCTGAGCCTTGCAAGTCATTCTTCTATATTAAAAAAAATCCTAAAGTCCCCAAAACCCACCAGGAAAACCAACCCAAAGCCACCAAGAGCTTTCTGTATTACAAAAGCCACTGTACGATGATAGCACCATCACAAGTGGGACTCATCTCCACACACACACACAGGTCCATCCTATTTCTATTAGATTAAAGAAATCCACGATGAGCATTTCAGCCCACGCTGCGTTTCCCACCTCCCCAGCCCCCCCTTAATGAGCCACTACTTCTGGGCGCTTAAACTGCACCGTAACATGCCTTGGAGCTCCTCCTGGTGAGACACATGTGGGATAAAGACCTGACTGAGGAATACAAGAAAACCATTACCGTGGCATACTTAAAAGGAAATTAATTTCCTTCGTGCAACTAGCACCTTCAGTACCCTTGGCTTCATGCCTCTACCTTCTCCCAGCACACGAAACCTCATGCTGGGGTGCTCTGCTCCCACCCTCCTACAGCTGGGGACCCTTGTCCCCCCCAGCTGCTTTCTGTTAAATACTTCATAAAAGCATTTCCACCTGCGTGTAAGCAGGGACAGCATTATTAGTAGATATGCACTGCAGACCTCAGGGAGAATAATCTAATACAGGGGTATCACCCAGCACCGTATACAACATACCACCATATAACGCACTGAAATAGCCCCCTAAAGAGGAGCAGCACCTCTGCTCAGCCACCTCGATATAACACATTTCAACTACCTCCTGCATCCCATCTGAGCTAGTTACAACTGCCAGCTTGAGAAGAGATTTACTTGGGTCTGAACTTATTTCTGTGCACAGGTATTATTGTAAACGTGTGCTGGGAAGATGCATAATAAAACAAGTGCTTGGGATGGAGCCAGTAAGGAAGGGAGAGGGCTTGCAGGTTAGCAGAGAAAAAGGTGGGGGGAAAAAATCAGACCAAATAGTGGAAGAAGAGGGGGATGTTTGAGACAACAGAGATTTTATCTGTCAAAAACCAGGAGATGAAACTCTTCAGACCAACTCCTCTGCCGTTAAACGTTGGAGGTAAATCAAAACCCAGAAAAGAAACAAACCAGCTAAGAAATGCCACAACGATTCACGTTGTCCTGTGATAGGGAGCGCTTCTGATTTTCCTTGCTCACTTCCATGAACGTGACTCCTCTTGGGACAACTCAGCCCCTTCCAACACCAGGACTTTCCTTACTTTTTCTCCATCTTGGGAAATTACTACAGAAACCCTCTAAAAACAATCACAACCAGACCACATTTAAGTTTTTAAAAAAGCACTTCCCCGTCGCCTGTGTGTATTTAACAACAACCTTCCCCCTGCCTAGTTAATTCACATGAACTAAAAACTTGCTGTAAAAGAAAAATTACCGATAAGTTGACCGAGCTGTACTGGGGTGAGATCCGGACCCCACAGAAGCGGGTACCCAGAGTTACTGACCGCACTGGCCGTGACTCAAGGACACGTTAAGTGATTTGGGCTCTAGAGTGGGAATTTCTGCCCCTCGTAACCCTTCCCGGACAGGGTCGGTCTCAGCCCCATCCCCATAGGTAAGGCACTGCTGAAACCCCCCTACTTGCAAACTCTTGAACACTTTGTGACACACATACATATATTTTTAATTTCCTCAAGGATACTGAGAGGCTCTTATAAAAGTTTAAGTCACATTTGCACTCTAAAGTGGGAGGTGAAAAAAGGCTCCTAATGAATTTAATTAAATAGCGGGTCCCCTATAGCATACAACCTGCTTTAATTAGTGGCAGCGTTCAGGGTCCTTAAAGATTTAGGGACAACACTTCATTGCTTGCCGAAAAACCCTCCAAAAAAACCCCAACCAACCAAAAACCATGCTCATAAGTACTACTAGGAGAAGAGTACATACCATCTCCCAAGGTTGAATATCTACCAATATTCACGCCAACCAGTACCGCAATCTGATAATGGACTTGGGGTATTGCAAGAGCAGGTTTTTTCTTATTAACCCAATAGGACAATTTACCATTTGTTTCAGTTCATATTTGAGAGATTTGCTAAAATTAATGCGTTTTTTTTTTTCCTCCTCTATTACCACTGCTTTTCCTCCTCCAAAACGGATTAGCTCCTAAGCTTAAAGAAGATTTATCAGTCATTTGAGAACTTCATTCCAAACCCAATTAATAGGAAATTAATTGAAAGAGGCAGGGGAAAAAAAAAAAGTTATGCAAAAGTGAGCAGTTAGGGCTGCCAGCAATTCCTGGACCATGCACCGCTCACTGTGGCGGCTTAATACATCCTTAGCAAACAAGCCCAGCTAATTACTTGGTCAGGGAAAATGAACCATTGTGCTCCATGGCATGACGGCAGGGGCAGCCAAGGAGGAATAAAGCAGGTTTTCAATGGCCATCGGGGTCATCTGAGGAGGTGAAATGGCTTTTTCTTTAATCTGATGATCCAGGGCCAGGTTTCTGTATCCCAACCGCCAGGAATATCTAAATAAACTCTCCTACAGCTCATCTTTCTGATGGGCTCTGGCAAAACCTCCGACCTGTTCATAAACCCAAGACAACAAGAGAAGCAAGAAATCCTAAATCCATGAGCAGAAAGTATTCATCTCACGCAGCTTATCTGCATTATTTATTTTTCCCTCCCACCCAAAGCGCATGGCAGAAATAGGAGGGGAACCCACTAGCCTCGCGTTGGACTCGGCAGCTCGGCACCAGCCCCAGCAGCAAGCGATGGGAAGGATGGGTCGGGAACGGCTGCGTGAATCTCCCCAGCTCTCATAGAATCATAGAATTGTTTAAGTTGGAAGAGACCTTGAAGATCATCAAGTCCAGCTGTTGACCTAGCGTTGCTGAGTCCACCACTAAACCATGTCCATAAGCCCCACATCTATGTGTCTTTTAAATACCTTCAGGAATGGTGACTCCACCACTTCCCCGGGCAGCCTGTTCCAATGCTCGACAACTCTTTTGGTAAAGAAATTGTTCCTAATATCCAATCTAAACCTCCCCTGATGCAACCTGAGGCTGCTTCCTCTTGTCTTATCGCTTGTTACTTGGGAGCAGAGACCGACCCCCACCTCACCACAACCTCCTCTCAGGCAGTTGCAGAGAGCGATAAGGTCTCCCCGCAGCCTCCTCTTCTCCAGGCTAAACCCCCCCAGCTCCCTCAGCCGCTCCCCATCACACTTGTTCTCCAGACCCTTCCCCAGCTCCGTTGCCCTTCTCTGGACACGCTCCAGCACCTCAATGTCCTTCTTGTCCTGAGGGGCCCAAAACTGAACACAGCATTCGAGGGGCGGCCTCACCAGTGCCGAGCACAGGGGCACCATCCCTGCCCTGCTCCTGCTGGCCACACTATTCCTGACACAAGTCAGGATGCTGTTGGCCTTCTTGGCCACCTGGGCACACTGCTGGCTCATGTCCAGCCGGCTGTCGACCAACACCCCCAGGGCCTTCTCCGCCGGGCAGCTTTCCAGCCACTCTGCCCCAAGCCTGTAGCGTTGCGTGGGGTTGTTGTGACCCAAGTGCAGGACCTGACACTTGGCCTTGTTAAACCTCATACAGTTGGCCTCAGCCCATCGATCCAGCCTGTCCAGAGCCCTCTGCAGAGCCTTCCTACCCTTGAGCAGATCGACACTCCCGCCCAACTTGGTGTCATCTGCAAACTTACTGAGGGTGCACTCGGTGATCCCCTTGTCCAAATAGTTGATAAAGATATTAAACAGAACCGGCCCCAACACTGAGCCCTGGTGAGCACCGCTTGTGACCGGCCACCAGCTGGATTTCACTCCATTCACCACAACTCTTTGGGCCCGGCCATCCAGCCAGTTTTTTACCCAACGAAGAGTACGCCTGTCCGAGCCATGAGCATCCGGTTTCTCCAGGGGAATGCTGTGGGAAAGTGTCAAAGGCTTTATCAAAATCTAGGCAGACAACATCCACAGCTTTTCCCTCACCCACTAGGCGGGTCACCTTGTCATAGGAGATCAGGTTGGTCAGGCAGGACCTGCCTTTCCTAAACCCATGCTGAGTAGGCCCAATCACATGGTTATCCTGTACGTGCCACGTGATGGCACTCAAGATGAACTGCTCCATAACGTTCCCTGGCACCAAGGTCAAGCTGACAGGCCTGTAGTTCCCCGGATCCTCCTTCCAGCCCTTCTTGTAGATGGGTGTCACATTTGCCAATCCCCAGTCAACCAGGACCCCCCCTGTTTAGCCAGGACTGCTGATAAGTGATGGAGAGTGGCTTGGTGAGCACTTCTGCCAGCTCCTTCAGCAGCCTTGAGTTGATCCCATCCAGCCCCACAGACTGGTGTGTGTCTGAGTGGTGTAGCAGGTCGCTAACCATTTCCCCTTGGATTATGGGGGCCTCATTCTGCTCCCCGTCCCTGTTTTCCAGCTCAGGGGACTGGGTACCCAGAGAACAACTGGTCTTACTATTAAGACTGAGGCAAAGGCGGCATTAAGTACCTCAGCCTTTTCCTCATCCTTTGTCACTATGTTTCCCCCTGCATCCAATAAAAGATGAAGATTCTCCTTAGCCCTCCTTTTGTTGCTAATGTATTTATAGAAACATTTTTTATTGTCTTTAACAGCAGTAGCCAGATTAAGTTCTAGCTGGGCTTTGGCCCTTCTAATTTTCTCCCTGCATAACCTCATGACAACGTTGTAGCCCTCCCGAGTTGCCTGCCCCTTCTTCCAAAGGTCATAAACTGTCCTTTTTTTCCTGAGTTCCAGCCAAAGCCCCCTGTTCAGCCAGGTTGGTCATCTTCCCTGCCGGCTTGTCTTTCAGCACATGGGGATGGCCTCCTCCTGCACCTTTAAGATTTCCTCCCTGAAGAATGTCCAGCCTTCCTGGACTCCTTTGCCCTTCAGGGCTGCCTCCCAGGGGACTGTCGATCACCCTCCTGAACAAGGCAAAGTCTGCCCTCCGGAAGTCCAGCGTGGCAGTTCTGCTGACCCCCCCTCCTTACTCCTCCAAGAATCGAAAATTCTATCATTTCGTGATCGCTGTGTTCAAGACAGCCTCCAACCATCACACCACCCACAAGTCCTTCTCTGCTCACAAACAGAGGTCCAGCGGGTGCCTTCCCTAGTTGGCTCCCTCACCAGCTGTGTCAGGAAGGTCTCTTCCATAGACTCCAGGAACCTCCTAGACTGTTTCCTCTCCGCTGTATTGTATTTCCAGCAGACATCTGCTAAGCTGAAGTCCCCCACGAGAAAAAGGGCTAGTGACTGTGAGACTTGTCCCAGCTGCTTATAGAATATTTTGTCTGCCTCTTCATCCTGGTTGGGTGGTCTATAACAGACTCCCACCATGATATCTGCCTTGTTGGCCTTCCCCCTGATTCTCCCCCACAAATACTCAACCCTATCGTCACCATCATTAAGCTCTAGACAATCAAAACACTCCCTGATGTACAGGGTTACCTCATCACCTCTCCTTCCTTGCCTATCACTTCTGAAGAGTTTATAGCCATCCATTGCAGCACTCCAGTTGTGTGAGTCATCGTTTTCATGATGGCAACTATATCATCGTTTTCCTGCTGCACAATGGCTTCCAGCTCCTCCTGTTTGTTGCCTGTGCTGCGTGCATTGGTGTAGATGCACTTCAGTTTGGCTACTGATCCCACCACATTTTTTTTGGGAAGAAGCCCTATATTCCTGCGTGACCATCCTCAGGCGCTTCTCTGGTTTCTAACACATCCATAACCCTTGCGTCTTTGCTGCTGCATGGATCTCCATCCCCTCCCTCCACTGAGACGGCAGAACGAAGAACCTTGCTAGCACATTGACCTTCAAACATTGGCGTGCCATCCTCAGGCTTTTCTCTAGTGAGCCTAGTTTTATCCCTTTCCCACTTCAAATCTAGTTTAAAGCTCTTTCTATGAGCCCTGCTAACTCCTGTGCAAAGATCCTTTTCCCTCTTTCAGACAGGTATACCCTGTCCATCACCAGCAGGCCTGGTGTTGTGTAGACCCACACATGACCAAAACCCCCAAAATTCTGCCAGTAACACCAGGCTTGGAGCCAGGTATTTATCTCCTGGGTCATCCTGTTTCTTCCCTCATCATTCCCTGCAACTGGAAGCATAGAGGAGAACACTGCTTGTGCTCCTGATCCCTTAACCAGTCGTCCCAAGGCCCTGAAGTCTCTCTTGATTGCCCTTGGACTTCTTGTTGCAACTTCATGGCTGCCTACCTGAAAAATCAATAACAGATAGTAATCCGAGGGCCGTACCAGGGTGGGAAGTCTTCTCTTCGTATCTTTTACCTGGGCCCCAGGAAGGCAGCCGACTTCCCTAAGAAGTGGGTCCAGTCTGCATATTGGGCCTTCTGTTCCCTTCAGAAGGGAGTCTCTTATGACAAAGACCCATCTTTTTTTCTTTATGGAAGCAGTTTTGACGCAGGGCGTAGGCCGACTTAACCTTGGCGACACCTCCAACCTAGATGAACCATCATCCTCGTCATTGTTCGGTTCCACTTGCAGAGCCTCATACCTATTACGCAAGGGCACTGGGGAAGGTGGGGTAGTCACGGAGGAGACGCGCCTGCTGCACCGGGCAGGAACTTGTTGCCATTCCTCCTGTCCCTTAAGTCATTGTGTTCAGCCAGGTGGAGACACGATCGGGAATCCTCTGTATCATACATCCTCTCGCTATCACCCCTTACATCCCCGCCCGCACCATTAATCCTGCACGAGGTCAGCCTGCGCTCCCATTACGTGGGTTCCCACACCATCTGTTCCCCAAGCATCACTCCTTCAGGAGAAGGATGATGGATGCGGAGCAGTAATGGGACCCACGCCACGCTGGGCTCCTCTCGCAGCCAGAACTATTAAAAATCCCTCCCCAGCGCCTTCTGTTTCCAGCATTACCTAACGAGCTGACATCTAATCACTCCAATGCACCAACCTGAGGGGCACAGCCTTCCCCAGGGCAGCAGCACGGCTCAAACCTCCCAGTGATGCCACCACCAAAGGTGCCACCATGCCATGGCCCCTGCCTGGTCTAGTATCTAACAACTTAAGATTAACTGGCTCCTGTCCACTTGTGAGTACTTCTTTCGCCCTGTGCAATATGGATTTTCACAACAGGAACAGAATCAGAGCTGACTTTACCACTTACTGAATCATGTATTTATTTTCTAATGTGGGAAAAGGCATTCTTGGGGGGCACAGCTCAAGCCTTGGTGATGCCCCATGCAAGAAGAATATGTAAACCCATCCTGTCCCATTAATATTCACTTAATTTCTCCTGTTTCTCCATCCCAACCATGAAATTCAATACTGTCACCATGACTAACCCATAAAATCGGTCAGCCCTGTGCAGGAACTGCAGCGCCGCTCCTTACTTTGTAATTACATAGGCGCGCGCACTCCCTGGGTGCAGCCGTCGCCGTCTGCGGAGATCTTGCCATTGAAGACGTCAATGTTAGGTGGCATCGGACAGCACCAGCCCTTGCTCCTGTGTGTGTGGAGGTACGGTGCAGGCAGGACATTCGAGTGCGATGTCAGATTTCAGGATAAAATTAGGTGAAGCATTTGCCTTGGGGGAATTTACCTGGAAACAACTTGCTAGGAGGCTAAGGGCTTTCCAAACCAGACCCACCCATGGTCATGACAAGGTGATCAATCGCTTCTGCTGTGAGCTTAAGGTAGGTCTTCAAAGGAGCACAGTGGGTTTTCTGTACAGAGCCCCATGTCCTTTTGGTGGAGAGAGCTTCCTTGGCCGGGTCCATGGCTGGGACACCCACCTGCTGGGACACCCATCTACCCGTTTCTTTGCTACCCACCCCCTTCCTGCAGCCGGTGCGGGTGCTGAGGGTTTCTGCAGGAGGCTTGTCCCAGCCCAAGTGCCGTCCCCGGTGGGGTCACAGCTCTGAGCTGCGGGTTTTGGAGGGAGGAGACCAGGTTACAACCCATTTGTGGAGCAGACACGAAGTCGGTTCATGCTTTCCTGAGCAGCGGGGAAAGCCAGCCCAAGGTCTCCACCTTGGCACTCAGAAAGGAAACAGAAACCAGGTTTGCTCTCCGCGTGATAATCCCGCAGGCGAGCTCCAGCATATTGGATAAGCCTTCCCAGAAATGGTGTTTCTGCCATTAGCCCACACGCTCATAGATGTCACCCGGCCAAGAGGCTCCTCAAGTCCTCCAGGCGCTTGGGCATGGTCCCTTCCCGCAGCAGGACCCAGCAGTAATAAAGCTGTCTGCAACTTCTCCCGTGGGAGATTTCCACTTCAGAAATCCAGACCACATCCATCCCTTTCCAGCTGGGGCTGCGGAAAATATAATTGCGCTAACACTGTAAGCATGATCCCGGGTCCCAGCCCCAGCAAAGGAGGAGAGGATGATAGGATATAGTGCTACAGGATTGTATTTGGATGTTAACTGATTAAAAAAAAAGGTGCAAGAGATGGAATTAGCCCAGAAAAAGGAGCAATAAAGATGCATAAAGCACATGCTGCCAGGGATACAGAAACTGCTCGAGTTACTCCCGTCTTGTGCCACTCCAGATCCCTGCTCCCTCCCCCTGCAGCAGGGGCTTGTTAGCACGGCACAGGGAAGACGCTGCACAGGCTTATCGCCAGCTTTACCCCTGTACTAAATGCTGTCGGAAAGGGCTGGAAATGCATTGCTGAGGAGGGATGATGAACCCACCCTCCTCCATCCAGACTCACAAACCAAGCCCTGTGCGGCCGCGCAAAACGAAGGCTGTTAAAACTGCTGGAGCCCCCAAAAGTAAACACTGCCAGCAAATCCTCTCTGCTTCCCCCTGCGTTAAGGCCCAGTGAGCCAATATCTATCTGAACTGTCTGTGTTGCGCTTCCAGGCTCAGAGACAGCAGTGATGACAGATTTCCATATAATTTACCCGCTAATGACATTACACACGACCCAACGCGGGTTGCGCGCCGCTGCAGGGGCAGGGATGCCGATGCTGCAGGGCGCGGGGCATCCTTTAGCGAGGACCGTGTGGCTTTGCAGTGATGCATGCTGCGAGGTGGGAGGTGGTCTCGGGAGATGCTCTCTGGCTGCAGGACACGACCAACACAAACCCCTGACCTACAGGACGGCCCAGCCAGGTTTCCCCGAGCTCCTTGAGCTGCCTTATCCTGCAGCTCCTTAATATAGAGTCATTATTTCCCCAAACGCCTCTATGAGCCGTTAGGTTTCTCCTGGCAGAACCATTCACCAGGCACAGTTACTGCCATTTTTCCTCCCCTTTTGGCTACGTTTCTCTACGGACAATTTTTCACGGAAAGGAAAAAGGATTTTTTTCCCCCTCCAGCTGCTGATCCCGTTTCCACATTACTCGTCTCTGTATCCGCCGCTGTGCTAAGCCTGCTCTGCTGCCCAGTGCCTCCAGCCCAGCTCGTGGGGCCAGATCCAGCACGGCGAGCTTTTCCAAATTACGCAAAAGCTTTCCAATATTGCCGGGGAGAGAAGGAGCATTGATTTTAAAAGGCTTCTTGTTACGTGCCTTTCCAAGTGCAAGCTGAGATTCCCTCTTCCTAGCCATCACACCTGCAGAGAAGCCCTGGAAAACCAATCCCAGCGGCTCATATGGCAGCCAATAAAAGCCCAATAAAAACCCAACATTATGTAGCTTAAATACTCAAAATTCTCAAGCCAAACTCACTTTTTCTCTGTATTATCCTCCAGAAAAGCGTGTATGACCTCACTTAAATGACTTCTTATTATTCTTAATTTCTTTGCAAATAGTCTTAAAATAGTTCTGTTTTTCTGTATTTTGCATTTATCAGCACTTCCCCCTCCCTGTCTGCCCAGAGCAAATATTCTCTAATTAAGGTTTTTCTTTTCCAATTACTGTTTTATAAACCCAGATCATTTCCTGCCTGTGCTGGTGGTGCAGGAGCGGGGGGCAAGACTTTGAAGCTATTTTGGCTGTTGCTAATTTATAGAGATGCTTTTGCAAATCAGAGAGCAATAAAATAAAAAGCACGTAGACTGAGGTAGTTTTTCTCTTCTTTTTCCAAAATCCTCCACCCAAATACAGAGTCAGCCCAATTCCCTGCCCGCCCAGTGCATCTCATCATCCCAGGCAGGGGGAGATGTGGTGAGCTGGTACTCTCCCCACCTGCTGCTCAGCCTCTGAGCCTGAGAACTTTTGACAGCCTCTCTTTATAATCCGCAAACACGAGCTGACAAGTGGAAGTTACATGCGATATGTTGGGGATTTGAGATGATATTTAGAGCTGCGGCGCTGCCAGGGTTTGATGTATGGGAGCTTTGCCCTGCTCAGGATCATCCCCTGGCTCTGGCTAACAAACCATCCTGCCTGGACTTATTGCCAGCTTGGTTTTGGGTAGGGAAAGCTGCAATATTGCATTTCGCCCTGCACACCCCAGTCCCGGGGCTCGCAGCAAGCTCGCCGTGCAGCCGCTGGCGAGGGAGGGAGAGCCCGGCCCCGATTGCCGTGGGAAAACACCCAAATCAATGCGCGAAGAAAAGAGGAGAACCTGCCTGTCACCTGGAGCCCCAGTCTCTGCTTTCTACAGCGCTCCTGATAACTCCACACAGGATAAGGAAAATTGCACTTCACCAGGAAACTCGTTGCTTCCCTCCTAAAAGAGTCCGAGGGGCTCAAATCCAACCTGCTCCCATCTCCCAAACATTTCCAGCTGCATTTCAGCTGCTCTCTTGGCTCTACTCTATAGCTAACCATGGAGGAATTACTTTGCAATGCTGCAAACGTCCCCCACACCCCGTTTCCCAGCCCGTCGCTGCACCCTGGTCCATCCTGGCTCCATGCTGCTGGGGCAGGAAAATGGGGGGGTGGGTCTTGGGGAGCGCTGCCCAGCGATCAACCCCCCCCCCACGTGTACATGGTGAATGTGTACTGCATAGTCCAAATGAAAGGGACAGCTTTTCCTTTCCTCATTAATTAACTTCTTGAAACTTTAGGGTCCTGGGGAGAGGTGCATGAGAAGAGGGAGGCGCAGCCCTTACCCTGCAGAGCCTCCTTAGCGCGTGCCAGCTCCTGCTCCTTCTGCGCCAGCTGCACCTTCAGCTCGGTGGCCGAGAGCACCTCCGGCGACTTGCTGCCATGCGTCTCCTCCAGGTCTTTCGTCAGCATTTCCTTCATTTGCCGGAGCAGGTGAACCTCCTCCTGCAGCTGGGCCACCTCCTCCCGCAGCAGCGCTGGAGGAAGAGGAGACACAATGCGAGGAAGTGACTGATGGCTCCCGGCACGGCCCCGTGTCCCGCTGCAACCTCAAACCCCAGGGGAATGTTGCCGGGGTGACCTCCCCGCTTGCAAAACCGCTTGGCACAGCCCAAAACCTGCAGCGGTGCCCGCAGCGCCCCGGGACCGCAGGAGGGACACGATGGGGAGGCACCGGCTAGGGAGGGGGGAGCCTCCACTGGGTACTGGTTTCTATTTTTTGCATTAAAAAATTAAAAATAAATGTTAATACATAATAGTAATAATGATGATGATGATGATGATAATAATAACAATAATACCACCACCAAGAACCACCTCCCCATCCAAACCACTCACTGATGATGATGATGATGATGATAATAATAATAATATACCTCCACCAAGAACCACCTCCCCATCCAAACCACTCACTGACGGGGTGCTCATATGGCCAGTGTCCAACAGAGGCTGCCGAGCTCCACTCTGCCCCATACCATACGCTTCAGCTCTGCCTCCAGCCATCCACACGTTCAGGGCGTACTCAACAAAATTTAGCAAAACCACTCTGAGACTGGAAAGGGGAAGATGGCGCTTCTACCTGCAGACCTGAATCTTGAATTTTTCAGATTTATGCCTAGCGACTGCTCTGCCCCTCAAAGCAGCTGCATCGCAGGAGCACCCCGGCACACCCCAGCTCGGGTCCCCTCTGCAGCGGCACCAGGGGAAGCTCCAGCGACCTTATTTCCTACTGCTGCACCCACGGCTTAGCATAATAAAGTGCTTTTCTGCTATTTCCACATTGTACCCATCGCCCTTGTCTCCCCTCACAATCCTTTTCCTGCAAAACACTTTTGGTTGTGCATTGCCACTGCAATTCTCTACACGAGCCAGACACCGTGATCCATAACGATTCGTGCAAGCATGCAAACAGTTTGATTTTGCTTTTCCTCCTCCTTTGAGAACACGTGGGGAAAACCCATTACACACCCAAAGGGGCTTACCGATTTCTCAGGTTTGCACCACGCCCGCGGACATGGGATGAAAAAGATAAATCCCTCAGCGTGCACGTTACAGTTACCAGAAAAATAAAATAGAAATAAAAAATAAACGCCCCTCTCCAAGCTACTGCAGTTGGGTCCTTTCCCCACCACCACCATGTATCAGCCAGCCTGGGGGACACCAGCTGGGCATGAAATATAGGGGGTTTTCCCCTTATTTTTGCCAAGGTCCCTCCGCACATGCACTGGGCCGTTTCGTTTCCACCACCGTTTGCAAAGCGAGGCGGAGAGGTGACGCTGGCAGCAGGACGGGGAGAGGCGGCTCCCCCCAGCCCTGCCAGCAGCTGCGCCAGGGAGGCATAAAATCTGGTTTGCATACTTGAAATGCTTCCCGTATGAAAACTGGCAAGGCCCCATTCTGTAAATTATTTAGCAATAAAGTCACTAACGAGGAACAGCCGAGCTCCGGGCTGGGGATTTCGGTGCAGTCCACAGTGCTTTCTTGAAATCCGTGCAAAATGCAAGAACCGAGAGGCGGCCAAGGCCAAAGGCATCTCCCCTGTCCCCGGGGGCTGCAGAAATGCAGCTCTTCCCCTCCAGCCTTTGGGAAACCAGGGAGGAAGATGCAAGGGACTCGTACATCGTGTCATATTTACTGTGCAAAACCCACCCAGCACCTTCCCTGGCCACTGAAAGCCCCACACGACCCCAGAAAACACCTGTGGCTGCTGCTAATTACCCTTTTTTTCCCACTGATAATTCATTTGCACCTTTTATTGGAAGCTGCTTTGCTCAGGAGATACAGCAGGCTATTCCCTGGCAAATGATTAACCAGGGCAGTTTCTGCAAGGGCCACCGACCCCACGTGATTTCTGCAAATTGCAGCATTTTGGTAGGAACCCAAGAAAAATTCCCCCCTAGCAGGGACCCCTCGAGGGATGGGAGAGGGGAAACAAGCCCAGGGAAGGAGCCCAGGGCGGAACTCTGCAGCAGAACATCCTGGAAGAGTCCTTTGGCATGGCCCAAAAGCAGATTTGCAGCTGTTTCTTACAAAGCTCCTTTCGAGAAAGCGCTGCTCAACGCAGCTTCCCTGAAATTGCACCATTCCCCTCTGGTCCCGGTTAGAAAATGGTGAAGAAACTCGAAAGCACTCCTCCTCCGAAGCATGCAGCAAGGCAATTTAATCCCCAGCTTGGTACTCGGCTCCCAGCGCAGGCAGAAACTACTTAAATATTAAGATCCAAAATCTATAAGCAGCTATAGGTGCAATCTGGAAAGCCTATGGAGAAACTTGAATTATTGAACTCAGGATCAGCCAAATACCCGAGGTTCTTGCTTTTATATATGTATATATAATTTAAGATATATATACATACACACAAAATGGATTGCGCTTTGTAATCTAGGTTTATTTTTGCAATACATATCTATTTTGCAATATATATATTGCAAAGCACAACCCATTTTTTGTATAGAGAGAGACATATATAAATTGCAAAGCACAATCCATGCAGCCAAGGTTTGAGGGGAAAAACCCTACACCTCTTGCTAGGCTCAAACAGCAAAAGACGCGCCGTCAGCTCTTTCAATACATCGAAGGGCTGTGGTCCTTGCTCTCTTCCCAAGTCCCTCCTGGGGCTCCCGCCAATGTCTTTGCTGCAGAAACCAGGAATGGGCTTGCAAAGCAAGTCAAGCCCTCCGCACTCGTCCCAGCAAGTTTTTAAAAGGTTTTCTGGGAAAGAAGCTGGTGTTTCTGGGAAGCGATGGGATGACAGCATCTCCTCCTCACCTGAGTTTCCTTAGGAAACCACTTAATGGGCAATTTCTTGCATTATATCAAGCTTTTTATTAGCACCTGCTGCCAGGAGGACTGGGGCTGGACCCATGCAGCCATCCTATACCCTGCCTGACACCTGTAATTACCCTCATTTCCATACAGGATTTCCACCCTGCTCTGAGTTTTCCCTGGGCTCCCCATCCCCCTGAGTCTGTCAGCGCTCATCCACCAAAATCACACCAACACGATGGTCCCCCCAAAGCGGTTCCCCGCCTCCAGCACCAAGCATCTGCTCGCAATCCCTCCCCTGCAAGTTTCCATCCCGTCTTAACCAGCATCTCCAGCTCAAGAGGGTCCTACGGAGAAAGCCCATTTGCATAAATTGCATTAAGAGAACGACTCGGCTTGAAAGGGAAATTTTAACTTCATTTTAAAACAGGCGGGGAAAAACAAATCCCCCGCTGCTATGCCAAGTTTAAGCACCTAAATAAACGATCCAAAAAGCGCCATTTGCAGGCAGCTCTTTGCGATTGTCGCAGAGAAGTTCCAATAACCAGGAAAATAGGGCCAATTATTCAGAAACCTCATTTCAGCCTCTATTTCTTCCACATACAGACGGCTCGGCAGGGATTTCCATACACCTTCCTGCGAGCTGGCTGGGTCTGTGCCTCTGTTTGAAGCCGTGAAGGAGCTGTATGTGGTCTGAAAAGCAAGCATCAGCCCTCTCGAACGGGGACCGGGGCTCAGCGCCCCGCACGAGGGGGTCCACGCACAACCGTAACACAATGCAAAAATACAATCCGGAGAATAGAATAATTTTTAAATTTTTTTTTTTTCCGCAGTTCAACCTTGCAAGCATTGGATATTGGGGTACAAGGTTAATTTTGCTATTAGGAATCACCTCCCAAATGCAACAACCCTGATGCAAAAAGCTTCCACAGCACATTTTTTTCCAGCATTTTTGCCCCTTTTTATTTTTTACTCCTCTTGATATCATTTTTTTTTTGAGGGGGGTGTTGTCTGCGCACTGTAATTCCTGACCACCCCAGGGGGGGAAGGAGGCATCGCCCGCACGGAGGCAAGCCCCATCGCACGCCGGCTTGTTCCAGCCCTTTCCAAATCTGCCGCAAGTGGGCAGTGATGAAATTAATGCAATTTAAACATTTCCCGGACTAATTGACGAAAACTACCATTCACACCGAAATAATTGGCTGTTAATTATATTTCAGTTGATAGCATTAAACTTCCATACGCTGTTGGAGTCTGCATCCTTTATACTTTAAGCACTGATTAGTGTTAACAGACAATGTAAACAAGATTTTTTTGGGTTTTTTTTTTTTTTTTTTTTTTTTTTTTAATTGCAGTGAACACCTCCAGACAGCATTTGGGGCTGAAGTTTCCACTCTGGCTCCTGCAAATCCCATGTCGGACTCCTCTGGGCAGCACATCCACCAGCCATGCAGCAGCAAAGCCTTTCACTGGCCTTGGAGCAGGGCATCCCTTTAAAAACATCCATTTAAAAGCCTTTTTTTTTCTTCTTTTTTCCACGTAACTCAGCTGACACGATTGCTGTACATGCGTTTCTGTCTTTGGAGAGTACATATTAAAAGTGAATGCAGTATAAACGAAAAGGTTTATGTTGGTGAAATTAGTATCTTAGGTGAAAGCTGCATTTTGTGCTGCTTTTGCAAGTTTACCAGCAAGATGGTTTTTGCTTTGCTGGGCACAAGTCAAGGGGTTCTTTACCCAGGACATCAGCAGGAAAAGGGCCAGAAGGCTCAAGTGTGTCCCGGGTTGCAGCAGCCTCGCTTGTGGACTAAGAGCTTAAAATCAGCAACGGATCACCCCAAAGGGTGATTTCACAGGCCCTGCACGGAGATGCAAATGGGGAAAAAAGGGGCAAAACGGGAAAATGCAAAATCTCTGTGCTAACAGCATCACCTCACCTGTCGAGGGACTGGTGCAACCCTTCATCCCTCCTCCTTCCTGCAGAGCTTTGGCCCAGAAAATATCTGTATCTATATATAAACACAAATATACATGTACATACACCTCCATCATGGGATGGGAAACAGTAGGGTCATAAGATCAAGAACATTATTAGAAGAAAACAATGATTCAAGCCCTAGGGATGAGTTGAGCTAGTATTTTAAAGTGCATCTCATCAACTTCGATCACTAAGTAGCTCCTCAGTTTGGGACCTGAGTCTCTTGCAGAAAGGTTCAACCAAACACCACCCCCGAGTAACCTGCGTGATGTACAGTTTTCCTCTCTCAGGCCATCTCTGCAAGGAGTAATTTGGAGGAAAAGCACAAATTGCCAGCCACAGGGCTGGGTGACAGCCAGGGGCAGAGCAGGGAGACCAACCGCTGCCACCCCCACGCGTGCAAACAGCCAGCCTCTCTGCAAAGCACGGGTCACACTCAAGAAAGCTTTGGTTAGCCCAAAATACACTCGGATTTGCAAAAAGACACAGTTACCCCTGCTGCCCAAGACCTGCCGGCGCAAAGCCAACACATCTAACCTCTCCCTTTGACTCCGGGACACCACGACGGACTCACAGCGTCTCAAAACCAAAGTCCAAAGCAGCATCGCCTCCTTGTGAGGACAAACACGAGGGCCTGTAATTTGTCCATTCGCACCTTCAGCCGAGTCCCGCTGCCACGCATCCCAGCTACATCCCTGGGTACGGCATCTCCCGCAGCACCGCGGTGCTCCACGACCTCCGAGGAGCTGTCGGCCGCCACCGCTCCCCCTGGGTGGGCACCGGCGCTCTCAGCCACACACTGCAGAGCCTCTCAGGCTAATAAAGGGATTTTTGGATCCATCTTTTACTTTCAAAGAAGGAAGCTTCAGATTCCATCCCTTGCTACTGCTGTGATACGCTGCGAGCGAGCTGTCACCTCTGGACACAAGTACGGACGCTCATTAGTAAGTCTGGGTTAAAGTTTTTACCCAACGAGCACAAATCCCTGCAAACACTGTTTCTGAGCATTTCCTGAGTTAGGTGCCGGCTTGGCCTCGGAGCTTCCATACGGTCGCAGCCCCAGGATGGGACCCCCAGTTGCACACCCCGACCGCACACCATCAACCAGTGCTTGCACCCATCTCGCTCACAGCCATCGGGCAGGACATGCAGAGACCACCTGCCTGCAGTTACCCCCTGTGTCCTGGCACCCCCCAACACCCCAAAAAAGGATTATTCCCAGCAAGCCGAAGCCTGCTCGCTCGGCTGCCCCGTCCGCATGCTGGCGGGTGTCTCCCTGGAGATGTAAAGAAATAAAACCTGATATAAGCCTGTTGTGCACGCCGGCAGGAGCCGGGGGGGGTGCACAGGGTTTCAGGAGGCAGGCTGGAGGTTGCAAAGGCTTTCAAATGCACACATGGTTTAAAAGCAGCTGGCTGGTGGGCTGCGACCTCCGCAGCGGCCGCTGGAGCCGGCCGCCGAGCCCTGTGCGAGCTCCTGGCGCGCTCCAACTTCTCCATGAGACAAAATGGACTACGGGGCACGGGGAGCCGCCTGCCCGCCCTCCCTGCCGCCGCGGGGGAGCCAGAGCCCCTCGCCCTTGCCCTAAGCTTCGCCCTCGGTGCGGGGGGACGGCAGAGCAACCCATAAGCACCCTCCTGAGCGGCCCTGGTGAGCTTCGAGCCACGCTCGCCAGCCACCCGGCGTTGTTTTGTTTCTCCCAGGAGGAAGCGAGCTACAACGGCACAAAGCAAGCAAGGAAAAGAAATGCACGCCGGGCTGCACACCCCCCGCCCCGCGCCGCCAGGCAAGACAGCAGGACCTCCGGGAACCCCCCTTACCAGCGTGGGATAAGCAGGGGCACAGCACCCTGCCCCGAGCATTGTCCACAGCCGCTCCTCGCCGTCCCCAAGGACCCGAACAATAGGCCGGGTGCGGAGCAAAGCCGTGCTCGCAGCGGCACGTCCCCGGCTTGCTCTCCTCCTGCTCCGACTTCATGGCGGGGGACGGCAGGGTTGGGGGTCCCCGGGGTTGGGGGTCCCCGGGTGGGCAGGCTCCTCCCCGGCACGGCACGGAAGTACCGCGGGCGCTACCTGTGCCGGGAATTTGACCCCTCGCAGGTCACCCAGTTTTCCCGGCCTGATGTCACGCCGGCAGAGGAGTGGCTTTGCCCGCCGCTGCCGAGCCAAGGTGTGCGGGACGGGGGCCCGGAGCAGGCGAGCACTCTCCCCGCCGCCCCGGAGCAAAGGGCTGCGCAGGAACCCGGAGCCCGGCCGGCGGCGGAAATGATTCCTGGCTCGCCGGCCATCGCTCCTGCCACCACCCACTGAGCAGGCGGCAGCAGATAACGCCCGCGACGTCCCAGCTGCGCCAGCTTGGCCACCACTCTGTTTGCAATACTCAGCCGTCACCGGCAGCACAGTAAGGAAACTGAGGCGCGAGGAAGGTAACACACTGCAAAGCAGCCCTGTCTCTGGCATACAGCTACAGCTTGTGCTAGCTGTTCCTTGCAAGGGAAATAAATGCAATGGTTTTTCTTTTCTTTTTTTTTTTCTCAATGCAATTATTATTTATTTTGTCCAGGCAGGTTGCAATTGCACGACACCCACGGCTGCGGGAGCACCGTCGCAGACTGGCCTCCCCCTGCAAACCATCACGACTGGCCCTGCAGCGAGGAAGGGCAGAGAGGGGGAGACGGAAGATGGGATGAGCGGGGACATAGCAAAACCCAGCAAGAAAGTAGGGGCCACTTGCTTTTTTATAATAAAAGCTGCATAAGTGTACACCAGAAAAATCAAACTCTCTGAAGCCCAGCTTTTTTGGGTTGCTTGGGTTGTTTGGGTGTTGCTTGTTTGCTCCCTATGGTACTAGCTGCACCATTACCCTGCCTTCATCCAGCCGCCTGGGCCACATGTTTACAATCCCTCCACACCAGACCCACTTTTTAAATTTATTCATCCCACCACAGAGGTGAAGAACCGGGCAGAGGCACTTCGGGCTTACGAATTTGTGCCAGTCTCTTTGCCGCTACCCGGGCTAGTGAGGATGAACGCTGCCAGCCACGTGCTGCTCAGGGCTGGGCCACCGCCGCCCCAGAGCAGGGACACTGTGCCAGCAGCTCCCAGCACGCTGCCTGCACACACCTCTCGCTCTGCCCAGGAGAGCAAGACTAGCACAAAGTTCAGAAAACACAGTCTAAGACAGAAAACCAAAAATAATAATCACCATATTCTGCTTTCCAACAGCACCCGGCACACGAAGCCTTTGCCAGCCACTGCAAATCCAGCTCTCTCACCTTACAGCAGCATCATCTCAGGCATGGGGAAACTGAGGCACACCCTGCGTGCTTTTACATTTCTGGGAAGCAGGTGACAGAGTGTAACCGCAGCAGGAGCGAGCTGCCCCCGGCTAGGAAGAGATGCAGCCACGGCCTTCGCATACACCAAATGAGCTTGGGTCAATAAACCAGGTCCTTACCAACCCCACGCCCCACTGCCGGGCATTGCCCCCCTCCCTCCTCTGCTGCTTCTCTCCCAGTGGCTTGAGAATGGGAAAGGAGTTGGTTTTGTTTTGCAACAAGCCGTGGTTCTTACTGCAACAAGCCCCGGTGCATGCAAGAGGCGGACGCTGGCACCGCTCACGTCGCTGGCAGCCCGGTGCATGCCATGGCACCGCCTGCAGCATCGCTGCCAGGGCGTGCGATGCACCCATTGCCCCGACCCCTGCCACCACCAGCCTCAGCTCCTCGAAGCCCATGAAACCTCCGCTCTTGGCCGCTGCGTCACCTCCCATCGCTCCCTGTTTGCACAACTCCCCTCGTCAGGGATCAAGTCGGAGCGCGCCCGCCAGTGCCGACTCAGCTCCCACTGTGGCGGGGACGCCGCGGCAGCCAGAGCAACCCCACGCGAGCAAGGAAACGCTGCTGGGTTTGGGAGAACCTGCTGATTTAAACCTGCGTTACAAACAAGCACGGTGCAAAGGTAACTGTGCACTACCCGGTGTGACCTGCCACGGCGCAGGAAGGTGCACAGTGGTGATGCCTCTGAACCAAAGCAAAGGGAGGAGGTTTTCCACGTCATGGGCATTGCACAAGCCCCAAGCTCCCCAAGAGCAGCTCCTCGGAGCCTCCTCTGACCCATCATGCTCCTCCCTGGCTGGGCTCACGTCCTTGCTCCTGCTGACTAATGGTGGACCAAGCAGTGTTACTCACACCCACGGCACCAGCAGCACCCGTCCTCATCCCCAGCGCACGCATGCGGCGGGAGGTACTGAGACAGTGCAGTACTGCTGCTCTTTAATCCAGCAATGCTGCCTGCAGGGATTCCCCTGCCCCTTCCTACTCGATGAAAAACCCCTTTGGAAGGTGCACAGAAAAAGGGTGCTGGTTAATTAAAAGGCAGCACGCGCCTTGCCCAGGTTTGCGCAGTGCGGCTGGGCTCCAAGTACTGAGCGTGCCTGTGTCAGGCAGCGGTCGTGCTTTTGGCTGCACTTAAACTGTGGTTGGGCTCTGGGTTTCTTCTCCTTGCTTTGGAGCAACTCATTACTGCATGCTGGTGGTGGCCGCTGCTGGGAGGGAGGTGACACAACAGGGAGCTTTGCTAGCACAGCGTCCCCTCCGGAGACAATTCATGGAGATGGCATCAAGCCCTAATGAGAGCCATATTTCCTGGGGTCACAGCACACCTAATTGGGACGCTGGGAGGGAAGAGAGATCAATAACGGAACCAGTATCTGAGATTGGGATTTCCACGTGACCCCAGACACCTGTATTTCTGCTCGAGGCAGTTTTGCTAATTAGCAAATAAGTGGCTTCTGCAAAAGACTTATCCTTGTCCATGCATGTGGGCACAGGGTGCTGCTGCTCGCTGTGCACAGAACGCCTTGGCCGGGGCTGAGTAAGGGTGGGAGCAGAGCGGGGAGGGGACGCCGGCCCCGTGCCGGGAGGAAGCGAGGCACAGGGGGTATTTTTGTCTGTTGAGTCACTTCCCGTGGATCCCGGCTGCTGCCTGCACAGGGAAGGGGATGGGCGCTGGGTGTCAGGGCAGATGGGTCTGGCCCTCCATCCCAAATCCCAGCAGGGACCTGCCAGCCTCCTCCAGCCCTCCCTAGCCAAGACCCTTCCGCAGAGACGGGGCAGAAGGGACCGCTGCCACCCAAGCCTGACTCAGAAGGTCTCTGCAGAGAAGGCACCAGAGGACAAACCTGCATCTCCGGCTTCCTGGGCTTGGAGGTCCCACCAGGGTTATGGCTCTGGAGCAAGCCCACTATGGGTGGTCACCACCAAAATCTCCTAGCTCCTGCAAGGTTGGGCTGAAAATCCCAACCATCACCTACAAGGGCAGGGACCACCAGAGACTTGCAACAGAGAGTCAAGTTGGGGTCAAGAAATACTTCAACTTCAGCACCACCACTCAAAAAGTTTCCATTCTCACTAAAACACTTCATGGCAGTTGGTGGTTGATTAAATACAGCTTGACCATATGGATGTCAACGTATGTTATTGCCCTGAAGGCACAGGCACCTGCAACGATTGCTGAATAACCAAACCCTGTGAGAAGTATTTCCGCAGAAGGTCAGCGATGCATTCATGTACCTCTGGACAGGAGCTGGTCCTTGCAGAGCTACATTTGACCTGGAGAACAGAGCTGTCCATAAAAAGCACATACCCATTGACTGGAATAGAAAAATTAGGAGACCTCGTACAAGGTCTCCTGCATCAAAATGCCGTCTACTTCCAGGAAAACTTGCTAAATCATTTCCCCTGCCTCCGTGGAAACCCCCTTCTCCATCCCCGTCTCTCACAAAAAAAAAAAAAAAGCCCCAATGAAGCCAGGAGATATTTCGAAACAGAGCTGATTTCTTTTCCCCCCGGTTTTTCTTTCAAGGAAAACTTTTCTCAAAAATGACATATTTTTGTCAAACATTTCACTCGTGACAAATTGGCATTGTCAGCGAGGAGAGCGCTCGGCTGGGAATTTCGGAGGCGCGTTGGGAAGCCTCCGTCTGCTTTTACCGAGTTAAAAATCGACGGCGGCAAGGTTGCAAAATGTAACGTGTGAGGCGAAGGATTAATTAACATAGATCTGGCTCCAGAAGCAGAGGCGGTAAGAGTAATTTTCATTCAGGAACTTGGCACCGCTTAGCACCTCCTCCTCCTGCAATGACGGAGTATTTTAAGCTCCCGAAAATTGCACGTGCATTGATTAATTAAAGCCTCAACAGAGAGAAAATTCCCAAGTTTTTTTTTTACGTCCCTACCCAGGCCATACACAGTGACTTTGCCCTTCTTAAAAATAGCATTGCAAAAGCTGTTTGCAACGTAAAAAGGCAAAAAAGTAACAAGTAAAGGGCAAACATCATCGTGTGGGTTCCCGGGCTCCCGGTTGCAATCTCATTTGGTACAGTTTCCTGAATCCATCACAGTTATTTCTGTTGTGTTTTTTATTTTATCATGAGAATTATGGTTGTTATCACAGGTGTTTTATGCCTAACAACTTCTGGCGTCCTTACGATATTGTCATTCAAATGCTAAAAGGCTGTACTGAGACTAAGATAACGGCAAAAATAAACGATACAGATCAGAATAGGGGGAATTTGGTTAAAAGAAAAGAAAACAAACAGAAATTATCCACCCTAATTAGCAGTCAAAGACAGTAAATGGTGTGTGTGGGGGGGGAAGATGGGAAGATGTATTCTGGGGAGGGTTGCTTCACCTGGCACCTAAACCCCAACACAGCCAGCCTTGCTCCATCCTGGGTGACGAGCACCTCTGCATCGGTGAGTGGTTAGAAGGGGACAAAACCCCAAAATCCTCATTTCTGAGCTTGTTGCCAGTTTATATTCACGTCGCTTATGGGCCACGCACCCAAAACCTCAGCTGCGCCCTTTGCAAGCAGCCTGCTGCTCAATTCCCGGGGCGGCACCAGCTCCGTGCACCTGCAACATCTGGATCCAGAGGCAAACGTCACTGACTCCTTCCTGCCCTCCCCAGCTTCATCAGCGCTAACAAGCACGCGGGGAGGCGAGGGACCGCACCGCAGCTTGTCATTTGCAGCCATGGAGGGGGCAGGACACGGCTGGCCACCCGGCTTGGGTATCGATCGGTGAAACGTGGGCTCTCCCAGAACTCCGAATCACTGAATCCCCCCAGAATCAATATTTTCCTTTTTAAAATAACGCTGGGGGAAAAAGCACATCTAATATAGATTCAGTGTTATTCTGGGTTTTACATTATTCATTGAACCTCATCCTATGTCATGCTGCAGCGAATATATTACCATATACGATGACAAAGAAATTACACAACTCCTGCAAATATCCGATAAAGAGGCAGCCTGGGCTGCTAAAACAGCCTGCTCGATTGGCAATCTCTCATTACCAACATGTAATTAAGCTGCTATACATCGAGGTTGTGCCTGTGCCACCAGCCACTTTATGGTGAAAGAGGAGAATAATAAATCAAAATAATAATAAATCAAGCAGCAACAAACCCCAGAGCTGCATGGCAGGTCTCAAACTTCCGGAAACATTTTCTTGTCGAGGTTTGCGAAGCCATATCTCACCCGGTGCACGGCCAGGAACGTGACTGCAGGGCCACCAAGGGCCATCATGTCCCCAGAGCCACCCAGCTCAGCCCGCCTGAGCAGGGGGCACTGGCAGGGAATGGGCTGCATGCTCAGAAGTAACAGGAAAGGTTAATAATTTATCCGTATGTAAAACTGTGCTCCCCTTTCTCAAAATGACTTTGCATCCTCAATGACATGCATGATTTTAATGGGTTTGAAGGTAGGCAACTCAACTTCAAATTTGGACACTATCTTTACTAACAAAATGTTACTGCCTTTTTTAATTATTGTTTGAAGGTGCACTTCAGCTTCCAGAGAGTTTCAAACAAGCAATTCTAATGATCCCTCTTCATTAACCAGTCTAGCAATATATATGCATATTAGGGAATCCAGTATAGAAAACATCTTTCTACGACACCTGCTGCCAGCCAAGCTGCTGCCCATGCAACCTGCCGCATTTATCAATATGAAAAGCATTTACCCAAACTCATTTCTTTTCACCCCAAACCTGCCGCTCACTGGCCACAGAGGCGCAGGACCAGTTTTACATGGAAGGGAAGTTGAGCAGAGATGACCCACATCCTGCTCACATCCCCATCTGTACCTCCAGCAGCCCCAAAGCTGTAAGGAACAAACATTTCACCCACAAACATTTTTGGGGCCACACTCAGCGGTCAGACACAGATTTGGGAGTGGATGTGACACGCCAATGGAGCTGGAAATGTGCATCATGCCAGCACGCTCTTTGCCACGGGTGAAGCTGGCAAAGCACAAACCCCACCTTAAGTGCGCCCTTTTTTGTGCCCAACATCCCAATGACTATTCAACTGTGACCACAAAAAGCAACAAGGTTTGTGTATGTGCATCAGTAAAGACTCAAAATGACGCTACAGGACAATTTTGGTTGCTTGCAGGAATTGAAAAAAAAAAAAATAAAAAAAAAAAAGAATTAAGCCTGGCTGAAATCACTCCGCTTTGCAAGGCGGGTTAGGAAAGCCCGGGGAGAGCTGCATGGATCAATGACCCCATGTGCCCAGACGTACCCCATTCCCCTCCCGTCCGCTGCGTGTATCAACAGAATATTTATAAATCAATTGAAAGCAATTAATCAGCTCGAGGAAGATAAGGGATAATGAAGAAAAGAGATTAGCTGGTGATGCACAAACAGAGTTCCTCCGGGGAGGAACTGCTGTGGCTGGAAGCCTCCTCTGCAAAGCCTATTAGCTCCACTTAAAAAACAAATTTAAAAGAGGTAACCTGAATAATTAAAAGGAAGAGTTAATGGTTCATGCTAACAGCTTCTAAAAACCCCTGGCAGCCCTGTTTGTTAACCAACACGGCCCACCGACAAAAGGACCTGCAGAAAAGCCATCACCCCGCGCCGCGGAGGGATGCTCGGCCGGGGCCCGATCCCCGCATGCCCCACAGCCGCCTGGCGCGATGGACCGAAGGCGCTGGAGCTGCGGCTGGAGCCAGGGAGGCTCGTGCAGATGCTGTGAGCTGCATGGGGCCGACATTACCATCCTGCTGCGTTCATTTAAGTGACCAACCCCTTCTAGGTGAGTTATAAATAATAATGAAGGAATGACTCCAGGACTTGAGGGGAAGCCTCCAGGGATATACAGCCTAATATTACCCATCCAACGTATCCCACGGTAGCCTTCCAATCACCAACCTGCTCCGTGTCAGCAAAGCCAGTACTAAATATACTGTCATTTCGCTTGCCAACTGAAAAATTAATCTCTGGGCAGAGCAGCCAACAGTCACATTTTCTGTATGTTTTCCTCCTGATTTTTCCATCCTAATCCTTCCACTCCAAACTTTGGGAAGGAGACTGTCAAGACAAGATCAGCAGCACTTTCCTTGGCCGTATTGCTGCCACTAGTTACATATTTCAGACCCACAGGAGATGCCAACACCAAGGCTGGGCTTAATCCAATCTGCAGGACCAGCATCACCACGATGGTGCTACCAAGAACAGGGCACTTTTAACCAAAATTACACCCCTGCACTGCTCCAAGGGGAGTTACAAGCGGCCACTTAATTTCTGAGGAGAACCCAAAAATGCCACATCCCCCAGCTGTGACCTGCATCCTACGGGAACGCTCCTGGGGATGCCTACAAGAAACTTTCCCAAATTTGTGCTGCAGGATCCCACCTGAGAGCTGACACATGGGTGGGCATCTTAATAAGAAAGGGCTCAGAAAGAGCCACCAGTTCAGGGGACTAAATGCAGCATTTCAGTACAATACTTGCCTTTTTCAAGTAACACTCGACAAAATTGCCAGGTCAGGGCTGAAGCCCACGTGTTTTGTGGAGAGGAAGGAGAGAAAGCATCTCCCCGCCTTACTTGCCAACTTGCAAGGCAGCAATTTAACCTTCAAGGAAGAGCTCAAATTCATTTAGTAACAGCCCTTATCTACAGGCTGGGGGCAGAATAATTCTACCAAGAACAATATATAATAGATAAAAATAACTGCACTGCAGCAAGGAGATGGATAGCATGGTGCAGGGCAATACCGAGCAGCTTTCTCCCTGGCTAAAGCAGCCCATCAATTTAATGGCAAGTTATGGGCCAACAGCAGGAAAACTGCCCCCAGTTCTGATGTTTAAGGGGCTAATATCGATTTAAAAGCCTTGTGCTTGTCTTGGCGGGTGTGAATTAGCAGGCTGAGCCCCCGTCACGCATAACTGGGATGCTCCCCAGCAGCCCCACGGCCTCTCTGCTCCCACGTCTGCAGCCCATCACTATTAAGTGACTCAGACCCCATTTCCAAAAGCTTTTTTCTTTTTTAAATAAAAAAATAAACCTGAAGGTCTTTCCAAGTGCCTAGGCAGCGAGGGAAATATATTTTATTTATGTGCCAATTATTGAACTTCCAAACTATGTTTATTAAAACTTCCTTCGCAGCAAAGTCCGTCTTTCCCTGCCAGGAGGTGTAGGACAAAAATAAAACACCTGAAGGTTTTCAACTGCTTCTTCACCAAAACTTTACCACCACACTAAGTATCACGGCACACCTGACCACAATGAAATGAACATACCCCAGCACCATAAAAAGACCAAACAGACCCCAAATTGGTGCTGGCAGGCTGAAAATGGGGAGCCAAACCCCAACCGCTAACAAAAATGTGCTTTTTTTCTGAAACACCCGCAGTATTACGCGATGGGAGTGTTGTGGCGGGCGGTGTAATACCGCCTGCTGCACATCTATTCAATGCGCATGCACAAAGGCAGAAAAAGCCATTTAAAGCTTGGAGGGCTGCACTTGGCGCCTGCCTGGAATTAAATAATGCACTAGGTTGCAAAGTTAATAAAAGTGACAGCCTTTTATTAATCTTAGCTTACGCTGCAGCGCTTGGAGCCGGCAGGCAGCCGCTCTCACAAAGTTATCAGTGCTTTGCACCAGGCAAACCCAGGGCTGGGAAAATAAAATACAAAAAAATTTAAAACAGAACAAAACCCAAAAAGGAGCAGCAGAAGGCACAGAAGATGCATGCCAAAGCCAGTAGCAAAAGCCCAGGCTTTGGCAGCATCGGGTTGGAGTCTGGGACTGGATCCCCATGGAATGAGCTCAACATCAACACTACTGGGGACACCACTCTTGCTAGGGTGGAAAAATGCATCCTGGAGAAGGCGGGCGTGCGAGGAAGCACAGCAACCCAGCTAAGCAGGGTGGGTGGGTGGGGGGAAATAATATTTTTTATTTCCAACCAGATCAAGCAAATAGCGATGCTTTCTGGAGGAAGCCACGCTCCGAAATGTTTTATCTGGACACGCAGAAAGCCTGGGGAGGTTGAGCATTGCAATTCCTCTGGCAACAAAGCACCAGGTGAGCACAGAGCGGCTGAGGATGTCAAGCTCAAGGAAAACGCGGCGTTTGCACCCACTCCTGATGGACACAAACACTGTGTCATGGCTGCAAAAAGGCAGCTGAAGAATTGGTTTGGTTTTTAAGTTGCATTAAGTGCCTTTCAAAGCTCCCCCAGGAGGCATCCAGTGCTTAGTTAAGGTTATAGGTGGATGTGCCTTGACGCCCTTTCTATTTCAATGGGTCCTGCTGCCCTTGCATGGAATGGTGGCCAAGGGACAGTGACCATGGGGAGGGATCCTGGCTCCAACGTGACATCCTTGATAGTCCCAGCATCAGCGCTGGGGCGCAGCGGGTGTCCGGGAAGAACGAGGGGCATCGGGGAAGAGAGGTGGAACAGGAGTTTATGCAGAGAGTAAAGAGGAAAAGAGGAGAGAGATTGCTGGAGGAAGATGGGCAACAACAGGAGCTGCCAATTTTCATTACTTCATCACAAGTCTCACAGTAATTATTGGGTTTGGGTTGGTTTTTGTGTTGTTTTTTTTTTTTTTTTCTTTTGTTCCCCCCCAACTTCAATTGCTTAACTCAAATGGACTCATGAAAATCTCGGCTTTCAGCTTATAAATAAAAGTTCACAACCCCCCTTTTTCTATGAAGGACTTCTGCATTTCCCCCCCTGCCCACGCACTGCACAGGCTCAGAAAGCAAAGCAAATAAAAGGAATTCTTATGTCTTCCAAATATATTTTATAACTTGAACCATGATTTTTGAATAGCTTGAGTTAGAAAGTGAAAATAGTAATAAAAGATCCTAGGAGACAGGTACCCAAGAAGCAATTGTATTAACTCAAAACTAAATGTGATCAAGAATAATAATTCAGGTATGGGTTTTCAATGCATTACTTGAGCAAGATAAAAAAGATGTTGTTTCCTGCTATTTATTAGCATAAAGGCTTCAATGCCGTGCACCTCTTCTACACTGCCCTCACAGGACCTCTCCCAAGCTGTGCCTGGCACTGGGCACTGCCCCAGAAAAAATATTGTTGTACTGAAAAGATCAGGCCAATAATAACAAAAACCTAATCAGAGCAACGTGGAGATTTGGAGGAGAAAAATAAGCCATGAAGGAGCAAATGCAATGCATCTAACTTGGTGCAAGCAGCAGCATGTGGGAAAAGGATGCCCAGCTCCGTCCGCAAGATGCGTCAGGCATGCGGTGTTTGCAAGGGGGGCATGAAATAAAGATGTGTTTCAGGGAAAGCCAGGCTGTGTGCAGGGACGGGCACCGAAGTCCAGAGTGACCTGTACGATAACATCAACGAGTGGGGATTCAGCTGGGTTAGATCCATGGATTAGGTCGCTGTGCCCTAAACCCTCAGCACGGTAAATACGAGTTTCTGTGGATGACTCGGAGCCCAGAGCAGTCCCCTGGAGCCGGAGACATGCTTGCCACCCTATGGTGACTCCAGGATTAGGTTTAGAACTGGAAAAATTAAAGAAATAACTGGTCGTTTGTACACTGGACACCCCCCCAAGACAGAGCACATCCAGAAGACTTCAAACACTCAAAATTGTTCAAAGCTATTTTTTTCCTTAGTAAGACAGGGAGGTTTTTAATATTTCAGCTGTTTTGTGCCTTATATGTGCTGGGACAGGATGTTGGCCAAGTCCCCTGTCCCAGGGGGCCGCCTGTGAGACCAGAAGAAAAAAAAGTAAAAAAACCTAAAAATCCGGCTGGGTGAAAGGGTCTCCATCTGACAGCTCAATATTTCTAAATATAAAAGTCTCGGGCGATGCTTCAAATACCCAATTAAGAGGCATTAGGAGAGGCACCGCGGAGCACGGCCCCAACCTTCGCCAAGTTTAGCCATGTTTGGTAACTGCTCTTTTCACCAATTTCCCCCCGGCTACGCTGCAGAAATGATAAAAAAAATCCCTTTATTTTTTTGAGCAAGATTCACCCTCGCACCACAGTCCCCGCAGGATTAGAAATATTTGATGCAATCAGAAAGAAAACAAAACCGTCCCGAAATGACAACTGAGAGGGAAACAATCTGGGAAGATTTAACCTTCAAAATCTGTCTCTTAATTCTGGTTGTGATTTCTGCAGGCGAGGGAGGAGAAAAACACAACCCAAGTGGTGTCTGCTTCTGTGTTACAAAGGCAACTTTAGACGCGATTTTAAAATAACATGACTACACTACAGTTAATGCTATTAAAATTCAAAGTGCAAAGACAACTGATAATCCCAGCCGGTTCCTGGGACAAGAATCAAATAGTGCAACACAAAGCTATTCGGTGCTGCTCGCTGCTATCGATTTCCTTTTATTGGATGGGGAAAAAAAAAAAGAGTGAATGGTCAACAAGGAAACCAAAACCTCTTCCGTAACCCAGCCTGCCCACTTGCATTCAATACCAGCAGCTCAGCAAGTGAAAAGAAAACCACTGGCAACCTCAGCACTGAGTTTCCAAAGTCAAAAAACAAACAAACAAAAAAAGATTTGGAAACAAAACCATTCCCCTGGGCTGCTGAACCTGCCCAGGCATGAATATATCTGCCTGGGAGAGCTGCAGACCAGGAGCACGGCACGTCCTGGAGCAAAGCATGGACGAGGCTCATCCCAGGGGCTGGGGAGCAGCAGGGCAGATGAAGAACAGCCCCAGAACATCCATGGCAAGACATGGCCTATAAACGTGACAGTATTTCCATCGAAAAATCTTGAACCTGCAGCACTGCCCCAACATCAAACTCTTTTGACACCTGAAGTCCCAAACTTGCACACTGTTATGTACCTCCAAGTTGCTGCACCCCTAAATCAAGCTCTGCATGTGCAGAAGCCACTGACGGATCATTTAAGAGGAAACAAGCAGAAATATGGTCATTTATATTTATATAGTTAGGGGTTTTTTTCTTAAGCACGTGGTCAAATACAAGCTTGATTTTATACCAATTAATCCTATAGCCAGAGATTTTACTCAGTTCTTCAGCCACTTGCAAAATCCTCCTGAAAGATTGCTGGGGGTTACAGAGGGATTATATTGTTTAGTGAGCCAGTTATAATCCCTCCGATAAGAGGTGCCGATCCGGGCGGAGAGGCACTGGCTCAACGCTATTTGCAAACAAAAACTATCTCCGAAGTGTGGCAGAGAGATATCATTTGATCCAACTCCGGCCGGGGAAGGAAAGCAGGGCTCCAAGGGGAATTCAGCAAAGGCAGGTTTTCCAGGCATTGGCAGCCCTAAGCACTGCACAGTCGAAATGCAGCTCCAGAAATGCACGGCAGGACCTGCACGCTGGGAGTTTTGGGCACAGACACCTGGAAATTGAGTGTTCTGTGAGCACGGTTAATTATATGGGGAAAAGCACCTATAAGCCATACCACCTGCAAAGCTAAAATGTTATAAAATCCCTTCCTTATTGGAAATAACCAAGCTGGCTGGCCAGAAAGCAGCCGGTCCCCACTGGCAGCTCCCCGGGGTGGAGGCTGCGGTCCCAGCCACCCACCTTGGGCTTGGGGCCGGGGAGGGCTGGAAACACAGGTTGCCCTCCGGAGAGATCCCTAGAAAGCCGAGTTCAGCTTTACGGCATCAGAAGCAGCATCTCCAAAGATAACGAGTCCAAAAGAAACTCTCCCCAGCCTTCAGCTATAAATAGGGTAGGACGGGATGTTATCTGTGATGCTTAATGTAGTTATTTCAGTTAAGTCACCCTTGGGAATTGCAACTGCAACTATTTTGCTGCTGGAAATTATCTGTAATTAATAAAACATTTTTTTAAAATATGTTTTTCTTTTTAGATCTAGGGTCACAAATGAAGCTACCTGGAGCAATTCGTTTCCTTAAGCCTGCTTTAGGAAGGGCCAGCACCACACAAAACACTCAACTTTAAAAGAGACTACGACCGGGTGCAGGAGAACGGGGTTTGTCCCAAAGCCAGTTTTTTAAATTGCATCTGTTTGGGAGCAGCCCTCCTTTGCGGCTGCTGCTATTTGAGTTCAAACAATACCATCAGGTCCCAGTTACACCTTTGAGGGGATTTGTAAGCCTTAAATACCCCATAACAGTAACACAAGCATATTCACACGCAGGAGTCTCTCTCCAAATGCCTGGAAGAATTGTGTTTCGGGGAGGAAAAGGGGAGCCCTTGCAGGGATATCCATGTTTTAAGGACTGCCATGACTTGAGACCAGACAACCAGCATCTGCTTCAGCCACTTCTCAAGTCTCTGCTCCACCATCACAGCATTGGAAGGGAGGAAAAACAGATCAAAAGAGCCATGCGGGGAAAAGAATGAGTTTTGATTGTGCCGGCAGTACAAGGTACAAGTACAGAGCGAAGGAGAGCCAGAGAAATCCGTAGGCAATAGAAGGGGGATATAACGCACGCTGTACAATTGCATGGGTACCCGAGGTGATGCTGTGCACGGACCATGCTGATGCCGTGCAGCCCCACATCTACCCCTGCAACGCTCCAAGGAACAGGTCAGGGGCATCGTCCCTCGCCCAGCCGGACACCGAACTGCACCCCCAGCCCCACAGCATCACCTCAGCCCCAGCCCAGCGCCCTTCTAGCCAAGAGGGGGGGGTTTCCTTGCACTTACGCCAGCTTCACCCCTGCTCAGCTCCTGTGGGCAAGGCGCTCCCTTGTTTATCCCCATGCAAATTAAAGAGGCACCCACTCACAAAGCGCTGGGAGGAGATCCTGCTACGCACCCCTAGATAAAAGCATCACAGCCCGGGCTGCAATCCTACCGAGTCACCAGCTCTGGGCTTGTCACCTCCTATTTATCCTACATCCCTGCTTGCTTGCCGCAGGAAGGCATTTTGGGGCTGCCACCCGCAGAAGAGCGCTCTGCTGTACAAGCATTAAATGTACGGTCAGCAGCAAACAACCCTAATCCAGCCCCTGCCCTGCAAAACCACGAAACCAACTTAAAAAAATCACAAGAGTAAAAATGCATATACCGAGTTTCTTTTACCTACTACCGGGCTTTTGAGTACACCCGATTTTTGAGGAAAGATACAGGGAAAACACAGCGGAACCGGCAAACCTGTTGCAAACAGTGAAGCACCACGTTCCCAGGGGCACAAACACATGACGTGCTTTCAGAGAGAAAACAGCTTTTCAGCAGGGACTGCAACCACATTTTTCAAGAAGATTATCCTAACACAAACACCACCCTTCTGCTTTTTTGGTAAAAAAGGTAATGATGTAATGATGCCACGGTCCTGAATATTCCCAACAGCCCCAGTGAATCGCAGGGTATGTTGGCATGCAAACGTGAATTAAAAGCCTAATTTTTAGATATCCAAGGTTTTTTTGGGAAACAAATAACAGTGCCTGCTCTGAAGAAGCAACAGTGGGGCACAAAGATAACCCTCGGCGTTCAGCAGCATCCCCTTCAGCGCAGGTGTCGTTCACAGTGAGCACCCAACGCTGGATTAGGGGTGATGGAAGAAGCCAGCAGCAAACCCCGTGAAGGGAAGCAGACCGGCCAAGATGGACGGCTCTGCAATCCCTGCCAAAATATTTTACGAAGCAGCTGTGTGTTAACAAAAATGTGGAGAACCACCCCACCTTTCAGCCGGAATACCAACCATTCACGCACGGCATCTCCCTGGCTACGTAACTGCCACAAAGCCTATTATCTTCCATACCAGCTGTTGAAGTGTCATTACAACAACTCAAATGAGAAGCTAAATTCTCCTACACACACCATTTTAATAATTACAGCCCTTTTATATTCAGCAATACACAGCAAGGGAGGGACAGGGGAGGCTGCCACGTTGACAAAGGGGATGCTCAGGCCCTCCAAGGGCTGCAAATTGATTTTTCCCACCCCTCATCTTCTGCAGAACTACTTCTTGCTCCTTTAATAGCTCCTTAAGCGGAGCTTCACTCCATTCGGGGAGAAATGCAGACCACCGGTATGATGGAGATATGAACCTCTGCCACGCCAGGGGGAATTTCATCAGGTGGCACAAACCACGTGTAATATTGACTCATTTGTGCAGGATTTTACAGCCTGCTTCAGGATGCACGTCATTACCCCCAACCCGCACGTGCACACTTCCACTGGCCCCTGTGGGTCTTGCGATGCAAGCGATGCACGATGGAGGCTGTGCTTCCCAGGCCCTCTCCGTCTTCTGGAGGGGTTCCCAAGAATAATTTGCTGCAGTCTAATGTACTCTTTTGTACATGGAGGCCTTCTGAATTTAAACTGTTTAATCCAAAATCAAAGGCATGTTTTAAATTAACACCCAAAACAAGGCGGGGGGGAGGGGGGGAGAGCAAGCATCCTCCAAAAATATAATATTTGCAAGAGATAATTCAACACATGAATATTCTCAATCACCTCCCTGTTCCCCAGTTCTCCTCTTATCTATCCCCAAAGCTGCAAACAGTAACTTCAAAGCAAAACCCCGTTTCTAACTGGAAACCTGTGGACTGGTCCTCAGTGAGCTGCAGGAGGTGGTTCGGCTGCAGGGCAGCCGGGATGCTCAGCCCCAGCCGACACGTCCCCGGGGCGGGGCGAGTCCCCTCTCTGCTCAGGGGTCACCAACCCCAAAACAACCACTGTGCCTTACTGCATGTATAAATGGACCAAAACCTGCCCTTTGCAAGGCAGCATTGCTCCTGCTCGGCAGGAACCACGCAAGGACAGGAAACTTTGTGATCCTCAGGATAACAAGACATTCAACATCCCAGAAATAACAAGCCCAAGGAGGATGCTGGGACCCAGGGAACATGCTGTCTAATCAGATAAAGCTCCAAAATCATCTTTCCCGACGCAGCAAAGCAGCAGCTCCCCCCCAGAGTGGCTGGGGCACTAACAATGCAAGCACAGACCTAAGTTCTATCCATGCAACAGACCCCTGGCATTTATCTTTGCTGCCTGAAAGACGTGCTGAAGTCCAGAGGATCTCACCATGAATCGATGTCAGCAAGGGCTTGGCTGACTCGGGCCCTCCTTCAGCAGAGCAGCGCTAAGTCTCCCCAAAAAGAATTGCACCAAAATTCAGACCAAGAAGTGCCATTTCAGAAAAGCTGCGATCCTAGGCTTTTCAACTCAAAAATCTCACATGAAAGAGAGGAATTTCCCTCCCAGTGAATAGCGGTTTATACATTCTTTGGCAACTGCATTACCATTAGCAAACACAATCTGTATTTCTGCCTCGCTCATTTGTTTGCCAAGCACATTTGAAAGGAATATTTTATCCACCACGAGATCAACCCTGGAGGCTTCGCCTCCTGACATAAGCGACCGTGCACAAAGTTTTGCTGCAGGTGAGAGGCTTGTTCCTGCAGAAGGCCATCTTGAGAAACCCCAGCTGAATAAATCCCATCTGCAAAGGGCGTTTGAACAGCTTAACACGAGGATGGGGGGTCGAGGAGGTGTTTCCCCAGCCACTACCTCTGCCAACAGCATCCCAGCCCCTCTTCCAACCCAGAATAAAACGCGGTGGGAATTAGAAAGGCGTATAAAACGCGGTGGGAATAAGAAGGACGTAATTGGGCTGCACCAGAGCATGGTTAAAAAGCACATGTTGGATCATGGACAGAAAAGATAAAAAGCCTCCAGCCCCAAACCCAGGATTGCCACCTGCAATGCTGCTTCAGCAAGCACCAGGCCCCTGCCGGCTCCCAAAACTTCCCTAATTTCTGCCTCTCTACAGGTTTGGCCTAAATTCAACTCTGCTTCCAGGAAGCAATAATACTGGGTTTAAACTAAGCCATTTTTAGGTTATGTCCCAGTTCATTTTCCTAGGCTATCATTAAATAACAACCCGCCTTTAGAACACCAAAAATGGACATTTGTGGTTCCAAAGTAATTTTTTCCCCCCCTTGGTGACCTGCCTATCAAATACACTTCATTTATGAAAAAGGAGATAGAGGAAAGGGCTTGTTTGACTTACTTTCTTTTTCCTCTGACCGAGCAAGCTCCTGCAGGCCAGCCAAGCCTTTCCAGCATCACCAGCGCAGCAGGAGCGATGCTCCCAGCCCTCGGGCAGAGCAGCTCCCCGCTGCAGCCACCTGGGAATCGCCAAATCACTGCACCACCTGCGTAAGAACCCAGCTTATAGTCTCCTCTGAGCTGGATCTACAGGAGCCAAAATCAAGATGTATCCCTGACCCACAAGCAGAGGTTGCTCTGGATACACATGGAAGAGATATGCCAGGAAAGGAGCAGCCAACATGCAAAGCACCATCACCTAGCCCCAGCATGCTTAAAAGGCCTCCTTTTTTTTTTTCCCTAGATGTTGTATTTAAATTTTTTTCCTGCTTCCTGGCTGTGCTCTGCTCTGGCAGCCAGGACAGCACATGCTCCCATGCAAAACTCCTCCAAACCCGCACTAGGGGCTATTGCTATGAGAAACAGCAGCTCAGGCGGCTGCCTGGAGTCCCAGCAAGGGAAAAACTGCCCGCAGGCAATGCACACACCCAACACGAGCTCTCCGACCCCCCCCCCCCCCCTTTTTTTTTTCTCAGAGAAACCCCCAGCAGCCCCATACCCAGGCTGGGGGGCCAGGCAGGAACCGCCAACTAGCAGCTGGGAAGCTTCCCAATCCCACCGGCAATTCCCACAGCCATCCGGTCCCACCTTTCATTTCCAGATCAACCTTTACCCTCTTTACTTAGCTTCCAACTTCAGTTGAAGACATTACCCTAATTACAATTATCTCTGGCACCGCTCTGACGACCCGGAGCGGCTTCGCTCATGTCTCCCGCTTGCTCCCCTCGCATCCAGGTGATTCTGCTTTTGCAACTTGTCCCAAGAGTTCCTGCTCGCTTGTTTTTTGTTTGTTTGTTTGGTTGGTTGTTGTTGTTGTTTGTGGGTTTTTTTGTTTTTCTTTGAAACAGCTTCCCTCCAGCCAAAAGGCATGATGAGAAAGGGAGATGCTGTAGGGGACTGAGAATAAATGGAAAAAAAACCTGTGCCAAGGGTGATAAGAGGGGGAAAAAAACCCATCATTTTAAATTAAGAGTATGTCTTCCCCCCACCCCCACCCCCGATGCTGTTTGAGCTAAGGAAAGGCTGATTTAGGAAAAGGCTCACAGGCATTGAGCAGCCTGCTCAGTTTTATTTCTTACTGGCAGCCTAGGGAGCAAGAAGGATTTCCCCCGTTTGCACCCCTGCAAGCCATGTGCCTGGCACTGGGGGATACGTGGAGAGCTGGGATCTCTCACTTCAGCATACATTTTCAGCAGCTATTCAAGAGCTTAGGGGGATTTTTCACAAGCACCTAAGCTGGTTAGGTGCCTAAATCCCACTGAAAGTCCCTTTGAACACTGCTACCTTCCTAAATCCCAGCTGGTGCTTATTAGTGGTCATTAGACACTTAAATACCTCCATCCACACATCCTAATCCCATGGCTGGGAAGCTGCTGACCACCAGGAGCCGCAGCTGCCGGCTCTGCAATATGGGGGCACGACCTCCATTCCGGGGCAGACCAGGCAGGCACCCACTCGTGCCGCTTCCCACCCCTCCGACCAAGGTTCCCCCCACCGACCCAGGAACCCAGTGCGGCCAAGGCTGTTTGGGTTTCTCTTTTCTCCCCCCTCCCCCCCACCCCTTGCTCTATCGCTGTGAGCATCGTGATGAAGGGAAGATTGCTATCTAGAAAGTCTCTTTGAAACGGGCTTACAACAAAAACTTTATTTCCTCCTACTTCGCGCAGACCCCCAGCGTGGGATAAACCTTTAAAGCAAGGGGCAAGGCGAGAGGGAGATGTGTTAAAGCTGCCCACTCAGCATGCCGGCAGCACTCTGGACACACAGATGCAGCTGCAGGATTTGGGGGCAACCCAGTGCTCCAGCTGCAGGTGCTGCAAATCCAACCCAGGGTACTGCATACCCCTCCCAGCAAATACACCATCGCTCCAAATCAGGGTGATTTTTACCTTTCTGAGGTTGCAAGGACAGGGGAGGCAGCTGCAAGGTGTGCTTTTGGGGGTGCAGACCCTCCCAGCTCTTTCCCCCACCCCTGAGCCAATTTAATTCTCCTATGCACGTCTTCAAAACACAGGGAAAAAACATGCCCGAGCATGTCTGGCTTGTAATGTGTCAAATGCACTTTAATTGGTGATAATTTCTGCATGCCTGCTCTATCCAAGTGAAAATGAAACCTATGTGCTCCTCTCTGGTCTGCAGCTTAACGCTCCTCAGCAAGTTGGTATTAAAAACAAGGGGCTGCAGCAACAGGAACAAAAAGATCAACTTTTAAAGGGCAGCTCTTTCAAAAGCATCAGGAGATGTTTAAAGTTAGCTATGACCTAGGAACAGGCAACAAACTCCCAATTGTAATAACTGTGAGGGATTTGGAGAGATTCTCTCCTTCCTCTGCTGAACGGAGAGGGATGTATGGCATTAACGCGGCACCTGGGGGGGCACATTCCCCTTTCATTGAATGTACAGGCACAGCAGACCAACCCCCCCAGACACTTGATGTTCAGGGGAGGATGCACCAGCTCTCCATCACCACTGCTCGGCTATGATATTTTGATCGATAGCCTTATTCACATCCACGGGCAGATGACAGCGCCTGCTGTTTGCTTCTCCATCCCTTCAACCTGGGGACAGAGACATGATAAACCCAGGAGGGATAGAGCCCTCATGGCAAATAAACGTCAACACGGCTGGTTTGTGAATTATCTGCTGGGCGAGGAATTATCGACCCGGGCTATAAAAGGACGAGCAGCCAGCTCTGGCACAGAAACCTGAATGGGGTCGCAATTAATTCACACACACACACACACACAAAAAGAGCTAAATTCATGGGATAATTTTATTTCCCATAATTAATTTGGCCAGCTCTAATTGCACCATAAAACAGATTGATGCTCCATGTCTTTCTGAGGTCTCTGCCTTCTCCCCCCAAACTGGCTCCCACCAGCATTAGGGCTTCTGCAAGGGGCAATATTAGGGGGTTTCTGGTTTTGGGGGCTCTGCAGCAGGACAAGCTACGGAACCATTCAGAAAGCAAAAAGCATGCAATGAAACCACGAAGCCACGACAGCTCCTCCTGCTCCAAGCAAGCGGGGGCAAATTTTAAGCAGCATTTTGCACAGGTAGTCACCATCCTGGGGACAATAAGATATTGCAGGTCCCCAAAGTTTCCAGCCCCCTGTTTTTTCTCTGGCATACACAGCACTGGGGCCACCTTTGCGCATCCCCACCTTGCAGCCGTAATGGAGCTGGCAGGTGGGAACGGCAGCCAGGGTGTAATAATTTGAATATTCCTTGGGGAGCACCAGCAAGAAAAGCACAAATCTTTGCTTTGAGCCGCATGTGAAAGACGGTCTTTGTGCTCAGAAGTACCGTGTGTGTTTTGAATCTGGGCTGGAAATCTGAATCCAATCTGATCGGCGCTTTCATTTCATTTTTTTAAAAAGCAAGCCCAACAACGCTATATAAACAAAATCTAATGAAGCTTTTGTTTTCCCTCACCTGCCCGATTGTTTCTTTCCCCCTTGCTTTGCTGTATCAAAATAAACAAACACCACCTATTGATTCCAGCTGTTCTCAGAAGATTTGTGGCAGAAATCTGATGTTCGCTGAGTTATTGCGGAGTGATAACTGTATGCCCACTGGTTGGAAATGCTTCCTCGAAACAAAACAAAACAAACAAAAACAAAAAAAAACCCAAAGATAAAAAAGGGGCTGTATCATAGCAAAGGAGGACATGCTTTGCTTTCTCAGACTGGAAGGAAATGTGAAGTATGACTTTTTTTAATAATTTATTTTGACAAATCTCCATCCTTCCTGCCTTTTTTTTTTTTTTTTAATCCAGGATACACTAGCAAAATCAATACAAGAAATACAAAGGTTTGCTTTTATTTTGGCTTCCAGAAAGCAGTGGAGCTCACAGACCCTGCGTCTCCTTGGATCCAGCACATCCAACCATTTTCACCAACCATTCCTGCAAAGATACATTTTTCTGTTGCGTCTACATGATGGCACCAAATTAAAGGCTTTGCTCTCCCTGGTACCTTCTGCAACCCACAAAACTTCAAATTAACCTTTTGCTTTCAGAGTAATTAATGCTGGAACAATGCCAATGACCTGGTTCAACTCCAATACACCAGAGAACTGCCACAGCCTGGATTGGGATGCCCTGGAAGAAAGGTTGTCCGTACTGGAGACAGAATCATAATCTTCTTAAAGAACACTGTTTAGGTCTGTAATTGCCTTACGTTATAAAGTCCTGCAGAAAGAAACTCACTCTGCAGCACATTTGATGTGTTCTGGTCCTTGGCTGAGCTCTGCACAAGTCCAACAGACCCTCTTGGCTCAGGACCCCCTTAAATTTTACTTTTTCGGAGTTTTCTACATGGTTATCGCAGCAGGATTCGGCATGTTCCACAAACAGGGACCGAAAGCACCAGTGAAACGACAAGAGACCACAGTTCAGAAGTCCTCTAGACCAAGTTTCACATGAAATTGCACAAAAGAAATCTGGATTAAATCAACTGCAATTGTTTAAATTGAGCTACCTTGACCCTAAAACCAGAACCCAGCCCAAACTAACCCCAGTCTCAGATTTCTGAGGTTTACTCAACACCACATACCTCATTCCCATAACCAGACTGATGGTTATGCTCCACAGGGTCACCACCCCTGCATTTCATTTACCTTCACTGGCAACTCTATTAAAAATCTCATATGCCTCACTCATAAAATGACCAGATTTTGTCACAAACCTACTTTGAGTTGACCTCTCACCATCAATAACGGAGCGCTTCTACACCGCAGCCAGCCCAGGGAGATAAGGAGCACACAACTGGCTCTGCTCACCCCACTGCCTCGATAGCTGTGGGCAGCATCCTCTGCCACACAGAATCCTAGAATGCCCTGAGTTGGAAGGGACCCACAAGGACCATCGAGTCCAGCTCCTGTCCCTGCACAGGACAACCCCAAATTCACACCATGGCTCTGAGGGCCTTGTCCAAGTGCTTCTTGACTATCGCCAGCCTTGGCGCCGTGATGCCTCCCCGGGGAGCCTGTTCCGGTGCTCCACCACCCTCTGGGGGAAGAACCTTCTCCTGTTATCCAACCTAACCCCCCCAGCACACCTTCCTGCCATTCCCTCGGGTCCTGTCGTTGGTCACCAGAGAGGAGAGATCCGCGCCTGCCCCTCCTCCTCCTCCCCTTGTGAGGAAGCCGCAGACCGCCATGAGGTCTGCCCTCAGCCTCCTCTTCTCCAGGCTGAACAAACCCAGTGACTTCAGCTGCTCCTCATACGGCTTCCCCTCTAAACCCTTCCCCAACTTCATGGCCCTCCTCTGGACACTCTCCAGTAGCTTTATATCGTTGATGTCCTGCAGCACCCAAAACCGCACACAGCGCTCGAGGTGAGGCCGCCCCAGCACACAGCAGAGCGGGACAATCCCTTCCCTCAACCAGCTAGCAATACAGGTCCTCCGAGACCAACCCTTCCCTTCAGATGTTCCCATTTTCCCCGTTACCTGCTAATGAACAAAGACGAAGGACCCAAGGGAAAGCATTCAAGGCAGGTGTTAGAAATCCAGAGCTTCATCCAAGCCCAAGCAGAGTAGATATTACCACCGGCTACACAAAACCAGCCCACAGTTGGTTTATAAAGAAATTCTCTTTATGCATGAAGCCCTGAAGTTCATCTGCGCAAAACTGCTGCTCAAAAACATTGGGATTTGCCCAAAAGACCTAGGACTGCTGGTGGGGCATGACCACCCCAGGTGATTCTCCTCCAGGAGAACTTCATGCCTGCAGCTGCATTGCCTAAGGCTGGAAACAAGCTCCCTGCTGCCTATCAGGCTGCTTTCTTTTTTCTATTTTAAGACTCATGATCACTGCTTTAAAGAAGGAATTAAAACTGATGGATTGTGGATGATACAAAACCTTGATGTCCTAGAAAACTGCACAAATAAAGGGGAGACGAGCTAATTTTGACGCTAAGTGGTATTGAGATGGTCTGAATTTTCTGCATCTTCCCTAAATCATAGATATTGCTGCTGCGCAGTCCTGGTATCGCCCAGGTACAAAACCATCTGCAAATCAGTCACCTTGCGGGAAAGGTATTGATCAGAGCAACTTCAGCATGAAGAATTTGCCTTGTGTTTCCAACAAGGAGAGCTTTAGCAGACCAAGCAATGGTGACCCACCTCCTGCTATCACTGTCAGCCTCTGACAGGGAGGACCGAGACCAGAAGCAACCTCAGACCCTGAAAGGGAGGGGATTTTTTTGCAGAAATGCAAAATTAGCACTTATCACATTGTCAGGGTATCAGCTTACGCTTGCTGCCAACAAATTAGGCCAGTTGTGCATCTGCAGTTGCTCATTTGGCCACTAACCTGCTTTAGCAATTATAGATAATTAAAACATCGCCCTGCAGTCATTACAATTCAAATCAGTCCCCTGAAGAAGAGCGTTGTCAGGTCTGATTTCTGGTGCGCCCATCTCTCTCTGCTGCTCTGGACCGCAGCTGGGAGATGAAGGAAGGGGAGAAATCATCAATGAGTGTAAATCAACGCATTCTCATCTACTCTCTGCAGCAGTGCAACAATTTACACCAACGGGAGAGGTGTTGGAAGGCAAGGAAAATAGAATTTAAAAAAAATAGAATAGACTATTTCAGTTGGAAGGGACCTACAATGATTATCTAGTCCAACTGCCTCAGAGTTGGAGCAAGGAGGGCCGAGATAACCCCCTCTGCTCTGTGCAGCAGTACTATTTTTTCGATTTGCAGCCCAAAAATATCATGCTAAATAACCCCAGCAAGAATGGACTCTGAAGTCTAAGGAATACAAGTAACTTAAGCTGCTGGGGGAACACAGTGCCAAAGTCACCACATACCATGAGCTGCGGAGAAGAGCTGGACCTTTGCTAACCACCACAGCAGACCAGATTAACAACTGCCCTGTTTCACTGCATGCCAGGGAGATGATTTCTGTGCCTGGATGCCTGCAAGAGCTGTCTGAGCTTTGTTCCACTCACATGAATACGCCAAGGCCAGCTAATTTTCCTGTTTCAAGTGGCATTTCTTTCATCCCTGTGATTTATAGGCTCAACACCTCTATTGACTCTGTAGCTCATGGTGGCTTCAGAAGGGCTGACTGCAGAGCATGCTGCTCCACGATTTTACACTAAACAGCCCCAAAGGAGAGCGGGGAGCCAGCCAAAGGCGAGGGGAGGGCAGCTGGTGATGCCAAGGGAGCTGCGTCTGCAGGGAGCATCTTCAGAGAAGGCACCAGAGCCTCCAACTACTCTTCAACCTAGTAAATACAGTCTGGGGAAGGTCTCAATAGTCCCTTAAATACAGGGGCTTTGCTGAGCCCCCAGCTGAGCTGGGGCCACCCCGGTAGTAGAGAGACATGCAGGGACACACACACACATTTCTATCAAGTATTATTGAATACAAAGTATATTTGAAGAGGTGTTTATTCTCCCCCACCCCAAATTCATGCCGAGGATTCGCGTGCAAGTGAACTGTGCGTGCTGACGTCCAGTGCCAGATGCTGCTACAGGAATTTTTTTTTGAGGAAAAAAAGATAAGAATAAAAAACTCTGAAGCTTTTGCTCCTAGATGCATTTTGGGGATCTGCCCTTGAGGTTCACCTGCGGATCCGACCACACCACCCAAAGCTCTCGCTCTCCTTTCTGAAGAGCAAAACAGAGGCAGAACCATTGCAACCAGCCCACGTGCACCATCCTCCTGTTTCCGTGTTAAAAGAGGGGGAAGAATTTCATGAATACGTGGCATGGGGGGAACTGCATGGGCAACAAGTTAAATCTAAATAACTAACTTGTGAGTGTTTGGTAAGTGACAGAAATTACACAGTACCACACACGATGCACAGAAAAAAAACGGAGAGAGATTTTTGAGGCTTTCTCAAAAACTTCAGGCACACTCCTCCCACTTATTTCAATCACGTTCCCTGGACACCGCTCATAAATGAGGCCTTTTTGCCTCCAAACCTGCATGCTCTTCCCTGGATAGAGCATCCCTTGAACGACGGGAGGAAAATACCCACTTGCAGTCTGATGCCCCCAGACTTCTGTCCATCTGTCCCGACCAGACCGTTGTCACAGCAGTACCACACAGAACAGTGATTCACCTACATGCGGGGGCTAAACGGCTTTGCTGCTATGAGAAGACCTCATGCAAGGTACTAATTGCAAAAATGCCAAATACTACAGTCACGTACGTCAGCAGAGGACCTTTGGGGATGGCTGTGAGCTGGCTCCATCCAGCACATTATTGTCATCTTAGTGTCTCTTTGTGTTTGAAAGAAAAATAAAGTCCCTTTACGTGCTCTGCTTCTGCAGGAATAGTGGCTGTGCAGCCTTGCAGCTCAAAATTAAAGAAATAATTAAATACCTGTAATTACTTAGTCAAAAGAGAGCTCTCACAGTAAAAACAGGGGAATGATTGTCCTCGGGATGGTAAAGGTTATCAAAATACCAGGGTTCGGAGGAAGGGGGCTGTTACAGCATTGTTCCCTAATAACAAATAGCAAAGCAATCTCTTCCAGGAGAAGGAGATAAAGAATTTCTTCCTCCACCGGCAATAAATCAAAGGGCACTGTTCAACTGATGGGAATTGATTTTTCTCCCTTCCTTTGCACTTAGAGCAAAGCGGGACTGCGGCGAGAACCTCCAGATGCGACAGAGCTGAATCGATGGTGGGGAGGGGATGTGGTGGGGACATTCGGCACCGGCACAAGGCACCACCTTCCCTCCCGTAGCATCACTCGGGGTGCGCCCAGCTCCCGCCCAGCGAGCCCGAGCCCAGCCCTTCCCAAAAGCAGAGGGCACAAGTGAACTTGGGAGTTGGCAATGAATGAGATTTGATCAGAACAAAAATACAGGGAATAAATTCCCATTAGCACTAGTGGAGCTAATGCCATAAGGGGTGAGCCTGGTGTCAGAAAGGGACAGGGTGGGGGACAAACCCCGCTGCACCGTCTTGCCCTCACAAACAATAATTAACAGCCTGCCTCGCTGCCCAGCAAAACAAGGCACAGTCTTCTGCTGTTCCAGTTAAAGCATGGCTCCAGCGCTAATCCACTGATAATTAAAAAGATTTTCACTATGGACTCCCTCAAACCCAAACCTCTTTTGCTTTTCATGTGCACAGAAAGAAACGAGAGAAAAAAAAAAGCTGTCTGTAACACAGATCATCCAGAGATCGATCCCTCTCCAACTCGCCAAACTCTTTAGTAAGAATCACTGAAATGCAACGATTCTTTCCCCCTTCTTTTGTATTGAGCATCGTGCAGTTGCAGGATGTAAGGAACACTGGATTGAATTGGTTTCACTCTAAACCCCAACGACAGCCTAAGGCTGCTGTATGTGTAAGCAGAGGCCGATTTAACAGGTTAGAAAAGCTCCACTGTTTTCTCACTATTGACTTTTATTGCAGCGCATAAAATTTTTAATGAGAAATAAATTGATAAGAGATACATTACCACGGAGGAACCATGATCTACTCATTTGTGAGCTATAGCGTCAAAGACCACATTTTTGAAATCCAGAGATGCACTCACAGTGTATTCATGTCAGTATTCAGCTGGAATTGGTACTTAAAGTGCCACCTGAATGGTGACAGTCCCCTGCAATGGGACTGTGCAACACTGGGCAAGATGCTGGCGATGGGATCAACGCAGGCACCACCCAAAGGTGATACCCAGCAAGTGGCTTTGCATTTACAGACCAACAGCACATGCTGCCATGGAAAGCAGAGCCTGGAAAAGCTGGAAGGAGGAGTTCAGCGACCCCAAACCATGGGGCTTATCACCTTTTTCACCCACGCGCTGGTTTCCACTGTGTCTCTGTGCCTTGGCAGCAACCGAGGTGCACCCCGTGGCGGAGACGTGTTGGTGCTGTCAAGATTTCTGTCAGCCAAACCCAGCAGGGAGTCCTTTACATATCACCTGCTGTGCCCCAAGGAAGACAAGGGAGGTAAAAAAACCCAGAAAATACGTGTATTCCAACAAAGAGAACAAAAAAAGAAATAAAAATTGGCATGGTGGGGAAGTGCTACCCTATCCCAACCTAAGCATTGTATCCTCAGCTCTGTGCCACCTTCTGCAAACCTCCTGTCCCCTTCAGCCACTGCTTTGGCGTGGGCTCTCCCACCTCTCCCCTAGCTCCATTGTGCCCAAGGCAGCTTTTCAGTGGCTGTCCAAAATGCTGGGACACACATGCCAGGGGGACAGGCTCGGGAGGAGGACCATGGCAGAGCCCATGCAACCACAAGGGGCACCTCATGGCCACCCAACACAGGGGGACCAGAGATGACCTCTGTGCTTTCCATTAACCCCTGCCCCCAGATGTGCTGCCAGGGGAGATGGCAGCTGCACATCTGGGTAAAACTCTTCCTTTTTTGCTCCCTGTATCAGGAACGGTTGGCCAAAGCATGTGCATTTCAAAAATGACGTCCAGGAGCGCCCTCTCCACAGTCCTACCATAGACAAAGCACTGGCTTTATTTCTCTTGCTCCCTCCCATGCTCCTATCCGCATGCATCGAGCGCTGCCATTCCCACATCCACGCATCATCGCTCTCCTACGCCAACGATACATCTGTGCAGATTTACCTGGAAATTATTATTGTTGATAGGGAAAACAACTCCTGTTCAGATTTACATGGGTGTTATTGTTTTAGCATAGAAAACAACTCCTTGCTTTTTGGCAGCTGCCACTTATCATTTTGCAGCCAAACTTGGCTCAATGACTTTTTCATTTGTCCTTCATTTTCCATCGGAAATTTCTGTCCGCTCCAAGAGGAGCGCACAAATTGCATGGGATGAGCATACCAATGGCACGACGCACCTGTACGCAACAGCCTAAACCCAGCACAGTGAAGGCAAACCCCTCATGTTCTCCCACGTCTGACAGCACCTCCTGATAAGGCAGATGGGTACAGGTTCTTTCTGCGACCCCAACAGCGCGGTCCCGCACCGCAGACCTCTGCCCTGAGCCGTCGGGGTGTGACGATGGGCTGCCTTCTCCCAGAGAGCAAAGCAGAGGGTTCCTTCAGTGCAACATTAATTAACAACTGCTGGAGCAAAACAATCCAAATCTCCTCTTCTGCCCCTTCTTCAGCTTTTGCATTGACAATTAGAGGGAGAAGAAAAGCAGTTTAAACAGCTCTTCAAAGGTGATGCTTTGATATTTAGTGTGCTGGGAGAAATCCTGGTTTCTGCAGATGTTATTCAAGCATCTGAGGACAAACGTGTATATCCTGTATATCCAAAGGATGAGCAGAGCACTTAAGCTATAGGAAAACACCTCCAGGTGGCAATTATTGTGCTTGTAAATAATACAAAGATCTTTATCAGCTTCCAAGTTGCCACTGACAGTTAATAATACATGTCCCAGAGCTGCTGGACAACAGTATTTGGTGACTGGTGCCTTACACTGCAGCAATGCTCTGCAGCGTAGGGCTGGAGGAGGCAGGATGGTGGGCCAAGGGATGCAGCCACATCCCCATCCAAAGGGCTTTAAAAGACCAAACGAAACAAAAAACCAGCAAGAAACGTGACTTTGCAAGGTGTTCATTTTTGATCAGAGAAAAGGAAGGTAAAAAAAAGGGTATTTTGCAGTTAAAAAAAAAAAGCATCCAGGCTTTCCTCCACTCTGGGGTAGAGGGGTTATGCGAGTATCTGCCTTTACTTTGAATATAGCCCAGAACTGCCAAGTGCTCCCAAAACCAAAGTTAATGATGGCTGGCACATTCCTCTACTTTTTTTTTTTTTTTTTTAAATTCTTGCTTTATTTTCCAAGCAAGCAAGAACCATCTCCCTCCCTCTCAGCAGTCCAGGCACTTTACACGACAATTTCCTCACATTAGGATTTCCAATAAAGGTGCATAGCCCTTGACCTGAGACAGAGATGGCTGCAAGATGCTTCCAATGAATGTTTTTATTCAACCATCACTTTGCCAGGTGCTAACGCGGAGCAGAGCACACACATGGCCAAGTGAACACCTTTTTCATCGCCCACGCTGAGCTTTCAGCAAAGCCCCAAACTCCAGTAGTGCACACAGCTGTTTCGTAGCTCATACCTGGAGAGGACCTAAGGACTGTGGGGCAAGCTGGGATCTCAGGGAACAGCGTACAACAGCTCGTCTTGTCTGGAAAAGGCATGCAATATTCAGAAACTGGTATTTTTATAGCCTTTAAAAATGTTAACTTCTGAAACAGCATCTTATGAACGGAGAATAACCAAAAGAAATGGCTCAGCCACGGCAGGAGGGAGAGCCAGCAGCAGGGAATTGGAAAAAAAAAAAAAAAAGACCCAAAACCTCACTCTCCCTCCCCAAAGTACCCCGCCTTAGTCTTTAATAACTCATTATCGTATTATGAAGTGAAGGCTCACAGGATTATGGTGTTTAGTAATATTATAATGGGTGTGAGCCAGCCTCCCAAAGCTTTTTGTACTCCTGCTTTGTACTGACCTGGCCTCAGACCTGGGCTTTATGTCCCAGTACGTTATCGAAGACAAATACGCCTCGCTCCACATGAGTAAACACACATGCATTTACTAAAATGTATGCTTAATTAATTATATATATATTAAAAATATATAAATATGTATATCTAACACAGGTAGGAGGGAATTTCAGACCATGATGTTCTCTGGCTGCTTCCACTCAGCCAAATAGATTACAAAATCCTTCAGCAGCAAAATAAACAGCTTAGAGCAAACAAGAGGCTTAGTGTGCCAGTACTTTATATTTTCTGACTGGGGCTGACCATCTCTGAGGCCACCGAGTCCTTCCCCACGGTCCCCTCCTGCTCCTTCTGCACAGCCCAGAGATGTGTCCTGGATTTAGTCCTTTGGATGGACCAGCACCGAGTGCAGACCATACTTTGCTTTCTTTTGCTTCAGTGCTGCTCTGCCAGCTCTACGGACTTGGTCAGAATTTCTTCCGGCACAGATCGAAGCAGAAAGGGGAAAGCTTCAGAGAATAAATTGGATGCTCCTAAGCTCTATGATACACTACAGAGCCATCCTCAGTTTCTAAGATGAGTTTTAAGCACACCCAGGTGTCCCCCCTGTCTCTTGGTCCCTTACCAAAGGGAAACTAAATCCTCAGTGGAAAAATCAGAGTACGTACCCAAAGCTGTCAAATGCACAAGCAGGCAAAACGAAAGAAAACATGTTTTCTTCCACCTTTTCTCAATTATAGTAGCAACCAAGTTTTCATGCCAGCAGAATTAGAACTGAGAGCAAAGGCATCGTTTTAATGTGAATATGAGATCCAGTTTGGGTGGTTTGTTTTGTTTTACTTCAAGTAAGTAGGTGCATTTTTGCAATTCCTCTCCAATTTCAAAATTTCCTTTCTCCGGAGGAGCAGAGAGTCACATCCTACCTGCCCAACCCAGCACGGCCCCAGGGCTGTGTTTCCTCTTCCAAAGCCAGGAGGGGGGATTGCTGCCTCATTAACACCCTCCTCCAGCTCTTCCCACCCCACTGCCACCAGCTCTCACTGATTTCAGGGGACCGTAATCGTTCACGAGCCCCCAAGACTACGGCCTACCTCCTATAACATGGCATTGCTGGGGAACACCTGCAACTTTGCTGCCTTTTCCAAGAGTTTGTCTGCATCGCAGGAGCAGTCTACCCACTTTACAACCGAATAAAACATAAATTTTGAAATTCCAGCAAGTAATCCTGCTTAAGAGAGAAGGGGATGTTGCAGCATGAGTGACAGTAAGTCACATTTTACTCTTTTCTCCAGCATTTTCACATTAGCCTTCTCCCAGGCATGTTATTGAATTAGGAATGTCCAGCTTCATCAAGGCTTACTTTGTCTAAACAGGATTTGGGGTCTCTAAGGGCTGCTGCAGAATATCATGTTTAAAGAGCGATGTTAAAGACATCAGGACAGTAAGGGATGTGTTAATGCACTGAGAACCAAGCTCCTTTGCTGCCACTCTCTTCTTTCGAGACAAAATTACACAGATTTAAAAGACACATGAGAACTGAATTACCCCACTTCTCTTGCCAAGTGATCAAATTAACTTCCTACAAACCCATCCCAAATTCTTACATTTCACACTCCTGAACTCTTGCCAGGAAACACAGGAAACTATTTCCTAGCTGGGAACTAAGCAAAGTCCCGGCGGCCAAGGACTGAGCCCGTGGCCAACGCCAACACGTAATGCAGAGCGCAGGATGAAGGAAGCAACGCCATACAAATCTCCACACAGACAATTTATATGCTACAGGACTCCTCTCTTCTGTGCAAATGATCCTTCCACAGCTTCAGCTTCCTCACAGACAGAAATAATTTTCCACCACAAAACCAGACTTGCATGGGATATGGGCAGATTTAAAAAGAACAGGTCCAGGAAGAAGGAACTTCTGAGAAATTTGCATTGCAGGAAAACCCCTACGATGAAACCCAGTGAGGCAGGGTCTGGCCCCACTTCCACATCTCATCGCCCCTTGCAAGAGGGGAGGGCACCTTCCCCGGACATGCGCTGCAAAGCCCATGAGACACATTGCTGAGACACATGTGCTTCTTGTTGGCCCCCTTGCCAGTCAGCAAGAAATATTTCAGGCTTCAACGAGGCTGTGAGATGCCTCTAGACCCCATCCGCTCGCCTGCACAGTGTTTATACACTGTAATGGTCCTCCCCTCTGCTTCAAGCCTCCTTATGCAGAAAAACCTCCAGTGAAAGCAGTGGGAGTCTCTTAATTGCCTCCGCTCCAATCAATACAAACAGTGCTCGGCAATGCCAACTGCCACAGCAAACACCGTCTCCCTAATGTCAGGATTTCCACATTTTTCTACCATTTCCACTGCAAAACAAAGCTTAAGAGAAAGCGGGCTCTATGCAGGTAGAGGCAGGAGGTACCGGAGTTATTGCTTCCAGGACAAGTCCACCAAACCCTGTAGACCTCTGCTGAGGACTTGGCTCCAACCCTGAGCAAAGGTTCACACCAGCCAGGATATCGGCCACCAGCAGTTGCTCTTCTAAAGGCTGGAGAGAGCTGACACCTATCTCTGTACATGCCCAGCTCTCCTCCTTAGCTGCCTTCAAAATAAGAAAGCCCTCCGAGCTCCACTGCCAAGCGGGATGCAGAGGACACAAGTCAGCCCTGCCCTTAAATGAACCGCTGCCACTAAACAAACGAAACCCAAAAGGACCGACCACAAGTATTTTTATTTAATGCCATCTGCAAAGTATCTAAACTTATACTTGGCGGGAGGCACGGCAGCTGGGATTTCCAAAGATGCCGGGGGAATTTGAGCTCCCAGATCTTCTGGGGTCTTGGGATATTTCAGAGTCGGATTTAAGCCTGCTTAACGCAAACAAAGCACAAGAGTCTTCCCTCATGTTACAAAATCCTACTTCAAACCCTGAGAAAACACAGCAATACCAGAAGTGTATCTGAAAAGGCCAGGGTTAACCACTTCTTGAAGATGCTACCACTTTTTAACTGAAGTGAGCACTAAATTGTCTTTTAAAATGTGTTAATTAACAGGGTTTCACCAAGTTTATTAAACAGCTGTCCCAGTCTCTTTTGTAGACAAGTCCTTAGCCCTGCAAGTTTCTAAAGGTCTCCCACATCCAGTAAATTATAACCTCGCCTATGCTATTAGATAGCTCGTTATCCTCATTCGACTCTCCTGTTGTAATCACTGAGGTCATTTTAACAGGTTATTTGACATAGCTGTCATCGCTTCCAGGTTTAATACGCCTTCATTCACAAGTGCCACACGTGCATTTCTTATCTAGTCCCAAGAGCAGCCCAGAGGACCACAGGTAGGATTTTTCAAAGCATCACAGGACCACGTGCAAGGTATCAGCATTACACACCTGAGCAGGGCACTAGCAGGACGAACGGATGACTTCTCTCCAAATGACTTGCAGTCTTTGGGTTAAGAGGCAAAATGCCAACTTAACACGGAGAGATGGGAGAGGAGCAGGAATAGACAAGGCAATTCTGGCCAGCAGAGCAGTGGCAGCATATTAGACTTGCAACAGACCAATGCATATATATAATAAAAAAAAACATATGCAGGGTGGGAGGCCAACCTTCATGATCCTGCTTGCTCCATGCCAAAACCTTCCCATCAGCAAAAGCCACAAAACAAACCATAAGCCTTGGAGAGCCTGGGGGAGGGAGCAGCTCACCAGCAGTTAAGGAGAGCATGGACCCGCTGCACCACGATTGGAATGAGTCCCCGGATGACCCTACATGTGCTTCCATGCAAGTATGTGACTCTGGGCCGTGTCACTGTAGGACAACCATGAACTTTGGCAAGCCAGAACTCTGCCCGGGACCTCATTCCCCACCACTCCTCCTACCTGTGGCCTCTGTAAGTGCTTTGTGGTTTTCCTTCCAAACCAGGACTCTCGGCAAGCACTGGAAGAAGACACAGACTTTAGCCAGGCTGCAAAGAGCACCAGACTCCTTAATTACTTAATGGCACTTTTTTTTCCTTAGTTATGTTCATTTGTGCATGGCTGTATCATGATGTTCGTCAGTGTTAACAAAGTAGTCCTCCTCCAGAGACCCATTTACTTAACAGGGCTGCAAATGGGATTGGTAAGAAATTAATTTAGGGTGCGGCAAATACATCAAAAAGGAGATGGAAAGAAAACAAGAGCCCAGTCCCGCTGTAACAGGGACGTCAGCTTGCTGTGGCATAAGCAGCAAGACTAAGGTAATGACAAAAAACAGGGGACCTGCACCAAGGTCATCTCAACAAACCAAATTTCATAACAGAAAAAAAACCCCACTCTTGAATGGTAATCGTTGCACTAAACTGCAATCCGAAGTTTAAAATGCTTGCTTATGATACGTTTCTACAGTCTTCTTCATTCTCTCTTTCCCATAAATCTAGGCTTTCTTTTTAATCTCCTTATGATATTATGTGGAAAGGACTCTAACTTCATAGACCGTGCACTTAAGACAATAACCGATAAAACCCATTAGATTCCTGTACAAAGGAGTTTAGAAGAGTCGATGAGGAGGAGATGCCACGGGCTGAAAGGAGGCAGAGGACTGCAGAACGGGCTTTCCAACACAGAGGAGATTACACAGCCAGCTAAGCTCCAACTTGCTTGAAAAGCAGTTTTCAGACAGGTATCAGAAAAATAACATTCTATGGTTAGCTTGGAAATTTCCTCTCTTTATAAGCTTGAGAAAGGAAAGGAGAAAGGGAAGGAGTGCTGAGATCCAAAACAGCAGATCGTGGGTCCTCCTGAAAGCACCTCCAAGATGTCCATTGCTCAAGGGGTCCTGCCTGTTTGGGCAGGGAGGGAGCAGAAATCCCCCAGCCTTGCAGAGAAGCCGTGGAGGGCCCTGAGACACCAACTCAAGAAGTCCCTTTTTTTTGCAAGAAACTAGACTTCACAACTTCTTAAAATCCAGCCCAACGGTGCTGCCGAAAGCCACCCACATCACTGCCAGCTCCCAGCAGCTACGTAAACCAGGACAGATCCTTCACTACTTGTTCGTGCCCTCAGTCCTGGCATTTGCGAAGGAAAAACCATAAACTTGTCCCAATGACATACATCCCTGCTCTTCCTTCCCTACCGGGTGCACAGGGAACATCTGGGGGATGTAGGTTACTCCAAGAAGAGTGGAGGTTGGGGAGGGGCACAAATAAAACAGTCTTAGTGTTTTACAAGCAACGGCGAGTTCTTCTTTCCGAAGAGAAACTGAAAGCCATTCATGGCTGGCTGTGACTCTAAATGCTTGTGAGAGGGCTGCCATATGGGTTCAGATTTATCACTTGTGTTTCCTAACTTGCACATCTGTTTTCTGTAAGTAGCTGTCCAAGTCAATGCATCTCCCCTTTCACTCACAAACCGCCCATGGAGCTTTTCAAGGACAAATCATCATTGCTTTTGGTGTTTATCTGCTTAGTGGTCTCCACTATGTCATCTTAACCTCAAGTACTATTCGTAAAAAACCCAGTGTGGGCATTTTTAGGCTCAGTCTCCCTCCCTGTGCTCTTGCAGGGCTGTAAATCTGCCATTGGGGAACCATGCTGGGGTACCTACAAAAGCAAGGTAATGTGTGGTGATTACTGGGTGGGGGTTTAATCAACAAGCTGAATGAGAAGACGGCAGTCTGTTCCCATCAGCAACCCGGGAAACTCCCCGTCAGCTCCTCTAGTTCCATTAGTCATCACAATTATTTCCATTGCCCTCTGCCAGGGCATCTTCTCCTAAATAGAAAGCTGAGCACAGGAATTGGAAAGAAAAGGGGAATTCCTCTAAGGACGGACGCACTGGGAAAATGGCGAAAAGCCAGGGGGGTCACGAGGAACTAATAAGACTTCCCAGACCCCAGCTCATCCGGACACGAGGAATGCGCGGCATGCAGAGGGCAAAAAGGGCCAACACAGCTCCAGGAGGGTTTGGGTCCTGTGGATGGCCACTGGAGCAACAAAACCTTACTACTTTCAAATTTTAATGAAGAGTCAATAATTTCTCTTTCTTCCGGGGGGGGGGGGGGGGGGGGGGGGGGGAAGTGGCCTCAACCATTTCTCTACCAAAAATATTGAGTACAATCCATTATGCCTTCTTTCTTTGGTGTATGTAAGAAACGTATCAACTTGGCACTGAAGTACTGGGATAAATGGAACAAAATAATGAAAAGGAAAGACTGAGAAAGAAAACAGAATGCACTCACTAGGAAATTTGTGGTCTGAAAGTTAAAGATGGAGCTCTGCATGGCCTACCAGCTTTCAGGGCAGTGGTGCCACCGGTTTTGCAGCACTGTTGGGACACCTAGCATAAAACTTACATGAACATGCAACGCAGCCCCGCTACAGTCACTCAGTCATTCCAATTTGGAAATGGGTCAAAAGGCAACTGCTGATTTCATGTCACTTCAGTAGCTCCAAGGGACTTGGAGATGGGTAAAAGCAAGACGCTAAGTCAGTGGAAAGTGGTATGAGAAGAGGGTGTGTGATGCCATCTGGCCTCTTCAGGCTGCGAGATGCTCTTGCACAGTCTGCATTCTGCTCCAAGACAAGCGCAATTATGCAGTAAAACTGTTTTAAAATAAATTAATATGCTCAACTGTTAATGGTGGCCTTCAGCAGAATTATGTAGCACGGGCCATTCCCATGCACAAGAGGAATCATTAACAGCCCCTCAAGGGTTAAAGAGCAGGGAAGCACTTGAGGAAACATGTAGATGCAAACTGGGGAGATTCTAGGTAAGTGTATAAAAAGCAATAAGAGAATAAGCAGCGGCTGAAACAAAGATTGCAGAGGATATTAAAGAAGAAACACTTCATCCACAGAAGAAATAAAAGGTCAGTGAAGGGAGACGGTTTCTTCTCTAAGAAATTGCACAAGTGCTTTCCTGACACAAATATTGACAGGGGAGACAGATACGTAAAATTAATTCAGCTCCCTGCCCTGATAGCACGGAGAGACACAGACCTTCTGAACAGGAAGAAGGGAGAAATGAAAAAAGCAGGATATTGGAACAGGTAACCACAACAAAGGGTCACCCAGGGCAGGCAGGACACCTCTTGTTATTTAATATACACGCTAAAATCCTGCCTCTTGCTCCCCCACCAAAAAAAGCAGCGAGAAAAGGGGAAGGGAGGAGAGCAAGTGCGCCTGGACCTCTAATGTGTCTCTAAATTCACAAAACTACCGTAACAGATTGAACCATAATAGTGCGGCCCAGAGAGAACAGACAAAATATTAGGCAGAATTAAGCCTTAAAGGATGTTACAGTCCTTGGAGATTGATTTCTTTTATCCTTATGTTTTACAGCAACTTTAAAAAGCCTCCTCTTCAGATGATGCTCTGCAGTGCCTTTTATACCTGGCTTTCAGCAACCACCCCTCTCTCTTCTCTAACATATATAATCTAAATCACAGCGATTGCAAATGATATTGCCATTGCAAGAGCTTTATTTTGAAACACTGGCTATTGCAATAGTCACAGAAGAAATTAAAGTCTGCTTTTACACCTGAAATTTAGATTTACAGGAACAGCCATTGATTTTAATTTCAGACTAATGGTTCTCTCTTCCCATCAATGCATTTTTCTTCCTTGAAGAGCCCTGTTTCCAGAATTATTTTGCAAGTCTTCCTCCTACTTCTCCGTTAATTATTGCTGACAAAACAGCAAAACTTGAAGCACTCCTCTCACTTCTGAGATGCTGGGGAAGATGTCCCACTGCTGCCAGGGTGGGTGAAGACAGAGATTTGGAGGTATCTAGAGCCACTGGCCGGTTTTTCCTGCAACATTATGCGCTTCCCCCAGCATTGTCAGCTGGGCTGCAGAATGGGGCAAACACCCAACTTTTTCATTGAAAAAGAAAGGAAAAGTTAATAAAGTAGCTTGTTTTCTCCTGCCAGACCTCATGCACAGAGGGAAAGCAGCCTCTCCTCTTTCCGCTATGTCTAGACATTTCTCTTTTGTAACAACCCAGCCTGACTCACCCATTAACAGCCTTTAAACATTAAGGACTCCTGCTGTGATTGCTGTCGCTCCTCCTGACCCATGTGCCACTGCCAGGGATGGCCAAGACCATCAGGCAGAGGAGGTGGCATCTGCCAGCTTGGGCGCAGTTGCTTGAGTGCACGCCAGCAGCCCCCGGGAAGCATATCCGCACCCAGCTTGACCCCTTAATTATTAATATTATTTAGATAGTGCTGTCGGGAAGCAAAGTGTTTTGCAGAAGTGCAAGAGAAAGACTTCGCCCACCGCTGCGTGCCACATCCAAACCAGGTTTCAAGCAGCTCCCGCACTGTAACGTGCTTCCCAGCTGTTTGCATGGTGTTCATGTCCAACAGCTACGCCAGGCTGGGACTGAGGGATTAACTTCTTAGCATCAAAAGGCTACTAGAAGCATCTCTTGCTTTGCTGATTTAGCTTGCAGGAGGTCAAATGGCTTGCAGGAAAGCCTCGGGTGGCACGAACAGCGCTGTTGGGGGAAATCGGCGTTGGGGTTTCGATTGCATCACTTCACTGTTAGCTGAGCTGCAGAACTAAAAGCTGCAAAGGGGCTGCGAGCAAAGCCCCACCGGACGGCCTGGCATCAGGCACCATGATTACAGATCAGCAAATGTGGGCATGCGAAGTGGAAATCCGGGTCTACGCCCCGTTTCTTTCTTTACGACCATGCAGGACAGCCTCAAAAGAATTGAGCAATATTCAACCCAAATCGCAGCCAAGGCTGGATGCGTCTTCCTTGGTCTTTAGATGCTGCGGCACGTGGCCGGGTGCTCTTTGGAGCATTGCCGGTCAGATCCAGCCATCACTTGAAGTTTTTTTTACCACGCTGGGACGTTTCTCCACCCCTCAAGGCCTGGCAGCTTTGCTGGTGGCTCTTGACTTCACCTGGAGAATACCATCTCCTTCCCACTGCTATGCTCTTCCTTCCCCTCAGTTTCAGACCCTTATCCTTCCTTTGTTCATGGAGGACAGCTTTGTTCTCAGCATGATAACAGGTGATTTAGCAGCTGTCGTGTTCAGGGGCTGGAGGATTTGAAGGCAACCTCTGTTGCTCCTGGAGTCCCTCTGCCTGCCACATCCACCAGAGCCAGAAGATGACAGAGGACTGCAAAATTCACTTTAATGGCAGAACGACTCCACTTTTCCACAGACTCAGCTTGCACCGTCGTGCTGCAGCCCTGAACTTGCAATCCCAACCCTCTGCAGCAAAAGGCTCAGACCAAACGATGCTTAAAGACCACCCGAGCGCACGGTGCAGCCTGACACACGGGTCTCACCCGAGGCTGCCCAGCGCTCCCGAACAGCCACTTATTTGGGCTGTCATCTCAATTCCTTGCAGAAATGAGGTGCTGCAGCCAGTATTGCCCCCTGGCCTGCGTGCCTGGATGGGCACGCTGCTTGCAGCTAACTGATGCCTCAGCAGCCTTGGATTTACTAGCACCTGCCTGCGGACCAGAACCAACCAAGTCTGGCATCGCTTTGATTTTTGCAATAAAAGTAGAAAAAAAAAAATAGAGAAACAGCCAACAAGTAACTCAGTAATAAACCAGCAAGTTATCCCAGGTGCCATGCTCCACCCCAGCCAACTCCAAAATCCCTCCCAATCCCAGTTTATCCCTCAGCTCTCTACATCCAGTCTGGCCCTGCCACCCTGTCCCAGGCACGTGCCCCAAACGTATAAAATATCCAGATATTTCAGTCTCTCCATACTTCATCATGACAAACAATAAAACACACCAAATGAGCACCAAGGAGGGATGGAGGGAAGACACTGCTCTAAAATCAACACAGCTCCTTTTCCTTTGGTGCCCAAGACACAGCAGCATGTGCACTGCATTACACTGATTTAAGGGTGGTGGTCATAAGGCTGCGGGCTGGATCCCATCCAGCCAAATGAGGTACGAATTAATACACCATCAGGCTGTGCTGAGGTGCAATACCTAGCTGCAACAATAAAATTATTCAGCCAGATTTCTGCCCCTCTGTCCCTCCCCAAACTCCCAGCTCACCCCCCCTTCTCCACCTCTCCGGCTCAGTCAACCCTGTGTCTCTGGGCGACCTTTCTTCCCTTTTACATCAAGCCAACAAACGCGCAGGCATTTAATGGCAATCCATACCGAACGGACAATGAAATTACAAGGGAACAAAAGAGCAAACCTCGCTGCGCCATGGCCTTGCACTCAAGCAGCTGAGGGGCAGCCGGGCAGACAATGGCCCCAGCTGTTCCCTGGGAAGCACCCAGCCACAATGAGACCCGGCTCCGGCACCGAAGAGGGTCCCGGCTCCCCAGGGGGCAGGAGGTTGTCGCTAGAATATGCATCTCATTGGTTACCTGTCAGCCTTCCTGGGCGGTTATGAAGTACAGCCGCTGCCAGAGGGTATAATGGGATGTAATAATGAGACCGCCGGCTCGTTTGATGCCGGCCCTTCGACAGAGGAGCTTTGATTAGGTGATGGGAACTGGCAGCATCCGCTGGCTTTTCAAAAAACACAAGCTCAAAGCTGTAAAATAAAGGGGTCCCCAGGAATGCAGCCATTTTTCCAGGCTGGGAGGGATGGAAAATAGAAATAAACGACAACTTTAATTCCTTGTCCTAATCTCTCCTCCCCTGGGAGGTCCCACCCTTGCCGTTCCTCTAAGCTTAGACATTATTTCCCAGCTGCTCAGGTATGCCAGAAAAATAACATGTTACAATGCCAGGGAATTATAGCCTGCAGAGGGGGAAGAAAGCTCCCTGCCCCAAGAATTAGTGCAACCCTCTCCTGCACAAAGCACGGGCAGCAGCTGAGGCGCAGCCACACAACCGCCCAGGGAAGCACCCACAAATTCACCGGGTGGGACCGTGCCATGGGTGGGATTCGCCTCTCCTCCTTTTACGAGTGCAGTATCGCAGTTGGCCCGTCTGCATCCAAACTCACTGCAAGACGCTTAGACAGAAGTATGAATTGAATATTGCTGCTGCTCGGTGCCCTCAGACCAGGTGAGCCGGGACCGCTGGATCCTGATTGAAAACTCTGTTTTTCCAGCTAAATGCCATTCTTGTGGCTGGTGACACGACCAACCGTGCAGCACCCTCCACCTACCTCCAGTCCCAGCATCACCAGGCCCTAGGTTCCCTGGCACAGATGTCCAAGCTGGCACTGGGACGTGGCAGAGACAAGCAGAAAGGTGTTTTTCCTCCCTGCGGGCTAAGGAAAACATTTGCAAGCAAGATGGATGCAAGAAAACCCTGGGGTTTGGGAATGCCAGCTGGAAGAAGTAAAACCCCAGCACAGGCTGGGGAAGCTGCTACTGAGGCCAGTGCTGCCGGGAAGAATCCCTCCTGCTCCCCTCCCTCCGCAGAGCACCCCAGAGGTCCCACTTCCATGCTCCCACGCTGAAGCTGTCCTCGAGAGCTGGGCGGTTTCATGAAGCAGCTCCATCGGCCACGTCTTCATTGCTGCAGTGAGAGCGGGGACTGAGCGGGGTTACTTCCAGCACATCGCACAGCCCAGGTGGGTCCCGTTTGATCGACTCATGAGCAGCGCATCCTAAAATTTGCACGGAATACAAAGGGCTGTCCTGCCTATGTTTCAGCCCACAGCATTAGGAGGCCAGCTCATAGCTCCTGCAAGCAGGAGCCGTGCTCACACTGCCTTCCACTGCCTGGTGGACAGGCCTTCCAATTAGCCTTGGTTAACGAGCTACCTTACAATGAAAGCAAAGGATCTAGCTCAGAAGAACACATCAATTCAGGGACTACATCTGGCTGCAATAAATATTTCTCTCTGTGTTTGCCAACGCCGTTATGTCCTGCATTTTTGACCAGATGCAAGCAATGCAAGCATAGGGAGGAAAGCAGCATGCAGGTTCATGAACATGCTAACCCACGACCCTGCAAAAATCAATCTCTCTGCAAAGGATAAGCAGCAAGACAACGGCCAGGAAAAAGGAAGCAGAGAGGAACCCGCTAGCTGTGTTACCCACTTCTCAACCCAGAAAGGAAGGGGGAACTGCGTTACCCACTGATAAATGGGTATTTCCCTCAAGCAAGCAGATCTGCACAAAGTTGTGATTATATCCAAGCAGCCGGCAATGGTTGACCATGCAAGGCTTTGCAAGGCAGGCATTTGGCTGGGCATAGGGCAGGATTTGGCGTTGGAGGAAGATTCTGGTGGCGATGGCAAGGACAAGCTGCCTGCTCTCGTGGGGGCGTTACAAAAGTAAAGTAGCATTTTGCAGGCTCAGCACAGCTCTTTCAGCATGAAACCCATAAACAATGGCCCAACAGCTTAACAGGACTGAAATATGATGGTATTCAAAGAGGATGTCAGAAGGATTAATAGCCCGTCTCCTTCCAGCTCACTGCTGAAGCTGTGCTAGGACCGGAGAGTTAATGCCGCGCTGAGCATGCAAAGTTTTACATCTTCTCCATTAAACACGAGCTCTCGGCGGGAGGAGGCTCTCTCCTGTCCACAGCCATGGTGGGGACACGTGTTACAACTCCCACTCGGCATTGCCGACACCAGGAAAGGCGACACGCCACTGAGCAGGAGGCTGCAGCGACGGGCTTTGCTGCACGCTGGGTGGCTGGGAGTGGGACGGCCACGGGTGCTCTCTCTTTGGCACACCGTCCCTGGGAAGTCATCGCTGTGGGCATTTTTTACCAGGACCAAGGGAAACAAACAGGTACGATGGTCACTAAGGACGGCAACAGCTACTGAATGTGGAATTCCTCTTACCAGGAGGTATTTGGACAGAGAGGAGTGATTACATGGTGTTTGAGCAGATGCTAAATCAACATGAGGATCTAATAAGAAAGTCTGCTATGAGGCACTGTAATATTAAAATAAACAGAAAATAAAAGAAACATTAAAAGAGCAAACAAATGCAAAATGTCATTATATTTCCTCTCTATTTGCCATGCAGAAGTGAAGGCTTCACAGCACCTCGGGAGACTCACCAGGACTCTTCACTTACGCACATAACCATACATGTGCCCACTTAGACTACTGGTGAGCATCAGCCAGGAGACATGCAAACCTCAGCAGCAAGCGCTCTGCAAGTGTTTCATAAACTGCAGGTTTGGAACTTTACACTCTTTCCATGCATTAATGCACTTTTTTAAAAACAGAAACAAGCTCAGACAACTGTTCCTATTTTTATGGGCTGATCCAGCTATACATCTGGTCAAAACTTGAGATTTCAATACAACTTTTTGAAATTGCAAAGAACCATCCCAGTGCTGCACCACTGCTTTGTGCTAATTTACATGATATAAATATTTATACAATTACTGTTACTATCCTTCAACAAGGGAAGTTATTGCATTTCAAAGGTTCTATATTTAAAGTACACAATACCCTGATGGCAATGCAGCTCTAAATTTTAAATAGCTGTGTTCCTCCTTACGCACTGCGCAGACACATGCCGAGCCAGAGATGCCCAAGAATTCCCATATTCTCTACAAAGATGCAGCAGCTCCTCCCACCGCCCCAGTTCAGCACCCCGTATCCCAAACTTGGCATCTGCCACCCCACACATCTACAGTGGTACAATATCTGCCCATCAACTCCAGGGAGGGAAGGGCAGCAGCAGCATCACTGTGCAAAACACTGATTTGTAACAGCATCGGATTTACAGTCGTCCGGACAAAGCCAGAAGGAAAAGCAGTTTATTTGTATTAAAATAAATTAAGAGCATCGCCGTCCCTGAGATTGGACGCAGCGGTTTTACACTGATACGAACTGCTGCTCTTCCCATCCCCTCGGATGAACAGGAGTGCTGCAGGCTTCCCTCTGTGAGCCCTTTATTTCTGAGCACCTGATATTTCACTGGAAATTCAATATTAGCTCTTCACCCCTGCTTTCTGAATTCCCTTACTCACCAAGTGACGATGCAAAATTAGAAAGAATAATAATAAATCAGGATTAGGAATTAATAAACTGGGATCAAAACACCTTCATAAATCATTTCATGCTTCCTACATGTGGGTGGGTCTAATTACTAGAGAAAAAAAAAAAGATAAACCTCATTTAGGTCAGTGCAATCCCTTTATTAGCAGGGAAAAAAAAAAACACTCTTGATGAATTATTAGCTATAGAAATAAGTCAAGAGGTTTTCAGGTTAAACGTGGAAGCACTGGCAGGGAAAAATTTACTTGCTGTCCTCCTAAAGCAGTACCCCACAGCTGCTTCATTCATAAATATTTTACTGATAAGAAATCAGCCTGCCAAATCTGAACAACTGCTTTGATGAAAAATATAAAAAGGCTTTTCCATTAGTGCTTTTGATGTTCTTTGCATACAGAATAATGAATGCGGGAGATTCATCTTCTTCCCCTCCTCTGTCCTCCCTCACTTGAGTCTTTTATCTGGCAGAGCCATGCACAACCTCCCAAGCCCGGAGAAAAATCAGAGGAAGAAGGGGCAGAGCCGCTGGTCTGTTCACGTTTCCCACAGCATCTTCCCGCTGCTTTGGTGTTTTCCACCTCGGGGGGGGCAGGACAGCAATCAAACTGGGGTACCCACAGGTTTTTCAGATGCTTTTGGCACTCCACACTCCATCTCCCCCTGGCTGGACAATATTTAGCATCAGGACTCTACCAAGAGTTGCTCAGCAGAAGGTGACCATGAGTTTTAAAGCCCTTCAAAAGCATTTTACCGCAGACAGAAATGCCAACGCCAGGCCCTGGCCCGCACGGCACGACAAGCTCCAGCCCAGCTTCCTGAGCTCTATTCAACCCTACGGGTGGTGAGATGGGGTCCCCGCCACCCTGTGATGGCGCCTGCCATCCCCAGCACTGCTATTTCAGTCACCAAGCATTTTGTCCCACAGCGATGGGGTGAAGCAACCCCCTGTTCCTTGAGCCAGCCTGTCCTGAGCCGCCCCCCGGCATTTTTGGGGGGGTCATTTGGGGGAATCTTGGAGGAGAAAGGGGATGCTCCTTACAGCACCAGAGAGCAAGTGATGCAGCACAGAGGCAAATTCAAAATAGGGGAAGCAGTAAGTGACCTTCTCCCAGCCTCTTATTGCTCTCAGGAACTTAATAGCTCCACATTTATCTTAACTCAGCAGAGATGTGCTAGGGATAAAGTATCCATCTCCCAGTGCACCAGCACCAGCACTTCCAACCTGCCGCTGCTGAGCTTTAAATTGCATCTTTTATCGTCTTTTCGCACTTCTGTTGTAACAGGGCATCCAAAGCAATTAAATCCAACCTATTTTTTCCTACTTTTATTCCTTGAAGTGGAGCTTTCTTGTGTGGGGCAAAGATTATGGGGTTTGGACTGGATTTTGATTCACATTTGTTTTCCATTAATGACTCAACTACACTCATCTCTTCTTCCTCAAATGAAGCTTGCTACGAGTTCAAACTCGATGAACAGAAACGTGAAAGTAGTTTAAAGGAACACAAACAGAAATCGGTGCTTCACAGAATTTTTGCAATAAGAGTCCTGGAAACACAGATAGCATTTTAAGGGACTTGAAAGGGAGCAACGTCTTATCAGAGCAAGTGGGATGCTAACGTTTGCAGAAGAGTTATCGCTGCTCATTATTCATCCTCCTTCTTGTATTAGAAGCGATTAGGAAACCCATCACCTGGCGAGCTGCAGGGCTTCTCGGCAGCGTGAACAGGGCAGAAAAGTCCTGGCACACAAGGACCAAGGGCTCCCGCCCCTTTGAGGGCAGTGGGGTTTGTTTTGGGGTTGTTTACCCCATTTTCTGCTCCATGATCCCAATGTGTGTGTGTGTGGGGAAGTACCCCACTATATTTGGGAGATGCACCAGTTTCAGGTGGAAGACATGGGCGTCTTCGGCACTTGGTGGCCCTGTGGCCACAGATGGGGTCACCCAAAAGGGTCCATGGGGACACAGGAGAGCTCGTGCCTTGCCTGGATTATTAAGGCAAGCTGTGCTTCTCCTTTTCAGGTCAGAGGGCACTGACACCTCCCAAGCACCGAATAGCAGTGCAGCATTTTGCTCTGGAACGCCCAGCAGACCAGGGGAATAAGTTGCCAAGGAAGCCTCGTGTATGGCACATGCACCACCAAGCCGAGGCTGACGTGCAGCTCTTACTGCTGCCTTCCCCTTGCTATCTTGCATCTTTTTAGCCAAAATTCCCTTCCAAACTGACACTTTCACATTACCGTTCTCCCGAGCACAAACGCTTCTCCACTAAGCCTTTCTACCCAAGCCCACACATCCTATCGATAGGGTTGTCCTTGGAGGGAGCATCACTGCAGAAGGGTGACACCAGTGCAGTAAATAAGCATTTATCCCAAAGGAGCCAAAACTGCTGCCAGGATGGCAGCAGGCACAGGGAAAAGCAGAAGGGAGAGTGTGGAGTAGGCTGAATGTCTTTTTGCCTTCCCGCGCTCCCCAAGGGTCTGAAGGAAATATGGGTAGAAAATCAAACCTGCTTGCATGCTTTTTTTTATTACTGAGTGAAGGACAGCACCTGGAAACCAGACTGCCTTCCCCACCGAGGAGCAAAGACAACCCCCACCCCCGGCAACTTTGCATGAAAAAACAAGGCACAAAGCAATGAAGTTACTTCTACAGCAAATGACTGCCAGGAATTGGAGCAAAGCAGCCTTTTCCAGCACTTTTCCCCTCTGTTTCTGCCCATTGCACCTCTCCCAGCCAGCTGCATCCAACCCCCCCAGCTGTAACGCAGAGCGATATGCTGTATTTTCTGTTTGCTTCAAAAGCCTCCGTGATGCTGTGCTCACAGAGCTGTGCAAGAGCACCGTGTAACCACTGAAGTTAGCTGAAAAATAACCCCCAAGTATTGCACATCCAAACTTCCATTTCCCAGAGGAATTTAAGCTTTTTGAATTATGCCACTCTCTCCCGGAAAACAGACCCTTCTGAAGGGCAAGGCTCAAGACACTGCAGGGATGCAGATTTTAAAACCATTCATTATGCAAATGGCTCATTTACTGCTGCTGAGCCAAAAGCAAGAATCCCAGGCATGCAAATAAAAATAAGCAGGGAGCAATAGCAAGCAAGTGCGTGATGGCATCTGCTGACTTGGATAACACACAGCACAGACACGGCAGGTAGCAGATTATATTGGAGTTTCAAACTACAGGTTGAAATCGGTCTCCAGCCAACATCAGTGGCTCCCTGGGCTCTGCAGGACCACGCAACCAGAGCATCTCTAGCAAGCAGCAAGCTGGAAGTCACACCAGTGCAGCAGATCCTGCTGTAACCCTATTTATCCCAAAACGTTACTCATCACAAGATGCCTGAGCTGAGCACGGCTGAAATTCAGTAATTCGGGGTCACCGGGCACTTGCAGACCAACACAAGGGGGAGAGCCGAGGCGTGAAGCTGTTACGGGAGATATTACTGGCAGGGTTGCAACAGCGCCAGAACTGCAAAGCTTTCTCTAAAACCTTAATAAACATCCCAGTGCTGGGTGGGAACGAATGCTAATTAGCATGTGATAAAGATTCAGAGAGAGAATCTGGCTGGGAAAGGAGACAAAACTCCAAATTAGCCACGCAGGCGGGAAATTTTAGGCAGGATGATCCTGGGAACAGCCTGCCTCCACGTTTCTCTTCTTACAGTCCCTGGAAGCACAAGGAGAGTCGCGTGTACGATGTTCCACAGCCAAGGATGAGCCTTTGTCCTCCAGGAACTGAATCATGTACAAACATTTCTGAGGCTTGGCGCCTTCCAGCTACCGAATCTAATTCAGGTCCAAGTCCTGGAAATGACCTGGCACGGAGTATCACTGTGCATTACAGCCATGGGAAATAATAAGGAATTGAAAAAGCAAAACAGAAACATCGAGCTGAGTATTAAAGAACCTTTCAAGTTCAAATGGGGGGGGGGGGGGGGGGGGGGCAACGTGATACCAAGCCAGTCTAAAGTCAGCAACTCAAGGTCAGATGGAAAAAGAAATCCCTTCAGATTTGCCTTTAACAAGCTATTGTTAGTACCATTATGTTAATACCATTAACACAGAATCATTATGTAAATTCTGATTTTTAAGCTCGGTTGTAGCTATCACAAGGTAGTTTTAATGTAGGAGCAAAGTAAAATCAGCTCCTGTACCAACCTGGGCTTAGACCTGGGCTTAGTGTCTGGGAGGACCTGGCGATATGGGGAGGTCCCTGGCTGGCTCAATGCACAGAGCCCACCTGGACAGCACACTTCACATTCATATTCTCCCGCTACATACAGAATTTGCTCATTTTTGCGTCCTCCTACATCCTTAAACAGCATCAGTAAAGTTCTAGTTCAAAACGTGATAAAAGTCTCATTGCCATTTTTGCTGCCAAATGACCAAAAATGACAAGAGAGATCCCGGCAAGGCTGCAGGATCTGGTCAAGCATTCATCAACAAGCAGATTAATTACCAAGACAGAAAGGTCCTGATACACAGCCACCCGACAATAATCGGGTAATCAGTCATTACGTGTCTATTACTCAAAGTCCTGGAGCTGGCACAACACCCACGTCTGGAACCACATCAACCCACGCGATGACAAATATTGCTAAATGTTTCCTGCCCCAAAACAGCCAAGCTCAGCAATTTCAGACCCAGGAATTGAAAAGCATAAATTTACCTGGGCCTGTAATTTCACAGCAAAAGCTGTATTACATTTAAAAAAAAAAAAAAAGTTCCTATAATGGAGAGACTGTTTCTTGCTTCAAACAAGAACATAAGAAATAACATACATGCAACAATACCCCGATTGACTTCGCATTTCAATAAGCATTCACACGCGCAGTCCTGAACAGATGAAGGACAAGTGCTACGGGCTGAATGGGCTCCATTGAGTAAAGCTAATTAGCTGTATAAGCATATGCAAGATCGGGACCTAAATTTGTTCTCTGCCTCCTGGGACACCAATAACTCCTTTTTCTTATTGTTGTGCAATGTAGATAGATAGCGCAAGTCTAAGGCAACGCTATAACCCCTGGCTGTCATGTAGCATTTTTCTTGCAAAGACGTTAAGGTCAGGCAACAGCAGCTCAGGTGAAAGAAGAGCTTTGTCTGCGATCTTATCACGGGTTATTGTTGGATCTGGAAGCAGGACTCATCTCTCCTGAGCTGCCATTAAACAATGCAGATACCCGGCTGTGCATAACACCAAAGACTTGCTGTGAAGAAAACAGTGTGATGTTCAGATAATGGATCAATCTCATTATCAGAAGCTGCATCCAGCAAGACAAGGCTCTAACTTCCCTCATCTAAAACAGATATTGCCACATCAGAAGATGAAGTCTGTTATTGAGGCTCGATCCCGTGACTCTTATTTGCACTGCAGAGCTTTGGCACAATCTGCTTTCATCTGGCTGGTCCCTTCAAGGTAGCGATGGAGAATGGGAACAGCAGCATAGGCTATGTGGGGTGTAGCACTAGAGGAAATTAAACATGCATCAAAACATGGGCAACCTCCACCAGATCCCTCTGAAATACGGCTTTTGCAGAGGACAGAGGTGGACATGGAGCTGTTCTGAAAAAGCTGCCCATGTCTTTCAAAACACCAGGCCCAGCTGTGGCTGCTGGCTTCTCATCCCCAGCCAGAGCATAAAGCAAATATCCCAAGGGACTAAAACTAACCCAGCAACTGAATAACTTCTCTGACCTGCCTAACGAGAGTGCCTTAGATTAAGTGGTGTTTGCAAAGAGCTCCGGAGATCCTTGCGTGCAGAAGGAAAGGAAACGACCATCAAGGTCCTGATCCCATCCCGGCTGGAATTGCTGGCACAGTTCCCACTGGCTGCAGGAATGGGGCTCAAAGGGTTTCAAAGCACAGAGTCAGTGACAATGAAGGCAAAAAGGGCTTAACAGACACAAAGACGAGGTGTATTCTCCATCATCTCACGGCGAGTGGGGTGAAATAACCCAGCCCAGCCGCCTTAGTGTCACGGCACTTGGTGCTGGCATCGCTGCTCCTCCCGCAAAGCCACGCACAATGCTGCAACTCAGATCCCAGCTCCTGCACTAACCACACCTCTCCTGTCCACACCAGCACCCAAAAGCCCCAAATCTGAGGTGTTTAAAAGACAAACTGTTGTCCAGTTTGAACCTTTCCTACAGAATTTGCCCCATTCCTATCTACTTATGTCAGTATTTGTTAAAAGGAAAAAGAAATACGACTAAAACACAGAGTAACCCAACTGAGTTCTTGCTACATTTTATTCCTTCCTTAATCTAAACATACAGTCATAAGAGTAAGATATTTGCTATAAGGAAATGAGCTGTCAAGTGATTTACGGTTTTGCTCTGTCTCCGTCTCAACAGCTCCAAGTCTTCTCCAAGACCTATTTTTAGCAAGCTGTAAATTAGAGGCAATAAGGGACAGTGTAGGAGCCAGGAGTTGAGAAACGTATAGAGCAAACTTATTTATTTCTCCATTATCCTAATGCACCTATAACTGCCGTGTCCTGGGTACCACATGGACAAACATGGTCAGTGTTATATTGCCTTTACTGCTTAAAGTTGCCTTCTTGCACGAGATAAGCCTGTGCAGCCACAGCCCAAGAAGGAGCAACGATGGGAGGAACATCACTGGTTTTGGGTTTGTTTGTTGGGGCTCGGTCATTGGTTTTTCATTTGGTTTGTGTGTGTTTTTTTTTTTAATAATGGCCAAAGTGGCTCATTACTGATGTGTACAAGGAACCCACGTGGTGTACAGATCCTAGACAAGACCAAAATCAGCTGGAGTAAGTAGAGGCTTTCTTTTTTTCCCAGGGCAGCTCAAATGAAAACCCATACCTTCCACCCATTTCTCAATTCTTTCAATCATCTAGCTCCCCATCGGCTATAAATTCAATAGAAGCAGTTGCCTTACTCACATTTTATTGGTCATTCCAGCCAAAATTATTCTAATAATTCCTTTCGACAAGAACTAAGGTCCTATATTGCAGAAACTTTTATTTCCAGCGCCTTCACTTGCAAATGATTACAATAATTATTCTGACTCTCATATAGCACTTTCTATACAAGAGCTTTAAAAGGTTTAACAATGGAAAGTTATTACCAGAGCTTTAACAATAGAAAGTTATTACCAGCATCCTTATTTGTCAGAACGAGGTGCAGAAAGATCAAATGAATTGCTGAAGATCATTCAGCAACTTGCTGGCAATGCCAGGAACAGAACTGTAATCTCCTGACCCTCCAATCCAGTGCCGATTTGGACAAGAAAAAGCATCCTTGAAGCATGTATGAAAAGGGAGAGGTTTGTTATTAAAAGCGCTGAAAATGAGTTTTTTCAAAAGGAGCAGTGGTGGCAAGTGTCCTTTTCAGGCTACATGAAGTCTGATAAAATTCTGAGATTAAGTGATGCTATTGATTCCTGCATAGTGGGGAAATGGATAAAAGGAGAAGGGATGTGCCTTTTGGCCAACTTCTTTGCTCAATGGGGCGCCCCAAAGGGGATACCCCCACAATCACACAGGACTCTACCCTGTGTGATCCCTGATGAGGGATGTCACATTTAAGGATTATAAACTCTTTCCTCTCCCTCATCTCTCTTCTTCCCTTTGTTTTGGCCCCATAACTGTTAAAGTTGACATATCAAAATCAACAGTTAATTTTGACCATCTTGGCCAATACAGTTTGCTCAGAAGTACCAAACATACAGTAAGTGTCCAGGAAACTCTCCTCTCTCAGAAGTAGTATGAGACAATTTATTTAAGAGAAAGAACAGACCTTAATCATCAGAACCACCATGGAGAAACAGAATATTTATATAAAGCCACATCCTGATACCAAACACGATGAAATCCTCTGAGGCAGCTGTTAAGGAGATTGCCCAGCGGAAAGGAAATACAGCAAACCAGATTATCTCTAACAGGCTTATCCACTGGAAAAAATCATGAGAGCAGTGATGAGATAGTTTTGAGAGACAATTAATGAAAGGTAGGGGAGAGGGAAGATTATAACAGGGTGACAAAGAGCGAGAATCCGTAAAATATAGATTGTCACGGCTGATCAGACATAAGGACATTACATGAGCCATTGTATGGATGGAAGAGGAAAGGGGTGTCAAGATGTTCACAGCGCCTTGCATCTATGGCTTTGCCGGGGCATAATTGCTTTTATCTTTCTTTAATATGGCAGGAAGAATTCCCCTGTTAGTTCAGCTGACAGCCACGAGCTGGATCACAAGCAAGCCTCCACCAGCAGCAGTGCACTCTTTGTTACAGCCCAGCCCTGCCACTCACATCCATAGCTTCGTCCCGCAGCAGAAGGAGCTGTCTTCTCTAAAGTGCTATCCCGAACATTTAAATCGATGGCAAACCTCCAACAAACTGAGTGAAGGAGTAAAGCTCATGGGATGATCTTGGACTGGAAACCACGAGAGATGGTTACGCTCTTCCCACTGCTGCAGACTTCCTGGAGGAAACCACCACTCCTTGAGCTGGACCACGATGGCACATGAATAGCACAGAGCTATTCCTCTACATTGCATGGATGCTAGGCTAACAGGGCTTTCTTTCTCTTACAGGATTATTCCATTTTATTTCCAACCCAAACTCCTCTTAAATCTCTGACCTTAAGCCAGAGCTCAATAGCAGACAAGATAGGTAAGCCTAAATTTTTATGTGTTCCCCACCTTGCCTTGAATGTACCGCTACCCCCATGTGCTCCTCAGCAGTGGAGCCAGGCAGAAAAATCAAGGAAAAAAAAAAATCCCAATGAGGAAAGGATGAGGGCTCCTGGCAGGGGAAGATGTCCACACCATTAGCTCTGGCTCCAGATGGGACAAGCAGGGACAGACAGATTAAGGGATTTGCCTGAGCTAATGATATGGACATCTTTCCACTGACTTCACTAGGCTTTGGAACAAATTTGGAACAAAGAGCTGCACTCAAGAGCTATCAAGGAGCTTAATTCATTAGCATTTTTTAAGTACTTTGAGATCCTTGAATGAAAGGGGCTATCAAAGTGCAAAGTCATTTTATGAATGATATCAGTCTAAGAACTGCAAGTTGAATCCTTCAGTCTAAAGCCTTATGGCACAAACAGTTTTGTTACACGAAGACACCATGAAGTCCTAATAGGAGATATTAAAGCTTCCTTTCAAAGACTCCTACTAGACCCTAGTTTTCTCAGATTCCTTTTAACTCCACAAATTCTGACAGTAGTTTTTAAATTTCCATGTAGCAGCATGGACCCAAACCCACTTAGGGGAAGCAAGAGAATGTAAAGCTTATTGCAGCCCCTAAAAGGCTCTCATCGGTGTCAGCAAACTTGACGTGCTTGGTATGCCATGTCAGGACACTGACCGCAGGGGACCCATGTGGCCCTAAATTCCTCCCGTCATCTTGGGAAGCAGAAAATGAAGCTATCATGGGCTTTGTGCATGCGGTCCTCCAAAATTGTACAAAGGAATGGCACGCAGGCGGCATGAGAGGACTCAAGGCAAGAAGCCTGGCATGACCATAGGTTAGCCTTGTGCACAGTTGATTTTCTTCAAAATAAAATCTCAAGCCTATAAAAACATTGGCAGCAGGCGCCGGAAGATGCACAGTGTACTCTTCTATCGTTTCGCTGGTGGAATAGACTTCATCCTGTTTCCTCTGGCCCCAGATCAAGCAAGACTCCTCACAGGAATTTTCCATTATCCTGTGGCAAACATACCAGGGCAATCCGGCCGTTTAACCGACTTACACTCCGACCCCGCTCTTCAGCAGCGGCGAGATCGTGCATAAAGCACACGCCATTTCTTGTACAACGCAGCGATACCAACGCTGCAGCCCAAGCAAACAGGGGACTGGAAATCCTGGGCTGCATTACAGGACTGCAGTGGGGTGATGGAAGTGACATTGGTCTTTTCTGCTCCACCTCTGCCCTCCTGGCAGACCCTCCTGTCCCCCATTCCCAGTTGCTGAGCCCCTAATTTATTTTGACAACCCAATAGAATCAAAACCAGGGCAAGTATGGAAACCCTCAGTATCACTCCTCTGTTTCTACTTTGGTAAATCCTTTTCTTGCGCTGCTTTTACACAAGTCTGCGAACTCATCTCCAAGGCCCGTGCAACCATCCCATCATTGCTCACAGCTGGATCTCCACGTGAAACATACGGCGATTGCCAAATTCACCCCCCAGTAACTCGAGGGAGAGAATCCCAATCACTTCAACTCCTGTCCTCAGGCAGAGGGGCTCTGGAAACACATGCAAACCCTACAACACTTTTGCGGATACATCAGAGACCATCAATTAACACAGGTGCCCTTGAACCACCAAGGATCAGGAATCCCCTTTGCATCACAAGGTGGTGCGAGGGGTTTGTCCAAGGTGCCCTCACAGCACTGAAACACACAGAGCTTACCCCAGCTTTCCCTATACCACATGTGTTTGCTCAAGAAAAATGTTAGGCATCTCCTCCTCCCTGCTCATTTCTGATGTAGTTTCTACTTTCCCTGGGGTCACTGGCAGCGACAGGCATCCCAGAGGCTTATTTGTGTTTGAGCCATCTGCTAAATCAGGGAGGGTTGAAACAGTCTACAGTAAAAACGAGCCACTGAAGAGCACTGGTTTCCTTGGTAGGGGTGACCAAGTGACAAAAAAAAAAGTTTTACTCCCTCTTCCCAGAGATCTGGCCTTAAATTATGTGATGGCTCAGCTGCAGCTACATAATCTCTTCCAGCAGCACGGTTCACGCCTTCACCTTGGAGAAGGCAGAAGGCTGCAACTCCAAAAAACACATGCTTAATTACACTGCAGCATATCAACTGTTTCACTTGGTCTAGTTTGCAGGGGACAGGGAATGCCGGGATGTCTCACCCCACAGATATCTGCACTTGAGTCATAACAGTCTGTGGGTGCCGATTCCCTCCCCTCAGCCACCACACCCTTTATTAAGCAGTCTACAAATGAACTAAAAAAGGCTTAATCCTGCAAACGGCTTCTGCATCACGAACAGAGAACAGCTCCGCTGTCAGCATTGCACGAAGGGGAGAGGAGAAAGCGTCCCCCAGCGCAGGGAGCGGTGCACAAAGCCCACATTGTCCCGTGCTGCAATTAACTGCGGGGAGGGAAAAAGAAGGCCAAGGCTTTCTGTTTGTGAAGGGGCAAAGCTTTTCTAGGACACATCCAGCAAACAGCAGGTTCACGCCCTGCAACATGCAAGATATTGCTTGCACACCCCAAAACTCCATTTGGGGTAAGGACCCCCATGGCACCCGCTGCTGCACACGCAGACGGAGACACTGCCTGCCCAGGGAGCTGCAATTTCAATATCCCAGCCTTACGCTCACTGGCATTTTTCTAACATAATGAGTTTTACAGGGGAAACGTGATCTGGTGCCTTTCAAACCCTCTTTACAACTTGTCGGCACCTTCCTCCCACTGTAAGGGTTGAAGTTGTCGGGAATGCCGTGAAACAAGTGCCACATCACCTCTTTGAAACAAAAATATCAAGGGACAACATCACGTCTTCAAATATTAATCTGTACTTACCAACTAATCAGCACTGACAAAAATAACTCATCTAATTATCAGAACACTACCACTTAAATAATGAATTATATGCCTTATTAAAAAGTATAATAGATTAGAGGATGTGAAACAACTGCAATTAGTAAAACAAGAAACGCTAGGAAACAAAAACCCCTACAAGTGTGATCTGAATTGTAAAATTAATCTTCCAAAATAGCAGCTGATCCCTTCAGACACATCAAATGGCAAGAACATTTGAAGCCTATTGCAATTCAATGAATACAATTCACCTTAAAATTACTGAAAACTCCTTTTAAGACCTTGCCTCCACTGCTCAGAGCATTGCTCTCTCCCCTACCTCCCCCTCCTGTCTCTCCTGCCCGCACACTCCTTTGGCATGCAAAAGTTTCTGGAATACAAAAACGTCGGTCCAGCCAGGAGTTCCACGCATCATGCAAGGTGCAAACCCAGCCTTTGCCCATGGGAGCTTTTTGTGGGAGGACAACTCCAGTTAAACCTGCAAAGGCACTGTGTGAACCAGTGACTTTCTCCAGCGTTACTGGGAGCAAGCACACTTCTGTGCGTGTAATTGCTTTGTTAGAGGAGGCAGGGTGGGGGACAGGGAAGCTGCAGCAGATAACAGCCAGGGGAACGAGGGATGCCTTCAAGTGCTCAACACGGGAAGCGTTCTCACAGTTTTCTTCTAATATCACCCGGTCCCTCTGTGCTGTACATTAACCAGACTCAGCCCCTAACCTATACAATGGCAGGAGGTGGAGAGGAAGGGTGGGGGACGCACATCAAACCTGCCTCTCGCGGCTCTCGGTCCAGCTCTCCATCCCCGCACTCTCCCACACGTACCCCAATAGACAACGTGACATTTCCCCTTTCCACAACTACTCAAGCCTGCGCTCTTGGGTGAAACACAGCCGGGTACCTGCATTTTACAGCAAAGCTTAGCCCTTTGCTTATCTGCTCAACCATTGTTACTGGCACAACCTGTGTATCTCTGCAGGGATCCTGTAACAAGAACTTTTAACCACGTCATTTCTTCCCATCCTGATGCAGAACGAGGAGCAATTTAGCGCACAACCAATGCTCAAAGGACCCTCAACAGAAGCAGAGCACAAAAAATTGGGGTTTTTGAGTTTACCCCCAGGAAGGGGTAACTCTAGTCCTGCTGGAAGAGCTGCAGCATCTCATGAGCACTTCAGGAATGCTGAGTAAGGGACCCCCTTGTGCCACTGCAGCAATGCCCGGTGCTGGTGGAAACCCGACAGGCTCCTGCGCTCACATCCCTGAGCGCCTGCAAGCGCCCAACCTTACACCTCTCTGCAGGTGACTGCTCAGACTCTTCTCTGACCCCAAGTCAGACCTCATCTTTCCCATCCGAGGTCTGCAAGATCCTGCAAGTCCTCAATCCCCCTTCTTTGCAGTCTTCAAACATCAAGGGGTAGATAAAGCCCCTAGATGCTGTTAGCTTGGTTTTTTCCAGGACTCCTTCTGTTACATCCTCTGCAATATTTACCTTCCGAGGGCTTTAATGCTTGCTACCATCCTGGCACTACTTGGATACAGAATGGCAGCACACACTCCTAATTGTACCCCAGGGTATAGTAGAAAAAGAAAATGTAGCACAAAACCAAAAAAACTAGAGGAAAAAAGAAAACTATCAATTGCAAAACATTTTAAAAATAAAATAAATCCAAAACACTAGGTATCTTTGAGATGACATAATAGGACGTGAACAATGGTAACTGATCTTTAAAATAACATCCTTCTTCCAACCAAGAAGAAAGATGGTGAGCTAGCAAAATTCTTCTTCATTTTAAACCTGCCTTTTAATAACCAGAATGCTGTTCATGTGGATTTGGGGTTATGACAATGACAAATGAATTCACTTAGCATCCAAAATTAATTTTATTTAGCCCAGCCCCAAATAATTAATGTCATTCCTTGCAAACAGGTCCTCAAATTCCTCACTCCGATAACCTGCACCACGTTAGATGTTAGATGAAGAATAAGAGGCTTTTGGTTAAACTTTCCCTTGCAGTGCTCAATACACTGTACGTTACTCAGTTGGGTTTGCTGCATTTTCCTCCTTACAGGTAATCTACAGGCACCTTTACTAAAATAAAGCATCTCTAGTTTCTTTAATGAATACACCACCTGTAGCATACTTCACCTTGAAAAAAAGAGGCTTTCCCCCAAAAAAAGTGTAACATTTTTGCACAAAAATATTTTCTATTTGAGCTCACTTTTAAGGGAGAGTTTCAGCAGGAGACAATTAGGAAGGCCCAGAATACACAAGCAGAGGGGAGGAGGTTACGCACTGGCAGGGACCAATAGCCCACTACACGTGCTTTTAGCTTGGAGCATGTGCCTATACACACTGCAGCCTGTAGAACCGGCTGGACACTCAGAATCTCATGTAGGAATAGTTGTTTGCATAGATCCTTCAAGATTGACTTCAGAGATTTTGCACCATGTACGTTTTAAATCCAAACTAAAAATTACATCCTCTTACCCACTTGCAGCTCAGAGCATATACAAAGAATGTTAATGCACAGGAACAAGAGAAAATGACTGGAAATGAAGTTAAGTACAACCCAAGGTGAAGCCAAGTTGTTTGTTTTCATTACTAAAACCCACAGAAAAGAAATGCAAAACATGAAACAGCCCAAAGCCAACGGTGAAAATCACATTCAGTCAGAGGATTTTTCGAGGGTAAATGTTTGTTTTTATCCCAGTGCACTTAGGTCAGCTTGAATTTATGTTAATACCATCAACAGAGCAGCACCAAAATACTCACACTTGAAAACCTGTAGGGTTTTCTTTTGTTTGGTTGGTTTTGGGGTTTTTTTTTAATATTTATTTGTCTTCCTGAACATAAATAGCCAGCATCTCCCCTTTCCCATTGCATTTCTCCCTTATACACCGGTATAAGCCCGCAACACCTACAGCAACACTGATTTTGGCCACAGTCGGTGGAGACTGCAGACAGCCCAACACCCTCATTTATTCTAAGCATCATCTTCTCACCAAATCCCTATTCTTCACATTTCTCTCTGCTACTGCGAGCACGGTAGCGTTTGCGTGCCGGTTTGCCACCCCTTGCCTATGTTTCTCGCTTCACTCTGGTCTTTCTGTGCTAAGTATCTGTCCTGCCTGGTGCTTGCAATACCAATATCATCAGTTGTGAATTTAATTAATGTGTTGTTTCTCCCTTCAACCACATCATTAATAGAGTTGATAAATCAAACGTGCCATTGTACTTGGTAACACTGGATTTGTGACGTTCCCCAGAGGACCGGGACACATAAACCGAGGGATGAAATTCATTGAGACATAAATACAGCATCCTCATCTGTGACAGTCGGATATAATCATACTCCAGTGATGTGAGCATTATGTAAGGGAACATTGTGCTCTTGCCTGCTTGACAGAAATGCCACAAGACCGATACAGAAAAACATAAAAACTCGCTGGCAATTCACTTCATACACCGCTTCTCATTGTCCTCTTATTTATACTGCCAGATCAGTAACGTTTATTTTTGTTTCATAAAAGCTCAGGTAGAAAACAATACTGATGGGGCAGTATTGTTATTTTAAATGGAGTATGGAGCCTCAAGATGGGGAATGCTCTATTTGTCATACTCGAGACTGATAGGGATTTTTTTGCCCCTCCTCACGACAATCAAGCTGATCCCTCATGCACAGTGGTGCCTTCCCGTCGCACCCCGCTGCGTGCACCACAACCTCAGTGTTAGTACAACCATCAGGAGGTTGTGATGAAAACTGAAGACCAAAGCAAAGCAACATATATAGCCAGCACTAACTTTGGACCAACCTGTCTAAACCAGCCCAACAACAGCAAGCCTTAGACCCTCAGTCTCCACTGCAGATGTTCAGCACAGCAATATCTCCAACCCGACCACCCATCCCACAGTTCACCAGACCCCACAGTTACTCGGTACATAAGGTTTTGCACAGCCACTGACCAGGAAGGAGCTATGAGAAAGCATCTTTTAAAAACAAAACAAAAACAAAAAGCCCAAAGCAAAACCAAGAAAAACCCCCAAAACCTCATCCCTGTGCAGTCATGTGGCTCGGCTTTTATTTCTGCTTTTCTTTCAGGTTTGTGCTGAGCAGCCTGGCTGAGGAGAACTTCCCATCTCTCAAAGCACCAGCAATGCAGAAAGCTCCTATGGTGAGCCCATTTAAATGCTAATGAAAGGGCAAGGCGAATCATGAAGAGAAGAGGCAGGGCCTTTTGGGTTCATTCACCTGACAGCACCGGCACCTCCTTACCACATTCACCTGAAGGACCTGGAGGATCAATCCAAAAACACAAGGGTCCTGGACGTGGGTCACAACCCCAGAAGTCCCAAGATGATCTCAGTGGATGCTCCAGGACACCAGGACTTGACAGAAGAAATGCCTTCCCGAGTGGGTCATGGAGACACGTTGGGCAACGAGCAGTGCTGGGAACACCCTTGAGGAACCAACTCTGCTTGCAGGCATCTCCAGACGTAATTTGATGCAAGCACGACTGTCTTCACCAAACACAACCCTTAATTAAGCTGAAGCGGTGCCTCAGCAGTGATGCAGCCAGCGGGAGAGATTAATGTTATGGGTGGGATCATCTCGCCTGCTGCCCTGGCTCACGCTACAGTCGGTGGGGAGAGACCGGCATCTCCTGAGGACCATTCAGCTTCTCCTGAGATGTCTAAAATATCTGGGAAGAAACACCCTCTGGAGGTACCGGTCCCTCCCCTGCGACTGCGCAGGGAGCCCCAGCAACCAGCCTGGACAAGACCCGTACCTGTCGGAGGGCTCAGCTCGGGCGTGACGAGTCTCGGCGCAGGAGCCCTGCCAATGTTCAAGTGCTTTGCAATTAACTTTCACAACAAACCAAAGCCTCAAGAGCTTTTAATCTCCAAATAAGTAGGAGATGTGGGTCCACGCCAGGGCTTTTGTGCCCTCATTTATCAACGACGAGGCGCTGATAAGGACCTCATTGCTTTTTGTCTGTTTGCAAGCACATCTGCACAATGGGAGCTCCGGTTACCTGCCTTCATTTTCACAGCAGGCTAACAAAGAAAGGCACAGTGTAGCTGTGCAACAGGTTAAAACACGGGGCACATTTGCTTAGCAGTTCAACCTCATGCAAATAAGCTTACAGGAAATGCTGAAGAGCAAAGATAAAAATTCCAGCACAGGTACCATCTGCAACAAAAAGCTCCTGGTTGTGCTGCTGTTCACCACCACAAAAATAAATTAAAAAATAAAAATATAAAAAGAAAAATACACACTCATGGGTTCATCAGAAAGTAGCTCATCTTCCCTGCTAGCCATCATATATGAGAGGTGAAATAACTAACAAAGCAAGTTCGTGCTTGCCTGAATAAACAGGCAGGAAGGAAGCTCTGCTGTGTGCAGATCCCAACCCAACAGGATAACACACCAGCAACGGCTCCTCATTAGGATTCTTTGCTGGCGATGGCACTTGTCATAGACAGACACTGTACTCGTGTTTACGGAGTTCAGCGCCTGACCAGCACCTCATCATGATAACACTTTTAATAACACCCAGAACAACTCGCCTGTGAATAACACGGCTCTCTTGCACGCCCCTCCTCTGTTATGAAATGGAGATGCCTGCAGCAGCACACGAGCACGCATGCTGTCTGCTGCTTTACCCAGCAATGTTTTGGCTAAAATTCAGAAAGAATTGGCTGTATATTACCCAGGACAATATTTACCCAGCTCGAATGTGAACACACTGATAAAATACGGTGTTTTGCATAGCACTTTTACTAGAATCTACGGGCTCTGTTCTACTCTGGACAGGCTCCCGTAACTCCCCAACATTGATGGGAGCTGTGCTCACCTGTGCGGAGGCAGAAATGGACTTTTTGGTACTGCATACATATTGAAAAGGGCTCTGGCCCGGTACGGCCGGGTGCCTGCAAAAGCCACAGGATGAGGTGATGAGTTACAGGCGGGCAGCTGACACCCTCCTTGATTTAGTTCGAGTCTCAGCCGTAGCATCTGTGGTACCCTATGCCTCCGCTCTCCACCCTTGATCCCTAATAGACTGGAATAAAGGAAAATCCTTGCGCTTTTATGCTATATTCAAAGTTCTGAGCTGGTTTATGTTCCTTACCGTGTTTTACTCATTTTCAACAGAACAAATGATGAAAACTTTTTGGCCATGTTAATTACCAACTTAATACTGCTCTCCTAGTGACATATACACAGATTTACAATGAGATCAGAGCAGTTCTGCTAATCAGGGATAAACCTAGTATACTATAGAGGGTTATACTTTTTTATTAGTCTTTCTTGTTGGTCTAATTAATGGTATTACCCTCTGAACTGTGTACACACACTTAAAGAAATCCAAGATATGCTGAAAACACGCCCCAGAGGAACCAGAGTACGTTTAATAATTTCCTACCGGTTATCTCCGGCACTATGTCCATTCATGCCATCCACTGGTAGCCAGCAATACCCAACTCATCCTTCTTAATCAAGACACTTGATTTTGGTAAGTGTCTTTGGCCATTGATATGAAAAAAACACATGAACAAATTTATCTTCAGAGCATCACTCCAATTTTTCCACTTCCCATCTCCTCACCAGATTGTCAAAAAGATATCAACACTCAGTTGCTGATTCAAGTCCAGGAAAAATGCAAAACATTGCTGCAAAATAAGCTTGTACTTGCATCGGCAATAATGACCAAAAATAAATTAGCAAATGAGAGCTACCTCGCAAAAACTGCAGTTAAGCAAAATATCCCCCAGTTTGGAGTCTTTATGTACAGCTGCAAATAAAAGGAACCAGCATAAATCACAGCAAGTCTTCAACACTCGGATAATTTTCCTTCTCCAAGAGAACCCAAAAGCTCAGCTGCTCCCTGCTTGGAATGTTGGATCAGAGGATCCAACACCAGCATTTTTGAAGACATCTGGGTGACTTCAAGCACCCAGCCCAAGATGATGCTGGTTCCTGCAGTGGGTATCTACCAACCCAACAGCCAAAGCCCCTTATGCGTGTCCTGACCAAGAGGCAGGTCCCTGCAACCACACGGGTGCCAAAATACCTCACCAGACCTTTCAGCCCCACTGGCTTGGCTCACGCCGTGGCAGAGAACTCTATCAGGTCACCCACATTCTCACAGAGCTGGCAACCATCTCCGGGTGTAAGGATGGCACCAAGGAGTGGAAACAACCCTTCAAAATTAAGGGAAATGAACCTTAGTGGTGGCACCAAATCCCATGTGTCCAAGAACCAGGTATATTGGCATGTTAATAAAGGCCCTGAAATAGGCTGCAGTCCTGCAAATCTATATCCAAACACTGCTCCCAAAGCCATCCACGAAGGGTCTCTCACCAGCGAGGACTTGATTTCTACCTACACAATACTCGCCTCCACTGGAAAACGTGACCATGCAAAGCCAGGTTTGACTAAACTTCGTGATGAGGTCAAAGGTGTGCGTGCTGACATCATGGTATCGACAGGCTGTCACCTGCACACCAGCCAGCTCTGCTCATTTGATATTATCTGGATCATTTAATGCTGCCAACAAGCGGAGTTCATGCATTATCTGCATATGGGGTTTTAATCCTGCAGGGTGGTCATTACCATGTTATTGTTGGACTAGTTAACAGGCAGAGGTCTCATGGCTTTTTTATGCATGCTTCCCCCACCACAAAGTAAAACAAATATAAAATGATCACAACCATACATACAGATTTAGCATCAGGCTGTTTCCAGGAGCTACAGACGCTCTGGTGCGCAGCAGTCCAACCCCAGCAGCGCAGGGAGCACTACAGTCCACAAACCACAACAGCATCAAATAAACCTCAGCCCAGGATAATATGGTTCCATTTAAATGAAAAAGAAAAGAATCTTTAAGGAACCTACAAGGTATTCAAAGCTATTTAGTAAGGTGTTTTCCATTAATCTTGCCGTATGTGTAATGCTGAATCAAAGATGTTCTGCCACTGCAGAGCAAACATGCCCATTGGAGGAATTACACCCAAAGTGAAACTGGTCCCTAACGAATGCACTCTGAAACCACAGTGATGTAGAAGATATGTTAAATTAGATCATTTACAAAATACCCTGGAAATGATGCATGTCCAAGGAGGAACAGCACATAAAAAAAGTTCTCTGCAAAAGTGGCAAAGATGCAAAGTACTTTTCGAAGCTTTGTTCTGCCTGAAAGCAACAATAAATTGTACTCGGAGCATCCTCAGCAGCTGCTGACGACCTGCCTGGAGGCTGCACACCTTGCCCCAGGGAACGACGGCCGCTGCAGACCTTTATGCAACTCCAGCAAGACTTTAGCAGCTTGCAAGCAACTTCTGGGAGCTCAAGTCCCAGAGCTGGACCAAAGCCACATAATGCCATGGGCAGGAGAACAGAGGCAAGTAGGGCAAGGTGGCAGCTCATACCCCCTGTTCCAGCATGCCCCATTAACCCCTTTCTCTCTCTCTGAAGACCGCTCATTCAGCAGCTCCTGAACTGGGGCAGACAGTGCTGGGCACCATGTAGGGGACATCCCCAGGAGGAGATGCTCGGGAGCGGCCAGTGGAGAGCCGCTCAGCTGCCTTCTGTTCCCAGGCTCGTCCCCACCACCACCACCACCTCTCCCGGTGGCTCCAACAACTGACCAAAAGCATCCGTGTATAAAAGCACCAGGACTCCAGGGCTTTGCAGGAATCCACCCTGAAGCCGACACTCAAGAACTGCCCAGTGTAAAAATTAATAAAGCCTGCAGCATTTTTTCTTATGCTACTCCAAAATATGCCTTCATGGCATTAAATACAGCCTTTTTGCTAAATAGGTGGCCCTTCTTCAGTTTCTCAGGCACACGCCACTATGAGCTTTTTATTTTGATGGCTTTTCCCACAGGAGCTGCACAGCTTTCAGCCCCGCCAACTCCTGCTACTTTTCATGCAAATTTAGTAACTCCTTTCATCAGGCCTCTTGCCCCAAACAGTCAGTTTTGGGCCTCTCTCCACCATGAATGGAGATCATGCAGGAAACCCAAGCTCATTTGAACAAAACCCTACAAGGCTTTAAAACAAGCTCCGTTCTCAAGTATGACAACAACGATCTTTGCAGATTCAATTACATGATACAAATGCAGCGGGGAGCACGCCATGTCTCCACCTGAAGTGGTTCCCTCTCTCCTGCCTGAGCCATCACTTTGGCAGGGAAGAAATAATGACAAATTTGGGCAAAGCCATTTAACAGCTCTGGATACACTAGAGGTGATATAAAAGTCCAAGGAATTAACGTTAAGAACCTGCAGGTGGATAAAACGACAGGTTTTGCCCAAGCAGATAATGCAATAATTGACAAACACAAAAGCAAATAATTGGGTGTGTTTTAGGCTAGAAAAAACAATACTGAACACACACAGGGAGAGAGTATTTTGCCATCACCGGACGAGGAATCTGTTTTCTGAACATGCTGCTGTCACACAAAATGACGTTGTTCACCTCCAAGGGAGCACCCAACGCCCAACGAGTAAACCAGAGCTGGGCTCTGCTCTTCCTTGCACCCTCAGTGAGGGGTCACTCCAGAGAAGCGCTGCAGATATCCATGGCTCCGAGCTGAAAACTGATCCCCCAAGGTCTTCTCCAGCAGCACTGTTGTGCCCAGACCCCATGCAGCAGGCTGTGATGGCTCTGCCAAAACATGCTGTGCCCTCCTGGCTTTCACATCAGAGGGCAGCTGCTATTCAATATTCAAAATGCAGTAGTATTTGGAGATTTTTCCAACCAAAAATCCCAATATAGTCCACTAAAACCTTTACAGCAGTCCTTTAGGTTTCTTCTAAGATGTTCTTCTTTCCCCTCTGCAACTTGAGAGCATCTAGACCATCTAAATCCAGACATAAAGGTAAGTTCCTCAAATTAATTCACTTTGCTTTCCACCCCTTAAACAGCACATCTCCCTGAAAAACAGGCAAACACTTCCCACGCTTGTGCACCTACAGCAAATTTCATCCCGCAACAGTATCTTACAGCAATCAGAAATATCCTGGAAAAACCACCGCTTTATGATGGGAGGGCAGAGACTGCTCAAACCAGCCCGAGTACCACATGCAGAATCCTACAAAGACCTTTTAACACATCCCTGAAGGGTATGCAACCCTCTCGTGCGTACCTAAAAAAGAACAAAACACCAAACTAAGCATTTTAGGATATTCTGATGTTAAAATGGAGCAAGGGAAGCTGTTACTTCAGGCAATTAGCCTGCTGCACGAATACTGCGCTGACCCAGTCCTGGGCTTCCCATTCAGCCCATCAGTAACCCCACGCTATTTTTCCCAGTTAGTTTCCAGAGGAGGATGACGGACAGTTTGCTTAAAAATAACGGGCTGGAGCAGAAGCGTGTGGGTACACTGCCAGCCCTCATCTATCATCATCTCTGTACTTCAATGGCGTGCATGCTTGCATGCATTCACGATTGGAAAACCCTCCCGTTGTAAGGTGGCCAAGGGATTTGGTTGGCAACTTAATGTACTGGGTAGCGCATGTTGTTACTATCAGAAAGGCATATTCACTTCTGCAAATCCCACGTTTTTATAAGAATTAGAAGGCAAATGAAAATAGGGACTCCAAGTCTCAGAGAGGCTCTTGGCTACAAGCCCCAAACATTGCCAATGGCCTCAATCTGATGGAGCAGAGGCACAAGCCCTGTTTCTTCATCTCTGCAAAAAACTACTTCTCCACAGCAATGTCAGCTCTCCAGGTTTGATTGCTGTTGCAAAAAGGAGTCACAGAAAAACCTGAAGATAGGCATCAGCACAGCATTGTGCTCGCCTTCTTTCTTTACATCCCACATATCATACGTATTCACACCAAATACTATTTTCCATCCCCCTCAGCACATGCTATTTCCCAGAGAAAGGAGACTAACTCCCCACTGAGGGAGGACGCACACTCTCACGAGAGAGGAGGTGATGGAGAGGGTTTGGGATTCTCCTCTGGATGCCACCCAGCGAAGCGGGACAATAAAGCAGAGATTGCACGGGAGAGGAGCGTGTCCCTGGGGATGGCAGCAGCAAAGGCTGCAAAGCACCGGCTCCCCCATCAGATAACCCCGAAGGTTCAGCTCCCAGATGCAGCCGGTAAAACCTGTGAAATTTTCATTTAGATGGAGAAGTGGCATGAAAAGGTACGAGGCAGAATGACTCTGTAAGGACTGAGAAGGGCAAGAAATGGATTTATGGATGCCCTCAGAAGAGATGCTCCTTCCAGAAAAAAAGTTTGCAGGAGCAGCAAGAGACATGGACAATTCTCCAGGAGTGGGATGCAGCCCAGCCCCGGACCACAACACAATAGAGCATCACTCAGTCCCTTTTCCTTCTTCAATGATGAGGCTGACCACGGCACCACACTCCCCTTCATCTTTTTGTGGTCATCTTTGTTCTTTTCCCATCATCTGAGCAATCCAAAAGCTAACTCGAGCCACAGCGCTGCATGTACTTAAAACCTGCAGCTGACCACACATCTGAAAAGAAAAACTCGAGACCTTTTTTGCATTTCTTACAGCAAACACAGCCCTGCCTGCTGCAGCCCGCACAGGCATTGGAAATCCTGACAAAAGCGAATTTCTCAGCAGGTACTCTGTGCATAAACACAGCTCTCCACTGCAAGCGCACCTTCTGCCCTCATAGGCAGAGATCTTTGCAATTTAGCGTGTTTTGGACACAGACACGCCACCTCATCAGGCACAGCCAAAAACAGAAACCTGCCCCAAAACTACCCACACCGAGTCTAGCTGGCAGCTGGGAGCAGCCAGCCGGCATCGCACACGGCCAGCTCAGCCCCGATCCTGGCGGCTCCTTGCAGGGATCTGGGGAAGGAGATGACTAACAAGATTAGAGAAATAAGCAATTTATCAGATTACTGAAGCCATGAAGCCGGAGTCCGGCTGAGGGGCACCGGGGTGTCAGGATGTCCCCGGGAGCTGCTGTCTCTGGCCAGTGTCACACTCAATCATAATCAATACGTCTGCAAAGTTGTTCTTACCCAGCGACGCATTGTCCTCCTATAAAGCCTCTGTTGTCTTAGGTCCCCTTAGTTCACAGTCTGTCACCATCACTCAGCCTCAGCCTCTCACCCTGGCGGAGGTACCCCCAAACCCTGGCACCCCCAAGCCTCCAGTTACCCACCTCAGCCAGGGATGCGTGAGCAAAACTTTGGGAAGAGCTTTTGCCCCTCTCTGCAACTCCTGCAAACAAAGTGACCATGAAAAAGATTTCAGCCAATGCTTTCAAAAGCGGTTATTCAATGTCTGTTCTGGTGGGACAGCTCAGACCTGCCTTTTTTTTTTTTTTGAAAAGAGATAAACCCGTGCTATCTCTTCCATCACACAATACACATCTCCAAACATCAAAATACGTATTTGTCTAGCTTGAGGTCTTCAAACCTATTGCTTCCGCAAAATCCATCTCAATACCTGAAAGCATCAGCCATGAAGACTTGTGCAAAATCATACAGCAAAAGAAAGCAGGAATAGATTACAAATCTGCCAGTGGCAAGGAGCAACTCCCTGAGCCTTCGGCCTCCCATGGGTGAGGACATATCCTGAAAAATTAGGCCTCTGGATGACCAGTTCCCCAGGGTTTTGCGTGCAGACACAACCGCAGCCTGGCTCCGCACGCCGCGCCGCATTACGAGCACACCGGTTCTGCAAGCTGCTGCGTCAGTACCAAAGGCTCTTATCTCACGCTTCGCTGTCAACAAGAAATTATGAGAATTGAATTTTAATAAGCTGGAGACTGAAGCTTTGCTATCTAACATGCTAGCGCTGAAGTTTAGTGCCTGATTTATCGAGATGTACTCATCTCCTTGCACCAAACAGGGCCGGACCAGGGACCACTCGAGGAAAGACATTTGCCCTCAAAGGCTGGGCAATGAGCCTCCCCAGCTGCAAAGCCTCTTTTGGCAGCTCAGAGAGTTTCATACTAAGGATGCAGATTTGTCTGCATCACCTGGCCCTGCTGCCAGAGAACACCGAGTTTATTAATTTATCTGGAGTAATGAAGAATAAGCAATAGGAGGAAAGGCTGTCCTTTTGGAGGATGCCCAGCCCCAGCAGTGATTATTTGAGAGTGCCCAAATCCAATAGACAAAACTGTCCTTAATCTTCCCCACGTTTAAGACCAGGACCTGTTTATACCTCCCTCTCCCCGTCTGCAATTCTAACACCAAAATGTCTTCACAAGTATGCTACAACCCAGGGAGTCAGAAACCCTGGATTAAGTCCTTCTTCGACTTCAGAGTTTACTTGAGCCTACTCATCCTCAGGAGCTTCATTGAAACCCCCCTGGACAGGCCCTAAAGGAATGATAATCTAAATATTATGCTAACCATGCCAGATGAGGTTTCTGAATAAGAAAACTCCAGAAAGGATATTTTAAATTAACATCTTCAAAGACTAAGATGTAACAGGGACCTAAAGTGCTATCTGCAGCCAGTTCCTCGCATCTAAAACAACTATGTGAGTATTACTATGCACAAATATATTTCCCAGTGCCTGCAGTCATTTCAGAGCATGAAACTAATTGCTCCCTCACTCCACGAACTATGCAGAACAGAGGCAAATAATGCAGGAAATTATTAGAAAGAGTAATAGTACAGCAAGACCTTGATCTTACTATAAGCTTGGTGTGAAAATGCTCCTGATACCCAACTGGACAGCAGTATTCAAATTCCTCAGGTTCCTTTACAGTATCAGCTCTCAAGCTCTGGAAGAACAAACAGCAAGGAAGATTTCTGAAAAGATTAAAATGGTACATTTTCAACAGCCTGAGATGATTACTCCCAAAGTAGTAACAGCACAGAGCACAGAGGTAACTGATTGCCTCCTGGGCAAAAGTCAAAGTCCTTGCATCGTAGCTATGAAAGTGTACAGAGATCAAAGAAAAAGAGAAAACTCTATTTTAGGCTGTCATGAGCATAAAGGTCCTCCTGGCCCTTTGGCATCACCAACTACCAAGACACAACTGAAATCTTTCTTATGCTGCATATGCCAGAGATCACTGTGCAGCAAGGAGGACAAATCCTTTATTCTAGGAGCAGGGTGCAGCTCTTGCTCCCTTCCCAGCTGAATTTTGGCAGCGTCCGTGCAACCACCACCATGCCCGCCATCGCACCGCTGCTCCATGCAACGCAAGCTGGGACACAGTGACCACCCCGTGTCACTGACGCTCTGAAATAGGAAGCGAGAAGCCAAATGCTGAGCAGGATATTTATTAATAACACTTAGCTATTGAGTGCGCTTTACATCTTCGAGCACTTTGCCACCATTAATTAATTAAGGTGTTTTCCATTTAACGCTGGGAGGAGACTAAAGCAAAAACATGAGGCTAAGCAGACCGACCGCCTGATTCAGCACGGCGAGTCCTTGCACCCAAACTTTGGATTTCCCCACAGCGACTGTTTACTTAAACTACTGAAAATAAAGGTGTAGATTCAGCAAATACCCTAAGCCAAAAGCCCAGAGGTGCAGCCAGCATGAGCAGGGGCCACAGTTGACCGCGAAGCTGCAATGGCACTTGCTGCGATGCTCTGCCTGCTCACCTGCATCCCCTGCATTGTCACCAGCATTCCACCCCGCCGCTGCAGCCTCACCCGGACCACAGGGCACAGGCACACCTTTTGCTAGCAATTAATTCAACCAATACTAATTCAAATGAGAATTCAAACATGAGGGTGCTGACACACGGCTCCAGTGATGTTCCCGAGAGCTGCCTGTAATTGCTGCGCTAAGAACCGGGGACATGAAGTATTGATTTCCACCCTGATCGGCATCCAGATTTACACGGAGGCTGCAGCCAAAATACTTCTTGCAGCAAACTCTCCGTTTAAAAACGACTGTCAGGCTTGAGAGGTTCGAATGATTAACGCTCACGCTAAGGACTGTAACAATACACAAGTTTCATTCCTACCTACCTACGCACACCCACCCTCCAGTCCCGCTCTCCCTTTTCACGGGATTCTTCCAGTTTTGTTTTAAATTATGTAAAACAGGTCCTTGAAGTGTACCTTGCCACTGCAAAAATAGCGCATTATAGCAGAGAAAAGTCTCAGTGCGCACAAAAGGGGCAGAGTTATTACCTCGAGCTGTCTCAAGCTGCACCATAATTATACAAATAACACATTTCACAAACTCAGTATTAATTACTGACTGAGCATGGCACGGAGGCACACATTTACCTCCTTTCACGTGACTTGGGACTGACCTGGAGTACCTGCCTGCAGCAATGAGATCACCGAGCTCCTTCCTTCCCACGACAAGCAGAGGAACCTGATGATTCTGCCACGTGCTTCTCGGCCAGGACCAAAGCAGATTGCCGCCACAAAGCCATCGGCCACCCGAGCACCACCAGCACATCCCACATTTGCACTTGCAGGTAAGCGGCTACCCACCCAATCCACCAGCCTCCTGCCCTCCTTTAGCGTATCTGCATAAATCAAACAGCTTGGCAACCCTCCTACTTATAAGACACACGACAGCAGAGCTATTCAGAGATACCCGATGTCGTCTCAAAAACCTCGAGGAAAAGCATAAGGCTCGCTACAGATATCTTGGGCCTGCCTAGACAAACACAGAGTGCTGTAGGAGAGCATTTATGGCAGTATATAAACAATAGTACAAAACTTTGGGAGGAAACCCAAAACAGAGAGTGAATCTAATCAGTGGGTTTTGCAGAGACCAAGTACTCTCCCCCTTCTCCTCAATAAGCACGACAAACGCAATACGCTTCAGATGCAATTCTACACTTAACTGATGGGCTTCTGTTACACCACCAGTGCTACAGGGCTGGTTATATCACATATTAAATAATAGCCTCTTAAACTCGTGGGGAAGGAAAAACAACGCATCTACTGCTACAAGGCCATGGAGTCACACCTTGTAGGGAAGCGTCCTCTCTCCTAGCTCCTAGATATCAGCATGCTGAGCCAAATCTGCCAGCTTAAAGAGTGGGAAGATGGAAAGAACCCTCCAACAACTTCAGCAGCCGCTGAAGGTACCGCTCTCGCACCCAGCCACAGACAGGACCGCCCTTAGCCACCGGCCACAGGGACCCCATGATTCCAAAGCACATGTAATTATAGTTATTAAGCAAAAACACACACACTTTGGGGAACAGAGCACATTTCTTCAGCACCATTACAGCGTACCGACAGTAAAGGAACCCAAAGAGAAGTTTTTCCATCACTCAACAGATTAAAAAACAAAAAAGAAACCCTGACCCTTGGAGAACCACACACACATCCCTCCCTTGCCAGGGTACACTGCGGGAACAAAGGCACTGCCCCTCTGCAAAAACACACACGGCTCTCCAAAAGCCTCCTGGAGAGGAAGCGAAACAAAACGCAGAGCACACCCACAAAAACAGGTGTGTGCATGAGCAGCCAAAGGATTTTACCTGCTTTTCTAGCTAGAAGGCTGCGTTTCCACACTCACACTGATGCCCTCTGCAGCACATCACCAGCTGCATTCCTGATCCCCCGGCTTTGGCGGGGGAAGATGAAGGCATCCTCCTTCTGCCCTTTCAGCAGATTTTTATAAAAGAAAGCGCCTCAGTAGCCTGGATGTGGTATGCAGCAGGGTCCAGTTCAGATTATACTCACAGGCACCTATGCATATCAGTTCCGAAAAGACCTGAGCGCACGCATAACTTCACTCCCCACGTACCCGCAGCTACTGGGAAGCTCTGCTGGGTCCAGCTCCTGCCGCACAGCAAACCCACCTAATGATGGATTAACTTTGTTTAACGGGTGGAATACCACACTCCACACCCCCGGCTACCAAAACAGCAAAACACAACAAGCTGAATGGAACAAATCCACAAATTAATCCCTCTAAATCAATTTGCATTAATGCCACAAACAACAAAACACCCGGCGGTGCAACAGCAGCCTGCCGGGAGCAGCGATGCCCACCGAGAGCTACCTTTAAAAAGCTACAGCTTAACCCAAACCAAAACGCAACTGTTAAAGAATGCCCGACCACCATACCAAGAGATGGTCACAGTAAATAAGTAACAAGTACATAGCAGCCACTGACATTTTTATCGCTCAGGTGTAAATTCAGTTATCGGGAAAGGGGAGGGCTTGTGCTGTTTTTGCTCGGACACCGAGGCTGCTCCAGGGTGAACTGTCATGCAAGCCTGCAATTACTTAGTAAATATATATATAATTGTATTTAAGTGTTTATAAAGTACCAGTGATGGCAGCACTACTTTGCTTAGTAGCAGACAGTGAATTTCAGCCAGGCGAGAGCCAGACCCCACCAAGAGCGCTGCAGAAACAATTTGGACCCCGTTCGTTAACCTTCATGCAAAGCCAAGAGCAGAAATCACTTCCCACTCCCCCTGCGCTCCGTCTTCCGCGCTCGGCCTCCGCCGCTCCAGCACCCAGGCCTGGTGACAACTTTTTAGGGGTTTAAGGGCAGGGGGAGGGGGGTGTATGCATTGCACAGGGGCTGTGCAAAGCCTTTTGCCTCCGACTTGGTAAAAGGCATGCCTTGGGTATGGGCCCTCTGGGGGGGGGGGGGTCCCTACAGCCCTGCAGGACACCGAGCTCTCCGAGGCGGCCGGTTCGCCCCCCCCCCCCCCGCCCCGGGGTCCGCCCTCCGCCCCGGGCCGGGCCGAGCCCCGGGGCCGCCGGCAGCGGCGGGGCCGGAGCGGCCGGATCGCGGCTGTAACATGGCTGCTTTCCTACCGAATTACGAAACCGGTTATGGGAGCCGGGGTACCGGGGGGGAGCCGGCGGGCAGGGCCGGGGGGCAGCGGCCGGGCGAGCGAAGCCGCGCGCTGGGGATTGGGAAGAGGAGGGGGCGTGGGGGGGGGGGGGGTCCCTCCTCGGGCCGGGGGTGCTGGAGCCGGAGGAGATGCAATAAGTAGCAGGGAATTAGAATCCTGCTGGAAATCAAAGGGGGAATCCGCAACCGGCGGGTGGAGCCGGGTCCCGACGGGACGCGCCGGCTTCGCCCCCCCCCCGCACCCCCCGGGAGAACACAAATAATGAAAACCAACAGGGACCGCGGGCGCTCCGCAGGTCGCCCCCCCGGCGGCGGCACCCACCTTGCGCGCTGTGCGGGCCGTGCTCCATGGCCGGGTCGCTGCCCAGCTCGGCCAGGCGGCGGCCGGTGGCGGCCAGCTCGGCGCGCAGCGCCGTCACCTCCTGGCCCGCCGCCTGCAGCGCCCCGTCGATGCGCAGCGCCAGCTGCTTGTTGTCGTCCATCATGTGCAGGATTTTGGCCTGGGGGAGGGAGGAAGAGGAGGAGAGAGGTGAGAGAGCGGGAGCGGCGTGCGCCGCCGCGGGGCGGGGGGCTGCCTGAGGGGGAGCCGCGCGAGGGCGAGGGGGCGGGGCGAGGCGAGGGGGCGGGGCGAGGGGAGGCCCGAGGGGGGTGCGGTGGGGAGGGGGCTGCGAGCGGCGTGCGGGGGGGGGGGGGGGGGGGCGCTGAAGGGGAGGGGGCTGCGAGCGGCGTGCGAGGGGGGGGCAAAAGGAGGGGGGGGTGCTGAAGGGGAGGGGGCTGCAAGCGGCGTGCAAAGTGGAGGGGTGTCTGTGCAACGGGGGGGGGGCGCGGAAAAGGGGGGGTCTGCAAGCGGTGTGCGAGGGGGGGCAAAAGGGGAAGGGGGGGCAAAAGGAGAGGGGGGTGCCGAAGGGGAGGGGGCTGCAAGCGGCGTGCAGAGGGGGGTGCCGAAGGGGAGGGGGGGGTGCCGAAGGGGAGGGGGGGCTGCAAGCGGCGTGCAAAGTGGAGGGGTGTCTGTGCAACGGGGGGGGGGGCGCGAAAGGGGGGGGTCTGCAAGCGGTGTGCGAGGGGGGGCAAAAGGGGAAGGGGGGGCAAAAGGAGAGGTGGGTGCCGAAGGGGAGGGGGCTGCAAGCGGCGTGCAGAGGGGGGTGCCGAAGGGGAGGGGGGGGTGCCGAAGGGGAGGGGGGGGTGCCGAAGGGGAGGGGGGGCTGCAATCGGCGTGCAGAGGGGAGGGGGGGTGTTGTGCGAGGGGGGCTCTGCAAGCGGCGTGCAAAGTGGAGGGGTGTCTGTGCAAGGGGGGGGGCGCGAAGGGGGGGGTCTGCAAGCGGTGTGCGAGGGGGGGCAAAAGGGGAAGGGGGGGCAAAAGGAGAGGGGGGTGCCGAAGGGGAGGGGGGCTGCGCGAGGGGGGGCTGCAAGCGGCGTGCGGGGGGGGGTGGGTATTGTACGAGGGAGGCTCTGCAAGCGGCGTGCAAAGTGGAGGGGTGTCTGTGCAACGGGGGGGGGGCGTGCGGGGGGGGTGCAAAGGGGAGGGGGCTGTGCGAGTGGGGAAGAGGTCGTGCGGGGGGGGGGGGATGCCCCCTACCTGTTGTCCCCCCCCAAACAGCCCTGGCAGGGCCGTGACGGAGACGAACGCGGCTCGGCCCAGGGCATCCGCGGTGCTCAGCGCCTGCTGCGGGGGGGGGGGGGGGGTGTCCCTGCGGGGGGGGGCGAGCAAGGGGGGGCGGGCAGCCTTGCAAAGCCACGGCAGCGCTGCATTTATAGCGAGACACACACACACACCCCCACCCCACCCCGCCCGGGAAGTTTGGTGCGGGTGCGGTGGGTGCTGCAGTGCCCGCAGCTAGCCGCGGTGTGCTGAAAATCCCACTAATTAAGTGCCTTTCTGCTAATTGGGCTCAGGTTCACCCTGGTGCGTAGGTATAGCCAAAAGCTGCGTGCAGCAGGTAGAGGTAAAATGGACTCCAAAATTCCCCCTGGAAGGATTTTGGGGGGAAAGAGCAACCCGTATGCTCTCACTGCTGTAGCGATGGTTAATGTGAGAATCCTTATGCTGGCGGTTCATGTGGCACGAACCCAGGGTGAAAAATCAAGAATTATTTGGTATCATCGCTGGCGACTGCTAGAGGGAGCGCTGATGTTTCCCTGCGCCTTATCAATGCCTCGGAGGGATCCACTTGCGTGCTTGCCAGGGCCTGGGCTGCAGCAAGCCTGCAGAGCTGCGATCCTCCCCAAGGCAGCCGTGCAGGCAGGCTTCATCCCCACCGAAATCAAACGGTGCCGCTCTGCGAACCGCGGCCTGCACGGCTGCGCCTCCCTGAACCGTCCCTGCTCCTGAAAGCTGCGGGCAGCAGCACTGCCTGTTTTCACCTGAGCCACGTGCGGCTTTAAAAGTTCACAAATGGGTTTAGGAGCTGGGCAGGAGCCCCCCACGGCGGCAGGGTGGGAGCCTGCGGGGTCCTGCGGAAATGTGAGTGGGTGCGGGAAGCGCAGCAGGGAGCCGGGGCTGGCAAGGAAGGGCTCTTGCCGAGGGAAAAGCCGGAGAAAATCACAACCCTTAAGGAAAGAGGGAGAAACAGTCCTGCCTGTGTCTGTACAATTTGCTAAATCCTCTGATGTCTGCGTTAACTCAGGCTTTTCACTGACCAACCTGAGAATTCGGGGCATTTCCCTGAACTTCAGGATGCTCCTTCTGCATCACCGCTGGCACTGCAGAGACCTTAGCCAAAAGGCGGTAAAAACGATAAAAAAAGTGCTTCCCTTCTCAGAGAGCTGCAAAGATGACTCTGGGAGAGGCTTGACATGAGATAAAGCAGAAGCACGTCACTGTCCCGTGCAGTGGCGGTCCCTGGGGAGCGCTGGGATGCGGCCCTGCAGAAGCAGAGGGGTCTGGCATGCCTTGTCCCCAGGCAGCTTTTAGGAACAGAAATCCGGCGAATCTGTCATGTCAGTGTGCTGAAAAACAACACTAAGATCGGCCTGGGTCCCCCAGAACCTCAGATCTGATCTGGATCGTGCATACTGCCAGCTCTCTAAGAGTGAAAAGGACTGAGTCCTTGTCGAGCGGCATCTAGACCTTGTAATCTGTAACAGGATTTTGTAAAACAAAGAAAATCCAGTATTCAGATAATTAGTACAGTGGCTTTTTCCAGGGAAAGGTTTTTTTTGAGTGAGAGTTTCCAGCAGTGTTTGCAACCCAACCACTTGCGCTGGGCCAGGCACTTGGAGTATTGGTGGAAAGGGCTCTTTTCCTTAATGAATTCCCAAAAGGTGGACAAACAACCCACAAGGAGAATAAATGCAATTTTTGAAATTCTTTCTTCATCATCTATGCAGCCATCCTTGAACAAGATAAAATTCTTTAAGTATATGTGGAAACTGAATTCTAATCAAGATAAATGCCCGGTTTTGTGCCTTATTTGCATGAGTATTTGCTGCAAACTGTGCTTGCAAATGAGGGAATTAGGTATGTAACCAGATAACCTGAATGTGCAATTGCAGTGCCATATATGCAAAACTTAGTCATTGCGCTTGAATAAAACGTAAGCTTCAGCAGAAAGGAACTCGGCTTTAAAGTGCAGACACATTATTTTTATCATAAAAAAATCAGGTTAAAGCTGATTTGAGCCTTCCAAGAACACATTCAGCTCCTGAAGCAAAGTCCAAATTATGCTTCGTACTCAATCTAACCTTAATAATAGACTAGTTGAGTTGCTGTACTGGCAGTGCCGGAATCTTTTTAATTTACCGATGCAAGAAAATTTCTACATTAGCACATGTGCTATTTAAAAATATGTTCCTTAACCTTGGCTGTGGACTCAGCCATAAATTAGTAACCTCACTTTAAAAAATCTTCCTTATTACTTTAAGTCCTTTTGAGATTCCCCTGAAGATATCTTGAAAGATTTTTCTCCCCGTACCTCCTCCTGCCCTTACTAGGGAACAGCTGAGTCCATTTAAAATTGATTTCGATCTCTCAAAGCAGGATTTGATTTCTCCGAGCTTCCGCCTGGAAAGAGCACGCAATGTCACCGCAATCCTGAGATATCGGCTGGCAGAGCTCGAGCCCGGCAGAAGGCGATTGGTGCAGACACGAGCATGGGGCAGCAAAGGGATTTCCAGCATGAGGGTGGCTGATGTTTGCTGGCCACCTGCAATTAAAGCGGCGCGACGTACCCCACGGTATTGCTGCCCCGGGTCTGCAGCGATGCTGGCTCTCCATCCCGCACCCTGTGCCGCGTATGCACGCCCCTACACATTCCCAACCCAAAATCTCCCTGCACTGTGACCCCGGTTCTGAGATAAGGGTAACCCAGCAAGCTGCAGAAAGGTCCCAATGATTGCTCCGGCAGCAAAGCTGTCTTCAAGAAGGAAGGATTAAAAATATCGCCAGGGTGTGCATTCAAAGTGCGGTACCTGAGGAGTGTTTTGGGTTGTGCTGACTCCCATTCGGAAGGCCAAGACTTTGCTGAAATCCTCAAAATTGGGGTGAAATGAAGAGTTAGGAAACAAATTGGGCCTCGTTCCCTTTCTCGTGTTAGTTTTGAATTAACAAAAACTTAGATGAAAAGCTAATTAAATCACCAAAATTAGGAACGCATTATTTCCCAAAATTGCTTTGCCTTTTTTTTTTTTTTTTTTTTTTTTTTTAATTCCAGCTTTTACCAGGAGCTTGACAGCTATGCAGCAAGTCCGTGTCCCTAGGGATGGGAGTCCCTGGCCACGCAGATGAGGCACAGAGGGGTTGGGAGTTTCTCCTTAGGACACGCAGCAAGTCTCAAGTCTCCATTCAGCCTACACTCAGCATCTTTTCAGGCAGGGCAAGGGTAGCCTTGAAAACCTGAAAAAAGCCCTCAATTTTGGGCTAATAGTAGCATCACATGCAGGCAGGCTATTTCTCAAGAACATATAGATGGCATAAATGTGGATGGAGGAAGATTTGAGACTACTACCCATCCTGTTTGCTCTCTTTCCAGCCTAAGGAATGCAGTAGAGGAAATATGAGAAGGTTTAGGAGATGAAAAAGTGCTGAGTAGCACATGGGTACCATTCAGGCCTTCCAAACCTTTAATTTGCTATGCACATTACCACTTTTTATAGTTTAATATGTACAATATGCAAAGGAACCAGTTTAACTAAATGGGAAAAGCCTTTTGTGTTAAGGTTGAACGTAATCTAATATGGCCTTTTGACTTGATTCAATTAAATCCTTTCTTTTCCAATTAAATAATCAGCCAGAAGTTAATAAAAATGAATTTCGATGTGTCATCCTGCAGAATGATGACCTCTGAGATGGTGAAGGCTTATGTAAATTCTGCTGATCGCTTTTTATCTCCTTGTGCCTCACTTCTACCAAAAGAAATTGCCTTCTGTCCGTATATTTACATTGTTTTCTCATCTGCTCCATGTATCTCTGTTTGCAGTAACAATTCCCAGCTGAAAGGGCTGTAAGTATCACCAGCTTCTTTCAGCACATCCTCTACAACTGACCTTCCGCGACTGGAAAAAAGGTCGCCAAAGACGGGATTTTTGATCTGTGCCTCTATTTTGTTACAGCCTGGCACGCTGCAGTGCAAACAGCGGCAATTTGGCCCTTTCCAAATGTCACCAGCGGCATCTGTGTGGCCATTCATCAGCAAAGAAAAGCACACCAAGAAAATCCGGTCCAAGAGATGAACAAACTTCAGCAGCAATCACCAGAAAAAGCACAGCGTGCCCTGAGTTCAATAGTCTGTCGTAGCACATCTCTGCTAAGTAATTTCCATCCAAGTTACAATAGTTGCTAACATCTACAAGGGGTTTTTCTCCCCCTACAAAGGTCACATTTTTATTTGTGTATTTATAACTGCATTTGACCCCTCTTCTTGCTCTTAAAATACTAAGCACCAACTCTCTTCTTCCTCAGTTGGAGTACATAGCAGCATCTTAACACAAACCTTGCCAATGTGTTACTGCTCCGCGGTAGCTGAAATGCTAGTGCTTTAATTAATAAGTTATTGAAATGGGATTAAACAGAGCTAAGGACGGGCAGGTTAAAATTTGGGTGAATATTCTGTTTTTCCCCTGTATTGCTGCAGTGACACGTTTCCCCATCTCCGTTTCTGTGCGGGTGAAAAGGTCCTGGTAACCTTCCTGTGCTGCACATCCCTTGGGACCATGAAAACAAACCCATTAATGTTTATAAAGTGTCTTGGACTGGGGGAATTACATCACCGCGGCGAGATACAAGCTTAATGGATCAAAACAAACCCCAGATCCAAACCCCCCCAGCTTAGACACATCTCAGTTACCCAGCACAAACCTCGAGGAATCCCACTGAGAAGGGATAATTGAGAGAAAAATGTGATCCCAGAGATTTTTCTCCAGTAAACCCATTTTACGTTAATAGGAAGCAGATTTCTAGACCCCTTGCAAACAAATGACTTCCACAGCATATTTCACAGCTGAGCGCATCTATGGCACCAGCCTTTATATGCGGGTCTATTAAACCCAACATTTGTTTAATGAATTACAGCAATCCAATGAATCTGTGTACGTTCAGCCTGTATTTAAATGTTTATGGGGAAGACGTCAGCAGCCAGGTTTTCACAAGCAGGTATCGGTGTCAGTGATGAGCTCCAGCTGAAAGGTACCCAAAACTTTTAATGTTTTATGGTGTCCACTTTCTTGACTGTTGTGGGCAGTTGATTGTTGTCTGGTTTTATAAGACTGTAAGTGTAATTACCCAGGAGTTTCAGGGTCTCTGCTTAACATAAAACCGCTAGATTCAGTGCAAATTTGGGGGGGGGTTCTCCCCATTGATGAACCATGTGTGTCATCTGAGAGATATAAACTGTCGCACATCTCCCACCTGCCTGGGGTTCGTCCACGCAACTGAAAGGTGAATTAAGACATTAAAACTCACGCAGTCAAACACCGTTGACATGCTGCAGCTATTTCCAAGATTACTTCAATTTCACCTCACGGGTCAATACGTAAACCTTGACAAAAATCTAACTCTGGTCCACCCTCCTGTTTCAGTGTATCCCCTGCTGCAGACTATGCGTGAAGCGCTCCCTTTCATGGCATGTAGAAGCAACAGTGATGGTGGTGCTGTGATAATATTTAGCTTTCTTGGGTTGATACCTCTGCTTTGTGGTGGTCTCCAGCCCAGCTCTCCCCACCCGGAGCAGGTTTGCTGGGTTGTTCCTGCATAGGTGCTGTAGGTCTCATTAAGAGAAGGAGTGAGCCCCAAAGGTGCATCCACGTGAGCAGAGCTGCCTGGTCATACCTTGCTGCAAAAACTGTTTTCATTGTAGTTTGGGCTGAAATATCCCTAAGGAGCTGTTTTTAGCATTGACCAAGTGCAAAGTCACACTTGATCCGAAACGGTCCACAGCCGTTGCCCTCGGCCAGCCGCTCACCAGGAAAAGGATGCAGAAGGCTGCCCTGAGCTCCGGCACTGGCCCCTCCAGGCAGTTTCAGAGCTGAGCTGCCTGGCAGGGGCTGTGCTTGCTGCATGGGGGCTTGGTGGTGGCACAGTAAAGCACGGGACCTCTGGCAGCGGTGGGTGGGCAGAACACCAGCAAGTTGTGGAGACCCCCCAAGTGCAGCTGGGGATTACAAAATAGCTCAGTAGCATGCAGTGGGAATGCACTTGCAGAAGCAAGGAGAGCAAGCGTGGCCCCAGACGTGCACATGTGGTACCTTGGTACCACGCGCTTGGCAGCGGTGGTGAAGTCTGTGTGCTAGTTCTGTAAAACTGCTTGGATTTCACACATACCTGTCCATAAAGGAAGAGAGAAATAAGGAGCAAAGAGAAAACTTCAGGCAAAGTCTGTATGAAATGCCATTTCCCCATCCTTTCCCCATCGCAAATTAGAGGGGAAAAATGTAGTTAGGTTTTGCAAAACTGCAGGGGTGATTTCAGAGATCAGGAACCTACTGACTTACTAGAAGACATAATCTGTTCTCTTGGGAAGGGAAGAATGGGAAGTCCACAGAGACATTTGCTTTGCAGACCCGATTTACCAGCTGTTCAGACACTATTATAAGGATCGTATAAAAACTTAAATGAACAGGGAGTTTCTGAAGCACTTAGATAGCAGGATAATAAGTGCCATGAAAAAATCCTGTGATCAATCAGCAGACAAATATATACTTAAATTAGGTGTTAGTGGGACAGATGCAGGAAAGGTGATTACGGGTTGCCTCTGTGTTTCCTTTGGCAACAATGATGACACACTGGGGTGGGTCAACGTACCCTGTCATTAAGACAGCATCAGCATTCATCTGACAGTTTCTTTGTCCTGGGAAGTCACTGCCTATGAAGATTTGACATTAGAGAGACGCACGGTGAAATTCAGACACCTTTGAATTTTCATGACCCTCTAGATGCTTTAGCCTGGCAGATTACAGGCAGGATCACTGTCCTAAATTGGGCAGAGGCAGGAATAAACATTTGTACCCATCCATTTCAACTGTGGCAATAAATACCATTGGCAAAACCAGTGGAAGAACAGCCCTTTCCTCCCTCCCCAGCAAAGAAAACTAGAAACAGGGTCTGCAGGGCAGAGCACATGTGAAGAGCATCCTGGAAAAGGAATATGCTAGAGAGAAATGTAATTTTTGACTATAATATTTGTGAAGTAAGTAAAAGATAAGATCTCGAGTGTGGTTCAGGCCTCTAAAATAAGCGTAAGATTCCTACAGAAATTGAGAGCTCCATAGACTAAAGGAGAGGGGATTTAGCATGCACAGCGCACCTTCCCCATTGCCACCTGCCACCCAAGGTGCACATTAGCATCCACAAAATTCCCACAGGTGTTTTGGGGACCATACAGAGCAATCTAGACAAGAGCGAAACTTAATTTATTCTTAAAAGGCTACCCAAGGCAAAGCATCCTTCCTTTTCATTTCAAGTGAGACAAAGCATGCTCTGGTCATCATCCTCCCTTGTTTTGTTGGCGGCACCAACACAGGGGACACACCTAGTTTGAGGATCGCCCCACTGAAAAACCAGCTGCTTTTACAACAAAAGAGTGTGGCTGGGGAGCATGGAACAATAATACTAGCTTTTTTTTTTTTTTTCTTTTTTTCATTTTTTCAAGATGCTGCCAGCAGGGTGGACTAATCGTGTATTGCATAAGATTACAAACGTGTAATTACATTCCCCACTAAACTACGAAATCTCTAAAAATATACATAGGTAAAATTGCAGCATTGAGAAGGCAGCTGAAAAATGGGAGCAATATTCATACATTTACACATTGCATGATTTATAGTCATGTTTTAAGGCTTCAGTATGTATTTATTGATTGTATGCATTTGAGGTTTGGAGCGTATTGGTGCCCATCTCCTTAACTGTTCGTAATGCAGTTTGACTGGAGTCATCTACTCTGAAAAATAACACTTCTTCAGGACTGAGAGAAATCCCTTTACATCAGAGAATTCACAAGTACTCTATTTCTTTGGTTAGGTAGGAAAATACTGCACACCTTGTTTCACAGGATGGGGAAATTGAGGCACAGATGGGCTGAAACTGGGTGTGAAGGGGTGCTGTGACCCAGCGGAAAAGGGCACCTACTGCAACCCATAAAACACAGCAAGCCTTTCCAGTTAAATAAGGAACAATTCCTTCATCTCTTGCCTAAGGAACTGTAGTGTTACTGGTGCTCTCATACAGTACCACACTCAGGAGGGGTGCTGCACGTCATGTGCTGGGCAATTTTTGTAGTGCTCTGACACTAATGAGGCAGAGGTGCAGAGACGAGGGTTAAAAAACGGAGCGGGAAGCTGTAAGCACGGGGGCATGGCTGTTGGTGCTATCTTGACTCAAAATGGCTCAGCATATTTTCTACTTTAGTGCAGTGTACAAAACCAAAAAATGGTAACAACCCCACCCACATTTTAGGTACTGCACTAGCACACATGTTTTGTCTAAACAGGAGTTTTTAATGAAATCTGCTGGAGGTTGATTGACCCTAACATAACACTCAGCCACGGAAGGGCAGGGGGTATGCTGCTCCTAATAAAGTCTATTTAGCTTTTGACATAGATTACTTCAAAAAAAACCCCAAAAACCCAAACCAAAACAAAAATCCCACACCAAACACACAAGCGTGATAAAGTATCTCAGTATAAAATCAATACCGGGGCGATTAGCAGCCTTTGAAAAATTCTGGCTCTAAGTCAGTTCATGGCAGAAATCAAATGGAGGTGCTGTCAACTCACTTGGGCATTTTACTTTGCTTCTGATATACGACAGTTAAAATCATCTAAAATGATTCCCATTATTCCTGCATTTTCTCCTTTCTCCCTGGGGCAGCACCACGCAGCCAGACACCCGTCCCACCCACCTCCCAGTCTGCGGCATCACCTCCCACCAAGCAGTCCCCATCCGCAGGACGGCCCGTGGCCGGGGGGAATCCCCAGGCTGTCAAGGCGTTCTTATCAGTTCCTCCTCTTTTGGGGAAAACTGGAGATAAGCCTGACCAGCCGTGAGCTGGCACAGCCAGCCCCAGGTCCCTCCGTCTGATTCCCGGCTGCTGCTGGGAGCAATCTGCAGTCCCAGATGGATAGCCCTGGTCATCAGCCGGCATGCCAAGAGGAGCTCAGTCCTCTAATAGAGAGAAGGACTGAAGCATTATCCAGCCCTTCAGCTAACTCAGGTGAGTTAATATTATTGATATTAATAGCTTTTTGTGAAAGTGGGGAAGTTTTCCCCAAGTCTGGTACACCAGAGCAGGGGGAGATGCCTTCAGATGAAGGCTTGGTGGAGCCAGAGGGGTCCAAGGGAAAGCTGATGTGCTCATCAGAGAGGGAACAATACAAGCGGTCTCAGAGAAAGCCAGGGCAGAGAGGTAGGACCATCCAAAAAAAATAAGGATGCAAAATTCTAAATAAATAATAATTTCGAAAAAGCCCAGCTGGATGGATTCCTTAGAAAAATCTAAACATGTTTTTAAGCTCCGGTGTGTGCAGGAGGTTCTGTGGGTACCAGCACACTCGTCACCCCAAAGGTCTTCAGGACAAGACTCAAATCACTAAGCTGGCAGGACTGTTGGCAGAGGGATTTTTAAGAAGGTGATACATATAAAACCTATCGATGGCAATTAAACAGGGCAGGACAACTGCCAAGCTCTTGTGTTTGCTCACTGTCAGTAGCTTTTATGTATACAGAGATATATATCTACAAAGCTATTCAACTGCATTTAATTTTTCCAATACCCACATACTGCAGCTTGTGTGAGGGTAATGTGTTTATCCTAGGAAGTTAGTGATTTTATAACACAGTACTTGGCTCTAGGGCAGTTTTTGTATTATTAACTTCCTTCCAGTGCACATACAAAAATAAAACCTCTCCCCATTGAAAACCCCGGGATGAAGTTTTGTCGGGCGTTGAGTGCAGTTTGTCATGCTGCCAGAGGCCTAGGGCTGGACATCGAGTTTGGAAAAAATCTGGGACCTCACACCTGATGGCGAAGGTGTGAGCTGAGGCGTGGGAAATACAGGGCTGTTAGGTGGGGAGCTCACTCTCTCGCGGCGCAAGACAACGGGACAAGGGAAAAAAACTACCATGGTACCTTTTGTAACATCCACATTTATGTTCCTAGACTAAATGTTAGGCCAGACCTGCAGTGAGAGGGGGTGATGCTCCATCGCTCACGCCCCTCGCTATCCGAAAGGTCTGGACAAGCACGAGAAATGACTTAGGACTCTTTGGCTGATTTTCTTGCCTTCTGATGACACTCCATTAAAACTAACAGTTCATAATCTGCACCGGACCAACTCGCCTCAAGATAAAGATCTGCCTCATTTGCAGTGACATAATTAGCAATTACCCTAATTTCACTTACATTAAATTACTTTTTTTTTTTTAAAAATAAACGTTATCTTTTCTGACAAAAAAAAATAAAGCAGCCTGGGTCTACTTCAAACTATTCTACAGAAAGCAGCAGTATCATTATCCTGTTCACAGATATAATGTCTAGACACTTTTAATGAAAATATTCATTATTGCTAATTTGCATCTCTTTCAATTCTAGGACAGAAATCAAATGAAGATGTCAAAACAGTGCTACCTCTGCCTCAGACAAAAAGGAGATGTGGTGACCCCCAAGTCCTTCCAAACATGAGATTAACTTGTGTGAAGAGAAAGCATCTCCAGCATCCTCATAATCGAGGGCAGTGCTAGACGAAAAGATGAGCAAAGAAAATCAGAGGAAAATAATGGTGTAAGGATCTGGATCTGGGGAAAAATCAGGGAGCTTGTCAGCAAGCCACTGAAACAGCACAGAAACCCTCCTCGGATGGGTTTAGTTTTGTGAGGACAGTGAGCCAGAGCGAGTTATAAAAGGGAGTTATAAAGGAGAGTAAGGGAATTTGCTTCTGACCCACCCCTGCATTTCAGTGAGAGCGGAGGCTCTTATGTCCCTTAGGCTTATTTGAAAAATCCCAGCCTCAGTCTGCAAGTTGTGTTGAAATACAGGTGTTACTCAGGATGGTGATAACTCATGTGGGTTTAGTAGAGACTTTTCCTGAAGATAAAGTACATTTTAAATATACTCCTTACTTGCTAGTAACAAAACTTTCCATTAGTACAAGTAAATATATATTACACCTCAGAAATACACGCTTCATTGAGCTTGGAGAGTAAAGCTAAAATAACCTTTTTATAGCAAATAGGGATGAATACTTAAAAATAATAAAAATGGTGAATATTCATTTGAACTCCTAAGCAAATTTGCCCTTGTCATATTTGCATCTCTCCTGTGTTCTGTTTCTGTGCAGTGGAGTTTTATTAGCATGAACATTCACAGAAAGTGAATTTGAAGGCTGAATACCCATGGGAAATGAATTCTGAATTCACTTGCTGTGTGCAGTCACCCAAGAAACTTGATCATAATTGTTTATTATACTTAAATATTTATATTGTGGAAGCACTCATTAGATAAAAGGGCCAAGATGCTCCTACGCTGGGTGCTGTGCAAACATTGTCTCACACTTCCAGAAATTACCTCCATCCCCAGCAAACACAAATGGGGATGTGTGACAAGTTCAACCAGGCTCAGTCACGTAAGAGAGGTGAGATGGCAGGCGGCAAATTTCAAGGTCAAGAACAAGCATTGGGGTGGAGGGGTGAAAGATCAAAACGTTTCTGCTATTTTCCAAGAAAAATTGAGACAGTTGCAGTGTATCTGCTAAATAGCAGGACCTCGCACAGGGTGTGTTCGTATGGGGTATTTGAAATAGAGTCGGGATTTAAAGTTCATCAGAAACATCCTCGTCCAAGCCTTTTCACTGCCTGAAGTCCATTGCCATGGACTCCAGCTTTCAGTCGGGAGCTCAGATTTCAGCGCGCTCAATGCCTTCAGGGTTTACAATGGATTCTTACATTTTCCATTCCCCTCCCCTGCTCCCCATTTGCATCTATAAATGCTCTGGAAAGCGGCACCCACTGCTGCACACAATGGTGCTGCCTCCCCCAGCAGATTCCTGGTGGGGCAGTGGCAGCTCCAGAGCAGGAATCACATGCCTGGTCACTGGACCACTTAGTACCTTCCCATCCGGGAAAGGTGGCTGCAGGAGCTCGCTCTGCAGGGCAGCATTGCTCCCAGCTCACCCCTGTGCTCCAAAGATGCCTCTGGGGTTTTCTGGGGGGAGGGATGGGTGGCACTTTCTGCAGTAGAGGACCCCATTTTTGCTCGGTCACACAGCACCCTACAAGTCTTCTGTACCCCGTAGACCTTATAGCAAAGTGCGGGCTGGCCCTGCTTGAGCTAGCACTGGCTGCACGCTGGACTTCGGACAGGATTTTGTTGCAAGATGCCAGATAAACTGTATTTTTGGGGGTTGGAGGGAGGCAGAGGATGATTTCCAGCCTGTTCTCCCAACCCTTGGGCACAGCAGGGCTGCAGTCATCTCCCAGCTACCTTCCACCCTCCTGAGCAAGTGCAGTGAGGCAGGAATTGGCTGCTTGGGTCACTCGGCCGTGTGGGAACAAACCGAGGGGGTGTCCTGACAACTGCCACATCCCAGTGCTCCGTCTGCTCGATCCAGGAGCAGATCCCTGCAAAAGCCTGCAAACAGCACTGCTGCACTCCTAGTCTTCGGAGGAAGGGGAGGGGGCATGTCGAGGGCATGCTTTTAGACCAATCTTCACTAAATTATTTTTCTCTATTGCCTGCCTTGGTCTGCAACGCAACGAGGGAGCAAATTTTTTATGGTTACAGAGAAATAACTGCAAGGTCAGATCCCTGCTGGAAGTGGGGCAGGGCTCTACACATTGCACCCATGGACTGAAGCACAAGCAAATTACCAACTATTAAGGGCTGATGAACAAAAAACCCGATGAAATTGAACCTCAAGTTACAGTAATAAGGGTGCACAAGAGAGAAGATTGCATTAGGACATGCACTATCTTATGCATTCCCCTAAAACTGGATTCACCACCCAGAGGAGGGGATTCAGAGCCACCCGTCAGAGCAGTGTCAGGTCTACATCAGCTTCCCTGGCCCTTACATACAACCGTGTCTTTTAATTATCGCCCACCGTAGTCAGATTAGGGTTCCCTGTGTCAATTTGCATTTGCAACACATGGCGGTGCAACAGTTCCCTGCTCCTCTATAGAAATAGCAGGTGTTATTGACAATGTAATTACATGCCATCAATAATTACCAAAAATGTAAATTGCCCCAAAGATGCCTGCAAGCAAATCGAATATGGTATTTCACGGCGTTTCCTTCAAACACAGGCCACCGAGGTGACGCTGGTATCGAAGTGGAAAGCTGTAATTAGGTGAATGTGAGAAGCAGAAGAGGAACCTGGTGAGACAAACAAAGAGAAAGCAGCGCTGGGGACCCTGTTGCTGAAAACGCCACGTGAAGGGTCAGTGTGCTGGGGGTTGGGGGCACCTGCTCAAATGAAATTTTTTCTGAGGGAGCTCGAGCTGCTTTTGAACATTTAGATCTAGAGGGTCAGAAAGGGGAAAAGCAAGAAATCAGCACTGTGGAGGAGGATGATCTCATGCAAGGGGGATAACAGGGCTCCATCACTGGTCGGAGCATCCTCGCAGCGGGAGCAAAAATGGCGACCCCTTCTGCCCAGAGCGCTCTGAGGCTGGGGGTGGGGGCACATGCAGCACTGCAATACCCACATACCTCCGTTTATATCTTCTTTTATCAAACCAATAAATAAATAAATAAGATAACCTAAATGCTATGAGCAGGGTCTCTCTGCCACCCGAGCCAGACAGCGTGGCTCAGTCCTCCTTGCTTTCCACCACCATGGCAGGAGATGCTACATGTCACAAGAGCTGGGGAAGGGTCCGGAGAACAAGTGTGATGGGGAGCGGCTGAGGGAGCTGGGGGGGTTTAGCCTGGAGAAGAGGAGGCTGAGGGGAGACCTTATCGCTCTCTGCAACTGCCTGAGAGGAGGTTGTGGTGAGGTGGGGGTCGGTCTCTTCTCCCAAGTAACAAGCGATAGGACAAGAGGAAATGGCCTCAAGCTGCATCAGGGGAGGTTTAGATTGGATATTAGGAAAAATGTCTTTACTGAAGAGTGGTCGGGCACTGGCACAGGCTGCCCAGAGAGGTGGTGGAGTCACCGTCCCTGGGGGTGTTCAGAAACCGTGCAGATGTGGCACTTGGGGACATGGTTTAGGAGGCCGGGGGGGGTTGGGTTGGCGGTTGGACTTGGTGATCTTAGAGGTCTTTTCCAACCTTAATGATTCTATGATTCTATGAGATGGATGACCAGGGAAAGGAGATGAAGGTCATAAGCTCAGGACATGGCACAACTCCACAGTAGTCACTATAAGAAAATTTAAGTGCCAAATGGGCTAAAAACACCTTCTCCAGGACAATACTCTGTTGGTTGCAGAGGAAGTCAAAATTGTCTTTTACGGCTTGAAGTGGTTAAAGATACAGCTTCTTTAAACCAGAGAATTAATGACACTGAACTTCACAACAACAACAAAAAATTAAAAGCACCCCAAAGAATGTTCTCTTAATTGTAGCAGCCTGCTACATTAAAGCTGCTATAGGAAAATTCATTTACAATTCAGCTATTAAATTGCAAACCGTTACCACTGCTTTTATGGCTTTATATTCCTCTAACAAATTTATTATGTAATTACTCTGTGCAACAGCATCATTTCTAGCAAGTGAAGTTGAAATAAGGCAACTATTTCAAAATCCTAACAATTCTGCGTTTTCCAGATGTAATTTATATAAAAGAGGAAAAACATTTTGGTACGGTTTTCTGCCTGGGACTCTGAGACATTTGAGTACGGGGCCCAAGTCTTGACTATTACCTGGCTTTAGTTCTGATTAGTAAATACCCAAATTTTGACCCTTTGGGTGTCGAAGAGCGGGGACTCAGACCCCAACCAGGAGCAGTGTCAGGGGCTGTTGCATGTGCCATTCTGAGCCGGAATGGGCAAAACTGGGCAATAAAGGCAGGATGGAAGCACTCAGCTCTGACAACTGCCATTTATTTCTGTAGGAAATGCAATTGCTTTGCAGGCCTCGGGACTTGCTCCAATGGCTCTCTGCAGCGGCACAGCTGGGGCTCAGGGAGCTGGCGTTTTCCCACCTGCCAGGGGGCTCAGCCAACCCCTGGCCAATCCACTGCTTATAAAATAAAACATCATAAAATAAAAAAAAAAAAATGGAAAGGCATTTTCTGCCTCTCGTTTTCCAACTCTGCAAAATAAATCTGTAAATAAATAAATAAACTCTTGGGCATCATAAAAAAACCTGCATAAAGGGGCATTAAGCAGGACACGCATTTCCTGGGCAGAATGACTGGATTATTGTTGGGGGATGCAAATAAATTCACATCATGTGCCTTCCCCCCCCCCTTTCTTTTTGTACCACCCTCATCAAAAGGAGGAGATAGCGTCTGCATCCAGCTCAGGAATCTCTTGAGCAGATTAAAGAGCCAATTATGCTGGATTTGGGGAAGCTGCCTACTGTCCAGCCTGAATCCGTCATGCTTTATAAAACCCCAGATTAAACACTCAGTAGCTCACAGCCCCTGTAACCTCGTTCCCCCAGCAAGATCACCATATCGTGCAGGTTACCAGCACCCGCGTGGCCATGCCATGACCATGAAACCATCTTCTTGGAAGCAATTCCTTTATCTTGTGGTGTTTTCTTCTATCCTGATCTACCAGCGGATGTTTCTCACCTCTTATCATTACCTGTGATCCTACCTCGAAGCTTTCTGTAGGCACATGCCCTTAGGGATGCACTGAAATAGGCACCACAGTGCTTTGCTGAGCTGACCTCCGGGGATTTAATACAAACTCAAAAGAAAGGGGGTGTGTGTGTGTGTAAATGAACAAGACCCCAAATTTTTCTAGTTATCATATATTCCAATTATTATTATCCTTGCAGGTTTTCATTATTTGTTTTGAAAATGAGGGTCTTTGGGGGTTCTGAGGGCTGGTAAATGCAAAGAAAAGGCAAAGCAAGGGCTTGTTCTCAGCCCGTCCCACCCCGCTGCTGCTGTAAGTCAGAGGGGAGACCGACGGGGTGTCCCTGCTGCGGGGTCCCGGCGACTCCACACAGCCTTGGGAATCCTAATGGCATGGCGAACCATTTAGTTATGCAGGAGGCATCTCCCTCGGCTCACACATCATGAATCACTCCTTAGAAGGGCTGAATGGCACAAACCTCCCCCTCCTGCGCTCTCAATTCACGGTGTCGGAGACACTCGCCTTCTGCTGCCACTGCTAACAAGGTCTGACTTTGTAGGATTATTTAATATTTATTCAAAATGTTTGCTGTGGGTATAATGACATAATCACCGAGGCCAAACCTGACGTGGTTACAGAAGCACAACACCCCCCCTCTCCCCAATAACAATTAAATCCCTGCAAAGAGTTGGGGGGGGTGAGCTGACGAGCCAGGATAATTTATTCTGCTGAGCCCGGTGCCTGCCAACATGGCTCAGTCTGGCGTGGGATAGACTTACTGGGAGCAACCAGGCTGGGATTTGCAAAGAGGAGGAGGAGTCTAAGTGAATTAGATACCCAAATCTTGCTGGATTCAGCAGGAACTAGCTATTCAGACAGCCCGGGATTATCTTCTTTCTCGGGTTTGTCTGCTAGCTCAAGTGCCATGAACTAGTTGGCGATCAATGGATTTCCATCAAGTGTGTGGGGAGGAGGGTTTAAGTTAAAAAGGGGTTTTCAGGTAAAGTTAATGAGTGATAAAACAATTAAGAAAGATACAGGGGGAGAAAAAAACAATGCTTAAATTTCCCACGAAAATATGAATTGCATTTTTGTATATCACAAAAAACCAACAAACCTTAATGCTTGCTTTTCTCGATGTTGTCCCAAATTTTCCCTAACTACAGTTAATTTTCTTAACCCCCAGTACCTGTGGCACTGAACTTGGGCAACAAGTGTTTCTGAGCTTCAGCATCCGCCTGTGCTGGTTGGGTCAATGAGACCTCTGGTACCCGGGGCTGCCTGGGCAGATAAAACTCACCATTTTCAAAACTATCTTGAATTGCCACAGAGATGGGAGCGGCCAGGCTTCAAAGGGAGCCTGCCACCTAGATTTCTCCTCTGTGCTTTTTCTCCTCTGTTCCTTTAACGTAGATCTTTACCGTAACTAGAAGTAAGGTTTCTACGGAAAGGAGCCATTAAAAAAAAAATAGATTTAGATTTTACCTTCTTTTTGATTGACAAACTGATATGCCCGGTGGCTCACTCAATTATACATCACTATTTTCTGAAGTAGGGCAGTGGCACTTTTCAAAAGAAAAGCCCCCAACCAAATGCCTTTTGCCAGCAGTCGCTGCAGAGATAAGACCTTCATATGTGCCCATCCTGTTTCTCTGCTCTGGCACACTGCCAGCGTGTTCCCAGCTCTGCCAGGCATCACCAGGAGGAATGCAGCAAAAGTTTGCAAAATTCTCGGGCACTCTGTTGGCAGAAACTGTACAAAAGCCCACGACAAACGCACCTGCCTTGCTCAGCGATGCTGCCGGGCAAGTCGGGCTACAAAACAACTCTGGGAAGGCTGCATAAAAAGCCCTTTGCAGCGGTCCTGGGGGTGGGCTGACTGCAGAAGCAGCAGGGTAAGGTGGAAGGTGGCCTTTTAAAGGCCTGCATACCGAGATCAGGATGCAGAGACATTTACCAGAGCAGATGCTAAAACAATTAATGATGATTTCCCTGCCTCGACCAAGACAGCCAAACGGGGAAGGATAGCAACAGCGCAAGGACAGGGGTTTGGTGCGTGAAGTGCATTAACAGTGAGAACGTGCACCTCAACACCATATGGGCACCCAAAACTTCACCACATCAGTAACCGAAGGGAGAAAATGTACCAGTTGAGTGCATCCCCTCCGGCTGGGCTGGACAGTTTGCAAGGCTTGGGGGGTGAGAGCAGTCAGTGCTTCAGCCATTATTAGGGTGCTGAGCCCCGCACCCCTGTTTGAAGGTACCCGCTCCCCGCATGTGCTGCGGGAAGCCACAAGTGCCACGGAGCCGGCGGTTGCTATGGCGACTGTGGGTTTTCCTAAAACTCCTGCAAAAATGAGACCGAAGGCCAAAGAAAGCAAAGGAAGAGCAGCTCCTTTGCAGGGAGGTTTTAGGGCTGCGTACAGATGCTGCACGACACCCTGAGCCGTGATACCACCTCCGGCTGAGAAAGTTGTTCCCTTCAAACAGAACCACGTTTGCCCCATGGTGGTTATTTCTGTACCTTGGCAAACATCACTATTAGGTCTTTGCCGGCTTGTCTCTGCAAGATGCCAGTCTTTGTCCAGCAATAATATTTATTTCAGTCGCCTCCAAGGGTTATCTAAAGATGCAGCTCCTCTGTCAACAGAGAAACTGGTTTTTAGTTGCAGCCCTCTTGCAGGGGATGAATCTTCTTCCTTCATTGATGTATTTTTTAAAGGCATGGAGAAGTTGCAGGACTGGCAGATGGAGGAGCAAAGCCCCCCGATTATCCAGATTACAGCCCAGCATGTGGCAGAGCAGCACCGACCCTTCACACCACACTCGCAGCAATAACTGCCGGGGTGGGATGCAGAGCTAGCATCCCAGTCTGGAACTGGGTTAAACTGGCAGCCTAAAGCACAAGCGCTCTCTTCTGCAAGTACGTAAATTCAGCTTTGCCCTTTGATACTTTAAAATGGTGTTTTGTCCCTCCGCAGCCTCCGGGAGTCGGGATGAATCAATAACCCCGTAGATTTTAAAAGCAGAGTATGTGGTACCCAAATCTGGAGGTGCTGCTCCGGAGTGATTTGTATGCGTGCAAGCAGAACATTTCTTAGACAGCTTTAAATGAAGTGGCTGGCAAAATCCCATAGGAATATTTAGTTAGGGTAAGAAACATATAGAAACACAGCTTTTGGAGCCATCTCGCAGTAACTTTTGTTTCCATGGTGACTAATGTTTGTGTTTATATCTAGTCCCAGTGTTTCTATCAGATTTTGCTTCATGGAACAGCTGTTACAAGTCATTTCACCAAGACAGATGATCCTGATAAGGAGCAAAGTTTCCATTCTACACAAATGCACATTTATTTAATAAAATCCAAATAATTCAAACCCAGAAAAGATCTGTGCTGCAAAAAATTGATCATCAATGCAGCCACCTGATGGAAAGAGATTGAAAGCGGACACAGAATAGCTGCTGCCTAATAAGAGGGTGATAAAAAACATAATAGAAAATAAATAAAACAACTCTGAAAACACTAGTAGCTTTATTAAATTTGGCCATGATCTTTCTATCCCTGGGCTTTATGCACAAGTGTTATGCCTAAAAATGACCTCCTGCTGATTTTGATGGAACCATCAATAAAGAGGGTCGAGGGGGGCTGTTGGCTCCCCCGGCCTCCTGCCTGCTTTCATCTCTTCGCACCATCTTGTCCCTCTGAAAAGCTGCTGAGAGAGGCCAGAGGAACCGCGCGCAGACTAATGTGGGCTTTCGGATCTAATAATCCACATTCCTCAAATGTCCCATCACTGTAGCTTTTATATAATAGTCCCATTTCCATTTCAACTTAAATATTGAGGGGGTTTTATTTTTTTTTTCCTCAAATAGAATGGCTCATGTTTAGCTTCTTGGAGCAATATTTGAGGCTTCTTAATGTAGTCTTAGGCCAAAACTCACAATGTAAGCTCCCTGGTTGGATCTAGGCTTGGCTCAAGCCTCCGCAGAGGCTCTGTGGGATCAGCAGCTTTCTGTGGGCTGAGCCTGTACTAATGAAAGGAGGTTGGTGCTGCAGTTGTCTCTGACATCTTATGCCTTTGGTTTTTCCCTGGAAAGATCAAAGTGTCCAAGACGTCCAGGTGAGGCCAGGAGGCTCTGGGTGCCAGCACATCTGGAGATGGCACCTCCTCGCAGTGCCGAGAGGACATTAGGCTGTTGGTTGCCTCCCTCCTGTGGCTGGGTCATGCCACAGGCAGAGGTGGGTCCTTAGGTCCAGTGGTACAAAAAAAAATATAAATAAAACTGCTTTTAGATACACAGCTGGAGGTAAGAACCCTGCTTCCCTCGCAGGAGACCTTGGCTCAAACTGTGCCACCCCTTTCTGCAACTGTACATTGGGAAAGCTGTAAGGAAATTGGGGCAACCCAGAGCAGAGCATCAGGGATGATGAGAGGTCTGAAAGAATGAAAGCGTGTTTGCTATAGGAAAAATAAAAAAATAACATCAGTATTATCCTGCTTCTAGGCTTCTTGTATTTACCTTCCCATAATCCCATCCCCAACATGGATCTGCCTAAGCAGCCCCATGGTCGCTCCATACATTTGCCCCTGTAGAGCAGCGGGTTTGCAGGAGGTAAGGCCTGCTTTCACAAGCCGATGTCTTACTCCTACAGTCTAGGGTTTTTTATTTAAAATTTCTCTCTGCTTCTATAGATCCTCACTGAAATCCTCACAGGGACCAACAATTTATTCACGCAACACAAGGCACCAAACCAGTAGCAGTTGGCTGCTGGGAGAGGATGGTATCCTGCTCCCCCAGCACTTGTTGCCATAAATAGCTGGAGTGCACAGGCATTGGCAAGGACTACAGAGTCCCTTATCATGTTAATCACTTCTAAATCCTGGCTCATCACATTGCAGAACTTGAAACCTAAGGAAATTATTTTCATTGTTAGCCTCCTTCTTCTTAATTTGAAAACTTCCTGCGAGTAATTGAAATTCCTGCTCTGCAAAACCAAAAGTCTTATCTACCGCCTTGTTTAGTCAAATTAAGAGATGGGACTTGACTCTAGTTTAGATTTGCTAAATATTTTTCTCTGCCTTCAGAAACATTTATTACATTTTGCGTTGCACAAACTACTTCAACCGCCTGCCGACTGCAAAACACATCGAATTATTTTAATCAGAAACGAGAATCCTGTTGAAAGCAATTGTAACATGGCACAACAGGAAACCTGGTCTCACAGACTCCTCTGAACAAAGATTCAAGCTTTCCTCCTCCCTCTTTGCAACTATCAACCAAACTCTAAAAATAAAGTCAGATATACAAAATTATGCTGCCATCGAGGCCTGAAAATACTTCAGTTAAGCATCTGTCAGTGCTTCCATTATGCATCTCAATTTCCCAGGTTCTCTTTCTTCACTTTTCAGATTGCACCAGTCTGAAACTTGGCATGCACCCTGAAGACGACACTGTAACAGTTTTGTTTAACAGCAGCCTTTTAATATTCCTGGAAGCCAGGGAGCATGAGGAGGCTGTACTTCTTACTCTGTCAGACCTGATGATGCAAACACCTGCAGCTCCCACGGATTTTGGTTGAAGCCAGAATTACCTTCAGCACTTCCCAAAAAATCAGGCCACGTGCTCTGCCAGTTTTGTTCCAGCATCAATCCTCCCTTGAAGCATTAGGGATGCCAGATCTGCTCTTTGCTGAAGCCAACAAAGCTCCTCCTGATTTACAAGAGGGTAACAGAGGGCAAGACCGGCGTAACGTCTGAATGCAACTACTTTTCCCCTCTGCAAAGCTTCAGCGCAGCCTGGGCTGCCTTTCACACCTCCCTCTGCTTCCAGCCTGATACCCAAAGAGGTCAGGCTCTGCTCTTTTGCTCTGCTCCTGCCACCCACACGCCAATTGCTCTCCTCTCTGCATGAGTCTTGGCTTGGCACCATTGGAATATCTTCCTTTATTCCCGATCCTGGAGAAAGCATTGGGTGAAAGGAATGGAAACGTCCTGCATTTCCCAGAGACTCACCTCCCGCTACCGCCCGAGGGCTGCGAGGACAACACCGCTGTGTCCCCTGCCATTGCTGGGGTTCGTCGCTTCAAACCCCGCACCAAATATTTAATCACAGCCATCTTTTCCAGCAACACAGCCAACAGTAATCAAAATCCTCCCAACAGTGGTTGCAGCCCAAGGGAAGAACAACACTTCATATATTTGTTTCTTCCTCTTGGAAAATAGAAATATTTAAAAGCTAATCTAGCGAGGACTAGGCATGAGCATGCATAATCTCTTTTATTATGGTCCTATTCTGTACAGCCAGGGCCAGCAAGGTACAGTTGATATATAAAACCTGTAAGATTTCTCCTTGTTTGTAAAGAGGTAGATGAGGCAATGCGATTGAAGACAGTTTTGCTTTGCAGCCTATTTCTTTTAATACTGGGGAAAGTGGGAACATATGCAAGGGGGGATGGGCGGTGGCAGCATTAGTAACGCTTAATTTACTGAAACCACACATTGCACAGATCTCCTGTCTTGCTTCATTCAGAGAAATCAGTGTTTCGTTAAACCAGCCAGCCTGGACAGAGATCTATCACAGGTGTTTCAAATGCACCACCAGGATGGGGGATCCTTTCCGAGAGATGTCCGAGGCCAAAAGCATCGTCCTCATCATGGACTGGCCTGGGCTTCATTTGCTTCCCCTCCCCCACCACTAAAACATCAGATTTTTATTGGAGTGGAGCCGGTCACTTCCCATGTATCTGGGTCCTACCAGAAACCACAGAAGATGCTTGGATTTTAATGTTATTTCAGAAATTACATCTAACCTTCCTCTCTCAGGACTAAATCCAGTGAAATAAGTGAGAGTGAAACAGGTGCAAAATGAGGACGAGAGCAGGACTGGGTCCTGTGTTTGAAAAATATTTAATTTATTGCCTCTCAGTATACAAATTATTAAGAAAGAAAAATACCTATTGCCTCCCAAATGTCCCCATATCCACCCTACCTCCTTGAATCTTTGAATGGATTTACCAGTGCCGGGGGCAATCTCATTTTCTAGAAAACCTGTTTTACTGCCTAATATTCCAAGTCTGTGGCTGATCACTTAAATAGGCTTTTACCAGGCAGGGCAGGCTGTACATCTCATTTCCCCCAGACACCCTGCAGCAGGCTCTCTGCGTGGGTGGGGACAGGAGAAATGACAGCGAGCGGAGCAGGATCGCTTTCTGTCAAATTAAAATTGTGATTAATTCCAAATCAGTGCTGTTTGCTGAGTTATTTTAAAGTTGTTTAATTTCAATAATTGCAGAGTGCCTGAGATTCGATGGAGTGAGAGCAACATCACACCCCCGGAGCAGCCGGAGCTGAAGGGACAAGCCATTTCGTAACAGGAATAAAAGCCCTCGGTCCTGCGGCACTGATAAGGGAGGAGATGCTCTGGAGGGCCCCTGGCAGCCCCAGCTCAGTTCAGAGAGGCTGAAGAAGCTGAGGACCTGATAATCAAAAGCTGTCCTGAACATTTCACTGTCTAGTCGATCATTTGCAATGTGTACTGATGAAAGAGTGATAAAACCTCTGCTTTATCACTGGAGCCCTGAGATACCTCCAGTAACTCCGTAGGAATTGAATACATTGATTTATTGTAACACACCTAATCTGTATGGACAAGCACCCAGAGGGAGAGGTCAATCCTTCGACATGTATAGAGTATGTTGATTCCTTTATTTTAATTTGCCGCCCTGTTAACGCACCCGGAATACCACGTGCACATATTGCCCCAACACCGATATGTTGGAAAGGAAGAGACAGGATAATTGAGGCCTGATCCTGCAAATCTTACTCAAGAGTCACCCAGATGTAAATAATTTAACCCGTTCAGTTTATGCTAGGAAGACCAAGAATTGACTGGAATATTAGGACTTTCACAGGAAGAAGGAGATACCAAAACCCAATGGCTAGATGCTGAAGCTACACTGGCTATAAGGAACATACGTCACTCCTGGTGCCTCCAAGAGGGACATCCACCCCAGGGTCGATCATCTTTAATATCATTTGTTAACATTCCTGGATATCTAAGCAGCAAGTAAGCTTATAACTGCATAGTGGGAACAATTTTGCTGGGGGACTGACATTCTGGGAGCCAACAGCTCGCAGGCAGCAAAACAACGGTTGTTTTGGCTGTTTAGTTTTGCATGTAGCTCAGTGCTCTGGAAAAATATTTCATTTATTGAAGGTTCACCTTAGATCTCATCAAGGCTTAGATATGACATCCAGTAAATCATCTCTTATTACTCAGAGAGGAAAGTCGTGCTGCACGAAACAAAGAGATGCTGAAAGTTAGCCTCGAAACTGAGAAGAAACTGCCAACTTCTGTTGGCAGCCGGGAATTATCCTGCTACACCCAAACAACTCAGAGTGCTAATTGTCTCCTGTCTTTAATGGCATTTTAACAGTTTCTGAACGAGAGTGGGATTTTTATGACACAAACCCTTCTTCAACTGCATGAGCCTACTGTAATGAACAATTTTCACATGTGCTTTTTGTGCAAGTGCAGTGCATATCTAGAAACATGTAATTGGCCCAATTATCTACTTGGGAGAACAGTAACAACTTCAGAGGTGAGATCTAACACGCAAACATTTAGGGACATTTTTTAAGCTTTATTTTGCCCCATTAGATTGAATCTCCCGTGGTCCACAGAGTCAGTAAGTGCTAAAAGGCAATTAAATCATAGCAGTTACATGACATAGGAGTTTGTTTTTTTAAAAAAGATCATTATGAACCGAAGTCCTAAAAAGTTTCATTACAAACTGATCTTAAACTACAGGAGCAATTAAAAGGAGAAAATTCGACTTAGAGAGATTTACAAGTCATTTTCTGTGAGAAAGCAGGTTGTTCATCATGAGGAAGAAGACAATGACTTGTTTTGACCTAGGTTATTGCCTGCTGCAAGGACAGACAGAATCACAAACCTGGACCACGAGAAAACAATCTGAGATCAAAACAAAGCTGAAAGACAACCCACTTGCTGCAACGGGCTAGGTAAAGGCTGCACTTTGATGAGCTGCATCGTACCTTGGGCTAAAGCTGATGAGATATTATGGTGGTGGACACTCTGGATGTGAATGATTATCAAAACCAAACACCACTAACTAGACTTTGAAAGTTCATTCTCTCAGGAAAATTGTGCAAATCCAGTACTCCATCTGTTATTTACCCATCAAGGTGGCATAAAGAGCAGTGCACTCTGCACAGATTAATCTCCCCCTTCTCCTGCTTTTCCCCTCCAGTCCAGAATCAGGGGTCCATAAAGAGAAATTCTGAACTGCTCCCATACCTTGCTTGGCTCCCAGATACCATTGCCTTTATTATAGCAACATAGTCCTGGGTCATATCCTGCAAAATAAAACTCCTGCAGAAGGGAATGATCACGTAAGTCCACACATGCCACACCACTGCGATACCCAGCCATGCCCAAGTTACAACTTTCCAGTGCAAACAGCTTTGCAGTGGAAACTGAAAGCAACATCAAACAGCAGCCCTGCATTTTATCCTGTCTCCCGATATCTTCTCCGAACTTCAGAATTGAGCTCTAGCCCAGAGTGACATCGAGAGTGATCTGATCAGAGCAAGAGAGGGGAAGCCCTGGCAGTGCTCTGTATTGCTGCTCCTTGTTCCCACTACCTCTTTGCTATTAATTAAACTGATAGCTTGTGTTCGCTGAGTTGATACAGAACAAGGGCAAACAAAGGATTAGGCAGAACACGCGAAGCCTTCAATAGGCGTATTATTAAAAACCATCTCTCCCCACCTCCCCCAAACTGCCTCCACATCTCCTTCAGCAGAATATTTCAACAAGGGAAGGGGAGAGCAGGGGGAGGTGAAGATAAAGGGAAAACAAAATTGCTTTCCAGCTTCATCCTCGGTTGCACACCCAGCACATAGAGAAGTGTTTTGCACACAGGCACTGCATTAACACCTCGCCCTCATCTGGCTTGAGCCACACATGTTCACTCCTACCCATGGGAAAAAAAAAAAAAAAAAAAGAAATGAGGGGCTTTGCTAGTGGGCACCCAGGCCCAGAAAGACAAGATTATCCCAGTGTGAGCTGGCCTCTAGGGCTATGGAGAAGCAGACTTGATCCCTCTTCTTCTAGGCGCTGAACTGGAGGGGTGAGGAAGCAAAAGTAGGATTCTCTGAGCCAGCTTTTCAGTTATTGATTGTTGTGATTGCCTTTGTAACTCCACCTGCAGCACAGACAGGACAGTCACTGGGGTCCGTGAGAGCCACGAACTACTCCACAAAGCTACTGTTAAATGTACCAGACATCATACTTGCTTGTCCAGAATACCTTATTTTAATGCTAATTTTCTAATCAGAAATGTGTAAATCCTTCTCCTCCATTTCACTATTTTTAATTATGTTCCTCTGCTGGTGGTTTTTTATGTGCTTTTTGAATCCAGGTGAGCATATGAATCTCTGTTGGCCTCTGTGGGTTTCCCTCTCCGTGCAGCTTGTCTCAATTACCAGTGATGCATTTTCCTCCTCTCCCTTTTACATCGTGCATGTTGCCCAATAAAGGTGAATAACTGCAAGATCTTTTATAGCTTCCTTCCTTACCTGCTTTAAATTCCATCCACACTTTCAACCCAAGGAAAAAAGTCCATCTTTGTGCTCATGAGTCTCCTGAGTCAAATCTCAAACTAATAAAAATGACCGATCAGAAGGATCAGCTACTCTGGAAGGCAGAGCTCAGCTTTCGGGCAGTTGCTAATGGACTACAGCCGTCCGACTTAAACACCAACTTGCTGCAAGGCTCTCTTGCCTGATGAAAGCTGGATGTTGTGAGCAGTTTAGGTCAGGGAAGGATGAAGCAGAGTGGAGAGGTTAGATGCTGTGACTGCTTTCATGTAGATAGGAGGGCACCCAGAACGGTGCTTTACAAGTCATTATGGTGTCACAGCTGCATATTAGAAAATAGGTGCAATTGGCCTGATAGAAAAGTAGGTGTTTAGAGAAAATTGCACTCACTCAAATTCTCCTAACCTGTGGTGAGGTGTTTTTTTCATGCAGCAGGATACAGGGGAACCAAGGATGGGAACGTCGACGCAAGCTGTGTGCTGCTGTGCTGCAGCCACCAGCACTGCAGGGGTTGCTGCTACAGAGCAGAGAGCACCCCTGGCATTCAGGCTTGTCGTGAAGCCATGTGATGTTTGAATCACTCCTTTCAAACCCCCTCATTCACTCACAAATTAAATAGAAGTCATGTTATACCTTACATATTAATCACATTTATTATGGTTGTGCCTAGGACGCACCGCCAAGTTCCAGTTCCTGCTGCACTTTGTATACAAAAGGAGACAACAGTCTCGGCCCTGAACATTTCATAATCTAACAGGTCATGAAGAGCCCAGCAGATGAAAGGATTAGCAGTGCCCCAGTGGCAAAGACTCAGTATGCCCACAAGAGACAAAATCACCTACCGCCATGCTGGGGTTCAAGATGTGATCTCCCAAGAACAGCAAGTTCACGTCTCAGCAAGGTCACCCCATCAACCCTCAAGGCTAAGGATATCCCCATTTATTAAAATCCCTTTCATTTCCAGAGCTCTTCAGAGGAGGGGTTCCGGGCAGGGGTGCCCAAAGGCCATCAGGTTACGGGCTGCATTTAATCCCCCTTTTCCCTGTGAGCTTTTTGGATCCTTTGATAATAAGTGGTGAACTTGTATTTTGCATGGACAGGCAGGCGGACACACTTGCTGCCCTCTCCCCCAGTCCTTGAGGTCCTCAGCTCCAGCATGTCTTTAATTCCAAGCATGAGTTTCATCCACTGGCTTTGCCATGATGATTCCCAAAATACTCAGCCCAAAGTTCACCAGAGGAAACCTCCTCCTGCTTGGGCACAGCTGATGGATGGAGAAGGATGCCTTTCTCTGCCACACTCAAAAAGAGCACAGGGCAGGTGAGCAGCTGAATGCTGCTGCCATGAACAGATTTGTCTGGGTAAATAACAATGCAATGTCAGTAGCTTTATGAAAAATATTAAAGGGGATGAGTCATTCTGAGGATTAGAGCCTGGAACCGAGGAACACAAGAATATCTCTGCATGGCAATGGCATCCCGCTGTATCTTTTTTTTTCAGCTAATTCTATAATCACCCTTAATCAGTGCATTGGAGAATAGGGCAGCCCATACAGCTTTAGGATCAATTAAAAAAAGATCCAAAGCCTTCACTATGCCTCAGCCACAAACCAGACATTTCAAATGGGCTGGATGATACCTGATTTCAAATCAAACCAACCTCATGCCTCTACCTCAAGATGATTCAGCTTAATTTGTTATTTCATAGAAGAACTTTAACCCAGGAAGACAGATTAATAGCCAGAACTTAATTAGGAAGCATTTGAAGAAGCAAGGGCTACTTTGGCTGCTAGCCATGTTATCCTGCAGCCCAGAATTTCCCCACAGAGCTGCTACTTTAAGCATCATGGACCCAACCTGGAGAGATTATATATATTGTTATCTGTTCACCATTAGCCATCTTTGCTCTTCTCAAGCCTTGCACTTGGGTTTAGTGTTTCCAATAAGGAAGCTTTTCAGACTTTTAAACCAGTTCATTCTTCACCAAGTTATGCGTGTGTTTATTTGCCTATGCATCCATCCTTCACTGTAAAGCAGACAGTTTGCTTTGTCCAAAAGGTATAAACCATGATGATATTCAAATGCAATTGGAATAATCAGACTTCCCTTCAGAAGATGACAGTAGATCCACAGTAACTCTATTCAAAACACACACAACACTGAGCCTGTTGAAGTTGTCAGGATGAGGAGCAAGAGGGGGTCCCTGTCCCTCTGGCTGATTGCAGCAGTAATTCCCAGCTAGCACAGTAATAACTCAAAAAGACACAGCTTTCTGACATGCTCCACGAATATACTAAGTCTGAGTAGGATGCCAGTTGGCTGCGACACAAACAAGATTGCACGCAGATCTCGCTGCTCGCAGAGCAGCTGGTGTGAAACACCAAGACCTCGGAGCAAGAGGAGGGTTTCCCTTCGTGGGAGCTAATCCTGCAGCTCTTATCTACAGCAGACCAGGACAGCTGATGCCTTCAGAGGACGAGCTCTGTTTATGAGGTGGTAAATAAAGTCTTTGTGGAGGAGCAATTTCTCCCCACTGCGCACTCCTACATGTATTTGTGTGCACTGGGGAGCCCTGAACCTGCTGCAAACCTCGGCATCAGACCATGCTCTGGAGTCCAAATGCCCCGACGCAGCCCCCATGGGTTGTCTCGGCGTGGCTGGAGAGGTGCTCAGGACCTCACCTAAGGGAATTTAATGGCATTTTCTCACAAAAATTTGTTGTCTGGGAGATGCTGCTTTTGGTCCTGCAGAGCAGTGGGCAGCGTAGGATTAGAAGGAAGGGGAATAGAGACTTTTCGTCTTGCCTGCCTATCTTCATCCAGAAAAAAATGTTAATGAAATATTTGATTTTCTGTGTATTATCCGCTCTACAGCCAGAATCCCACTTCTGATTAAATCTATATGCTTGACAATTCTCAGCAGATCTCTGAGGATTCAATACTTATCATCCAAAGAGCCGCAGCCCATCTAAAATTAGTGTTAAAGGAAGTGCAAGTTTCTTCCTGCACAACACAACTCAGTAGATATTACTTCTGTGAGGGCCTTTAAAAGCCATTAATGGCTCCCAGGAGAGCGCTAATCATTTTCTACATGTCCTTATCCACTTAATCCCATTATAAAGATTTGTAGCATGAAAGCCGACCACTCATAATCCCAAGCTCAGATGGAAAGCTGGACTAACAGGGAAATGACATGTGGGAGGAGAAAGAGGTACATTCTGCTTGCAATGCCTGGACACTTGCTACCACCTTTTCAGAAATGACATAAATAAGGGAATAAGACTGAATATCTCCAGAAATGGAGGAAAGAGCAGTTTTAAAGAAGTTACATAGAGATGTTACCCAAAAAGTTTATACTCCAGGTGACCCCACTTCACCTATCAAATAGTAAACCTGGAAGCACCATTCGGCTCATAGGGACACAAATGTTTGTCCTCAATAATCTTGTCATCGTACCCGATAAAAGATTGTGACGACTTTTGGGGAATTTCCAAGCCCTGCCTGAGCTTGAGCGCAGAGGTGAGGATATCCCCATCCCACAGACACAGCGAGGACAGACCTCCGGCTGCTCACCCAGTGACACCACCAGAGACCAAACTGGAGACTCCTGGCTCCCAGGGCTCCTCTCTAACTATCTGAATTGAGTTAAAAGGCGCTCTGCTAACAGCTTATTCGATGGAAATCTCATTACTCAGAGCTCTGCCAAGAATTTATTCAAAAGAAAGCCTTCACAAGGATCTTTGCCAGTAGTTCACTGAAAGGGAATCTGTTATGGGGTCAGATACTATTTTATTCCACTGGAAACCTGACAAAGATGGACTTCGCTAATAATAGGGTCAGTCCTGCCATGATGAAATGAGACCTCCTCTAACAGTCTAAAGCTAGGAAACACAATAAAAGCTTCTTACTCTGAGAGAAGCCCTAGACCACTGCCCACTTCATGAAATTGCGGTTTTCATACTCCAGCAATGCAGTTAAATAAATTTTAGAAAAAAATCTGAATATATATTTAGAGTCTAAAACAGTTTAGACTCTGAAACAGTCCAGTTTGTGGACCTTCACAATTTTCCATCAGCATCCTTCTTATTCAAATCCTGACGACCGTGCAGAGGAGGTCCAAGGCTCCCAGGGGGCTGCAACCACAACCTGAAACCACCAGTTGAGATCTACTTAGCACTGTGTGCTCAGCCTTAGCACAAGCAGGACAAGTCTTCATGCCACATATCTGAGCAATGCATCCAGGATGTCCAGGAAGGTGCAAACATTAGGACAAGGACTGAGGGAGATTTGTTTTTGAAAAAACCTAGATTACCCAAGTTTAAGTTTAATAAAAATGTAGATGACCCGACCAGGCTATCCATCTCTGCAGCAATTTGGAGGAAGTTTTGACTTTGTTCTATCACTAAAAAATACAAGCTGTTTCTGATTTTGATAGTGGGGGAAAAAGGTCAAGGCTTAGCTTTGCCAAAGCAAAGCTCCAGCTGGTTTACCTTAAAGATGCTTTTTCTTAAGGCAGCAAAACTCAAACACTCCACACCAATTTAAGATTTCATTTACCTCAGACAGAAAGACATTCAAAGAGATTCAGGTTTAGTTTCTAAATAAGACATTGAAAGGCTTGAAAATGCCAAACCTTCTTTCTTCACTGGCTTAAACAGCAACCAGAAGCAGTTGCACAGATAAAGATCTTAGTTTACTGCAAGTATATAAATACCTGCTTTTATCTAGTCACAAGGCTGTAAATACTGAAAGCACAAACGTGTTTATTGCTGAGCTGTGAGCCAGGTGCCTCGGTGACACGGTGACACAAGGAGCAGGTAGTCACAGGTGCCGGAGCAGGGACATCTCAGGAGTCTACCTGCTCCCGCCTCCTGTGCCAAAGCTGGGGGATGCACCCCCAGACCAGCCCTGATGGACCCATTCAGAGACCCTAAAGCATCCATAGGTAGCACATCCCTGTGTCCCACTACCCTGACAGGCACCACATTTTCCCCCAAACCTGGCTTTGGTGTATCCCATGATGAACCAAATCCAGTAATGACTTTCCATACAACGCTTCTCTTGCCCTCTGAAAATGGTATTTGCTTTTTCTCCTAGCAACTGCATTGCATTGCTGAGCCATGTTTTTATCGTGATCCGTGATGGACCCCAAATACTTTTAGCACACGCTTCTGCAGGGTTCATTTTGAGAGGAAGGCTTTGCTACCCTTTATACTGAATTTCATCTTATGCAGAGCAGCAATGCAATGAGCCAAGGTCAATCTGAGTCGCAATCCTGCCTTCCAGAGCGCTTGCAACCTCTTCCACCCTCTATCATTCACAAGTTTTGTAACTCTATCACCTGTTATATCGTCCAAGCCACTAACAAAAATAAACATTGAATAGAAGTGGATCCTGGAGAGACCCATCAAAACCCAGGCTGAGCATGAGTAATAATAACCTGCTTGTATTTCTGGTAATAACGTCTCCTGTGAATACAGTGATATCCAGCACATTGCCAAATAGCTCAGGATCAGAGAAACAGGACTTCGTTTTTTGTTTTATTGAAAGAAATTAAGCTTTTCAGCTGCAGGAAAACTGCAGTCATTTTGCTTAACATAGCAACTCCAAAATGAAAAATTAGGGCTGGTCGTCAAAAATGTAAAGATGATTCCAACATACCTTAAGATGGAGTATGAGCTGTTTAAATAACAGGGTTGGGTCTAGACCTTCAGTAGGTGTTGCCTGGATTACAGCATAGTCCCAAATGCATACTGCAGCACATTCCCATGGTTCCCAGCTGAAAAGAGATCTCACCTGCTGGCTGAGCAGACCTCAGGAAAATTACCATTAAGGTCTTGATGGAAATTGCTTAGGTAGCCTGACTACAAGCCTACAAGTAATTGATGTGGATTCTGGGTTTTCCAATCTCAAGATGATGCATTATTAGCTAGAATATCCGGCACGACACTGATGCCAGTATTTTCCAAGTTGGGGATTAGAGGGATATCCCAGTTTTGGGTCCAGACCTGGCTTTTTAATGGAGCTGTGCATCATTGCTCTGATGGCTAGGCAGAGAAAAAATACTCCAGCAACAACAGCAAAGCAATTTTCTTGCTTCAGCTCTGGCAACCCGTTTTGCTACGGGATCTTTCAGGAGCAAGGGGAATTCGGTGTCAAACTGACTTATATTTTCCCATTAGGAGCCCCTTGTGCATATCTTTTGTTCTCCCCCTTGAGGAGAGCTAAAGACTGCCAGATGATTAAGGGTTGTTATAACAATAATAATTAAAAAGCCTGTCAAGTTAAAACAAAACGTATTCACTGGCCCGGTGATTTTGCCAGCAGCAGCTCTGCAGGCAGTGGGGATTTAGGGGCACATAGATCAGCCTCTTGTTTTCTGTACCCTGCAGAGAAAGCAGAGCGCCTGCAGCACTGTGGACAGGAGAGGAAGCTTCTGCACCTTGTTTTGCAATGACTCCTCGGTGGCTGGTGCAGCTGAACGGCTGCTGGGCTGTGGGTGTTCTACGAGGCCAAGCGGACTCCTCAGTGCTGAAATCCACGTGCACCAGAGGGTTCAATCCCAAATGCATCCTTGCTCTGAGCATGCATGTGATAGGGATAGATAAGACCATCTTACTCCTGGCTTTTATCTTTGTGGTGGGCTGACCATCTTCACGAGCAGCCAAGTGGAAATCGAAGGAGAAGATGTGCTCTGTCCTTTGCTGTCTCCCTGCTGCCTGCATTAGCTTCATCTCCAGCAGAAACCTGACATTCACCAAAGATTCGCATAACCCTGTGCCAGTGCAGAAGTGTAAGTGGGTATAGGGACTGCCTCACAGCCCCAGGACCTGCAGCCACGCAGCACAGCTCTGCCATAATGCCTCAGACGACATTATATCGTCGTGCAATAGATCCAGGCACGATGAGAAGCAGAAGAGTAAATTGCTCCATTGAATCTGCAGCAGGAGTTTGGCCACCAGCCGTGAAGTCTTTACATAGTTGATTAAAAGTAACTGTGATGCTGCCAAAATTACTGACAGACAAATCGACACTTGTTTCCTCCAAACCCAGCATTGCAGGCTGCCTGATTGAAGCGTGCAAGCGAGCGGCGTGAGCACCGTGCGCTGCCCGCCTCCTCTTTGCAGCTCACCCAACTTCATGTAGGCCAAGATCCTTGCAAAGCATTTTCTATTAGCAGCTCAGCTACACCTGTGACAGCAAGAGAGCCTAAAAATAGTTTTTTTCTCCCTGGCTGGATGGAAATATTCGTGGAAGAATGGGAAGATGAACAAATTATTTGAATTGCATAAACCCAAGACCTATCAGCACTGCCAGAGATACTCCTTGAATCCCAGATAACTGCAGAGCATTCTGCTGTTGCACATGACATCAGGACTTTCATACCCCATTCACGATCTGCTAGCAAAGAGATGACACACTGTATTTGGTGTAAAATGATGAAAACAGAAAAAAAAGTGCCATTTTTAGACTACTTCACATCATAATAGAGCCACAGAGGCTGAAAACATACCGTGCTGCAAAGAGGGGGAATTAAAAATTCTCATCATGACTCCCTGGGAAATGGCTCTTAGTGATTTCTGACGCTACTGGAAATGGATTAGGAAACACTGTGTTGCCTCTTTGGCCAATGCAATGCCACATGTTCAGTGTGTAGCACACAGCAAGGAGTTAAAAGGGCAGGTATTGCACAAAAGCAGATTAGCCGCAGCAGCACCCAGCATCTGGAAGAACTGTGGCTCTGGCCATGGTTTTTGATCCAGCTGGGATTATCTGTGGCTGTTTCAGATGTGGAAAGCCAGTCTGTGATCCCAGTGGATGGCTCTCCACATCACTCCGCTTCAAGGGAAAATGTGAAGGACTCAGCGGGTTCTGGGCCAGCTGCTTTCTCTCTCTGTGGCGGGTTGCCTAGCCCAACACCTCGCTCGATTGGCATGAGGAAATGCACAGTTCTGCTGCTTCAGATTAAAAAAACCCACCAGTTTTAATAGCTACTAACCTGGACTCTTCTGCAAATTTTAAGGAAGCTCTAGAGAGGTTGCTTGATTACAAGGAAAAGGGCAAAATGCTGAAAGAGAGACTATTAACACAGAGCTAGATAAAGAAAAACAGCTTTGAGCTCCCTTGCTGCCGGGAACGGCTGCCACATGCCATGTTGTGCTTCAAGCTGTGATCAAACACATCCTGGGCAGTAAATCAAGTGCAAATTCTGTTTAGAGGACAAAGCACCAAAATTCAGATACATTCCTGGAATGTATCAGGAAATGGCAGGTTTTCTAAGCACCATTTCTTGAACTCCTGCTGCCCATTACAGCACATTCAGGTGAGGTGTGAGCCCCTCCAGACCATCCCCCTCCTAATGCACGGCTCCCAGACAACACCGACCTGTTACCCCAGGAATTAATGTTAAGGGAATTACATCCTGGCAGCTACAAGGCTATATCTTCAAGTAAAATAACAATGCATGGTTTTATCCTTTATAACAAACTACTTTGAAGTCTTCCAGACTTCAGTCTCCCTCACAAGGTCCTGTGTATCACCTAGTAACCCCACAGCTCCTTGCTCTTGGCCCTACAACCCCTCTCCTTTCTAGTTTTTTCAAGATACCAAGTAACTTGGGTAGAAACAGATGAAAACCATGAGCCACAGTTTCACCTTGACAAAACGCCAAAACAATTTGAATCTTTATTAGAGTAGATGAACTTTTTAAGCCTGTTAAGTTAGTCAGGAAACTTCAGGCGAGATTGAGTTTCTTCTGCAATTTCAAGGTCCCCACCAGAACAAGAACAGTGTTTCAAGGTGACTGTTTCCCTCCACCCAGCAGCACCCAACCTGTGTGAAAACAGGAGCTCAGGGAGCTGCAGGTAACCAGATTTCATCTTTCTTATGAATGAGAACTGGTTGAGCTGCAGTAGAAAGAAAGAACTCAAGCTCGTGTAAAAAAATCCCAGACGCAAATCTAATTCTCCAGCCTTTACAAAGACCTTCCGGGCTTTAGGTCATCCTTGAGTCACCACTGTGAGTCACAGGGGCTTCTCTGCTCTTTTTCTGAGAAAGTTTTACTGGCTTTGGAGACATTTGCTGTTTTACGAGAGGTGCTGTGCTCGGCTGCCAGCTCGCAGGCGCTCAGCCCCTTGCCAGACCTCACCAGACCTGCTCCTGCACCCCACTCCGAGCCCAGATGACCCAAGCTAGACAAGCCACTTTCTCATTTTCCCCATGCTTAAAAGAGAATAAATCCACTTCCCTTATTTCTAAAGTGATTTTGCTATCCGTGGCAGCCTTAAAAATGCTGTAATTATTGTTACCATCCACATAGTCAGGCATGAAACAATTAAATGATTGAAAAGGACGAGAAAAATAACTCATCCCAGCATTGCACTGATTTTGCAGATTCCCCCAACTCTTGCTAACAGGTTTGATGACAACCCAGCAGCTTTCCTGCTGCTGACTGATCTGATCCTGGTAGGTGAAATGCTAGAGGAGCATTTACCCAGTCATAAAAGCCCTGTATCTCCAATCATATCTGGATTAAGAGGAATGGGGTTTAAGATGTGTTAGCAACCTACTTGTAAACAAAACAGTTAGGCTTTTAACACACATATTCAGTATAAAGGAAGCCTTAATGCAAAGTCTAGTATTTACTTTGATCTGCTAACAGGAATAAAAACGTCTCAACCTGTGTTGTCTGCGTTGGGATTTTATGTTGATTTATTCCATTGAAAAATATGCCCATTTTGCTAACACAGACGGGGTAAAATTGCAGAGGGCACCATCTATGCCATGCACTGTTTAAGCCTTTGGAGAAGGACTGCAGAAGTTCGCATGACTTATTCACTGGTAGGAGGAGACATTTTGCTTTATGAATATAAATTTATGGCTGGATGGAGACCTGCCTGTAAATGCAGCCTGCTAAATAAGTGCACCTCAGGTATTTCATAACCTTAAACCTGCCAGGTTTTTCTTTTTCTGTGGCTGAGCAACCGTATCCATCCATATCCATTTCTGTGTCTGTGTCTGAAATACCCACTTGTCACTGATGTACATTAGTTAACACGCAATGGTACGTACTCACGGACCACTGTCCTCGTCATTAGCTCATGTAAAGCAAACCAAATGCCACCGTCAATACTCAAGGTGTGCAATTTGCTCCTGATGGGTGATGTACAGCAAGAGCTTTAAGCTGAAGTTACTGGGGGCAAACAATTGAGGCCACAGGAGGGTAGAAAACCATGCAAGGAAAATAGTTGCATGCCCTGGGGTTATAGCAATAAATAGATGTATCAATAACAATAAATAAATGTATAATGGTGCAGCGTGCGTGAACGGGGAGGTGCAGAAATAATCAAGAAGGGGAAAAAGCCCCTAACCCAGCAGAGGCAGAAGCAAGCAGTGTGCAGGGTGGAAGGAATGTGTGTGCATGGGGTGGAGGTGAGCAGCATGAGAAAGAAAATGGGAGTTACCTTAGGGGTTAAGGCAAATACAAATATATTTTTTTCTTTTTCTTTTTTTTTTTTTCCCAAGTGTGGAATATAAAAAAGGATTGTTGAAAGACGGTCAAGGGGCCTCTGGAAATATGGTGGGATCAGATTGCTGACAGAGGAAATAGATGTTGATGAAATATTAAGAATGTGTTGCCTTGGTATTTGCTAAGAAAGATGGGCAAGAGAGAGGCTGCAACTGTGACCCTGCAGGGGAGGGAGGAAGGAATAAATTCCACCACACGGAATAAAATGCAAAGTATAATTTAGCATAGAAAATCTCTTAATGAAGCCATTGCCCTTGCTGCAGCAGCCATAACAGTGAGTTGTCCTAAACAGCAAATCACTATTAAATAAGAATTGTTTATTCCGGAATTATTATTAAATAAGGTGAGGCAAAATTAAGGAGTCACATTCTTAGGGTGCAAATCAGGTGTGGAGCGTTGCAGGGGAAGCAGAGGGCCAGCTGCAGGTCCCACAGCACCCGTGGCAGCCCTGGACCCCGAGCCTCGGCCAGCTGGCCAGAGCCACCAGACCATCCCACTGCTCTCCAGCAAAGTACCTTTGAAAGAGGTTCAGAGAAAGGCATCCGAAGTGGAGGGACTTATCTGAAGCAAGCAGAAATCTCTGCAGCTTTGGAGATTGCACCTGTCACTAGAAATAATTGGAGCTGAGACTTGCTTCATTTTTTTTTTTTTTCGATTATTTTCTTTCTTTTTTTTTTGTCTAACAGCTGTTTCTGTAGGTGATGCTGGCAGTATATGTCTGAACATTACTGCAGACTACTGATTTGCTCTTCCTGCTTGGCCCAGTGCTCCAGAGAGCACGAACAAATGTGATCAGCTCATTTTTTCCAAAGGTGAAAGATTAATTTCAAGGGCTCTTAGATCTCAAGAATATTTACACTACTCAGAACAAATCTTGCCTGTGTTGACATACTGAGCATATTCACTTTATTTATGGTTATTCTTTTATAAAAATCAAAATCATTCCATTTTACCCAGGCAAACTGAGAAAAGTGCTGGCTGGTGTAACAGGAAAAGCATAGATGAGAGAGTGGAAAAAGGATGGATGGGGACAGAAAAAGGAAATGAAGATTAGAAATAAAAAGGGAAAGAAAAAGCCCTTGTCTAAAGCTCAGGAAATGAGCTGGCTTCTCAGAAATATTAGTACAAGAAAAGAGCTAGGACAGATATGGATGGCGAAGGAAATCACAAAGCCTATCAACGAAAATAAGAAGGTTTCTGACATCCGAGACAACATGAAACATGAAGAGTAACAAAGGGAACGTGAATCAAGCCCAAAAGGGTAGAGAAAACAGACTGGAGTTCACGTGGAGAGTGTGATTTTCTATTATCTGAATATAAAATATTAAAGCAGCGGCAGTGGCCGAGCACTGGGCTGTACTTTCACCCCTCCTTCCCCAGGCACCACCATGGTTGGTGTACTGCATCCTGATATCAAAAGGTGGGAAGAAATGTACAAAAACAAGGATAATTTAGGAAAAAGGGATTCGTCCACTTCTGGAAGAAGGGCTGCTCAGCAAACCAAAAATAACCATGTGGACCTGTGTATTATGCTTGGGTAACTAGAGGAGAAAAATGCTGTCCCATGATTTATGTGCCAGTTCATTGGGTGAAGATCGTTTGGGGTTTTTTACGATCCTGAGTGCCCAGCATCAACATTTCGGTGCTGGCACACGTTATTTTCCATGCTGTAAAAGCTGCCCCCCCCAGCTCTCTGTGCTGGTGTCACCGCTTTGTTAAGGGAGCCAGAGGAGCAAGCCAAGATGCAGCTTTGAGCATCCTTGTGCAAAATCACGCTGTCCTGCAACGCAGGTTTTCCACATTAGACGTTGTTTTCAAAACCAGCACTTTGGCATTGCAGAAATGTTCCCCAAAATACCCCTGCTCCACTTATCCTTCTCTCCCTTTGCATTTAACTTGGCACTTTGCTCACCTTGGCACTCGTAAAGTGAGGCGAGAGGTGGAAAGAGACATCGCTCCTGAAAATTGGCTCTTGAGTTCAAATGCAATTCCCCAACTCCTGGTGCTCGTTAGAGACTTGCAGGGTCAAAAGAGAAAGCACCAGAAAATGCATTCCCTGAGGCGGTGTTTGCTCGGCTGTGATGCCCCAAACACCTGAGCGATGAGGAGCTGTGGGGATCGCTCCCTAGACCCCCATATAAAGCAATAGGGATTTCTCCTGGAGGACCTGGTGATTGAGCCACACGCATGTTGAACTGCATTAAAAATGCTCTTTCACCCCAGGGAGGGTTTGCTCATGAGCACACTGCAGATTTGCGATGGCAGGAGACAACGGGCATGGCTTCAGGTGGGCATTCACAGAGGAGATGTGGAGAACACCTGTGTGGGGTCTTTGCACAGGTTCAGCCGCAATGAGCTGAGCCGGGAGCCCAGCTGGCTCTCCAGCAGTGGCACAAAACCAGGATGATGCCAGCACCATGGCTAATGAAGTGACAGACATGCAGGAATAACACGACTCCTTCCTTGGTAAAAGAAAACACCGTTTTTTAGCAGTAAAAGCTATTTGCAAATAACATGGCAAACTTGATTGAGCTGCTCAAAGGGATGAAACACCTGTTTTGAAACAAACACCAAAGACTCTATAATTTCCACTAGTTTTATCAGAGGGTCAGAAGTTTGTGTTTTATCTGCGGTAAAGCAGTTTGTTCCAGAGATCCCAGAGCTTCCCCAGCGGTGACACCAGTCTTACAAGCTGAATAGAAATAGCTGGATAGGGCACCCCATAAACACATATAATTTTTGGTTTAGATGCTTCATAAATCATACTTTTTATCCCTTGGGCATCCTACCAACTTCCATTATCACATTCTTATTCTAATAGGCACAATCTCAGTACAGCAAATCCCCCATTTTCCACAGCTTTCAATCACAACTAAAGAGTAAAGATGAAAAATCTGCATTTCAAATCATTGTTTGTTGTTATGACAACATAGCATGAATTTGGTCCTTGCAGTCTCGGGCTTCAGAGCATTTCCAAAGCTTTTATGAAAAGAGCACATTTGTGAGACACATATGCCACAAAGCCAAAGAGGTTAGCTTCATGTGATGTAAAATATCGGGAGAAGCCACCTGGAATATAATTCCGGAGGAAATTATCTCAGCAGCTAAGCAGAAATATTTCCTCCTTGCAAACTTCCTCATAATATGTCAAACTACACCCTGGTACAAAAAGACCCAAGAAGGGTTTATTGAAAGTCCAACAGGCAGTGGTGGTCTTTCTTTCCATCAGAGGTTTTGGGTTATGGGATTATTCCATAGGTGTATGAGCCTCATCTTCTGCACCATGAAGAATGTGGATATATATGAAAAAAGAAAAAGATAAAATAAGTGTACAGTCAGGACCTTTGGATCCAGTAAACTGCAATACAGGAATGCACGTCAGCAGCAGCTTCACAGCTTTTAGGGCCAAAATTGGTCATTGTGAGTGCCTGAGGCAGAGCACAGGCCAGAGATTTCACCTGATGATTTCTGAGAATCCAGCTCTATGTATTACTACAAACCCCATCAACTATTTAAATAAAGTCTAGAATTAAAGATTTTCCTCAAGGTCAATAAAACACACTAATGGCTCTCTCTTAAAGCATCATCTCCCACCCCAGCCATGGTGACCATTACTGTCCCGTACTGCCATGTTACCTCCATCCAACCGTTTCCCCTGGACAAAAGAGGGATATTATTGGGATATTTTGAACAGACACATTTTGACATGTTATTCATATTTTTTTTTATTTTATACATTATTTAGAATATTAAAGCTGCTCAGAAATCCCAGTTACCCTTGTTAATCGTGAACTTCAGCCCTTCGGCAGGTGAACATGTTGCTAAGCTGCCTGCCTGCCTGGCGTGCAGCAAGCAGCACAGCCTCGCAACCCGCTGCCGGAAAAACCAGGGGGAAATACACACATCCAAGTAGCTGCAGCTTTTATTTCATAAAAACAAAATAGTAAAACCACTTTTAATATATGCAATTCAGAAAACAGGTTTTAGCCTTATGCTGACCATGAACCGAGAAGGCAGAAACCTATGTACTGTGCTAATTTTACATACATATGTGTATGGACACATGCTGGATGGCGTGCAAAGACACAAAGAGACATCTCCTGTCACCCCTGTGCACATAGAGATGCCCAGGGAAAGGGGAGGGAGGTTAAACAAAGCCACGAAGAGGAGTTTGTCCAAGGCTGACGGCGAGTCAGTAGGAGGAGGAAGCGGCTGCCTCTCCCAAAATACTGTTTTGTAGATGGGATAACGCACAGAGCAGAGTCCCACACGAGCGACGATCTTGTCTTACTCTGCCGATTTCATGTTAAAGCACTTTACAACGATGTTGAGACTGAGAAGCAATCCCTACTGTGATTAATAATTAACTTATAATACTCACATAAGTGAAAGCAGATACACTGCAAATTAAGACACTTAGAGAAACTTTTGGGACACCCTTTATGTTATTATGGGAAATGAATTTTAAAGGCGCCTTTTCTCATTTTTTAGTAACAAAATGTTTAATCTCTGTTATTACATGTGTGTCCCTTAAAGATAGGGAAGAAAGGATCAAAGTTCTTTTCAGAAACCACCAATTTTGATCAAAAGCCACTAAAAAGTATCTGAAAGGCAGATGCCTTGTAGAAAGCATCTTCAGCTTCCCTGTCTGGATGAGATTAGAAAAGTAGTCTGGTCTGCCAGGATTTTACAGAAACTGGAGAAACTCAGAGGCCATGAGACTGGCACGAAATACATCACTTGGTGGAGATTTGCAAAAGGGCATCACAGGGATGGAGGCACCAGTGGTATGTGGAAGCAAACGCCGCAGCCCCTGCATGGACCCACAGAGACAGACCAACATCCTCGGCTGACGCTGGGACCTGGGTGCACAGAGGAACGCCGCAGCGATACGGTACAATTGTGGATGAATGCATCTTTACAACTAAGGAAGATAAATAAGGAAGGAGTTGCTCGTCTTTCTCCTCCTAGCTAATATGGGAAATATTTATTCGTTTTGAACCATTCAGTGCCAGCCTGGCTCTGCAGATTTCCATTGCCTGCACTTGCTGCAGGGGCTTGCCCAGAGGTGAGATGAGCTCAATTATTTTTCATCACATTCCTCTTAAATGCGGAGTACAGGTCTGCCTCCATCCCATGCAACAGTCATTGCAGACAAACAAGGATAAAGGCAAACCCTTTGCCTAGAAATAAAAACACTTAAATTCTGGTCTCTTTTTTCAAAGCCTTTTTTTAAATTACTATTTTATTAAGGAAGACAGAGCACCCAGACTTCCAGGATAGGTGCCTCAGCAAGAGGGAGGTCTGAGGTGCACCAGCCATGTGCCAGCCCTGCCATTAAACACTGTCAAACCTCAACCAGACCTAAAACAACTGCATGTGCTGCAGTACGGAGGATTATTGCAACAGCTTGATTTTGCTGGAGGGGCAGGAGCATCTCTGAGCTTTCCCAGCAGCAGAAGCATCTCCTCACACTGTGTACCAAAGGGATCAGCCAAAGCTAGGTTGCTGATGGTGAACCTCATTGGACTCAACTTGGGGCAGCAATATCATGCCCTGTGTTTCCAAAAACACTGGTAGTAGTGCAGGGACCATCAGTTTTTGGGCAGTGCACACTGCCTGGCCAGGATGCTATAGCACCTTGCCCTTTGTGTGGGTTCCTCCTACACACCAGGTAGAAAGAGGACATGACGCACAGATGCGTGCTTTGACTGCCATCGCCAGGGCCTCCTCCCCGTCCCTGCATGGCACAAACCTGCCCCTGGTTAAAGGCCATTTCAGGTGTTAGCGTGGGAGAGGGGGGACCACGGTGCCTCCCGACGCCCGGCTGCACAGGGGGAGCAAGCAACCGCTGCCGCCTGCACTGCTGGTCTCTCTGCTGTTCGCATGGCTCATGCCAGCCACTCGCCAGCAAGATGTTCCATTGCAGGGGTGGCAAGGGAGCTTGCCTTAAACCTTTCGAGCAGTTCTGCGCATTCTGTGAATGCTTATTTCAGAAGCACTTGCTAAATTTTGCTTCTGTGTGGCCATGCACAGGCACAAATTCAGGGCTGGGAGAGGAGAGAGGTACCGATGGGCCCGCTAACCTGGCAGGGAGTCAGATCAGCATCAAAGGACCTCTTCTTGGGAGAATAAGCAGGAATTATCTGCTAGGAATAACAGAGACGATTTCAAGCTACCAACTCCCTGAGGGTGGAAAGACAGCGACACCCGAGGCTGGCCACCATCTCCTCCTGCACTGGTGCAGCTCTCAGAGGTGTTGGTGCTAATCCCACGGCTTCATCCTTACAGGTGCCGATGTCCCTCAAATGCAACTTAAACTCAGTAGATGAGGGAGGATGACCCACATCTGACAAGGCGAAGCTGAAGGACAATGTTACAGGGGAAAGTGTTAGTGAGGAGCAAAGGGGGATCTCTGAACAGATGTGACAGCAAGGGCTCTTCAGGAGGAGGAGGAGGAGGACAGACCTGTGTGTCCTGGGCTGATGAGGAAGGCCTTCCACAGGTAGAGTCCTGCATTCATCCCTGGGGTGATGAGGGACCAAGCTGCAGCAAAGTTAAGCATCAGCAGCTAACTGAAGTAACAACAGTGACAAAGTCCATAATGGCTTTACTGCATTACAGAAAAAAAGTGTTTAAGCTAAACTATTGCCATCTGTGTTTAGCTGAATGTGTAGCCACACATCGATGGCAATTTATAAATAGATTGAGAGCCTTATTAAAGGTCAGTAAAATTGTCCTGACTCCTTCTCTCTCCTCTTATCGACATGAATAGCTGCCATTCATTCTGGGGAGAGAATTTTGCTTGTACTGAATCAAAAAAGAAAAAAATCCCAGCACACAATCTTCACTTTTTATTATGTGTTCACTGCATTAGTGCAGTTATTCAGCTACAGATGTTTTTTTTCAGCCCAAGCCCAGACTGGGACCTTACTCAGCCCATGGAGTGAATAAAAGTCACCAAAAGCACAGTAAAGGGGTCACGCAGGGAAAAGCTCTTCCCTTGTTTTTTATTTCATACTCCCTGCACACGAGGAACCCGTGGCAGTCCCATGAGTCAAGGTTTGCTACATCTGAAGAGCTTGACCGCTTGCCACCTCGTGACAGTTTAGTGAGGACCACAGCAGCGATAACCTGTTAACCACCTAGTTGCCACAAAACAACCCCAATTACATTTGGCATCTGCAACATGCAGTGATTGCTGGAAACTGTACAAAGTGGCAACTCAGGCTCACGCAGCAAATGTTACCTCCCTACACCATCCCAGCAAAACTGTGCTCCCATTACAGGTGCATCCTGGCAAGCGGAAAAGTAAGGAAATATTTTGCTTTTTAATATGGCCATGAATATGGCCATTTTCCAAAATCTGTTTGAAAATCCTTTGTACTTAGCTTCTTGTAGACCAGCAGGCTAAGTCCCCATCTTGCATTACAGCCACTGACCTACGAGGGAAGCATTAACTGGCTGTAGGCAGGAGGTACAACATACTGAGGGTCTGCATGCTCAGCTGGCTACTCAAGATTATCAGTTCATAAGATGCATAAAATGTCAAGCAACAGCAGGTTTATAAGATTTTACAAACATCCGTCTAATGTATTTCATATGAGAGTTCATCAAAAGCACAATAAGGAACTCCAATTTCACGGAAAGCTAAATGTATATATATTTAGAATATGTATATTTAGAAGAAAGCACTCACAATGATATTTCAATCAGCCTAGCAATAGGATTATCTCAGAAACAGCCACATGCTGAGTTTTCATTAGCATGTAGCATGAGAAAGATTTCATCACCCTAATAATTTTTCAAGCTTCCCTAATATTCATGATTGCCCATTAGTTCCACTGCCTCAAAGTGACCCCTTATGGTTTTTGTTATTAACCGAAAAGACAGAAAACAAAATGAGATGCAACCTGGCAAATACAAACTAATGACATCTGGGGGAAAATAATTGGAAACAGAGATTCAAGGGGGAAAAGATGCCTTGGAGCCACAGTAAATGTGACTTAATTTAAATGTTGGACAATAAATAAGATATGAGTTTGCAGCATGAGGTATGTGCGTAAACTGCCAGTAGGTTTTCAAGCTGCATAATAACAGGTTCCCATTGCAAATCAGGGAGGATATCACCCTGTTCTTAAATGACCCTAGAATAATCTCACCTTCACCTCACGGTGGAGAAAAGCAGCCCAAACGACCTGTTACTGGAACACTCAATTACAACAAAGGTTAAAAAGGATCCCTAATATGAGCAGCAGAGCGAGGTGACATATGAGGCTGAACGTGCTGAAAACATGCCAGTGCCAAAGACTTGGAGGAAATTAATAGCTTGAGAAGGACAGAACTAGAAACAAAGGAATGAAAGAAAATAAAGCTAAATTCAGGCTGGGGGTGGGTAAATATACCCCCAAAGTGACACATACATTTATTATACATGTGTATATATACTTCTATACTTATAACCATATATATGTATGTCTACTTTAGCTTCAAGAAGAACAATCTAAGGAAAGGAGTGAAAATCCCCTGGGTCTGACTTCTGCAGATCCCTGGTGCTCACTGTGATTTCCATACAGGAATGGTACCAAAGGATCCTTTCTGGATTGTCAGGGAGATGCTTTGATTTTCTTTTTCATAACCTCTTGTTATGAATGCGTCAATGGGCCATTCCCAGGCTGAGCCCCTGGATCTCCACCCCACGACATTAACACCTCGAAAACCAAGTTTCTCAGCAGGTTAGGACCTGAGATGGCTAACACCCTCGTACACTGCTTTTTAGTAGATTTCCAGCTTTTGCTGGTGGCTTAGAGAGAAAAATCACCCAAACAATGACAAACTGATTTAAATCTTTTCCTTTTCTTCTCGCAGGAAAAAGTCAGCATCAAAAAACAGTGATGTATGAGACACTGAACAATGTGCTGGGTTTATTTTAAATTGAGGGAGAATACTGGGGAAGGAAACCATCTCGGGGAGGACAGAGGAATTCAGTAGCTGCTTCTGCATGTCGCATGTCTCTGTCATGCACTCCCTGAGCCTCGAAACATCTTCTGGAGAACAGCAATGACTATGACCACCAAAATGATAACATCTAAGCCTGCCTCTTCTGAAGCACTAGAAGAGTTTTTATTATTTAGGTAAAGCTGGAATTAGACCACGGTCAAATAAAGACATGAAGAGAGAAGTTAGGAGATGCCAAATTCTTTCCTTATTATGTTTCCTTATATATGTTATGCTCATGTAAACTGTTTAGGGCTCTGGAAACCCTGTATTAGCTACACCTCATTTTCCACTGAATTACAGCCAACTTTCTTCCAGTGTATTTTATATAAGTTTCTTGCAGATCGTAAGGAAACATCAGGAAACTTGGTTGAGGCAGATAATTCATGGGTTTCCATTTTACAGATGGGTAAATAAGGGAGAGGGGAAGATAAAGGCAAAAAAAAAAATCTCCCCTTCTGAAGGCCACTGTTCCACCTTTGGTGTATAACAAAATTGCAGCTAAAAATGCAAATAGCCAAAAATTAACAAGTTTTGGTGAAGAAAAGTAAGATAATAGATTTTTTCTGACATACACATCTGTTCTTTAGAGCTGTCTCCCAGACCACAACAGCTGCTCACTTTTCAAAAAACAACAAACACTTCACACAATATTTACAAGAGGAAGTAGTAACAGAATGCGCATAAATAAACTTAGCTTAGAAATGTTTTGGCAACAAAATGTATTTAGTAAATTTTAATGTATCCTCTTAAGCAACCAAGAAAATATAGGTGGTTTGATTCTGGTGGTGTAGGCAAGGACAAGGTAGCCTGATCTGGGGAAAAATGGAATACGCTATCATAAATTTTGCCTACTTTACTGTCTTCAGTTTGATGGTGAATAGGTTATTTTAGAATCACAGAATCCTAGAATGCCCTGAGTTGGAAGGGACCCACAAGGACCATCGAGTCCAGCTCCTGTCCCTGCACAGGACAACCCCAAATTCACACCATGGCTCTGAGGGCCTTGTCCAAGTGCTTCTTGACTATCGCCAGCCTTGGCGCCGTGATGCCTCCCCGGGGAGCCTGTTCCGGTGCTCCACCACCCTCTGGGGGAAGAACCTTCTCCTAATATCCAACCTAACCCCCCCAGCACACCTTCCTGCCATTCCCTCAGGTCCTATCGTTGGTCACCAGAGAGGAGAGATCCACGCCTGCCCCTCCTCCTCCTCCCCTTGTGAGGAAGCCACAGACCGCCATGAGGTCTGCCCTCAGCCTCCTCTTCTCCAGGCTGAACAAACCCAGTGACTTCAGCCGCTCCTCGTACGGCTTCCCCTCTAAACCCTTCCCCAACTTCGTGGCCCTCCCCTGGACACTCTCCAGTAGCTTTATATCGTTGATGTCCTGCAGCACCCAAAACCGCACACAGCGCTCGAGGTGAGGCCGCCCCAGCGCAGAGCAGAGCGGGACAATCCCCTCCCTCGACCGGCTGCGATGCAGTGCTCGATGCACCCCGGGGCTCGGCTGGCCCTTTGGCTGCCAGGGCACGCTGTTGGCTCACATTCAACTTGCCGTCGACCAGAACCCCCAGGTCCTTCTCTGCAGAGCCGCTCTGCAGCCTCTCGCTCCCCAGGCTGTCTGTACAGCCAGGGCTGCCGTGCCCCAGGGGCAAAACCCGGCACTTGCCCTTGTTAAACTTCACACGGTTGGTGATTTCCCAGCTCTCCAGTCTGTCCAGATGTCTCTGCAGGGCCTCTCTGCCCTCGAGAGTGTCAACAGCTCCTCCCAATTTTGTGTCATCAGCAAACTTAATTAGCATTCCTTCCAGTCCTGCATCCAAGTAACTTATGAAGAGATTAAAGACTACCAGTCCTAAGGTGGATCCCTGCGGAACCCCGCTAGTGATCATCCACAAGCCCAATGCAACCCCATTTACTATGACCCTTTGAGCCCAACCCATCAGCCAATTGCTCACCCATTGCATTACATTTTATCCAGCTGTGTGCTGGACATTTTGTCCAGGAGGATACTGTAAGAGACAGTATCAAAAGCTTTACTGAAATCCAAAAAGATCACATCAACTGGCTTCCCTCGGTCAGCTAGGTGGGTAACCTTGTCATAGAAGGAAATTTTGGTATATCTCACATTAGTTTTAGAGTTAGGAAATCCAGGGGATCTTTTCACATGACCTTTTTGTTATAGCTGAGCACTGAAAAACTCGCCTGATTTTATTGAACCGCCTGTTTCATACCGTTATGCCCATGTTAGCTTCTGACCGTGAGGGTTTTACAGGCTCCTGGTGCAAACATTCATAATGATGTTTAGATAAGCTTTAAAAATTTAAATATTTCTAGAGGTGATTTTGCAGTAGTTAATCAGTTCCTGATGGACTTTAAAAACACGTTTTTTCTAATCTTGATTTCACAGGACGTGGACTGACCAAGAGACTTTCAATCCCTGGTGCCAATCTTGCCACTTGTCTTGCACGGTTTTATGATTTTTTTTTTTCCTTCAACCAGACTATTCGCTCCTCAGTGAAACAACTGAACTTGTCAGGTGGGTTTTGAGAAATAAGTTTTGAAGGAGAAAGAAGTGCTGAAACATCTCTCCTCTCCTCTCCTCTCCTCTCCTCTCCTCTCCTCTCCTCTCCTCTCCTCTCCTCTCCTCTCCTCTCCTCTCCTCTCCTCTCCTCTCCTCTCCTCTCCTCTCCTCTCCTCTCCTCTCCTCGGAGCCTGTTCCATTGCCTTGGGGCACATGTTCCTCCTCTGCTCTTCTCTCTCTGAATTTTACATAGTCCTCCAGCCTCCTCCTTTTTATTTCTTCTCTTTGCCCACTTTGATACTAAGACACTGTGGTAAAGTCCTCGCTGGAAAAAAAAGCGGCATGGGAATGCACGGAACCCTCCAAAGCCAGTAGGATCTGTACATTGGGATTAGCCAGCTTTTATCGGAGCCCTTCACAGCTGGGATGCACCCCGGCAAGGGTCTTCTCTCTGTGGCCCTTTAAATGTCCCCCTAAATTTAAACAGTATTTTATGAGAAAAATGAAATTATAATTTACTAAGCATACTATCCAAAATAAAGAGGCTCCAAAATAGATGCTGCTGAGGAAAAATAAGCCCCTGAGACCCTGAATTTACTTCTAAAAATTGTTCATTAGAACAATTGCCACAAGATTTTAAGTGCACAAAAGCAGCAGGATTAAGAAAAAGGGATCTGAATGTCATGCAGAGAATGAAAACATCCAGGAATGAAGTAGATAAACAAGTAATTCATAACCTTTCATGGATCAGGGACTAAGCATGACATTAACTGCTTGTAGGTAGGAAGATACTTCTTATTAAGCAAATTATTCCTGTGACCTCTTCATATCTCCCAGTCGTCCTGCCTCTGACCCGTACTTATTTGCACCTCCCTACCAGACCAGCACTTTCCTTAGAGAAAATTGTCGAGGGAAGCTGTTCCTCACACAAACACATCTGAAGCTTGCAGGCAGAGCATGAGCCCAGGTACGCCAGAGGCATCAAAAGTAGATTAAAAGCTTCAGGAAAAAAAAAACCCAACCTTCCATGCTAGCACCATTAGTGATGAAAATAAATAAAGGACAAGAAATAAATAGCTATATAAAGTTAGAGAGAACTGTTTCTAAATTAAATACTTCCCAGAGTTCTCACTGTGCCACAAATGAGATCTTACAGCAGCGGGCAAGTGGCAAACGTCAGCAAAGGGCATGGAGATGGCTTTCTTCTGGAGAGGTTCAGAGCCAAATTAGCACCAGAAGTGCAACTGCAGAGCCCCAAGTGCTGGCACAAAGCATTCATTAATAAGAAATCTGTTGCTTTTAATGACTTATAATCACTGCTTTTTGAATTTACAATTATAAAAGAAGCAAAACAGATCCCTGGCACCTGCCATTTACCATTCCTGCCATCTATTGAGGACCAAATAAAACCTGCCCAGGGATCAATGCAATCTGAAGCAAACACAGCATTTGTAGCTCACCATGATCACCTTCTGACCGGGTAAGTGGAATGCCTATTGCCGCACAGCTGAGCGAGGCTGCAAATGAAGACAGCTGGTGTGAAAACAAACATATCAGAGTGTCTTATGAGATATAACATCCCTGCTGGTGAAATCCACTCTGGGGTTAAGTAGCAGGGCTCTGATTTGCTGTGGCCACAGACCTGCAATCCTGAACCAAATCAGCGGAGCCGGACCACCATGCACAAGCTAACAGGCGATTCCCAGCCCTGCTTGTCCACACGTGTGTTAATTCACCACATGAACATGCATGGACACGAGTGCAGAGTTGGTGCAAAGCCCTGAAGTCAGTGAGCATCCTGCCATCCACCTCAACACACTCCGCACGAGTTAGGGGCAACTGGCACTTGGCAGCTCGCTAATTAAAACTGTGCCAGCATACTCTCTTCTCTACCACAGGCACTTAGACTTGTGTCCAAGTGAGGTTTCGAAAACAGTTTCTCAGTCTAAGAGGATGAAGGCAAGGAAGGAGGAGACAAATGCATAATTCTTCTCAAAACATTTCTTCACCTACTATTTTAAAAGTGCAAAGAGTCCAGCAGAAACTTTGGTTTTCAAAACCAGCTTTGAAGAATTGCCCAAGCAATGAAGCCAGTTAATATTCTGAGTTGTGTTTCTGCATTTACCTAATGAGCTTCCACTCCCTACTGCCTTGAATCTGCAGTCTGGACTTAGAAGGACTTTTCTGCCCCAAAGCATCACATGAACCCCAGTGGGATGCCTCATCCACTACGCAGAAGCACAGAGGAGTCCGGGGGTAGGTGCCCACATTGCTGCAGGATGCTATGGCACCCAGGTCTCATCCTGCAACATTTCTACAACATCGACACCTCTTTGAACATAAACTTTCCCTCACCACCATCTGAGCAGGCTATGAGAAATTTTCTAGACAAGCTGCGATCTCCAGGGCTAACCTTGTCAGATTTCGCTGGTGACGAGCTAGCACAGAGTCCTATGGCCAACCTCCTGCCTTTTAAAACATGTCAATTTATCTTCTCAAAGGCTTTGAGATCTGCAGGTGAACTACATGACTGGTATCTGTGAGGGGCACTAAGCACATACTTCTCATTCTCGTTATGCCAGAAAATTCTCATTTGCCTCCCAAATAGTTTAGATTATTTTTAAACACATGCCCTTCTGTTGTGTTATATTCCCTTACTAAATTTTTGTTTGTAAATGAAACAGAACTTACACAGCAATTAAATACGAGGCGATAAAATCCAATCCACATTGAAAGCTGCACTAGAAAAATACTGACGTTGAGAAGTTTGTAATTAAATAGGGGATGAGAATACCCCACCACACACTCACATGTACCTCCATTTCTACTACAGCTCCTGGCTGCTGGCCTCTGCTTTGATTAAATCACAGTGCGTTACCCCCAGTGCCCGGGCGCACTGGCTTAGGAGGTGCCAGAGTGACAAATTCTCCCATTGCAGCAAAATGCACTTTTAGAGCCGCATGTAACGCAGGCAGCAATTCAAAGGCTAGAGCTCAGCCAGTCCTAATGGAAACCTTGCAGCACTCCAGTTCATTCACACAGTTTGTGGGGTTCAGTCTCAGGCAGCTGAAGCTGCCTTGCCTAGCTATACCTGCTTTAACAGGAAACTAAAATTTCCCCTTTATTTCTACTACTGTGATGTTTGCAATGCTACGCTGAGGAGCAGCTGCACACCAGTGACCTGTGCAACTGCAATAGCAATGAAAAGGGTTTTTTTGCACCTATTCTATCTCTTACAGGCTTGTACAGGACATTTTTCCTTCCTGCCATCTGGGCGTCCCCGTATCAGACAGCATGGCTACCACATACAGTATTTTTTCCAAGAAGCAATGTGATGCAAGATGTTATATTATCTGCAAGAAAGCAGGCAAATACAATGGAGGAGAAAGGACAATTCCACAGGGCATCCACAGCTGGCAAAAGATATCCTAAAGCAGGCTGGAATTACAGAATGATTTAGTAATGTAAGAATTATTAAGTTGGGGGCAGGGGGAACAAAAAGCCCCCACAAACTGCTTTTTTGTCCTCATATTTCTTTCCTTGGCTTACAGGCCTGAGATAACAATGACTGTTCCTCCCTGGGTGTGTGAAAGTTAGGATCTGTGGAGCCTGGGGAATGCTGGGGTGGAGAGAGAGGGAAGAAGAAATATTCCCAGCTATTCACTCTGGCACTGAAAGCCCAAAGCTGGCGCTTCTCCGAGGAGCAGCCCTGCCTGCAGTGGTCCCTCACTGGGATGGCCGAGTGCAGCAGTGCAATTACATTTCTGTAATTAGAACCGTCTGCCCGAAGAAGCAGCCATGGCTGTGGACAAAAGGGCAGCTGTCCATGTGGGAAACGTCCCTGACTGCGTGTTCAAAGGAAATTTTCCTCCTTGCATGCTGCTGAATGCATGGCATTAATACGTGGGGACCCAGCGCATGCTGCGGCTAGGAGCAGGGGGACCGGAGAGCCATGTGCAGTCCAAGAACTCCCTTTTCCTTTCCATCCCTCTGGGGATGTGAGAAACGATTCTGGGTGTGCAGAGAGAGGAAGAAAATAAATAAAAAACAGGAAAGGCAGCTTTGGTCAAACATTTATCAGCCATCTGGTTCTCACAAAGAGAGCTGGGGAGCTGTGGATACAGCAGCCTCAAGAGCTTCATGCAAGATTAATACCTACAGGGACACCTCGGCCAAAGCGCACATTTCAATTCTGCACGTCGGTCTGGCAAATATGGAAAATGAACGATGCTCTGGTCGGGAGGCAGCAGCATTCGGTGGCTGATCTGGATGTGCCTCGGGTGCCATGCTGAGCCTGACCACAGCCCCGGCTCCTGCTCCCCGCACCAAATCACTCAGAGCTCCCCGTTCAGTTATCCCCTCCAACGGTAGAAAACATACTGCTCAAAAAGAGCATCTCTCTCACTCACACCCAGCCTGTCCTGTTTGCCTTCACCGTGTTCCACAGTGAGTCCCATCCCTGGGTGGCCGCTCTGTGCCTGAAGTGAAAAATACTTAAGCTTGTTCAGATGTTCTGTATTTCTTCATTTTAAGGCTTTTGCTTCAGAGACTTGCCAAAGGAGCAATACACTTGAACACAGCACATGTAGAAGAAGCATCACCCGGTAGGGCTGGACCAAGAGAGCTCTTCCCACATTTGCTACGGACCGTGCGACCAGAGTCACCCTCCCACTTTCTCCCTCCCTTGGTAAAACACCATTTACCTTTTATAAAACCGATGTTTTCATCATTTACCCATGATAAAACTATGATAACAGAGCTGGACAGCCTGCCTTTCCAAATTACATTGAAACAACCAGAAACTCCTCCACTACCCTGCTTCGCCCCCTCTCCTGCAGCAATAGCAAACCCAGAGCTCCCAAAAGCCTCCGTGTTTTGGCCAGGGGAACACTTGCAAGATGACCACAATAGAACGTTCTGGTTTCTCATGATTTGTCTTTCCTTTTTCTTGCAGCCTCTGTGTTTTCCCAAGTGTTACTCAACGTTTCAGGGGACATGGGCTTTTATTTTTAACTGAATGATTCAGTTCTGATGTGATCAATTGACAGTCAAAGCTGGGACATTAAGAAAAAAACACACCAAATACCATGAGACTTTCTGATAAAATCACAGACATTGGCGAGACTGGATGAAATAAGACACTTCCCAGAGTTTGCCCTAGATACCAGATGCAAATCAAAGCTAAATGGGCTCTGAAACTTGAAGTGCATGCAGCTCCCCACTGATTTCATCTGGAGCGGTGGGTGCTCAAAAATCTGATCCAAGACGTTTAGCTCCTTCAGTAAAAATGAGGGCCTGAGCATCTCCCATTGAACAGAAACCCTGCGCAACGAATTCCCCAGCTCTTGCAGCATATGCACAGCCAAATGGAGAAAAGCAGCAACGCAGGGAACCACTTGAAACTGAGTTTACAAGCAAAACTGGCCGAGGGCTGCATGAGAGGAATCTTGCCTGCCACGACGAGCCAGGTCCCACTGGGCCAGGCACAGGAGCCCGGTGAGCAGATGCTGCCAGAGCAGGCTCTCACAACTAATGCTTCTCATCAGACTCATCGCTCACAAGGATCTTTACATGAATAACAATGCGACATTTTTTTTTTTCTAGCAAAGCTGGACTTTTTTGCCCCTTGGCAGGGCTCTTGTTTGCTCCAGTGTAGCAGATGCCAGGGTGATTCGTGTGTGCAGCACAATGACCAAGGACGGGTTAAACACAGCATTAAATACCAAAAAAAGGGGCTGCCTAATCCTAACCCTGCTATGAGGAACCAATTGTCTACCAGTTAAAAGCAAGTAGTTAACACTTGCATAGAGGCCACACTCAGAATATTTGGTTTTTACGTAACAGCTGGTATTTGATTACCTGAAGGCTAAAAAAAATGTTTTTTTGTGGACAACAAACACACAGATGCACAGATGAACATAAGGCAGATGATCTCTACCTCCCGAACTGAAGCGGCTTTTTAATCTAACCAGCCAACTCGCGTGAGTTTTCTGTAGCAGTGGCATTGTTTCTTTCTCCCAGGTGATTTTCTACTAGGAGAGGTGATTAGAAGAACTGATAACGTGAAATAAAAGCTCTTCTGGAAATTTTTATAGTTCGTGAGTGCTATGCAGGAGTGTCGGAGTCCATTTACATGGCCTCTATATCTTATATCTTATATCTTCTTATATCTTATATCTTACGGGAGAATAGTATCACTGAAGGCATCCTCTCTCATACTCTGACAGCCACATCTCTTTTACCTCTGTGTGGGTTTGGGTACCAGCCGCCCTGCCTGCTCGCCCTGCCCGCACCACCGGCAGCCGGTGCGGAGTGAGCACGTGCAGGCCCAGCTCTGCTCTCCCGGGCAGGAGCTGGGTTATTTAAAGCGTGCAGTTTCTTGGCATGCTGAGATCTAATGAGTCCTGGTACCCGAAGGTGCTGAGATGCAAAGTTTTAGTTTCCCAGGGTGGAAGCTGCTCTAAGCATCCAACATGAATATTCATAAAAAATCCCCTTTCATTGCTTTTTTTCTATCACCAAGAGAAGCCTGTGGTGTAACAAGAATATCCTGATAACCCGGCTGAACATGAGCACCCAAAAGCCTCACGCATTGTGGGCTTTGCAATTAGCTGCTCATTTCCCTGGAAATAAAGAGCGACTTGAGGGTTAATCCTTCTGCCAGACTTAACGCAATGGCCTGCATATACATCAGAGGCACCTAGCCTGAGGCACAGGCCGCTAAGATAACAGCAATGTTCCAATTATACTTAATAATGCTCATATTCATAAAAGCGAACCAATCATTGTGGGCATTAGCTGTCTTTGACATTGTTTAAAGAGATGAAGGATATAAAATAAACCCAGCAGCTTCCTCTATTACCCAGAAAATAACCAGCGAGGAGTAATAATCAAATGCAAACCACTGAGGAACCAGAGCCTTCTCCTGCAGATGGACTCGGTACTGAGGAAGAGGTCTCCATCTTGCTCTATCTTCCTTTGTTAGCTCCCCTTGCCCTGCTCTCAGTCACCCTCCCATCACCCAGCTGAAAACAAAGACCTTCAAGTTCCCAGCACTTTTATTTGGGCTCTCCAAGCACGAGGGATGAATCTGTGCTAGCTAATATACAGCAAATGAGGATGAGATTCAGCTCCGGCTTGTAGGGCTGCACAGGTTGGGTATAGTGACTCTCTCATCATAAGCAGAGCTTTGGTAAGGAAAAACATTGCTGGTGCTGAACAGCCCCAAACAAGCTTTTGCCTTCGTTCCCAGTCCTGCAGAGGCTGCACTACTCATGCCCTGCAGTCCCCTTCACATTACCTAGTTTATCATGCTTATCTATAAAAAATTACAGGAAGTACTTTTTAAAAATGAAGGTAGCAGAATCCATTGATAAATTAAACAAGGCAGTTACTCTCCAAACACTGAATTGCACCACCTTAATTAGATCTTGAAGCCTGACTGTGAAAATTAAGGCCTTTAATTTGTGAGTTATGGTAACTTGCTGGCATTTATTAACCTAGCACATTCAAATTCTAGGTTTCGCTGTGCTGTACATCATCATCCAATTCCTACTGGAAAGCTTTACCAAAGCAGTGGTTTCCAAAAATTCCTGCATCCTCAGGAAGAAATCAGAAACAGCTAATCATATCTGCCTGTTGAAAATGTGTTTTGTCAGTGGTGCTCAGGATCATCTGACACATAGTCTGTAATGACAGGGGTCCCAATACATTGAGTACAAATGCTTTGTTAACCTCCCCTGATGCCCTCGTGCCCTGAACGCTATCCCCAAGCCATGGGCTTTCCTGGGATGGACTCTAATGCATACCCTTTGTAGTAAGGGCAAAGGACATGCTTGTTTTTCAGCTCCATGGTTTATATTTGCATTTATACTTCACATTATGATCACTGGAGCTGCCTGTGCTAATGTGACGTTGGCAAAGGTCGCAGAGAAAGGGAAGCGCTGGTGGGCAAATGAGCTCTGCTCCAAATGCAGGAGAGGGCATCTGGCAGCAGGCATGCCTTTGTTCGTAAGAGGGCATGCAGGAGATGAGGGGGATGGCGAGGGCAGCAACCACCTTGGCAGAGGTGGGATAGAGCCACTGCATCAGCCAAAGGTTGCTCAGGACCCACTGGGTTCGTCATCCCTCCTTCACTTGACACCCAAGTGCCGATCTCATCGGCTCTGCCCGATTTTCTACATGAAGGAGAATAAAAGTCCCATAGCAGAGGGAAAGCACATGGTGGCTGAGCAACGGGGACAAGCATAACTCTCTTGCTGCCGATAAATCACAGCTAAACCCCTGTTGGGGTCCTTCTCCTCTGCCACCCAAGCTACGGCGCTGGGGTTTCTGTAGGACCAGGGGCCATATCTCCATCCTAATTCACCGCAGTGGTGCCGTCCCTCTGGTGCCTCGCGGGCATGGGCATCCCCTGCGGCCAGGCAGCCCCAGCTTTCCGTGGGGAAGGCATGACATCCCGTCCTTCTGCTTGTTTTATTGGCTTCACTGAGTTTCTGTAAATGTCTCTGTATTTAAGAAGCAGCAGACTGCCTTTGTATCCATTATCTGAACAGAATTGTTCATGCCAGACAAAAAGCCACCTTTAAGCACATCTTAAAAACCCACAAATTTTCTATTTGTGTGCTTTTCCCTCTGAACTTGATAATTATCCAAGAGCTTCCCGTACATGAAACATGAAAGAATAGGGCAGTAATTACCTTAAATGCTAAATCTCGAGGGAATTCAGGCTCATACCAATAGATCATCCTTCCCTTATTGGTGGCTGTTCCTACATGGTGCTTAAATTACAGTAACAAACCCACTACGATGCTATACACTGTTGTTTGATTAACTCAGGAGCCCATGGCTATGGGAAATAATTCTCTTCTACCTTCAGCTAGAACAAAAAAATAACATGTTTTTGTTCCTTCATTAAAAAGGATCCCAGACAATCTTACTCGTGATGCTGCAAATCAGGTTTGAGAAGAGCCTGCGCTGAAGGCATCAATAAGCATCAGTAATCAATAAGCATCAATAACCAAGGTCCCTGTAGGTTGCATAGCGCAAGGCAGCAGCAATGCCGATCTAGGTAATGGTCTACAGACATAAGAAACAAAGTTTTAGCCTGAATTAATATCTTTCATTAGACCCGCTGGTGTAACTGGAAGAAAGGAGAAAAGCTTTTGGGTTCACAACCCCTTCATCAAACCTGACAGAGATTAGAAGTTAAACATGCACTTCAGCGCTTTGCTGAATTAGGGCCCTACATCAGTTCAAGTCCGTTGCTCTTCAATTTCTTCCTTAATTTTTTTGCTATTTGATCCCTTCTCCAGATGCTGTATCTACTAAAGAAGGGTCCTGCTGGATGCAATATATGGTTATCTAGAAGAGTCTTTCCACTTTAAACCATAAAGAAACAATTTCCTCTGAATATAGCCAATTGATTACTACCACAAGACTTCACACACACGGTGCTTGGATACACAAAGCTCGGATAGCCTAAATCAAATGTGCTACCTTACTTTAGTTTAACAAAATTGTCAGTACATCATTTAATAATTTGAGTATTGAAGCATGCTTTTTAATTCAGCGGTAATAATTCTAAACCTACCTGTCACAGACTTTACTTTTGCTTTTTTTCCTGTATAGACTATGATTATTTCAGAGTCAATACCTGAAATATGCTGGCTATTAAAAATGATAGCATATATAAAGTCATGAACATGTGCAAGGTATGCAAACAATTGGATGGACAGCTAAACATGCAGAAGGCGGCACTCCAAACTCGTGCCCCAGTCTCCATGGCTTCCTGTTGCTTGTGGCCCTGTTTAAGATGTCTACATCTTTCACAACCTTTCTTAGAAAAAAAAATTAAAAAATAGAAGCAGAGCTCAGGTTTCCCAATTCTAATTCTTTCTTGCTGTTTACTCTGTAACAGGATTTTTGTAAAGCGTTGATTAAATTAAGAGGTATTACCGGGCTCATATTTACAACTGCTCCCACCATTTCAGTTATTGAACCCTCCTCAATCAACACGTGAGGCAAAGCAAACACAGAATACCATTTCTCCTGCAAACTGAGCCTGCAACATTCAGAAAGCATGTTGGATGTATGTTCCCTATTGGAAAATTTCTTGCCTTGATCCTAAATTCAGACTGTTTTGCAGCTTACACCCACCCCCAATGACAGTGCACTCCTATCAAAGCTAATGAAGGAAAGTTAATACATTTTTCAGCCCTCAGTAAAAACTCAGTTGCCCAATTATCTTGTCTAATTGCATTACACATTGACAGATGAATACATGACCCCCTGACATTTTAGTTTGTCACCTATAAATCCACAGAAGAGATCCCATTCTTATTTAATTCATTTGACTTAGATTTTCTTTAAGTTGCTCTACTGAATGATGCCTTTCAAAGTTAACTGTTGGTGTGCTAAACAAAATTTATTTTCCCTGTGCCAAGTGGAAAAAACTTAGAAAAGCTTCACCACCTAAATGCTCTATACGAGACAAAGATAGGAGTTACTTGAGTAATTAGATGATGGAAGAGAAGGGAATGGGAGATGCATGCTGAAATCACTGGAAGCCAAGAGCAGAAACATTTAGCCAGCTCTGATGGGAGCCAAAGCCATCGGTGGAGGCTGTGTAGTAACTGATCCCTTTAGTACCGGCAAGAAGATGGCCAAGAAGCTCTAGTTGAACAACATTCATCAGGGGATTGTAGAAACAATGACACTTTTAATGTGTTTTCCACTCAGAAATTATCCCCTATTATAACCAGTATCAAAGGCTCAAGTAGAAATTCCCCATTTCTTGCCAGACATCAGCATTCACAACTTACCCTGCCTCAGATGTGCACCTACAGGTTGCACACTTGTCTAACTGCTTAGGTGATTAACAATGATGTTAGGAAGTTTACCTCTATTTTATCCATCTTTTTAGCTCAGAAAATTACCCAGAAGTGCACTTTGCTTTTATGTCGCTTTCTCTGAGGGTTACTGGACCACCCATATCAGCTTTTAGCACTAATGTTCCCTGCTGTTCTTCCCATGTGAAGGTGCACGGCCTGGGAGTGCTGTCACCATCTTCACTCTGCTTTATGGTCTTAAAACAAACACAGTCAGTTTGGTTTGAGGGTTTTTTGCTTGTTTTTGTTTGGGTTTGTCCCCCCCCAACCCCCCCCCCCCCGAAGTCCCTCTAGGTTTCTTGCTTAATGTCTTCCTCCTTTTATCCTGGAATTACAAAAACCATCAGATTTTCAGTTGCCTGCCCTCTCCCTGTCCTTTCTTTATTTCAGAGATGCTGTTTGGATGGTCATTTAACACAGTAAACAGTCTCTTTTCTCATCGCCCATTAGTTCTCTCAACACACTCATGATCAGGCTCTGATAATAAACCTTGAAAGGAGATTTACCTGTTATATAATATATATAATACCTGTTATATATAATACCCATTATACAATGCCCATTATATTCCCTGTTTGCTATATCTACTGATACGTCCCACTCATGTAAGTAATCTTAGGGAAATCTTGCTAATTGGGGTTTGCATAAGGTGGTAACAGCAGGCTCCACCGGCTGGTCCCAGGTCATTTTCGGTTGGGTCATGCCTCCTTACTGAGTCCTGGCAGACTTCACGGTCTTACCGGCTACGAGTTTGGAGCAGAGCAAACCCTTTGACGCATGGCCAATAAGCACAGCCGACCCGCCCAAGGACCCTGTCTATAAACTCACTGGGGAAAAGGAACCAACAAACCTCCAACACACAGCAGGAGGGAAGGCATCCTGTTAGCACAATGCAGTAAGTATAGCCAAGTATGTCCATTTATTCAATAACGAGCTGTTCATTGCTCTTAGCCATTTAAGAGAAAAAGTAAAATTGAAATTCAAGCATGTCTTTTTGACTAATTATCAGAATTAAACTTTATTTTCCTAATTAGAAGTCCTATGGCTTTTTAAACATTTGAATTAGAAGTTGAACTCTAACTCTGCTCGGTACAGCACACCTCATTTTTCTTACAGTGTAATGAATAAGAGGGATTGGAGGTGGGGATAATGAATGCATCAAATTAGCCCTTTGATTTTTGACTGTCCCAGTACCAAGAAAACCATCACCCACACTGCCAGGCTTAGATTTGCAGGAGCATACACCGCAGTTTGCCATGCAAAAGCCTTCATCCTCCTCTCATACTGGTGTTACACTACTGTCCTCCATGCAGCTCCTCCTGCCTGCGGCAGAAGAATGGAGACCAGGTCCATGAACTTTAGACTCAATTATTTCTTTACCCATATCCCCAAAGAACAAGGCTGCAAAGGAGGCAGTGATTTTCATAAGTGCTCAGTGACAAGCAATTAAAGTAGCTCGTGGGAATTGGGGATACCAAGGTGTACACCAACTCTATCTCCAGACTGAAGCCTTTGGGACTGCAAGGGGCAGCCCCTAGAAATACACATCTCTGCTCCTGGCAGCAGCTTCTCGGATCTGCGAAGATAGAGACACCTGCAGGGGAGACATCATTTTCATTTGGCTAAAAGGGATTAATGTTGCCGCTTGCTGCATTTTATCCTGTCAAATCAGGCTGTCTACAGTGCTTATCAGGCAAAGCAGTATACCTGCTAGATGAAAAGGAGGCTTTCCAAAAGTACCAAGAATTGTTTAGTACAACTTCACCTGCCTGCGTTCCCTCGACCCCACAAGCATTTGGAACTGAAAAACACGATAGATTTTCAATCAGCACAGAAGTACTCTCCTCCATGCATTTTGAGAGGTCTGGCACAATATGATGCTCACTGATATTTGGCTGGATGTGTCAAGTTATTTAAGCCATTACCTTCTGCCATTATTGCTTTAAAGCAATGAAAGATAGATTAGAGCAGCCCTTCAAATCATGAAAGTGCTGTATCCCAAAGCAAACACTTGTATGGCTGAGGACGGTAATCTTTCTGTGCTTTACAGATGGAAAAACAGACAGTAAGGGGTTAAGAACTTGGTCCAAGACCTCTCTGCAAGATGGTAGCAAAGCATGGATGAAGAGTCAAAAGTGTTCCCAGCTCTTCCTTTGATGCTGGAGCCTACCAGATAATGCACGTTTGGTCAAGCATTGTACCGAGGGGAGGGCATTGGGGGCTGCAGCATGCAAGGGGGAGCTGGAGGAAGAAAAAAAAAAAAAAAAAAAAAAGAAAAGAAAAAAGGAAAAAAAAAAAACCCCTTCTCAATCCATTACAGCAAAAGGCAGATGCTGGGTCCAAAAACTCCCTGCCCCACTCCACTGGCAGAAAGGCTCCAGGGCTGTGTGCTTAGCAAGAACCGCAGGTAGCCTTCCTGCAGACTGCACAAGGATGGAGGGGATGCATTCCCTATTAGGGTATAATCATCTGTTTGAGTATATTGTTGATTATATTGTTTGATTGTTGTGATTGTATTATTTGATTTTACCCATTATGTTCCCTGGTCGCTATATCGCCACACAATAATGAGAGGGGCACGGCGTCATTATTAATATTCCCTCCTCTGGAAAATGAAAGGATTTCTCTTTTGGTCAGCAGGTCCATGGATCATTCAGAGAAGTAATGAAGTGACCTCCAAGGTTTTTCGCAGGTAAACCAGCCCACCCCCTAGCAGACATATCCTCTGAGCACCAGGACAGCAGCGGCCGCAATGAGCTTTCCCACAGAGATCTGAGTACTATTCAGTCTAAATGGGAAGCTGCACCACGAAACCCACTGCGCGAAGCTTGTATAAGTTCCCACTGACTTCCCACCTCGTGGGGCTTTGCTGCTCCAGCAGGTTCTAAAACACCCCAATTACAACCAGACTCTGTAGATATATCTAATAGACAAACACAGTTTGGAGTTTGCAAGCAGGATATTCAGGCTGATGTTGTTTTTAAACTAATGGGATTCGTAGCTCTCACAGTTTAGGGAAGAGCCAACTGCTGCGATGAAGAGACAGAAGAAGCCACATTAGCCAATGCACTGCAGGGCTTTCCATATTACAGCATTAGAATAAAAATAATGCACTAGAAAATGCTGTTTTGCAGCAGATTGGATAGCACAGCATTTCCTGGCATGGTGTTGGATCAAAGCCGAATTCTATAGCATTAATTATTCAAACACCAATGAGATACGTTTTGTCAGTTAAAGCAAAGAAAAATAATCAGATCAGTGTCGTTACAGCGTGAAGAAGCAAAACAGATTTTGTGCAAATGATTAAATTCATTTGTGCAGTCAACCTGCACATACATTTCCTCCAGATTTGCAAGTTATTGCACCAGTTTTCTCAAATGTGAGAAAACGTGGAGCTCACGCACAATGCCATGTCAGACTTGGTGACAGTCCTTAACTGTTTTGTTGTTTGGTTTTTTTTAATTTTCATAGCTTATCTGATTGGTGGGTCTCAACCACAGAGAAAAAGTACCCAGGCACATACGTGTATGTTGTTCTCGTCACATCTGAGAGACAAGAGCAAAATAGAGCCATTTTTTCTTTAACAAAGCTTAGTTAAAATAGTAGCAAATGGCAAAGTTCAGGTAGAAGAGACCAAATATCCACCTTCACATAGTAATGAAATTTATATAAAGCTATTTCTTTAAATGCAGCACACCTGGCTGAGTAACTACCCACACAGCCTTTCTCTGCAGACCTTCAATTGCTCGAAAGCCATCAGCCCGAGACAGTGAATGTGTTCAAGGACCATGGGTTTTCTGCTCTTCTTCTGCCCCAAAGCGCAAGCAAGGCCAGGGTACTGGGGCGAGGCAGGGGGGAGGGAAATAAAGAAAAGCAGTCTTTAGCTAAATCAGTTTGGAGCACTGGAGACCCTGGAAGGGAAAAATCACAAAGTCCCTAGTAAAAGACACAGGCAGGAGGCAATTCCTTGTTTGTCGGGGTGTTTGAGGAGTTAAGCGGGGCTCCATGGGGTATAATTCTCACACTGAATGTCACCGAGGTTTCTGCCTGGGGCACTTTCTGCCCCCACAGTATTTTGGATTCACTATGAAACTCGCATTTGGAGCTCTGTCTACTTCCATAAGCTTCATTCTGCTGCCCGAGACGGCCTCTGCTTGTCAAATTTTAATTGTTTTGTCAGAAGATAATTACAGCTCTTTCACAACTCTGCCTGCTCTCTGGGCTATTTCATCCCAGATCCAGCTCTCGATTCACTTTCTTACGAGAGGCTCCGAAACCCTCAAAAAAATTGCCAGCCAGTTCCTCAGCCTGGGATCATTCACAAATACCTCCAGCTGTTCCCTTGTTTAGGGGTTTTGTTTAAAAATGCGTTACTCAGATCTCTCGTTTTTACAAGGAGCACAACGCTGAGGTTTCCATCCTAGGATTCTCAGTTAACCTCCTTTGCCCGAGGCAGCTGAACGCTGTAATACCAAGTGCTTCACAACCAGTCTGTGCCAGAAATCAGGCTGCCTTCTGGCTGCCCTCTTTTTTGTGACACCTACGAGCAAAGCATTGTTTAAAACCTCCGTTATTGTCCTTGATGTATCCAGGAGGTTTCTTTCTAATGCAGCTTTTTACCTATCTATTCTTCTACTCGGGGACTTTGCTATTTACTCCTGGTTACAAACGCTGTTCAGCAATCACAGAAAGTCAAGGAGCTGGCCAAATACAGCTTTTTCTAGTGCCCACACTCTGTTCACCTTTAATAACTTGAGTGGTTATATGATGACAATGAGCCCAAGAGTCCACCCATTTTACAGGGTCACCCAAAGCTTCAGAGGTTTGCCTTTACTTCACAAGTCCAGCTCTCTTCCTTGCAAGCTTATGTACAGCTTGTAGCAAAACCTGCCCTCACCATGAGTTGTCTATGTCAGCCTTTAGTGTCTGGAGTAGCAAGTGGGACCTGGGTCTTTAACATCTACATGTCTGTACATAAATACTACTGTAAAAAATGTTTCTATAAAAATAGTGATATCTACATATGGTAACCATTCGATCTCATGTCTCTTATAAATACTATAACCATTTCAGAACTATTAACTTCAGCTTTCAGTCCATGACATGCCAGGAAACTGCTATTTCTATATTGCAACTATATTTGACCACTAATCCTACTTTTTCTTAGTTACAAATGACCATGTTTTAAAAATGGCAAGAAAAAAATACTATCAACACACTTGCAGCAATTAATGAGGTATCAAGAGCTTTGCCCTCTTGGAAGAAGGTTGCCTGCTGAAAAGCATCTTTTGCAGAACCAAGGGATTTTCTTTTACACACCAGAAAGCAGGATGCAGCAAACCCAACGGGTGGACGCAGCACACAGCCGATAGCAAACAGTTCAGGCAGCAGAGACACTTCAAAATGTTTAGCAGTGCCACCTCACTGACCAGAAACATGGCCTGAACACCCCAAAATACACCTCAGCAAAGTTATTTCCCTCTTTCACTTTTTATTGATCCTGAAGTAATTGGAAACCAATGCTCGGATCCTTTTCAGCCCTGATTTGGGTTGCCATCCTTTGCAGAGCATGCCCAGCCGGAGCTAAGCCAAGCACGCAGGATCCTTATTTTCTCCCAATTTCCCTCGACTCTGTCAGCGCTGTGCACAACCCCTGCTTGCCTTTCCACCTCTTCCCTGCAGCAAAAACTTCAAGGCTCTAAATTGTGACTAAGATGAACTAATCATCGCTTTGTAGCTCCGTGAAGGTCCCTCCTTTACTACCCAGGACAGGTTGCTGGTGAATACTGCAAAATCTGGTCTTCCTGCAGGAGATGGGCACCGTGCCCTCCCGGCGCTGGCTGGGTCTCTCGCTCCCAGTATTCTGCTGATAAGGCCCATCTGTTTCACAGCCAGGAAAAGACACACACGACTCAGATCGAGCGAGAGCTACATCCAGACGAGCAAAAGGATTTCTATTTTAGCCTCTTCTCTGGTGCTAACCCATAGGTTTGTTCTCAGCTGTTCATTTTCCTATGTTTTAAGTAGGAATGTATGGCCATAGTTCTATTACTCTGTTCAAAGCCAAAACCTTTATGCCATTTTATTCCTTACATCCCAAAGCAATATCCTACAGATACAAGCTATTGCCATCTCCCTATTCCCCACCATTCAAAAGACCACATAGGACATATCACCTTCTTTTTATGACTTCCACAATGAATGTGTATAATTGCTCAGCTCTGAAAATTCAGTTTTTATTGAGTTTTAATGCTGTCTTATTGGTCCTTTGTTCATTGAGAAGCAAGCTACCATCGAGTCTTACCTCTTTTTGTCCTCTGCTTCTGTAATTAACCAAACTTTGTGGCCAAAGCCCCTGTTGTATATAAAGCACCTGCTTTTCATCTAGTAGGAAGCAGCAGTTTCCGAGCTGGAATGCAAGCACCTGCCTCTTGAAGCTCAGTAATCCCACTAATTGGCTCCTCCTCTCCATTTTGCCGCTAAATATGTATTCTGTAGGGTGAAAAGAAGTGCTGCCACCTGCTACCACTTTTTTTGCATGATTCCCTGTGGATTACTTCTACATATTTATCCTGGGCAGAGAAGCTGTTCCCCCTTCAGGTTTATTCTCCTACAAGTGTCATGTAATGGGTTTCCATCCTTGCAGGAGGGGCACATGAGGGTCCCGGAGCCGCTTCCCAAATGGACCCGCAGCTGCTGGCACATTTGGGGTTTGAGAAGCCTTTAATAATCCCCCTTTCATTGCATCAGTCAAATGCTGCCTCTGAGCACATAATAGATCTTAGTAGCCTGCCGTAAGAGATCTCTTGGAAATATAATTTAATTCTTGAGCTGACATAGGTGTATGCTATTTATATTATAACTTACAGCTTTCATAGTATTGGACTGGTCCCCAGTATTTGGGAGCTGATCTTCTGTTTGCTTTCCGTGAATGTTTGCAGTCCCCAGGAGTGTTTGTGTTACTGATTACGCAAATAAAAAAATGCATAAGCATATTCTTTAGAAATTTCAAATAACTCGTGGAAGCTTTTAAATGAAAAGGTATAGACTCATCAAATGTGTCCATTGGACAAGTAGAACAGGGAATAGAAAATAAACCTCAATCACAAAATATTCAGTTTTAAATAAAATTTCTAAGGGACTTAGTGTCCCTTGATCATCTCTAAGGTCATACATTGCATTATCCAAGTGAAATACACAGTTCTCAACTTAATGCTAGTGGCAAAATTCTGGTACCAAAATGCTAATTGATACTGTCTCCAGGCACTGGCTGTCCTTGCTGTTTTGGGCAATTGCTTTTGGTTGAATTTAGATATTACTCTCTTACTTTTAGACAGAATAGAGATAACATTTTAGCTATAGAAGTGAGCTTCAAGGCAAAACATGGAACTTGTTAAGAGTCACCAGCATAAGCATTTTGAAGGTTTCTTGGGCTTCTACCTGTTCAGCTTTGCCTTATTTGGGACACAGCCATCAGCAAATTGCTGAATAAGGTGTCTACCAACGTCCTCCTCGGTGGGACGCGGTATGGGGTAGGGTGACCTGAGCAGGGTGAGGAACGTAGCAATGAGACATTGCACCACCAAAAGACAAGGAAAGACACCTAAATAGAAATGGACTTAGGCATGAGATAGAGATCTCAATTATACACAAGAGAGAAATTTCTCAGAAGTGTCAGTAACTGAGTCTCCTGGAGCTTACTTAGAAAATGCGGTTTGGCACCTACAGACCCATATCACTTCTCAGTTCCTTCATATCTGATCCAAATCTTTACTTCCCTCCCTGCCTCCAGGAGAATACCAAATGCTTTTCAATACAGTACCTCTCCCTACTAAAAGCAGTCAGGGAATCATCCCTTCATGCATACTTAAGAACATCACATCTGTGAATCTGCTGTAGGTACAAACCTTACTTTTTAAAAAAATCTATTTTAAAAATAATCAGCATTTGCAAAAAGCTGTTTCCCCTCTAGAATGGGCTTCCTAATAAACTCCAAGCACTAAACACCCCAGGCTAGTTAATCATCTCTTTTCCATGACCTTCATCTAACTTCAGCTTTCATACACAGAGTAGGAGTGAGTTATTTTGATTAACGATGATTGCTTCTTTGTCAGACCAGTAAATCAACTAAAATAAGAAACTCATACCTTGAAAGATTTAGAGGAGTTGCTGCCAAGTATTTTTATAAGGTCTTTATTCACTCTCCATTGTGTGCTCTACTCTCAAATGTGCCACAATAAAATCCCTTGCACTATCAATTCCCCTTCCCCCTTTTGCAAACATTGCATTTTTCTGTGTTTTCAGTGGAGCTGATACATTAATACAGCTGTAGGACTGGTTTATTTTCTTGTTTGTGCAGAGTCATCACTGATCATATGAGTAATATAAGCACAGCAGGAAGATTTGGGTCGGCTAATAATTTTGGGTTTGACAGGGAGGGTTATGTTAACAAGATGAGTGGAGAGAGCATAGTTATTCTGTGCAACTTTTCACTGTAAATACTGTTCTTAAAACCCTTTAAACCCTTTAAAAAAAGCCCTTATTCAGTCTTCATTTCAGAGACACACACACATATGAAGCCCCAGCTACAGTACTTGCTATCAAAGTGTGCTGGTTTTTACTGTGCTAGACAGTAACCTGCGATGTTTTTCCACCTATGTTTTGGGTAGTAAGAGTTTAATCCTCCTCTCAAGTCCATACAAAAGATAACAAAGTGTTTGGATAGTTCGCCAAGGACCTGTCCATGGGGGACTGACTGCAGAGCAGGGCCACGCTTTGGCTGGAGAGACAATGTCAAATGTCAATGTCAAATGACAAGCAGCCCTTTATTTCCAAGTTTATGCCAAGAAATGGTGAAGAATTTGGCTTCTTTTGCTGCACCAGGTTTAACAGGATGTCAACGTGGTGGCAAAGAAACCCAAAAAACCCAGTGGAAGTAAACGCCTAGAGACCAACACTTATTTTGATCTAGTACCGTTTCCGCCAAGTTAGAGGATTAAGGGAGGAAGGTACGAGTAGCATTTTCCAGATAGCCTTTTCCCTTCTAGGATTAACCAAGGAAGGGCTCTGATGAACCCCATGCAGGCAGCAGAGTGCCCAGAGCTGGAAGAGCCTCTGGTCTCACTCACCCCCAGCAGTGTCTCAGCTGTGGAAGTGGCAACCGGCCACGTGGAAAAAATTATAATTAGGCTTTTAGTTCCATGCATTCATGAGAGTTACAGTGTTGCTGCCACAGCTTTTTAACAGAAATTCAAGTGCATTATTCACGGGGTTTTTTTAAGAAGTCTATAATCATGGGAACTACTTTACTTTATATTTTTAACGACACAGGAAGGATCTCCAAGTACCACTTCAGCTCCCGTCTCAGGCTGGATGCCATTTGTGTGAATGCAACTTTGTGTGCTGAAAGGATTACGTCGTGAAAAATTCAAAGAAGCCAAGTTTTTGAAGTTTGGCCCAAGTTTGGCCTACATTTGAAGAATTTCATCTGAACAAGTTCAGAATGACTCTGAAGCAGTTTGCTTTGGAATAGCAACCCTCGCCAAAGATGCTGAGGCTGACGCACCTGCCCTGGGAAACGTCCCTCTTCTTCAGAAGGTCCCTTTTCGGTCCCCTGCCAGCAGCTCGAAGCTGTCGAAGAGGGAGGGATGGGCCATGTCGGACACGGCTAGCTCTGTGGCAGAGACGTCCTTGCAGCGCTGCGTGTGCGTTCACGGTAAGATCTCCTGCCACTGTCTCGGGAACAAGTTGAAACAGAGACACCTTTGATGCACCTGGTTCAAGAGATCTGATGTGTCACAGGTCAATCCTCAGGACTGCACAGGCAGAGGATCAAACCACCGGCTTATGCTGATGAAAGAGTGGAAAAGTACCTTGTTGCTTCCTAGCCTCCTTGCAGGCACCTGTAATTGAACATGGGGATAGCAATCACAGGGGTTTGCTGTGGGAAAGAGGACTGCAAGCGGCAGAAGCACATCCCATCAGCTCAACAGCCAAGGGTGCAAGGAAAAAAAGTTTTCAGCAAAGCAACAACAATGCTGAGACCAGGATCTGCACCTTAAATATGACTCAAATAGAGCTGAGCATTCATTGCAGCGGAGGCTATGAATTTCATGCTTTCTTTTAAAGGGCGGCTAGTAAAAAATGAAGCCACTGTATTCTGTAAAAGCAATGCCAGACACAAATACTGTTTTCATGTAAAATCTTTGTGGCTTTTGCCAATATAAGACAAGCATCAGCCACAGATGTTAGTTAAGGACATCTTAATGTTGTGTTCACTGTGCATTCTCCAGCCTAATTACACTGTCTTCATTATTAATAATGTATAAACAGAGTAGTAATAGATTAAGACAGTTTTCATTATTTTATTTTAGGTCTTTTGCAATGTAAGACAAAACCAGATGGATAAAAAGAAAAAAAAAATCCTGAGATGAATAAAGATTGTTAAGAACACAAAAATGAGAGATAAAGTATTTCAGGAAAAAAAGACATTCTTCTTCCTGCCATTATGCCAAAAATAATGGAGACTGACATCATTTGGAAGGGAAAAGGAAACAATTGGGGAATATTAATTGGGGCACAGATCACGCAGTGATTTTGAATTCCTCTATGTAGAAAGACACAGAGCAAAAAAGTTGCTATATGCTCTCAGCCTCTGGCAGTCTGTGGCCAGAAAGGGAAGGTCATGCTTGAAAGAGGAGCCAAAGTTCCCCTGAAGTCAGCTGAAGCACATTTTCAAAGGGGGCAGCACTCCCTTGCTACAGGGAGGATGCACTGTGCATTTGTAGCTTTTTCTTTTTCTTTTTTTTTTTTTAAGCTGGAAAATTAGGATATCTTGACTTCCCCAGGCTACCTAGCCCTGTGTTCACAACTTGCCCCTTCTACAAATGTACTTGCTTCTACCTGTTAACCTAGCCACTAAAATATTGTAAAATATATCAGAGTCCCAGAGCAAATGTCTTTTAAACCACTGCAGAAAGAATGGAGATTGGAAAGGTATTTCAAAAAGAAAACCTTACTTTTTTGCCTTTCACATAGTACATATATCCTCTTTCCCTAAAGCCATTTTTATGGAGATATCTCATGCATAAATAAGCATTAACCACTAATTCACAGGCAGCGTGAAAAGTATTATTTTAAGAAGAAACAAGAAAGATGGCCACTGGGCCTGAGTAAATCACAAGCCACTTGTATGGGTCTATCGCTACTTTTTGCATATTAGGAAATAGCAGCAAGAAATTCTGGTAACTGCTCTGCATGCCAGCCAGCCTCCCTTTGCTCCTCCAAACTCTCCCTTCCAAACCACAGCTTGCCAGACAGGAGTGCAAGAGGTGCAATGATGCTAAAACAAGGCACTATGTCAGCATGAAGAGATTCAGCGCTCCGACTGCATCACTCGTTATTTTACCTTCCTTGGTGACCTCATGGTCTTGCTTACAAAATCACCTTCAGCAACTGGAAGATGTTGCATGCATTCTCATGCCAAGAGGGAAAATTTTTCAGTTCGCTTGCCACAGACCCTTTTATACAGTATACTTAAATGCTTATGATGGGGGGGCGGGGGGTGTGTGCAAAATTCAAAGGATTTAGGCTTCTAAACACCTCGGGCCGCTCTGTCCTGGGAAGTCCGAGTGCCGGAGCGGAGCGAGCCAGCTCTTCTTCAACATCTCCCCCATGTGGCACCAGTAATGTTCACAGTGTGCTTCATGCGGCACAATTCATACTCAGCCACGAATAAGAGGGGTTGCCAGGGTTGCTGATAAGGGGGAAATGCTTCCCTATAAATTCGCACCTCACACTTTCTTGGGCATTAGTTTGGTTTTAATTCACATTCCTTTCTCCTGGCTCCATCCCGTGTGTCATCCCAGGGTTCGGTGCTTTCCCCTTCCATAGAAGTAATGTTGATATCTTTGAAAGGCCAGGTAATTTCTTTATGTGAGCTCTTTATTTATATGGGATACATATTAAGAGCCTCCACATTTAAGACAGTAAGTGCTGCATGCTTGAAATCTAATAAAAATTTGAGTTGGGTGACCGAGCAGCAAATTATTGGATTTTCTGTAAGAGTCAGCCTCCACACGGCAGAGTGGAGGTTAAGCACAAAGAGCAGGTCAAAAACTATCAGCATTTCAACAAAATAGTTAATTAAATTCAAATATCAAAAGAAAAAAAATCATGGTTTCCTTATAATGGAAATTTTCATGTAACATTTAACTCGCAGAAAGACTGGCTAATTCCATTTACGTTAATATTAAGCTAGCATAGTTTTGTTTTTAGCTTAATCACTAAGCAACCAAGTTACCAGAAGAGCACAGGCTATCCAGCAATTATCGCACAAACATGTCTGGGGCTGAACTCTGACATTGTACCATTAAAATCCATGGAGATTTTCCCAAGAGTCCCATGAGAGGAGAGTCAAGGATATGAAAACTGACATATGATTACACGTTAATTGGTCCCAATCCCATTCGTGGTTCCAGTCCCACTCAAAGCCTTTTAATTCATGGAAGAGTTGGGCAGAAATGATAACACCAATTAATGCTAAGAGGTACCAAGGTGCATTACTTGGTATTTATTATTAACAGCATCTTTTAAAGCAATTTTCATCCTAAGGATCTCAAAGCTTTTACACATTAATTAATGAAGAGCCTCCCACGATCACTGTGAAGTAGGCAAATATTATTCCCAGCTCACAGATAAATGAGGAAGATGGGAATTAAATTACATCCTTAAATTTACACAACACATAAAAGACACCTTTTCCCAATAGAGAGAGCAGATCTTAAGTGACGACGGGGTCTTGCAACCAGTGAATCCATCTCCTTGCTCGGAAAATTCGAGCCCAGAGAAAATCAACAGTTTGCCAAAGCTCTGTGCAAACGAAATCAGACAGAGCGTATTTAACATGGATCCTTTCACTGGAAAGCAGCTTAGCCTACGGCCTAGAAAGAGTTAAAGTGTAAAGGATTAGAACATCTGGACAAGATCTGCTGCCAGGGTTAACTCGCATGGCTGTCCTGGATATTTTTGCCTCTTTTCAGTGGGAATAGCAGACCAGCATTCCCTTTCAAAAACCAGCTCTTCCATTTGAATTTGCTTTCAAAAAACAAGACAGCTTTTGCTTGCAAAATTAGCTCCCTATCCAGCATCCGAGGCATGAGTTCAGAGAAATAGCTTAATTTTTATCAAGCAAGCGCTTAAAGCAACTGTTGATAGATGGGGAAAGAACGCAAATGCTCACTCTATCTCGCAGAGCCGTTAAATATTTATTAGTCTTTCTGAGACAAAAATACAAATGTAAAGCTTGGCTGGCTCGCACCTCCCAGATGGCTCAACTTTGATGACCCCGATCTTACAGGTTGGAGAGAAAGTTTGCAGCTGACTCAGGAGAAGTAATTGCTTTGTGATGGAGCTCCTGGGCTTCCTGGTGGCTTATTGCAGTAGCACAGTACTGATGCAGCTTGCTTTAGGGGCTTAGTGGGTCTTTTTTGCTTGTTTGTTAACTAGAAATGGAGCAAGAGACTCTCCGGACAGAAGAAAACATATTGAGCATTTGGAGGGAATAAAACATGTTTTCCTGAGTCTTCGTGTTCCTCGACTCAGGCAGAAAACACTTCCTGAGCGCAGAGTGAAGCTAACTGGGATTTTCTGTTTCATTTGTTGGATGCACAATTGGGGTTTTCTTTCCTTATTAACTGAAAATCTGCGTTGCTGATAAACTGCTGCGATAGCAGATACAGTCTGGTCTCCCCTAATTGCTTCTTCTGCATTTATGAAGGTACTTTTCATTTATCTCTCATGAACTCCAAAGCTTGCAGAGCTTTTAGAGACACACACACACACCCCCACTCATGAATACACATCACGTTTTAAGTGACACCAAATTGTCATCTTCTTTTCTCTGGCGTTCAACAGGACTCTGCATTTGAAACGCTCTGTCCTGGACCACCTGCTCAGAGGTGCAAGGGCATTTGGTAAGTGAAGGAGTCAGAAATTGGAATTTTGGAATTATCTGGGTATAAGCTCGATTTGCAATATCTACTATCTGCAGAGATCTGCCTGCAGAGATCTCGGCTTCTTTATGCATTTTTCTCTTTTGGCCAGTCTTGGTTCCCCTCTGACTTAAAGAAAGGTGTCTATCTTGTTTTCTCAAGTGCTACACCCTTTTATATATATACACACACATATATTTCTCTCTCTCTGAAGCACAGTGCTGAGTTGCTGCTATACAACATCCAACTTCGACCTCTCCACTGGCATGACCATTCTTTCTTGCTGACCTCCACACTGTAATGAAACATAAAAGTCAATACTAATTTATAAGCAATTAAATGAACAACAGACCTGTTGAGAGTCTCACTCCTGCACCCTTTAAACATGAGGTTGTGCTCTCCTGTTTGTACAAGTGGTTCTCTTTTTTTTTTTTTTTTTTTTTTTGCAGGGTTGCAAATATTGAAAGCCTTTCTGAGCTTTCAACCACAATATCAAACTTAACTCAGAATAATGAGCATTTTCCAGTACCAAAGGAGAGCAAAATGAGAAAGAGGGAAAATGAAATCAGAACCAACCCAATGTCGCTGTGCTGAACCATCTTGCACCCAATACATTACCATCAGCTCCGGTCTTACGGGACTTGGGTGGTGACAAATGTAATGTTGTTTTTCAGTAGTGTTACTTAGCAATAAAAATATTTTGTTTCAGTCATGGTAGGCAAGAAAATCCATCCTTTGCATGGTTCCACCTCAGGTTTGCCATGACAGAGTTTTCTATCCCCTCCTACGTCCTGTTTCATTTCCAGAATCAGATGATTTAAGCTGACCTCCCTGCCATCCCAATGCTCAGCCCTGCAATACAGTGACAGTCTCCTCCCTGCCTTGGAAATTGCTTTTTTCCACTGCCCCAGCACAGCTCTGCAGCAACAGAGCCAAGCACGTTGAGAACTGCAACACACACTGCACCGTGCGGGCAAGGAGCAAATTGAGACACGGCACCACGATGGAAGGATGGCAGGAGCCTCAGCAACAAGAAGCATGAGGCACCAGCTGAATTTAGATTCTCTTCATGATGCAGAAAGTCATGTTTTGTACGGATAAGGTTTAACACATTCAAGATGTCTTTTTCTTTCTAGTCCTGGGGGGGACGGGAGTGAGGGCTGGGCAGGGTACAGCTGTAGCTAAACGACCGTGGTGACCCTCAGTGACAACCCTGCCAGGCAATAACACTGAAAAATGTACAGCGACAACTATTTTTACTTGGCATCCAAGCACCAGGCTGATCACATAAATTGGTGTCAGAGTAAAACGCTGGACAAACCTGCTCCCTCCGCACCAGCTAAATGCCAAGAGCCCTGTTGGTGCCACGGGGCCACTCTGGTTTGAGACGTGGGGTGAAGGATGGACAGATCAAAAGAGTTGGAATTACAGCAAGAATAGGCTAAACCAGACCCTGAATTGGCCATGGCCACCTTGCCTAAAATATCAGGTCAGCATGGATTTGTTGCAAGGCAAATTTTCCCAATTTAAATAAATGGAAGTAAATTAAATTTAAATACTTGGAGAAACACTATCTTCAAATCTGGATTACCTTTTCCTTCACTGGCAGAAGACACCTAAGATAGATTGGTTTGAACCATACAGGGCTTTTGGCCTCTTCAGTCGTACATCAGGAGTTGCACAAACCCCACCTTTCCCTCCATTTATACACATTAAGGAAATTTTCTCTGTCACTTACTCAGTACTAACTAAATGGCATAACACGTTTCGGAAAGTCTCTTCCTTACATTAAAAATGAAGGACAGAGAACATCAGCCTAAACCCCCCAATATGAATCAATACATTACAGGTGGCTAAAACCAGGTGATGAATTATCAGTGAGCCCGAGGTATAACGTTCAAGAGGATCACAGCTCCTACCAAGCCCCACCATTTGTGGGTTACTAATGATGTGCAGAGCTGTGCTGGTAAAGACAGCAGCATGCACGTTACAGCGCACTTACTATTTTAAGAGTATCTTTGATCTCCCCTCATTATACAGCACATCATTCTCCAAATAAATTAAACTAATAGAGGCAGTCCACAAATCAATTTTTCCTCTCCCCGACCATGATGAGAGGCAGCGGGTTGTCAGGTACACATTTAGGGACAGGCACCACAAACTGGGCTCACGTAACATATGCTAATGATGTCATTAGACACAACATGGTCCTTGACGGAGCTTGGTAGGTTCTGCGTTTTATCTTCTCCTTCAATGGAAGTTGAGAGTCTTTTGTGCTCCCTTTCAGACTAGACCTAGAGGGATCATTAGAAGATGGCTGCTGACTTGGAAGTGGCTAAGAAGATTTCTTCTTATGGAAACGGGATGGCAAGATTAACATAAAAAATACAAGGTGTGGTGCAGCAAATTTGTTTTTCAGGCTTTCCACCAAATACATCCTGATTTTAACTGAAGCTTTTTTCCAAGCTGAACCAACTCACGAACTGTGAACGCTGACATACATGAAAGCCAATTTACAATTGCATTTTGATAATATTCCTTAACAGAGAATTAGTGTCATATCTATTTCTGTGTCCTCCAAAACACATCAGTATGGTGAGGATGCTTTCAGAGCTCAAATAATGTAAGTTTATTGAAACAAAGAGCAAATCCTCCCTTCCCTTTTCTTCCTGTTGATACTAATATGACCCACCCATGTGAAAATAAAGGTCCTGGGGTTTTGTTCCCTGAACTCGGTCTGCTAAAAGTCTGAAGAGCAGATGGTGGAAAGCGTTTAACTAGCAAGCAAAATATTGCAACAACATGGTCAGTTTTGTACAACAGACCTCTGTAGAAAATAAGAATTATTTTTAAAGGTCAGTTCATGAAAAAGCACTGCTCTGCTGCTAGTTCTGCAGCTATTATCACAGCTGTCTCAGTAACAGCCTGCCTCGGAAAGACAACAGAGACTACTGAAGAAAAAAAAGATTGCAGTATGAAAGAGCTTAAGAAATTATATTTTTTTTCCAGGTGAGAAAGGGAATGGAGGCTAATATAAAAAAAAAGAAAACCAAAAATAAACAGCTGGTGGGATGTTGAATGGCTAAAAGTCAGTCATGCCAAGTAGGTTTTTCTTTTTTTCTAAAACTGAAAGACTGTCTCTCACCTTAAATGATTTATTCACAGGATCCCAGTGTCAAACAAAAGGCTTGTGGTGATGACAACTCAAATACTCAAATGTTTTCCAAAGAAAAACAAGGTAAAGTCATCTACCCAAACTACTCTCAACTTGCAGCAATATCTACAGACCTGCCTTCATAAACACTTGCTAAAGGTTTGTCCCGCTAGGTAATGAGAGCTGGAGCCATTTTATTCAGGTAATGTTCTAGAACACCAGATTTTAAAGAAAAAATAAATGTAAATGAAAAGGTTCTTTCCCCTATGATTTTTAGGCAACAACTGTACTATTTTGTTAACAGCTTAGTCTAGAAGTACCACCAGGTTTCCCTTCTTTCTTTCCCTGAGAATGAAATGAACCCCTCAGCAGAGAAGCAACTGAATATCTCTACATGCTCAGGCTTTCATACCTAGTCAACAATGGAAATCCAATTAAATTTAAGCCAGGTGCTCCACAAGCTTGCTAAGCTAATCTTGTCTAAAGTCATCATTTGTGGAATGACTGCATCTGAAAAGTCCAGTCCAAACCAAAAGATTGTCCCTATGTCTATTTATTCCTTCTATAACGACACCTGAGAGGGCCCTGATGATAATCACAACACTGTTGGGGAACGAACTGAATGAAAAGATGGTATTTCTCCCAAAGAACTTAAAATCCACTTGAAGTCAATTAAACACTTTATGGAAGTAACTAAATGTACTGGACTGCTGAAAGCTTGGCTTTTAAGGCCAGGCATCTGGAAAAAAGTCTTTTATTTTACATGTGTTCTTTCATATAAGAGAGAATATTAACCTGCATCTAAGGCGGATGCTGGTGCCTGGATGCACCTTTGCAATTCATTAGACAAATTGCTTCGTCAAACTGCTAGATTAGAGCTGATGCATATGACTCAGCCCCTAGATGTCATGCACCTTCTACTCCACGCCAGTTAAGTCTCTCACAATAGTAATTAGAAACAAAAAGTCAAGTAAAACAAAACAAAACAAAAAGTAATTTAGGCAAAGCTGGGGGGAGATTTAAAGTTTGAAGGTATAATGGATTCACATCACGTGTGTCTCAGAAGCAATAAATCCTGCTTAGGGAAACGTCTGAGGAAAAAACACTGCTAGGCTATAAAATTCCACCTCTGAGGATTATAAAACAACATGCACAGAGCAAACATCCTTTCTGAGCATAATAGGACTGTCAAAAATGATTGACAACAATGACAATCTATCATAGGCTGCCGTATCCTTGCGATAGCATCTTGCACAGGGCTGTCTGGCAGAGATGAAATTGTTTATTCATTCCTATACTATGTGGAGGATGGAACATGTCATATAGAATTAATGCACCTTTTCTTTCCATCTGCTTTTATGCACCTGCATTATCTAAGTACACCTTTTAGTTCATATAATACTATTTCAATTTCCTCTCAGATTTCTCCCCCCTTTCAGGTCGGCTATGCAGATGACGACTTGCTAAGTGCTGTTTAGGGGAACGTGATGCCTTTATACTTTCAGACCATCTTCAGGAAGCTGCTGCAAACCTGAAACAAATATGAGAAATGAGCAATCTGGATGCAAAGGTCCAACCTTCACTCAGAGGGAGGGTGATGCTCCCTTTCCAGAGCTCTGCCAGCCTGGCAGCAAGCGTGTGGGTCAGCAAGCAATCCCTCCGACGGGTATTTTCATGATGAGGAAATCCTATCCAGGGTGCGTAATGGATGGAGACCACCGGGGTCAAGAGATACCTGCAGATTGTAATGACTTTCATTAAATCACTGTCTTCCCTGGGCAGAATTTGAGCTGACAGCCTATTGCTGAGAGACTCCATACAGCTTATTACCTATCCCTGCATGCAGTTTAATACCATTGACGGGGCCGATGTACCAGCAGCCACCTCTCAGCCAGCCCATGTTGCAGCTCCCTGCACCATGCTTACACTCATCTTTGCCAATGCTACTTCAGTTGACCTCAATGACATCTCTGTAGGCAGGAGGAGTGCAAATTATGCAAGGTAATGCCCCATTCTCCATGGGAGAAAGCCCTGTCACATATGGGAGAGGAGGTGATTTTTTTCCCCCCATTGAACAGCTGTTTCTCTATTCTGTTTACCAATAAGTGACCTCCAGCATGGCAAATTTCTCCTATAAAGCCATAGTCACTATTGTCACAGTTGCTCGTATGCCAGTGTTGCAAAAACTGAGACATGACAATCAGTGAAAGGTAGAGTAAATTGACAAAACAGATGGAGGAAAGAGGTTCTTCCAAGAAGCCAATGGAGAAAATAAATATGGTCTAATGAAGAGACTGGGCTGGCACTCAGGAGCGTGGAGTCCGCATTCTGGCTGTGAAAAAATACAGCTATGAAACCTTGAACAAACTCCCCAATGCCTCTGTGCTGTGGTTCCTCTTCTCCACGCTGATAAGCATCCTTGCTAATTTGTCTTCTTGGTGGTATATTGCTGAGAGTGGGGACCTGCACCTTCACAGGCAGATGCACATCGTCCCCGGTACAGCCTGGACTAAAAATGCTCACAGCATTTTCCAAAGCGGAAAACTACATTTGATCAGTTTCGTGATTCATCTGCAGCAAAAAAAAAAAAAGACTCAAGATCAAAGTTAGATCCATGGTGGATCCAAAGCCTTTGCTTTGGCCGTATCTCCTGGCCTGCTGGTGTCCAGGCAGAGTTACTAAATTTTGTACAATTTCTCTCCACACCAGAAAGGCAGCAGACATGAGACATCATCCCCACAGGCTGTGTTTTAAAAACAGATTAATAGTGTCAGAAAAGTGAGAAATGCCCATTAACCATCCCCTCTGATCAGTCACTTCTGCTGGGTTAGCAGTCCAGCTAATTCCTATCCAAAAATTCAAGCTGGATGTTCTCTCCTCAAATTATCTGCCAGCCAAAATCAGGTCCACACCAAGAGAGGAGGAAAGGGAGTAAAAGGGCCAGACACTGGATTTCAGCTTATCTTTGTATAGAGCCCTGCACAATCAATCCTGTTTAGAGCTGCAGGGCTCTATCTTCTCATAAAAAACACTAGCTGAGAAGAAATGAGATCAGGTAAGGAAAGGGAAATAATTGCATTGGTGATATTTTTTCCTCCTCTGTAATTAGAGCCATAGGGCACTGTAGTCAGGGTTAGTACGTACTTTATATGCACACACTGGTGGTGATATTCCTGTTTAGGTAGCTTGCTGCCAGCCTCATGTTTCTTTCATTCCTCTGAGGATTTATTTTATTGGGTTTTTTGTACTTGATGTTGTCACCTGTTTAGTTCCATCTTTTTCCTCATCACTATCACTTCCCACCTTGTGATCCTTCCAAACTGAAAATCCCAGGCAAAAACCTGTCCTGTCCTTTCTGGGAAGAGATCCAGGCATATCATGAGGATGCAGGAGCACTTGACATTTCCCTATTGTTATTAGCATTTCCTTGATCAGTCACTCTATCACAGGCAGCGCTTAATATGCATTCAGGACAGCTGATAAGTAGTAAAGCAATTCTCAGGTGCTAAAAAAAAGAATTCCTGCACAAGGGGATTATCAATATGTACCTTTTCCCCCCCATATTTATTTTAATCGGTAACATGCAGATGCCTGCAAGCAACTGCCTGCTCTCATGCTTGATTTGCCAAAGGTATTCCCACCTGCAGCACAGGCTATGGGAGCAAATCCATATGCACAATCTAACCCTTCATGTTTCCCATGACACTGCAGTAGTGTCCCATCCGTTGATTTGGGGTAAGTGGAGGTGACTTGGCTAAACACATACAAAAGTGACATGAACACCGTACTTATAGGAAGGAAATCCTGAGCACAGCTGTAATGGTTTGCTCACTGTGCACTCCACAGCCTCCAAAGCCTGGACTGACTCCACATGCAAAAATATCCAACATTAAAATACACGTCACTAATACCAGGGATTCCCAGGCCACTTCTTGCATGCAACAAGATCCCTACTGGCCAAAGTAGTTAGGACCAAAGGCTTTGAAAGTGAGAGGAGCAGATAAAATAACCACCAGACTCCACATGGGAGAATATGGGAATAAAACATGAAGATGTGTAGCTTTCTCTGTTTACATTCTCCATTTAGGCACTTGTAAAATGCTGGCAGCAAGTCACAGGAACCTGGGCCCTGGGGACCAGTTGGTTAACGGAGCGCTGTGTAATTGCAGTAATACTATAGGCACCAACCCATGTCGGTACTTGCAACAGCAACCCGGGCTTAGCATGGGATAGCAATCAGGAAAAGCCCTGAATAAGGTAATTTTGCTAATCCTTACAGGAATAATTTCCTCCTCTTTTATTGTCTTGTTAGGCTTCTAATGAGAGGCGATGGGCACAGGCTGCAATGTGGGAAACACCAATAAGATGTTCAGAAAAAACAAAAAATCCCCTGTGAGAGTGGTCAAAGCGTGGAACGGGGGCTGTGGGATCCCCACCCCTGGAGAGCTTTGAAGTGCTCGGAGCAGTCTCAGACCTGCTTTGCCAGCTTTTTAGGGCTTATCAGAGGAGAAGGGAGAGGACAGCACCCTGTTTTCAAAACAACCCTCCAGTACAAGCTGCCGTTTTCCATCCAGTCTTTACAAATAAAGACTAAAAGGGAATATAAAAAAATAAATATACTGAATATTTCAAAGGGGTTTTTTTACAGGATGAAGGAAGCACACTGTAACACCGTAAACCTGCAGAGTGAGAGATTTTATGTCGAAGCAGCAAAGGCACAAAGAAACATCTGCACTTCATTTCATGACTTAACTGGCATTTTAGAGCATGGCTAAACCAACGGCTCAGTTATGTGTCTGGCACTTCTAAAACTGGCATTCAGCACAGACGCTTAGTGGCAAACCGATTTTCTTTTGCTAAGGCTGACACTGGATTCCCATCAACGGGTATATTGCTGCATTTTCTCCTGAAACTTCAGAGCGATTTTTCAACCCTAAATCTGAGATCCAGGCCCATGACAATCTGCACGCTCCGTGCACTGACATGTCCTTCCTGAGCTGCAGATTTCAGAAGGCAAAATCAGTTTTAAACAAGCGTCAGGATCTAATGTTTTCCACTGCTAAAACCGCCCATAAAAATGCCTCCACATCTGTGCAATGTGCCTTCCTCGTGTCCTAACAGATTGGACCTTATTGATTTCCTACCTGTGCATCCATTAGGAGGTGCCTCATCAACATCATGGCATTTTTCAGAGATTCCTTCTCGCTGGGCAAAAAGGCATCTTCGTCTTCATCCAGTGTTTTTGACTTGTTGACAATAAAATGGGAGATCTGGTTGTTCAAGGAATGCAGCGATTCCACAGCTGCGGAGACAGAGAAGGAAAGCAAAACGGGAATGAAACCGTGCTGAAGGGAGCTGACACCATTTTCTCCGTTTGAGATGAGCTACAGCGTGCTCTCTCCTTTTGAAAAGTGTAGATGAAATTGTTCCCCATTATCACCCTTGTCCTCTCTGCTGAGAGGGCCAGCAAAGGCACAGCAAAGAATGGTGACTACCGTAAAATCAAATATTGATGGAGAACTGCAACAATAACAACAGGATGATGCAGTCTAAATTAACACTATAGTGTTAATTTTTGGCTGCTTCCAGATATCAACCAGATTCAATCAGAATCTAAACACTGCAGTCTCGCTGCTCCCCTCCAGTCAATCCATCTGCAGCCAATTTTCCCTACTTGATAAGGTTTTGCAGCACCAAAGTTGTGTTTTTAATAGTAAACGCATGCTGCAATGGACATGAGGGTTATGAAAGTACTAAGCTATTGCTATAAGGATCAATAATTGTAAATAACTATAGCTATACATGCATCTATAGTTAAAAATTGGCTTTTTTTTTTAGCTAGGGTTGGAGAGAGCAGGACCAACGACTGAAATATTGCTCATTTTCCTTCTTCAACATCATCAGTATTTGAAAAACCGTTAATCTTCTAAATTCCCCTTTATCTGGTCAAAACCCAGGTATCATATGTGGGATTCTGCTCCTAGTCATGCACATCAGAAATCTCCACCTTTGTGGCTCACAGAAGTCCCCCAGCAATTTCACACACTTTACAATGCTGCAGTTTATACAGGCTGTAATGATACGAACTAATGGCAAAATTTCTTTCCGCCCAATGAAAAGCTTTGCATTTCTACAGATTTGAAAAGTCAGTCTGCGATGCAATTTGCTTTTAAACCATCTCAATTTCTGAGTTTTAATTTTTACCGTAGGCTCATTAAATAAATGAGGCTCAAAATATTCTTCAGTGTATTCTCTTTCTGCCAGTGGTTCACGCAGCGAAACCCTTTGATAAGCTTGCGGCTCAGAGTAACACATCACTGTCACATGCTGAACTGTGCTTCAGCGGCACACATTGCAAATCCTGATTTGCTCAGGCTGTTTATGAATAAGGCAATGTGTTATTTAGGACTCCCTGACAAACTGATTTTAAGAACACAAGGCAATTGAAATATACCCGACCCAGTTCTGTCCAGAAAAGATCTCACCACAAAATTTGAAGTAGCAAAGATTAGCCAGAAACCATACTCATTAAGGAGCAAACCTTCCCTAAACAAAAGGTCCATAACAAATAACAGGTATGACTCCAAAATGCAGAAATGAAAGAACAGAATCCTCCTTACTGAGTGTTTAATTTTGATTAGAAAAAGAATAAAATAAAATAAAATCTGTGCCTTACAAAGCCTTGGGAAGAATCTGAGGGGATTGGGAGGATTCCCTAGGCTGGGGGTATTCATGTACCTCACCACTAATAGAAAAGGTATTTGAAGCTCACCATGATGGAAGGGTCCATTTTAAACCATACCATAAAGGATATTCAAGATAAGGGCTTTGGAATAACTAACTGAACCAGTTCCAGCTTTCACAAACGTGCAACAGCATGGACTTGGGGCATCAGCGGGTCACGCACGTGCACTGCACTCGCTGGAAAAACACCAAGGCTGCAGCCCGGCAGCCTGGACAGCAGGGCAGCTGCTTGGCTCCTTTGCCTGAGCCACGCAAATCCTGGGATTTCAGCTTTGCAAATCGCTCCACTGAGCAAAACAGATGCTTGCTCCCTCCATATCAAAGCAACTGAGTCCTGCATCCTTGGCACCTTCAAGGTACAGCAAATTAGCGTAATGACAAGGATATCACTGGGGTGGATGGTATATTAAGCTGGTCATGCAATGGAGCAGCAGCTCCTCTTGTGATTAAGTTTTAAGCAATACATGATCGTCAACACACCTGGGAACTTTCCCCCGCACCAGTTTCTCTTCCCTCTGCAGAACACAGTTTATCATATTTATGATGTGAATTCTGGGCCTTCTTCCACAGCACTCTGTCCTGGTCATTGCCAGAAAGAGACGTGAAGGCTTTGATGCATTTCATGCCGCCCTCCCTCTGCACCGCAGCAATTACAGACCAAGTGCCTAAAAGCTGCATTTTCCTCCCAAACTCTCCCCCCACAATTTACAAATATATTTCTGTCTTGCTTTGCTACTCTGAGGTTAAACTGGACAAGATCAAGAGCTGTTACTGACAATTCTGTAAGGTCTGCTTTTGTTTAGTTCAGAATGTCAATACCTCATTTTCAGCTGAACGGAATAAGAAAATGAAGGAGCCTCAAGAAACACTGCCTGCAGCCAAAACATTTCAGTGCTTCTCTCCGGAGCAAAACTTACTGATAACACGTAGACAAAAGTCACCTGCACCAGAAATCCTCCCTCGCCTTTTAGCCAGCAGGACCCAGCCACGGGGGACTGAGCCTCCCCGGCAGCAGACCCACCATCAAACCCCGCTTTGCCTGTGGAGGCATGAACTGTCCGCAGAGGGAGACAGAAGTGGATTTAGGGGGTGTTCCCTTATTGCTAACAAATGCACAGAAGTGCAACGTGGGCATGCAAGTTGTTCGGTGAGGTCCATGCATTGCCTGTTGACTTCTGGTCTCCTCCTACCCGCATTTTGACAATGCGCATTTCCTGCACCGATGCCAGGGACAACATTTTTAGTTTTCTGCCCACAGTCCTCTGGAAAACCTCTGTATCTATTTCCCATACTCAGCCGTCTAAAAGTTTAAGCACTTTCACTTTTCTGAGGCCCATTACCATGGCTTTGTTCACACCATTATAAATTAGGTTCTGTCAGCATTTCTATCATAAATCTCTGCAACTCAGGCAGAAGGATTCATTCTAGCAAAGAGTGTGGTGCTGATGTGATATTTTTTTTTCCTTCTAATGAAAATGGAAGTGAGGAACTAAAAGCCACACAGAGCTTTTGCCTTCTTAGAGAAGTTCAGTTTATGTCCTGAAAGGAAGACGAACAGGGCTCAGCATTCCTCCATTCACAGGCACACAAGGATTTCTCCAGCACCATATCACTTTCCAAACAGAGTTTTACCAAAAATTTGATGGCCTGCAAGCAAAATCTTATGCCTATCTTGACTACGTAACAATTTTACTTATGGGTGGGACTTACGTATGTCACAGACTATTGCACATCACAAGCCAGGCCAGCATCATGCTTGTAAACCAAATATCTCCTTCTTGTGGGTCAATGCACGTGAAGCCGGAGGTATCTGGGAGCGATGCTCTGCTGTGGACACTGGGTTTTGGGGAGCAGCATGGCACACAGGTGTGATGGAAACCACGTGTAGCTTAGTTTCTCCAAGTCACCATGAAGCAATCATTTTATAATCATATGTCCTCACACCAACCAACATTCAAAAGCCCCAGGAAGCTGTAGGTTTTTCATGCAGAATAGCGGCAGGTATATGGCTGCACACAGGCAGCAGCAGGTTTGATTTTCCATCACTCCTAGGCTGTACTAGCATCTCTATCAGACCCATCAGTCCTGAAAGCCATCCTCCCAGTGCTAATACACAAGTATTGATTCATCCCATCCTTTCTGACCAATGAAGAATTGAGGACATTGGGTTTTTTTACACTCCGAAATTTTGGCTTGAGCCCACATCTGCTTTTAGTAATAGGAATGTATACCAGAGTTATCCTCCTCAAGCTCATGTCTTCCTTCCAGATTTACACCGACTGTGACCAGAAACTGGTACATGGAGCAATTCTCCTGGGCTTTAGGATTTTGAAGTAATTCAGAACAAACAAAATTATATTATCCTAAGTTATTCTAACCTCCTTATCTGAAGCAATAGTTCTATATTCTCTGATATTTCTTCTCTTACACTTTGGGAAGTTTACTGTTGTTTGAGCAATATGTGGCACATTAAGCTCTGGAGGGGCAGATGCTTGTCTCATTTGTAATTCTCTAGGTTTAGAGAGATGCCAGAGAAATCAGAAGAAATATTTTCCAGTAAGAATGAGGGAAAAGCAGATCAGTATTTGACTTGCACTCATTTTTATAAACAACTGCCATAGTGCTATGTTTAGACTCAGCTTAGCAAAATGAATCTTTTTCCATGCAGCCAACAGAAACTGTATTTGAAAATAAAATTGTCTGAGTCTTCCTCATGAAAGTAAAACATGCATTTCCGAACACCCAGCCTACACACAAAGTAAAAACAAAGGAAGCCTAAAAAGCCAAACAATTTCTGACACTGCGTTTCTAGGTATGTTGTGTCAGTCTGCAACACAACTTCCAAAGGCCCTTTCTCATAAGCAGAAGATATTTGATATTTCTCATTTACATCAAGAGGAACTTCCTGCTTGTGCCCACTACAAAGCTAAGCAATACTTCTTGATCCCCTTGCAAAAAAAAAGAAAAAAAGAAAAGAGAAAAAAGAAAAAAGGAAAAAAGAAAAGAAAAAAGGAAAAAATAAAGACGACAATTTTCCCTTGCTGTATCAGTCCTCTGGGTTTCAGATTGATAACACATCAGTAACGCTTCAAGCAAGACAACCAGCTAAGTAAAAGTTACAGCTATCAAAGCCCTGTCGGCTTCCCAGCTTTTCCCGTTCTAATTTCACCATGTCCTCACTGCGAGGAACAATTTCAAGAGGCGAAGAAACCATAACAATCCTCCATTAGTGCTTTGACATCACCTATGAGAAGGGAGAAAATTATATATTTGGGAAGTGGTGTTCTTCACTGCTGCTATCAGAGGTGATGTGCCGTGCTGAGGGTTTTTTTCGGGTGAGGATCATTTGCCACCCCCAGAAGCAAGAACAGGTCAACAAAGTTGTTTTTTTGCAGGGTGCTTTAGGGTGTGAATCACCGGAGACTGAAGGACGTGCAAGGCAGAAAGGAAATTGCTTTCTGTCAGAGACGAAGGAAAAAATACACTTGCGCCAAAGACTACTTCAAGGAAGAGGCTGAAGCAATAAAGTTGTTCCAGGAGACCCCATTTTATAAACTCCAGCTACTGCCCAGATGAGTACAAAATAAAATAAACCGTAGATAATATATCCTGAGATCTACTGACAAAAGCCAGCAGAGTCTAAAATTAATTCTCGCTGGTAGGAGTGACTAAATGAAAGAGGACGGACACTACCATAATTTTAACAAGGGATGCAGTATAAGGATTCCTCGGCTCATCTGCTGACTCTGCTGCAAAAAATTAGAGAAGACATTTAAGACAGCCTTCTCTGTAAGCACTCAGCACTTGCCACCATGACTAGAGATTTGCTCCCACGGAGAGAAAAGCCAAAAAGCCACGCTGCATGCACAGATCCTTTGAAAATCCGTCCCAGCCGAGCACGGAGCAGTCTTTAGAGCTCCAGGCTGCCAGGGAAACTTTGCCTGCTAATGACTGTTTCTGACTATCCAGCAAAAGGCAATGATGTGTGTGGGCAAATTGTGCAATTCATTATCGCTTAATATTACCAAACAGCTTCTCGAATAACATCTATGGGTGTTGTTTTTGCAGAGGAAAAAAAATATATTCAAAGTGCCTCAGGCCTTTTCTTTACGAGCTCTCCCCGTTTTATCCACATTACCACACCAGAGTCAGCCACAGGTTTCTGTAACACGTGGGGCCCCCGAAGCACCCACTGCCTTTCAGCAGAGGATTTCAGCATTTCCCACATTATAAATCCCAGCTGATACCTCTTTTTGACGAGCAGTTAAAACTGATTTGCTCAGCCCATTGACTAAATTTCTTAATTTCTTTTCCTAATGATCAAATAACAACCTTCTGTGCAACTTCAGTCTCAAGAACAACGACCCCACTCACTCTGAGGATGCTCTCCAAATGCACTCCCTTTTCACCAGAACAGTACAAGGAAAATCCAGGCTGTTGCTGCTCTGAGGTTTCATTTCCCTGGCATTTGGCCACAACCTTCATGAGGTGCTCTTGGCAATGAGCCAGGTGATACCAACAGACACACCAGAGACCACCGAGCACAAGGCTTCCCCTTCTGACGCTTGGGCAACCTGCGGATTTGGGGCATTAAGGGCATGGAGAGACTGACTGTACACAGATCAGCAGTGTGTTTTCTCCTTCTTCTAAATCAGAGCCACTTCCCAAATACTCCCTCATCATCCTGGCAATGACTGCTTCTCTCTGCACAGATTTTGGGAGAAATTAAGTGTTCTTGTGAAAGCTCCAAGTCCTGATTTTGGGACTGATATACAGCCAGCCCTGCGGGTGTAAGCTTGGAAATTCAAGGCAGTTCAGTGTTATGGCATGTAGATAACATACAATATAGAATAAAATGATCTTTATAGAGCTAAATGATAAATAATGCCCATCCTTATTTATATAAGAAGGTTGACTGATGAGTCCTTTGCTGGGTCCAAAAAAAAAAAAAAGGACATGCAAGACATGCAACAGTTCATTTTTGCCTGATTAATCATTCTGATTAGGAAGCCTTTCCCACTGTAGCATTTGCTAATTAGATTTGGACACATCAGTTAATTTATTCACTTAGCAGTGGAAGAAATCTCCCTTTGTAAAAGCCAAACCCATGAAAATTATTCCCCCCTCTCTTGTACCAGTATCGCACCAGTTTAAGACCTCTCACTTTCAACAAGGTGAGAAGCTGATCTACAAAGCTGCAAAGCCCACGACCATCAGGATCACAAGGCAGTAGCTCTGTCTGAGCAAGTGAGCCTGTTTTCCTTTACCCAAGCTGTCCCATGTCTTTGCAGCTGGAAAATACACCTTGCAGCATCTGCCCCATCCATTCTCTTGTGCCAGCCACTGCTTACATGACACAGCCTTAGACTCTTACCTGTCTGGAGAAACACTGGGAAGATCTAGATCTGAAACACTCCATAAATATTTTCTCCTGTTACTGGTAAGAAGAGACCTATGGCTTTTTCTTTCCATTGTGGTCTTTAACTTGTTTCAAAGGAGGCATTCAATGAGCCCCCTCGCAGGAATAATTTACCACACCATTAACTGAAGAAAAAATATCTGGTGTCTGCATTAGGGGCTCAATCACCTTTCAGAGAAACACTGTGAAGAACTCATTACAGTAATTACTAACGAGCTGGCCTCTTTGGGCTGTAAATGTTTTGTGTGTAACTGGCAAAGAGCTGCATTCAGAGCTTCCCAGATGCAAAAGAAAGCCATCAGACCAATAAATGGCCCCATAGTTCCTGAGGAAAACATGCTCAGAAATGAAGCTGGTAATTTTTTCAGCTTATTAGTTTCTCCTTACAAATCTGACCTTTTTGGAAATGAAAAATGACATCAGAAGTGGAGCTCCGTGGAGTCGTGGCAGCTCTTTAATAACCAAAGTTTTTCATTGACACCTTTTATTTAATGGTGGAGAAGATATTTTCAAAGTTGAAATTTTAATTATTTCAATTAAAATGCCAATTTTAAACTGTCCTTAAAAACATGGGTATGTTTTGAATCCAGCAACACAGGAACAAATTTTGTAATTTCTCATTACACTCTCCCTTCATCGAAAACCATATATGTTAGTAGACAGTAGAAAAAGGATGGGAGTTTCAGAACCACGCTGCAAGGACAGATGTCCATATTCTCCTTGGAGAAACCAGCTGTTGCTCAAAATCTCCAGAGATTATGTATCCAAGGAAATCCTGCGCTGAGTAGGGAAAGAAAAGCTGTTGTATTTTGCTATGCCTTTCTGGGTTTTTGATCAGCCCTTTGGAAAGGACTTCTCTTCTTTGCCTCAGTTCCTTCATCTGTAAATTACAGCTAATGCCGCTCAGCAGTGAGCTAGAGTTTGGCTAAAATTTTAAAAATTGAAAGGCTGAAGTGTTAACTCTACCTAAAATACTGCTAGGGGTCATTCAGAAAATTAACAGTATGCTTCTCTTTGGGTAATAGTCTCACTAGATCTATGAGGATATCAGCGAGCTGAAGAAGTGCTCCCATGCCTACTTTCCTATCCCCGCCCCCAGTTATATTAGTAAGACTAATAAATAATATTACCACTCACCCTAAAAGAAAAACCCAAAATGAAAATAAATTTCTCTGCTATGTTTATGCTTACGATGGGGAGACTGAATCAGGGCACAGAACAAAGCAGCAGCGATGGGGTCCTGCTGCTTCTGATAGCGCTTTAAGCCAAAAAAGCCCACAACTCCTCCAGCAAACTGGACTCCAAACTTTGACAGCTGGACTATTGTTGTTTACAGAAATATTTGAGATGTTTAATTCCCCAGAGAGCTACAAACAGCCAGGCCAGGAACAATGTCAAAGTTTGAGAAATACAGAAGGCAGGCTGCCAAAACAGTAAATCTAACTTTTGCAAGAGAAACTCAATTTAAATTTGCCAAGAACCAAAAAACCCTTTGCAAAGACGGACAAGGCACGGTGGCACCCAGCTTTACAGCTGCTGCTTTCTTGTTTCTATTGGGTGATCATTTATTTGTCACTTTAGCTAATTGTGCAACTATTGCATTTCATAAGCAATAGCTACTTTATTTAGACAAAAAGGAAGTGAACAACAGAAATTACGTATGCCAACAAAAAGACAGCATGGGCCAGATATCCAGCTGCTACAAACGGACTTCAGAGGAGTGATGCCCATCTGTCCTTGCATACGGGCAGTGGTATGGTGTTGCTGGGCTTTGGATGGGGTACAGGAGGACTGATTCCTACTCTGCCCAAAATTGGCTCCAGGATCTTGGATGTGTCACCTAATCTCTTAGTGCTTCAGCTTCCCATCTGTAAATGCAAGATCTGCAGCCCACAGAAACATCATAAACCACAAACACAAGATGCCACCACTGGAGAGGGACTTGTTTAGCTTTTCCCTGCTATTCAACTACAAAATAGGAATTGTTCTGGTTTAACAAGCAGCTCCTGGTGCAAACAGGATGCTCTATCTCCTCAGTGTCAAAGGTGGAAGAAAACACTTCCTGAAGGGAATTTAACAAATCGCAGGCTTATCTGGCTTTCGGATGAAGTGAAATTGTTAGAAGGCAACTGAGCTTGATTTGTTTCCCACCAAACATCTGAAAGAGCATGAAACAGAGTTATGTGTTGTTTTGAGTGTTGAAAAACTAATGAATATTGTCTTGCCAATCTGCTGGGGATGCAATAATCAGAGAGGGCGACCAGAAATCCTTTAACTGGCTTAAAAAACAAGATGTAAAAGTTAAACAAACTGGGCTTGTTCACATCAGCTCCTGAGATCTTTGTTTCACCCTTAAAATTGCAATTCTCTTAACCAGAAATGTTAGAAACTTTAAAAAAAAAAAACAACACAAACACAACAAAAAAAAAAAAACAACAAAACACCAACAAAACCAACCAAAAAAAAAAAAACAACCCCACAACAAAACCAACAGGTTTGTCACATAAGAAAAATGTCAGTGATTATGAGACTTGCAATAAATATATGAAAACTGGCAACCTGCAAATCTCTTCTTGGATGTGTCTATATTTGCTGTTCATCGCTGAAAGAAGGGACGGAGGATAGTTAAAGCAAGTATTTACATTTCCTTGGGAGCCGCCTTCTTGAGCAGTTCTACTGCTTAAAACTGTAAGATGTGACACTTACAAAATGCTGGGCTTAGCAATTCTATCTTAAAAAAAAACCCTGTATTGGCAAAGCATTATAAAAAGCTAAAATTCAAACACTGGAAACCTACAGGTTGATAAATCTTGGCTGAGTACAGCGGATCAGAGGGTCACGTTTTATCAAGCACTCACACAAAACCAGCTGTCTCAGAGAGCCTGGCAGGGGGATTTGGTTCCCGCTGCAGATAAAGGTGACACTGAGGACCACACCAGATGCTACATCTGCATTGATACTGCCAGCAGAGCCACACGCTGTCAGTTCCTGCCTGTTAATTGTTTTACTCCTCCATTTCCTTCTCATCCAAGACCCATAATCCACAATGTGCAGAAGTAGTATGACCTTTTTTTATTCATTTAAACTATTCAAATCATGGGAGAATGTCAGCTGTGGATGTACAATGCCATGGATATTTTGGCTTATTTGTAATTTATGCAGTTTTTATATTACTGTGTCAATTACTGCCCAATTCTGACTTGTACCCGCTACATTCAATATCACCAACCCTATTCATGTGGAATAAAAATAAGCGTCCAGAAATATATTCATCCAATTGAAGTTAAAATGAGACTATATTCAGCATTTAATAACCTTGACACAATTATATCTTTGGAGCAAAAGCATCACATTCAAGGCACTTCTTCAGTATGTCATTTACTTTTATGGGCACAGAACAGAATAAACTCATTCTAAAATAAAGCAGATTTTTCAGACCAGTATTTAAGTTTGTTATTTCTGTTAACTATGTCTATAAAACACAGCAAAAGAGTATTCTTTATATTATCCCATGATCAACTATTCTGTATCCACACCTTCAAACTTAACTTTCCCTGTAAGTCAGAACAAGGAACTCAAGCAGCAGTTTTAGAAAACCTTTCGCCATTCTATTTCTTCAGTATAACAGTGCACTGGCCTTTTTCCCAAGCAGTCAGAAAAACTCACAGGCCTAACCCTCCAGAAAATGGGATTTCATCACCTTTAAAAATAATTTATTATTTAAAAATAATAAATGGGAAATACAGACTGCAGTGAAGGAAACTACTCTTTCTACGCTCCTTTGCAACAAGTACAATGACGCAAGTCTTGCTTTAGGTTCACGAGAGGCTCATGCTTCACAGCCAAAATAAAGATACCTGAAGCTGCTGTGTACTTCAAGGTGGATGAGGGATGACTCTGGAGCAGCTGCCCAGATCATGGGCAAATTCCTGTGCCTTTTCTCATCTCACCTAACAAGAAATTTTGGAATAGCTCCTGAGGTGGACAGAGGTAAAAAGAAATGGCAGAAAATATGTCAAATTGTTCTTGGGGTTTTTTTTTGTTTTCTTTTTTCTTCTTACAGAAAAGCTTCCTTCACTGGAAATCTCCTAATTTTGAAAGGCATGTCAGTTGTGAGGTTTCATTTGGAAAACACACAAGTCTTGATGAGTTTAAGCATATCCTCCTCTTGTGTTCAGGATGGCTTTCTAACAGAATTTCACGAGCACTGTCTATTTCTTTTCAGTCATCCTGTTTTCATTCTACCTGAGCATGATCATTTGTCAAAATTATGGTGTTTTCAGCAAAACAGAACAAGTAGAGTATTCAATACTAATTACATAGTATTCAAATGTTTGTCTCAGTTGGAACCATTATTTTTTATTTATTAGGTTTTCTAGATGCTCCCGCTAAGGTACTTTCACCTCCGTTGCAATCAATGGGATTTTCAGTAGGGAGGGAGCAGCTCATAACTTTTTTCATGTGGTAAAGCCTCATGGAAGAGTTCAAGTGCATTTTTCTTGTTGATGACCAGTGGGAAAATCATTTGTTTCTAAATTTCCCTGACTGCAGAAGACAATGCCTTCTTTGTTTTGACTTTCCTAGGTTTTGTGATTTAGCTTTGAACCTTGACTTCATGGCCGACCTCACATTTTATATCTAAATTACTCACACTGCATTTGTAAACATTCGCCAGTGGCATTTATTTCAGCAATTGGAAAGCAGGAAAAAAAACAAATATCCCTGTAGACAGGGATAACATATATTGCATTAACCTCCTTTCCTCACTTTCATCTCTAGCCTTTGCAGCAAGATTGTTTGGCAAGGCAATGAAATTAAACTTTAATAAAGGACAAGAGGAGTAACTGTCACCAGTATGAAACTGGGGACGCAGCATTTTGCAAGCAACGCTTGGAAGGACTGGGATTTTCCATCAGCTGTGTTCCTGTGCCAAGTCCAAGTGAGGAGCTCGGACTGCAGCCAGGCACTCGGAGAGATGAGGTCATTGCAATACCCCAGCAGTGTGTGAAGCAGGTAAAACCAGAACAGCAGCAGTAAAAATGCCTTCCTCTCCTCCAAAACACAGAATATTAGGTAAATAGAAAAGGTTTTCATTAAAATATTCAAAACCCCTGAAGTGACTCAGAGACTCATTTGATTTTCATGCACGCCTACAGTTCTTTGGCTCCTGAGTCTTGGAGTAATTGTGGCATTTTGGCATCTAACTTCCTTTTGAGGACAGAGCTTAAATCTTTCTAAAGGTGCAGCTCAAGGAGGGCAGCGATTCTGGGTGCTCGGCCCTCAATGGGTGGGAGTTGCCTCAAAATAAGAGTCCTGGAAGCACATTTACTTGCAGCCATGACCACTCTGCCCTGATAGCCCATCTACCCTGCAAAACCCCTGGAGCCGTTCAACACATCCTACAGTCTTACTTTTTGGATGCTGAGCAGCTCTAGCTCCAAGACTTAGAGTTTCTGAGGGCTGTTTTGTCTTCCTGAGGCTCCTGAACATGCTTAAACAACAACATTAACATTAAAAGTTAATTCACTCTGTTAATAACCCAGCCCATCACTCTGCGTTCTCCCCTTGCAGCTGCCTGAGGGAACAACCACTCTCTTTGGCACAAGCATTTGGATGGATGAAGGAAAAGCATCTCATTTTGACGCTTGACTGACAGAAAGTGTCCCTGTTAATTACAACCAAAAAGACAGAAAGAGAAGAAAATGATAATACAGCTCCATAAACTAATTTTGGTGTCATATTTAGGGGGTTCTTAGAAAATGCATAGGGTGAGCTAAGAGTGCACAGTGCAAGAAGTTTATTTACTCTATTTCTTACAAATTCAGGGGGAGATCAGTGTCAAACCTGCTAGAATTCAACAGCAATGTAAAACATTATATGTGTGAACTTGTGCAAAGAAGAAACAACCTCCCCAATAGCTCCAGCCACCTCTACTTTCACCAAAGTAACTTCAATGTCTTTGGCGGACTTCATCCTTATTTATGCTGGTGTAACGCAGAATGAGGTGTCTCCTCTCTGCATTGCTTTTTCTCAATGTCTCACAATGATTTCAGGCTCACAGAACGCCAGCCTGGCAAGGGTTGAGTCAGCAATGGCTGGGCAAAGTGCTGGGCTCCAGATACCCGGAGGGCTGATCTGCCAGCCTGGGGAAAGGAAAAGCACTGGGAAACCCTAGCATAAAAAGAACCCCATGACTTTTGAAAACCCCCCCTCTTCAGCTTCCAGCGTTTCCCTTCCACCCACTTATCAGAAATCAAGGACAAAAGGGGAGAGCTGGAGGAACTATGTTGCTTGCCCAGTGTCAAACAGCACACCCAGAGCAGAGACTGGGACAAAACCCTTCTCTTCAAATGAAGCCTCATGAAGCCTATAAGGACTCAGTGCAGGTTTCCGGGACTCTCCCATACAAATCTCAGACCAACAGATGGCGGTGGCTCAAGGAAACTCCCACAGTACAGACTTCGGGTTTCATTCCCATGAATTTCTGCACCCCATTAAAAAGAAAACGACCCCAAACCTATTTTCTGCCTCCCTGCCAAGGCAGCATTCCCTCACCTGAACTGCGCTCTCTGCTCTTCTTTCCAGGTTTGCCATGGCAACAAGAAAACTGCGTATTACCAGTGTAAAACGGTTATGCTTTTAAATTGGCCTTCTGACTCTAGCCAGGTTACGACATCTCCTAGCTACAAGACGTGCAAGACCAGCAATACGCTCGCTGCTGGGAAAAGCCGGAGCACAGTAGATCCCAGACAGTAAATAAATAAGCGGCTGCAGGCACATGCAGGAGTTTTGGGACTTTGGACACCAAAAGGTAGCATGGTTAAAAAATAGGGGACATTGGCTTCCTGTTTAATTTTGTCATGGGCACTGCAGGGCTGAGCTGGGCAAGCTGCAAGCAAAGCACACCCTCCTCTGGACAAAGCGGAGAGGCTGAAACATGAGCGTTTCCATCAGGGAGGCACTCGCCAAACTGCAAAAGGACATTACGGAGGCAAGCCAGGGTTTCTTAGCAACAGCATCGCATCCAGGTCCATTAACTCCAAATTCCTTCGCGAGTAAATCCTGAGCTAGGAAAATCTTCAGATGCTTATTGATAGCATGAGCTGAAGCGTACATTTTGTTCAGTCCGATAAAGGGGAAAAGAAAAGGTAGCCATTGAAAAGCAAAGAGCAGAAACGACTTGCATTTTGGGGAGGGCTCTTCAGACATCTTACAGGTGTTGAACTTGCAACTGGCTCATAGTTACATTACAGTGAGCTGCCACGGTGGGTCTCTACAAAAACCTCAGCTGTAGAAATTGCTCTTGCAATTCTGCGAGAGGATTGCTTTGGCCAAGAAGGCAACTGAAAAGCAGCTCATAAAACACAACAAAGAAACACACAGAGAGACTCAGAGGGCAAGAAGTGATTCAAGTATTATAGCAGTTTGATTTTCCCCTTGCAAAGTGCTTTGTATTTGTGGGACTCCATTGACTCATTTCATTGGTATTACTCCTGATTTACTGGATGGAGCAGCAGACCAAACAACAGCAAGACCACACGTGGTGGCCTGAGGCTCCTCCTCTTCCCTTTTAACCGATATTTGCAATATTTCTATTCTGATTGTAGCTGTCAGCAGCTGTGACTTTATTTCACCTCTAAGTAGCTCTTTATTTTCTCAGAGCCCATGTCTCAGAAACATGCAATAGTTTGAACAGCTCCGCTTCGGTTTTGGAAAGCTACAGCTTAAATGCAGCTGAGCACAGACAGAAAACGCCAGAGTGAGAATCAAAGTGTGTATTTTAACCGCATTTCAAAGACGATTTTAAGACACTCTCAGAGAGGTGGGAGACGGCTGCTGTTTGAACCATCACAGCATTTGAATGCATGGAGCTGGAAATACTGCGCTTACACATAGAGCACAAAAACACACGGGTTATCTGTATGCAGTATTTTAAACATCACATTTTCACGGTCTGTTCGGACTACATGTATTCCTCATGCCTCTCATTAAAAGGGCCCTTTTGCTGATGAGCATTAAGTTATCATCAGAAGTTATGAAGTTAACACGAGAAAAAGTGAAGATAAGTGCATTTATAGGCTGTATCAGTGCACTGGAAAGTTCCCTCGCTTGAAAAGGTCAGCTCATTTTAGATTGTCTATTTGCATAAATTTTCAGCAGTCAGCCCTTGCTCTTCCTCTGATAGATATGGGAAACCTGTATCAGATATTGTTCTCAGACTGATTTACACACAGATACTGCTTTTATACTGCGACAAACAAGAACACCTTATAAATTTATGTCTACTCTGATTTTGAATCATTTTACTCTGTTAATACCTGTAGGAGTAAATAGCTTAAAATTACGCTTTAAAATACTTCCATTCATATTCTGACAAGAATAAAAGGTGGATTTAAATCTATGAAATAATACACAGAAGAGAAGTAGCCGTGGTCAAGAAGTAATTTGCTTGCACAATCTACGGCACCATCTGTCTAAAGCATATTAGGTGCCAATTACAGTACATGGGTCCACCAAATTCACTTAATCAGTTCTTCAGCTGTGGATCAAATCCTTCCAACCCCTTTGTGATTTGCATGAGGAGTCAAAACAATAAACTCTTTAATAATGCCAACAGATAGCACAGGCTGAACTAGAGGAGAATACAGAGATACAGGTTTCTTTAATGAAAAGAACATGAGGTTTATCATGTTTTTGCTATTAAACTCAGATGAGATTAGGCTAATGAAAAGCGAAAACAACCTCTCCCCCCTCAGAATTGCTCCTCAGAAATGTTTGCAGCGAGGAGAAGATCAGACACTTCCTCGCCGCTCTCGCTCCTTGTGTGACATGTCCCCACGCTCCCACCACCACCAAAAAATAACCTTTAGATATAGGCCCGCCATTTTCTCACTTTTTCCACAGCCGCCTCTTGTTGCTCTAATGGCTTTTATTTATATGTTGAACAAAATAAAGGAGCAGCTACACACACACAGCTTTTTTTTGCCACATCTTAAACCCTCAAATAGCTCCTGTCCTGAAAAGAGCCCTCATTAGTGTGCATTTCCATACCAAGATGAAAGAAGTATGTGAGGCTAAAGTTTTCCCTGGAAAAGGAGAGGATCTCAAGCTGTTAACATGTCATTATGCTTCTGTTCATTAGCATCTCTGAAAACTGACAAATATGTTTTTAACGACTTTTTTTTTCCTTAATGCTCTTTAAAGTACTTTTCCCCATACTGCAGCGCTAATAAGGTGTAAAAGTCTTGTCCTGAAACTATACGCCATACCGCAGCTCATGCTCTGCTGCAGTTTTAATAGGAAAATCTTCTCACAAATGCAAATTAAACAAAGTATTTACCAGGACGCAGAGTCGACTTGTTAACACATTAAAACTTTCCACAACCTATTTAGTCAAGATTCAATGTCCAATGTGGTTTAAATAAAAATGTATAGGAGATTTTTAGTAATAATATAAGAAGCTTGGGCCCAGGCAGAATTTTTCACTGTCACAACTCAGCTGGTAAAGGCCTTTATCTATGTGCGTGTATATATATAAATAAATGAATATAAAATTTTTATATATATATAAATAAAACAACAGTACTAGCTGCAGTACTATTCCCCATGTGAAGCAGCATTCAGACTGAAGAAATTCTACTTAATATCTCATCTTCATTTGTTTGCAAAAGGCAAATGATTAAATAAAGAGTGCTTCAACGGTATCCACTGATACCATGGTTCCCTCTGTTGTTCTCTGGCAAATCAATGATCTTTGAATTGAAATAAATCTTTTTGCATGGTTTGGACATTTTTATAATTTAGAGCCAGATTCCAGCAAGAAAAACTTGCATCAATGCAACAGTTTCTGGAAGATAGATGTTAGCACAATGTCAAATCTAATCAGGAATGACACGCTGCTGTTATTTGATTCTCCTTATCGAATTTATTTATCTCCAATTGTTACTTTTTGCAAAACGCTGTAAGGTGGGAACATTTGTCAGTAACATCAGTAAGGGAAAAGTACAATTAGCATACAACTTTCCCCACCTCCAGACCATTCAAGCAAGTGCTTATTTTAATTCTTCCTAAGTACAGCATTTTAAAGCACATTTAAGTGTTTTGCTGAAGTGGGTTCTGGATGGTGATAAATGAATCATTATGAGAACGAATTACCCAAACTGGGTCATAATCGACCATGCTATGCAAACTCCAAATGTGAAGTGGGGAAGCAGCGAGTGACTCATCCAGCGATAACAGGAAAGAGACTGATTAGTGCAAATGAATACGAAGGGCAAACGTGAAGTTATTCAGAACGTAATTTGAAGAGTTCACAGCTCTCACTGACCTCATATGAGGCCTTCAAATAGTTCGAGGAAAACTAGGAAAAGCAAAGATTAGCGATCCCCATTTTGCAAAGCCTGTGTGTGCTTAGCATGTAATGGACAGTGCGATTTGGACACAGCACTTAAGCTGGGGAATGTACCGTAAACCATGGTGTGGTTCTTTTTTATTTGGGGGAGAAAGGGTGCAGGCAGGGCAAGGTTGGAGCAGGGGCATTTGTAGGAGTAATGCTGATTATAACAAAAACAGATACTCCTTGCTTAGCACATGAGCTCCCGGGAGGTGTGCCCTGTCCTGTAGACCTTTAAGGTAACAAAAGGTAAGAATACAAAACATAAACGTAAATGCTCCTTATGCCAGTTATTTGCATATTCTAAATTACCATAAGAAAAAGAGGAGGACATTCAAATGAGGTAATTCATGGAAAAAGAGAGACTAAAGGTTTTTTATACAACATGAAGTATAGACCAAACTGCTTCTTCCTTTAATGCACATGTTTTTGGCCATCCATAGATGCATGTACTGAACAAGACAAAGCACTGCTCTGCTCCTGCACTGAAATCTCCCTGCCCCTTGGCAAACCCTGCTTTTGGCCACTGCTTAGCAAAGGAAGACTACAAAAGCACATGAGCATCCACTCCCTCTCCACTCAGTTTCTGGGCCAAGGTAATCCTTCTTTACTTTGAAAGGGGAACAAAAAGGAAAAACATCATCCCATCCACATAACTTAGTTCAGACTCGTGGGTTTGACATCTGCCTGATGGGCGAGGGGCTTTTTTTGGCTTCACATAAAGCACAGATGTGCCAAACCCCACGTCTGACTGTCACGGATGGAAAGCAAGGCTTGGAAGAGCTTTACATCAGCCCCAAGCATACACAGGAGGTGGATGTTGTCACAATAACTTTAAGAAATAAAACAGAGAAGCAGCTCAAGAGACAAACCCTTTCATCCCTGCCCTCCCCTAATCACATGCAGAGATGACACAGATTTTCAGACAGAGGAATTAATTATTCGGTTAACCCAGCTCCATTTAATGTGGCCATTGCTTTCTGTTGATAAGGAGTGAACAATGAGATTTCTCCTTTCTTGAGAAAGCCTCCAGCCTGTTTCCCTTTGGTTACTCCTACACATTGCTTTCCGGTAACAGAAATATCTGACATTTTTTCCTTTGATGGGGTAAAATAATATACATGAGATGAAAAAGGAGAAGGGCACCTTTTTGGCTGGAAATCTGAGAACATGGCTTCCTTCTGCTTCCAACCACATCTTCTGAAGTTGCTTCAAATGGGGGGTGGGGGTGGGGGTGGGGTGGGGGGGTGGGACGGGAAGGAGGAGGAGTCATGAATTCATAAAAAGTACAATGGACTTCGCCAAAATCAGGTTTCTTTTATACTCAGTATAACTGATTTCGGGTATTTTCAGTAAATTGGTTGCATTGTAGATAAGCCATATGAGAATTGATGTAATTAATTATGCCACTTCCAAGTGGTATTGAGATGGGAAAACACAATTGGTGAAAACTGGTGTAAACCCGGAGATTGAGTATTTTTCAATCAGTGGGTTATGGTTTCCCAGGATGCACAGCAGGGTTGCAAGATGTGGGAAATTATAATTTCAGGCAAATAAAACTCAAACTAACTCCTACACCTTTCAAGGTCAAACAACCTCAAGTAGCATAAAATTGCCTTATCATTAATACATTTTTATGCATAAGAAATTAAAGAGAATGAGAGGCATTTTCATTTTAAATGAAGGGGGGGGGGTAAACCTGAGGTGGGAGAGGGGGAGGGGGAGATAAATTCAGCTCTGAATTAACATTTGGATAGGCCAAGGGATGACCTCTTCATCTGCCAAGTCCCAAACGTAGGATGCTGTACGTGACAACGAGCAATGCATACACACACACAAATTTTTCATGTAAGAATCTTAAGGGGGGAAGTGCGATCTTATAACTTCATGCTTTGATCATTAGGTTTCAACACAAGTAAATAAATGAGTGCAGGTGGAACCGAGCACCACTTCGGGGTAGAAACTGAAAGGCAGGACACAATTTTGCATCCTGAACAAAGAGCAGGGGAGAGGACCTGTTTAGACTGGAGATCAGCAAACCTTCAGTGGTAGCACACCAGACTGTATTTCTGTTTTCCAAACATGAGGGTAAGGTTTCTACTGGAAATTCAGTGGGAGCAGAAGGTGCTGTGGAGGGGCTCATCGAGTGGTCCCTGGCTCCAGCTGAATTTGGGACTCTTGATAGCGCAGGTTTGGAGACCTGCCTACACACCTCCTTCACAGGGACATCACCCTGTATATAACATTTAGAGGTCATTAATATATCCAGAGCAAATGTTAAATTAGTGCATCCAAACTGTCCACATGGCTGTTCTCTTGAATCACAAACACAATCTTTGGTGTCTAGGGATCAGTTCACTAACCATCATTCTGGAGTCAATAGGACTAAATCACTCCCACATTTAAGTAAGCAAGCTGTCCCCAGCACAGAAGAAAGTAGCTCAAAGGCACATGTTTCTCCTTTAAATTATTTGTGCAGCACTTGGTGCTTGTGGAGATATCTATGTCCAAGCCTGTGGTAGATTGAATCTGCTCCTGAGGTCAGAGCCTGTTGGAGTCCCTTTCTGCAAAGGATGCTCTGGCCTTTGGAGTGACAGTTCAGGAACAGTCTCCTCCACCTCCCTGCCACTTGCAAAGAATTCATTTACCGAAAGATAAGAAGCACTGGCAGTCACGGGCAACATTACTTCTTTTTTTCTACATTGTTGGGAAGTTGGGGTTGAGTATTTTTTTTTTTCCCTCTTCGCATTGATTTATCGCCTTGTATGCACTTGACCCCTCAAAAATAAAAGAAAAAAAACTGTCAAATTCTGGAGAATACATCAGGCACAGAGAAAACATCAGAGCTCAGAGAGGATGGGGGAAACAGCAGGAATTCACATAGAGGCAAGCATCTTCCTAAAGTAGCAATTGGCTTCATAACAATTTATGGATGGGGTCAAAGTAAAAAGGAAGGGTAGGTCCCCCCCCAACCTGAACTGCCCAGCAGCTCCTACAGAGAGTGTCCCCACATTCAGGATGGGTTCAGCTGGTGATCACCCCCAGGGAGAGAGGCACTGAAACTCAGCTGTGATTTCTCTGAATTTTGAGACAATTCAACATGCACTACTCCAGACAGCCCCTTCCCCATTTGTTTTGTCCTAATGGCGAGTTGGGCAGCATATGTTAAAGATGAAAGAGCAATCATAGAAAAAACTAAAGTTTAGGGAAATTTTTTGCTGTTACTTTGCAACATTCTTGTGGGGTTTTTTGTGGAAGTTGTGAATCTGTCCTTGATGTGGCTATAATGTCCATTTCTATTCAGAAGGGTGTTTTTCTCAACCACGGTGCTTGTTTATAGGGATTTTTTTTAGTGCCTGAGCACGTTGTTGAGCTAATATTTTCCTTGCAAAAATTTAGTGAGTTTGCTCTGAGCTTGCCCCAAGTCATGTTTTCTGTTAATTTTTCTCACAAAGGTTTCTGTTAACGGCATTTCTCAGTCTCCTGCCATAAATTATATTTATTAAAGACCAGCAAGAAAGAAAACCACTCTAAGTTCCTAAATAACTCCTCTAAAAGTGAGAGCAAGCAGACACCCAGAAACTTGTTTTTTTTTATTTTTGCAAGCAACATACCAATGGTCTGACACCTCTTTATAGCTTCAGCATGACCTCCCTCGCTTCCCTCAAAGAGTGACTTCATTTCTAAGCTATGATGGGGGCTCCGCTGCAGTGCGATACACAGAGCACGAGGGCCAGGCAGTGCATTAAAATGCAATATTCCACAGGCTGTGATTTATGGTCTGTCACTTAGAGCAAAGCCTCGTGCATCTTAATTGTCTGCTTCTTTCCAGCTACTCGGTTTGGTTGGGAGATCCGAAATTTTTCATCCACCATGAATTTGCATGGAAAAATGGATCTTTGAAAGGCACAGGAGTTAAAGATACAAAAATAAAGCAGTCAGAGCTGCATACCTGACAGTCTCTCTGTACAATGCATGAAAATGTATCATAGGAAATACTCATGCATTTTTCTTTGCCTGATCTACAAGTTTCAGGGATTTCCCCAGTGGGATCAGCTCTACTAGACCATAGGAAAAAAAACCACGCCTTTGCAGCCAGCCCCAGGAGCTCACAGTCAGCAGATCTCCAAAAATCTTCATGTTCACAGAGGTCATTAACTACTTACAAGAATCCATACAGACCCACTGAAAACTAAAACAGCTTCAACTTTTGGTATGGCTCATGTCTGACACGCAACATGCCACCTTCAGGTTGTAAGATCATGTAACATAAATCAGACAGAAATATTATGTGCACTGGCAGTGTCCTACTTGAAGAAACTTTAATCTTCAGCCGCATAGATTTTCAGTTAAAAACTATAGATTTGAAATTACAAACACTGTACAGATCAAAGAAATGCACATCTAACATCAGTGGAAAGGAGTTAATTGTATAGATGATAGTTCCATGAGTCAATTATAGGCCTGTTATTTACAGATTTGTACCAAAAACCCTTTTCTGGCCCACCCTGTGGATGTCTGTGATAAATTATGCAGATTGTGTTTTCCTTGACCTTTTCAACCCCCCTCCTTCTCAAGACATTTTATTGTCTTTAGAATTTTTCTATATCCACATAATTACAACTATATATCATTAATCCACCTGGTGTGAAAGCAATCTCACACCAGTGAACCACACTTTGCTGAGACAGTCTGTTCTCAGGGCAGAAAAACATTAACAAGTGTGCAAAACACCAGAAAACAGGGTTTGCTCTGGTGTGACAGACACTCACCCCATCGCTGACACTCGCCCACCTGCCTCACCACCGCAGACCATCCGTTTGTTTTTTCAAGTCTTGCAGAATCACAGCTGAGATGAAGAAGGTGTTTCCAAATGCCCATCCTGTCCAGTGTGCCTTTGGCAAATTGATTTCTCCAGACCCGTGTTTCTCTGCCTTGCCCAATGAGTCTATGCAAAACAACCATTTCTTTTATATTGATTCAGTCTATTAGATTATTTGATATTTTGTTTCATTAATCCTTACAATATTGGTATTTTTCAGGCTGACAGCCAGATAAAACCTTTGGAGACATATAACAGATATTAAGAGTCTCATTGCCCAATAATTTAAGGGTACAAGTTACACCACCAAATCTAATGAGCTGCTCATTACAGTTGGCATGTTTTGGCATCACAGCGCTTTGCAAAAAGAGACTTATATTAATATATTCTTGTGTGGAATTTAAAATTCAATACGCAGAATCACAGAGGAGGATTACATTAACTTGGACTTGAATTCAATTGCATTTTTAATTCTATTAAAACTCCAAGCTTCCAAAATAAAATAATTTTATGTAGTTGATTATGATCTTCATTACATGTTTCCATAGTATTATATCTGTTTAAAAACTTAAACAAGGTTTCTATCCCTTGGAAAAATTTGGGAAACAAGGTATTTCTTATAACAGTGGTGCATTTGTACTGAGCAGAAATTTAAATACACGAGACACTAAAGTGAATAGTGTGATTCTGACACGAAGGCAGTGCTTTCTCAGCATTTTGTCGAGTCCTACTGAAAAATAAAATTGATAAAAGCCAAAACTACACTTGATCTTTGAGGTTTTGTGCTGGTCAGTTTAATTAGCCCATTAAAAAATTAAATGTTAATATTAGTTTGAGTACGCTCACACTTCACTCTGTCTAGAAGACAGTTCAGAGAGGCGACACATCTGAAAGCATGTGGTAATGCCACAGTTTCTGAAAATAACTTTTGACCTGGCACACTGATCCTTGCTATTACTTAAAGGCTGTTGTTAGCCTTAGAGGGTATCTTGGGGCTACTTAACCGGCAATCATTGACTCAGTAGAGTATCGCTCTTCAGTGCGGAGCTAAGTCAATGCATGTGCTACTTCGTATGCAAACCTAATGGGAAACAATGGATAAATTAACTCATTTCTTCCATTACTTTATGCCCACTTGAATGTTGCAAGTTCAAAAGTGCATAAAAAAGTTTTTTGGGGGGCTGTGTCCTAAGATATCAGGGAGGAATAATTAACATTGGAAACAGAAGTACTGCTCCAAGACCTGGAATGCTGCAAACCTAGCGCATGGCATCCCTGAACAAAGCCAATTAAGTCAGGTTTTTTACTGGCTGAAGACTAAACCAAGTGGCTGCAGAAGGTCTATTTTCTCCGATATCCTTAAAAACCCAAAACCTTGGGCAAATTTAAGAGTTTACAAAAACTCAGGAAGCAAGTCCATCACTCTTCAAAGTCTTATCTCCCCCAGGCTCTTAGCACTGAGAAAAAGAGCAATGATGCAGGTAATGCACAGCTCATTGACACAGTACCTCGTATATTCAAAGGATCTCTTACAGCAACAGCTCATATTCAGAAAGCATTTAGCTTACACATCATCAGTTTAAGATGAAATATTGAGTAGCGATTACCAAAAGGCAAGGCGTGGAGCAGTCAGATAAGCATCCAAAACGGCAAATGAATGTACAAAGCTCAGTCTCTAGTTCTAGCAGATTTCCTGAAAAATGTAGCCCGCTAGTTAAGTCTCACTTGTAGAAACATTATATTCACAACAGCTCTATCTCCTCTGAGGGCTTCTGCTCTTCACTGACCTCCTCAGGTGAGTCCTAAACTCCTTTTCTCCATTCTAGTTTTAGAGACAGAGAAAGAAAATCTAAATAAATGAACCTAAGGTTTTCAAAGCTTAGCAAAGGCTCAGGGTCACTCCTTGGTCTGTATAGGTACATCAGTCATCTATCTTTAATAACTCAGATTCCATGGTAGACAGTATATAAAGACAGAGAAACCCAACAGACATAAATCCTCATCAAGTTAACTATCCTATATTCTTTCTGCCAGACACAGTTTTGCCCAAAGCGTAGAAGGCTTTGTTTATAGCACAACCTCAGCAAAGAAAATAGCTTCCTCCATCCCCCTGTCCCCACTATATCTCCAGACTCGTAATTTTTAATTATCCCTTCTGTCAAGCAAGTAATCAGAAATGTATGGAAACAGGTTCAAGAGCAGGACAGTCACAGAGTCAAGCTCGAGTCTCTAGCACAACTGCTCAAAAATGAGCTTAAAAACAACAAAACCCAACCAAAACCCAACACAGCTCCATCTCAGATGTAGCAGCAGGTGTTCTGTTGTATTATATCTGAAAAAAGATGATTTTCTGGCCTGAGCATTAGAATTGGTGTGTAGAAATTTGACTGTAAGCCTTTGATTTCCCAGTAACCCAAGAAGCATCAGAGAGCTGCCCCATACCCTTCCAGCCAAGAAGCACACTGGACAAGCACGGGTGCTTACACAGGGCACCCTGTGATACCAGAGTCAGTTTATAACCAACACCACAGCGATTCAGAATAATGCAATAAACTGGCAGGAACATCAACCATCTCCCCCAACTGCAGAGCAGCAAGAGAAAAGCCAAGGACAAACAGGGCCGTAAAGACAGAACGACCTGGAGCACTCGCACCAATTTTAAGAGGATTAAGCAAGGCTCACTCCTCCAGAGGCTTCAACAGAAACTTCCCCAGGTTGGCGGGATACAGTATGAAAAGCAATTTAATTTCTTCCTTGGCATTTATAAGTAATAAAAGCAGCACCAGGCAGTTTCCAGAACCAACTGTTAGGTTTTGCAAGGATATTTCTGGGATATAAAAGACAGGCACCCCCCTTTTATAATGTATTTGCAAGCAGGACTATGCTCCTCTAGGTCCCAGCCTGTGGTTTTCATAACCTGTCTCAGGTGCTGGGTGTAGTGTGAAAAAAAACAAAACATAAAGAAAACCCCAAACGACTGCAACAAGTATTTTAAAGCATTATGGCAAAAGCAGTCCATTGCAAGAAAACTTTTAATTTGAGTCCATACAGGACTCCTCACACAGAGCACAACCAAAAACCATTCCCACCACCTGAACTAAAAGCAATAGATCCATCTGTAATATTTTTTTTTTTCCCCCAGCGCATTTTCAATGCAGCCGTCACTACAAAATCTGGTCACCATGATTCCTGAAAAAATGCTCCAAGATGAGTACTGTTTCATTAACCCTCCCACTTCTCGCAGAGCTAATGAAAGCAGCAGGATGGACGTAATCTCTCAACACACAGATGTCTGATGGCTTTAACTGGCTTATTACAGTTACAGTGAGCAATAGTTGAGAAGCTCTACAGTTGGCAGATACATTTATTCAGCTATTACTATTAGATTTTAAATCTGCCTCATTCCACAGATAACTGTGATGTTTGAAGGAATTAAGCATCCAATTAATAGCATCCAATAATACAAGGAATACTGAAATTTCTCCTTTAACAGGGACGGTTGCATCTACAATTACAACACTAGTCATCCAGGATAAAGAAAATAGAAAACTTCCTACGGACTACCAAGGTGAAACTCTGCCATTCGTTTCCCTGGTTCCTGACTGTACTTCTGTAGCTGTTTGTGAGAACATGGCCCTGTTTTGCTGGGTAAAATACAGAAAATGTTTCCTCTTCCACAGTGCTTCTATTACAGGGAAACAAAAGCCAGTGTGCGGGAGCTGAACTGCAAAAAGGAATTTGGATGGGAGAGAGAGCAAGCAATTTGCTCCACAGCACCCAAGGAGTCCTTGGCAGGATGAGTTATGGAAAGTCAGCAAGAGGAAAACATCTGCCTTTGGTTTGGGGTGGGTGGGAGGGGTGGAAGTCTGTCCCTGCAGGCAACTCTCCCACGTCTCAGCCCAGGTCTTCACCCACGGAACAATTCCTCTTTTTACTGTGCTCAGACAGAAATCCAACCGTGCCTCTTATTTAACTTCAGATGTGCTTATTCCGGCTTTGCTGCTGGGCGAGATTTTCCAAGGTACTGCCAATCTGCTTAGCTCTGCTCCTGCTGAAGAGCTCAGCCAGCGTGGCCCGCTTCCGAAATCCTGCCCGAGGCGAGATATCCAACGCCGGGACTGTCATTTGTTATATTCCTCTGGCCGCCATCGCCACGCGGTGCTATTACCCAGGGGTTTGTTCAACCCTTCTCTGGAAGCAAAGCGTGATTTGAAAAATTGCTGCGCTGTCATTTTGAAATTAAAGTTTCTTCCAGAGTTTCCTGTAACAAATAGCCAAGGAGATTTCCTTGGCATTAGTAAGTACAGCCAATTCCTGAAGAACATTCGAGGATTTAGGAAGGATAACCTCTGCAGGAAGGGTTACCTTCTTGCACCTGGGACAACTTGGGTCTGGTAGGACGAGGTTCTCTCAACCCCTCTATTCTCGATAGCAAACAAAGTCATCCAGAGAGACATTCAGAGCAGAAATTTGATTTAACCCAAATGCCCCTTGTTCAGGAGGAGCCTGGGAAGACGAGCGTCACCAGACCAGTCACCTTTAGTGAACATCCAGATCTGATCACCCACCTTCTAGAAGAATCAAAAGGAACATGCCAAGACCCTGAATCACTGGTTTTTCTCCCCTCTTTCAGACTTTGGACCCATGGTGCCGCTGGCCCCAAGGCTGACAGCATGCGTGCCTCACACCTGGCACAGTGCAGCTCTGGACTGCCAGCACATTGATGCTGCCGCAGTGCAAATACTAAAAGAGTATTTCTGGGATATAGAAGATAGGTACCCCCCATTTATAACTTATTACACGCCAACAAAAGCCTGTTGTTGGGAGAAAACATTTTCAAGCATCTAAATGCTTAAACAAACACCAGAGAAAGTTCATTAAAACAGAAATTGAAGTTAATTAACTAACTGATGGACTCCTCTGTTCCATTTGCTTTAAAGCCATCCGCATCCTTCCCTTGGTCTACTGACTAGCTTTATTCAGTTCCAGTTAGTATATCAAAGTGATGTATTCTGCTTACAAATTCAAGGCAAAGCACATTTATCTATTACAGAAGGAGAATGGATTTACATTTAAATGGTGTTCTTCATGTATCTAATAACTCAGTTGAGTAATCAAAGAAGAACAATCTAAGCAGGAGCATCTTTGTCTTTGGCATTAATATAGCCCCAAAGATTCACTCCACACATTTCTCCCGATTTATTTATTTCATGGGCGGCGAGGAACAAAATGGGAATGTTGTCTTTCTCCAGCTACAGTCAGCCAGCAAAAAGGTTAGCTAGGAATTAACAGACTGCTTGCTTCAGCTTACGTTTCAGTTAAAAATTCAGACTCAACAGGAGAGCAAGAAATCACCATGGTGCATAGACTTTCATTCCTTGAAAAAAGTAAATAAACAAATAATGCTTCAAAGGTGCCAAGGGAAGTTTAGCAACGAAACCGTTGCTGCTAAGAGCGGCAAGTTATCTTAGGTTCACTGTATTCAATGAAAAATTGCAAGGATTGCACTAACCTCAACCAAGCAAATCAATTTGCAAAGTGAGATACACTTGGAATAGGAAAAGCCAGATAAGCAAATAAAATCAAAAATTACAGTAATGAACTTGTAAATTCCTTTTCATTGGGCTACACTTGATTTATCTAAACGTATGCAGAAAAAAGTGTGCAATGCATTAAAAACAAGTAACTATAGCTTAATCCAAAAACACTAGTAACCTTCCTAATGAATTATTTTGCAAGTGTAGAATTTGCTATTAAATTTTGGGTTATAGCAATTTCGATAGCAACTTGACCCCAAAAGCCTATCAAAATCCAAGTCAAACATAAGTAATAAGAAAGAAAATGCATCTGTTTCAATCAGACAAGAACAAAGCAAGTTTACATGTAATATGAGGTTGTAGATGATATCCTCCAGGAAAGCAATTACTCTGTCTCCCAGTGATGTGTGAGGCACAGCTATGTCATTTTGCAGGTAAGGACAGCATTTTCTAACTCTGATAGGGGTTATCTTGCAACATGCAGCAAAAAAACCAAACCAAAACAAAACATAAATATGGCATGCCCCAGGTTGCACCATAGCTCTTGTTATTCTCGGGGGCGAGATCTCAGGGGACAAGGGGGCTAGAAGTCATCTCTTAGAGAAAACAGGAACACCTCCCTACGTTCCTTCTCACAAAAGCTTACAAACTCCAGTTTGTGCACCCCCCCTCCTCTATAAAATCAGCATTCTCTCCTGGTATACTCTCCATAATTTTGTTACCCAATGAAATCCTGGAGGAGACAAAGGAAATTCCTCTTTCCCCTGCTTGTTGAGTATCGGCCTACTTTTCACTGCAGCAAAAAGTTACAGCAGCTGAAGAGGTCTAAGAAAGCATGCAAATTAGAAGAGTTTGTAACTCAGCAGATACCCACTGCTGTTTTACTGCAGGGACTGTGCAGTTTCCCACCATGTAGAAAGCATATGGTCTAAATAAGGCTAATAAAGACACATTAATGTGTTTCTGTTGCCTTCCTTGTAAATAAGATTTCCCTGTGGGGTACTCATTTATCAGCCAGTTTCTCTACAGCTTATACACAGCTTTCTGATCTGGGGTCATAAAATGTTTAAGTGTGCTACATACATTCACCATCTTTTCCTCTTCGTCTTTCTTTAGGCTAATGCTGGGCACGTGTACCCACAGCAATTATTCTGCTCCAAGAATTCTGAATTTTAGGAGAAAGCCTACTACTGTACGTGCAAATCTAAGGAATGGATTTATCTGCTGTTGAGCTCTCAGAAAAGTTTAGATTTAGAAACAACTCTTGGATAATCTTATTATAGACTTTTCAGTGATCAGTTAGAATTTAAGTATTTTCACAAGTCCCCACTGCTGGCTGAATGCACACGAGCAAAGTACAGAGCAATCCTCTATCATCTGTCTGCCTCTGGGCCAAAGGATGCTCTTCATCCACTCTGCACTATGCATGAATTCTTCTCCAACTTTTATTGCCTTAATGCAGAACAGCGATACTGGGAGGAACCCAAACCTCCCCCTCCCACAGCAGAAATGCGAAAAGGAGAGCGTGATGGTGCCAGCGCTGGAGGAAATGCCTCCGAAGAGGACCAGCAAATGAAAACATGATGTGCTAAACAAAAACAGTTCCATTATCAGCTTTGCTTTCCACCTGCAATTACAGTACATTTCAGCTGAATATTTTTTCCTGGAAATGGAAACAGTTTCATTAAAGTTTAAATATCTGACAAGACAGCTGACTACAGGCTTGTGAAAAGCAATTATTTTGGACACTGATTACTTCCTATGCAGACAGTGAGTATTGTAACTGCAGATAGCTGGGAAAGACCGCAGCTTTATGTGATGGACTACAGTATCTGGAGGAGTTAATTAATGTTGTGGGGTGAGTAGGAAGAGAGAAACTCTGCAAATACCCAGCTTAACATTCAAATTAATTGACATGAAATAACTTCATATGTTTAATTTAAATGCAATTAATTTATTAGAAATAACCCAGTCTAGGGACAGATAGCTGGTGCATCTGGCACAGCAGCTAGAGAAACATCAAGTTCCCATAGCAACATATTTGTTAGAAACAAGGCAAACGTACTTGGGATGATGTGGTTTTGTTTTTAATCCACCAGAGTGATGACTACTGCACCAACAGGATTCAAAATATTGAGATAAAATTGAAGAAATTAGGAACAGATATGAAGACTTATTTTCTTCCTCTGAGCTGGGAGGGCATTGCAGTGAAATCAAAACTAAATCTAGAAATGCAGGTGCTAATGTGGGTAACTGCAAAACCAGCTCAGCACTGCATTGCATCAGCACGTGGGCTCTGTACAGCTCAGTCACAGCAGATTTGAGCAGATTTCAACATCCCATCCCTGCAGACAGAGGTGACTGCGTTCATGGATGCTCCAAGATCAGCTGATGTCTTGTGTCGAGGTTCCAAGATCGTCCTTAAAATGACTTCATTAATAAGAAAGAGAAGAAAAGGCACCAAAAACCTGTCAGTCATTGCTATAATTGTTTGTGGATTTCAGTGAGGCATGTCAAATGCTGTTGCAAAAAGATGAGGAATGTTGGTACATATGAGCTCACATACTATTATTTTTCAAAGAAGGCTGCATGCAGATTTTGCTTCCCAAAGCCTTTGGCAGATACTGTGTTCTTTGCATGTCATTTTATAAGTTGGGCACTGAGCCACAGGATGGCTTTAAAAGTTTGCCCAAGTGAAACAGGAGGTGCAAGATCAAGCGGGGATGCTAACGCAGATCCAGCAGTCCCACGACGTACCTGAGCCACTGCCTGCCTAGTGCAGCTTGTTCTTCTTCCTGACATTAGCTTTCAAACCTCTTCAAGTCAGAACTGGGACAAAGAGGAAACCTAAAATACAGCAATATACAAGATTGGGTAGGTCTTCCACTTCTGGCAACTTCGAGATTTGGGTGTTGGGGTTTTTTTGAACCAATTAAGTGCATTTGGGCTTCTGAAACAGCACTGAGGAATGAAAGTCAGAAAACAAACAAACTACAATGGTCAAGAAAGGAAAAAAAATTTTGACACCAGAGTGATGTGAAGCACCTTTGAGTCTTTAAATGCCCGGGCTGCATTTGACAAGTTGTCTTTTAAAGGTCTCCCCTGAATGACCTCTGTTTATCTCCATAGAAAAATAGCAGGCTGAGGCCAATGGGCAGGAGCTGACCTGTGGATCCAAAAAGCGTTTATCTACACTTAACACTTAGTTGCAGTTTGTCCATTTACCTTTTCCTGAGGAGAGTTACAATGCAACCTTTGGATATTTTATTTCCAAGCCCTCAGCAGGGCAGAAATCTGCACCCCTCTGGGCTGATGCTTTTCTGCTGAGAGGATACCCTGAGCCACTGGCAGTAAATTTCTGTTTATTGGGAGGTGAACATAAACAGGCAAAGGTCTTATTCTCAGTGAGAAGCAAATTGGGATGCTGGCAAGCAACTAAACTCAGTCCCCTCCTCAGATTTTCCCTTTGCATTAATACAAATGGTAAGACATGAGCCTGAATGTGGCCAAACTGCTTTCCCAAGGGACGTCGAGTTTACCGTGTTTTGGATGCTACTGAAACGCTCTTGCCTTCCTGGGTGGCTGTTGATGCATTAATCTTATACAGGTAGTAAGAGGAGCATTTTGCCTTTCTAAAGAAAGTCCTAAGTATAGGGAAATTTAGTTTAGTTTGCTGATCTGAACCAGGCAAAGTGTAGATTTTTCTCTCATGCCCTGCAGGTCCCTCAGCCACTGGGCTACCAGCCAGTCTGGGTGTGCTATTCTCAGCCATTCCTCCCCTTTGTATGAGTAATTTAATATTTACTGCAGCCAAGAATTGAACCTAGGTTTTTCTCCAATTAAGATAGGGAAAGAAGTTTCTTCTTCTTCCCTAAAGGACCACCCTCTAATCACATCTACACTCTGCCGCTGAGGGTAACAAACAGGCAGCATGCTGTCCTGCTCTCCTGAACACCACTTATTTTCACATAATCTATGAAACAGAACGTATTTGTTTGGTACTGTGTTCGTACACAATGTGCATTATTTTATTCCTCTTCCTTCTTAATTCAGTAACGTCCAACCATTCATCTTCCTGACTTCTATTCCCCAAACTCAGCTATGTTTTAATTAGATATGTAGGCTTTAAAACTATGAATAAGGAATTCATTCACTACTTCTCACTGACAGGCAGGTGTTTTGTCATTGTAACTGTTCAAGCATCATTATCATCTCGTTCTGCCCTTGCCTCTCATGTGCAAGGGAGATGGACAATCATTAACCCTAATCTATTTTTCTCCTGTCTACATTCGAGTCTGCAGTGCTGTTTCAATGATTCCCATTTCTCCCCCGGGACTACCAAACAAGCCCCCTCTCCCTCCCACCTCCCTCACTCTCTGCCTTTTCATAACCCATATTCGCCCCTTCTAGAGAGGTGATCCCAATCCACCTTTCATCCTCTGTAGGTGGCTATGTCTATTCTTGGGCCTCTCCAGGACTTCCCCCAGGTCGTCTTATTTTAAACGTTTTGTACAGATAAAGCAGTAGAAGTTGTTTGATGAATTTATTTCTCCTGAACTCTGCCACCCCTAGAGAGATGCTTAGGAAAGCGTTTCCAAAAAAATATTAATTTGAGTGATTCCTGCTACCACATCCAAATTTCATAGGCCACGAAGCTTTTCAAACATTGCACTTGTTCTGCCTAGTGTGATTTTTTTACATTATACATAAAGTATACACCAGGATTAGGAATTACAACAGCTCAACTACTTTTCTGAGAAAATTTAGGCCTGAATTAAGCATCTCTAGGAGAAATTACTCATCACTAGAAGTGGGGGGAAATATAAAAAAAGCACTAGAAAGCATGTACTAGTCTCAAGTCCTTCAAACATACTGAAATTACCTTACACCAAAGGCTTGAAGTGTGCTCATAAATTTGTTTTTTTTTTACTGTCCCCTTATACTGGCTCCCCAGCTACAGAAAGTATTTTGCCATGTAATATACACATTAGCTTCCAGCAGGGAAATGTAATTACCATAATAAGATATCTTAAAACTTGGCTTTTATGTTGGCAACTGCATTAAAATTTAAATCTTGTGCCAAGTTCAGAAAATGGCTCTAAAAATGTAAGAAAAATATACAGTAAAATCAATAATATTAAGAGTGAAACGGACTAAGCTGGAGACAATCAAGCTTTCGTTCCATATAAAAAAAATACTGTAAAATTATAATAAATTACTTTAATTTTATCACGTGGTAAATTGCTACAATATCCACATCGCTGTAGCAGCATTGCTCTCACCAAAGGAGCGCTTCGCCACTTTGAGTATTGTACAAATCTGATAATATTTGCATTTATTGATGATGCATCTCATGTGTAACTTATTCTACAATGTTAACATATGTTTTAAAACGTTTCCTATGACGTTTTTCCTGGTATCATTTATTATTTAGACACTCATCCTCTTTCTCCTAAATCTTCAGGCCACTTCATCTCAGAAGCCATAAAATCCTATTGTCTTTGCGCTTTCACATACCAGTTCAAAAGCAAATCTAGAAAAATATGGGTGGGCCTGTTTTCTTTTTTAACAGCTTCACTTATGCTCAATTACAGCTCATCCTGAAGGTACCAGCTTGATTTATCAACAGTTTATCAGGATGCATTTTAGGAATGATGAAAAATAAGACAAGTGATCAAACTACCAAGGTTTGAGGATGTCATTTGGTGCGATGTTGATATCAGCACCATGCTCTGTTGTACCAAAGCAACACAGAGAGCATTGCCCACGTATTTATGCCCCAAACTACTTCTGCTCCCATTGCAAAACCATGCAATAGCTTACATTCTTGTTCTCCTGTTACACTCATCACAGCAACATTTGTACACGCACTGGTAGCTACTTTCTGCCTCAGATTTAACTGGAATTTCATAGTATTGTATTTGATGCATTCTGGACAAAATTTTATCAGCCACAGTAAGCTGGAGCAACAGCAATGAATTGAGCTCGAGGGGGAGGTGCTACTTCCACCCAGCAACAAGCCTCTTCTTGCGCAGCTACCTCTTCTCTCTTGGTAAATACAGCACCTTTGCAGCCCTCCCAGGTTTAAGACCTTCCAAAATCTGAGCCAGTTCTGCCATAAAATTAAGGTGGTAAGGTGTTACTGTTAACCCTCAAAGCATTCCTTCCACCGCCTTTGCTGACTAGCAAACAACTGTTTCCCAGTACCGATGGGTCAGCTGCATAGCACTCTATCCTAAAAGAAAATTGCAATAATTTTGCCTTGAGGTCAAGACAAGAAAAGGGTAGTTGTCGCTAGTGAAACAGCAAAACATCCTGCCCAGGGGTGTGCAAAGAGCCCATGGGATCGCACCACTGTCTCCCAAAACCTCTCAGGCAGTTGCTGGGTTTTAGCTGTCAACCCTATGGCCAGGGGATGGCACTGGGCAGTGGAGCAGGACATCTTGTTGAGAAAGATTTCATTTATCCACAATAAGTAGGCAATTGACCACAAGATGAGAGAGACTGAATTATTTTTTCCCCTGCAAAAAAAAATACCAGGAGTTAGTGACCACCTGGACAAGGTTTTTCACACCATTTACGTTTGCAGGTGGTTTGCTGTCAGAGCCCTGCGCTGCTGGCGAAACACATGCAGTGTGTCTTCCCACTGAGGGCAAGCAAAAGAGAGGGCTTGGGTTGCACTTACTCCCTTCTCAAGCAACAGTAGCATAACATTAATTAACAGGAGAGCAAAACAAATTGACTTGGTGCAAACACTGTTTTTTTTTATCAGCGGGCGGAGCTGCTGCATTACCTACTGCTCCTCCAAAGGCAAACCTCAGGAGGCCATGCTACAATCCTTCCGCAAACCCAGCAAAGCTCACAGAGGGTTTAGGCTCAAAATCCTGTCAAACAAGAACCCCCAGAGCAATCCTGAGCCCGGATCAGCCAGCGCCGGGCTGACCACGACGGTACATATCTGCTGCCTTCCAGGCACGCTGGTCCCAAAGAGGGGGACGTAGATGCAGACTTTCAAGATTCTCATGCTGGGGAGGAGGATGTGATAGTAAAAATACTTATGCAACAAAAAGATTCCACACCTATCACAGGTAACATATATAGTGCTACTGCTGCATTGTTTTTTCCCTTTATATGTCTCAAAGTTATATACAAGAGGATTAAATAAATACAAAAACTTTAACTTTGTCACCAATCTGTAAGATGGGATGATATAATCATCCCTATTTTGCCTACAGAACAGTGAGATACATCAAGACAGAGGTAAAACAAAAAAATAATCATTATTTTCTGAAATATTTGGAAAACATCTCACTTGTCTGAGACTATCAGGACCAGCATTTTCAAAGGACTTTGCGTTATACTGAATGTTAACTGATTTCCAGGGCACAACCGCAAGTAACCTCAAGTGTCGCTGCAAATTTCTCAGCACTCCTGCAAATAAACTGCACTTAAGAAACTGACTGTTGCTCTTGGATAGTATTGTAGGCTTGATTAAATTTGACTCAATACAAGGAAGTATAAGTTTTCTAGAGAGAAGAATTCCCTGTTTTACCCACAAAATTATAGCCAAGAGATAACACAAAAAGCATCCCCATTGAATTCTCCACTAAAACTCTCACTGAATGCAGCCACACCTGGATTTTAATCCCGCGGGCTTTTGGAAAATAAAGTGATGGCACAAGAATTCAGAGCTACCAGTGTTTTGGTAGAAGCCCTAAGAAGCCCATTTTAAAATAAAATAAAAAAGATCCTTAAGTAACAAACTTGCATTGTACTTCCAACTGGTTTCAGACAAACAGACATCAATTTATGTTCTGACCTTTCTCAGGGGTGCAAGACAGAGTGATTTCCCTTCCCCTTTAAACACCATTAAGTGGATGTGACGTTCAGTCAAGATCTTACTGACACGCAAATATTCCCCACGCAATTACAGATCCCGCTCACTCAGCTGCTGCTCCTGCATCAGGGATAATGACAAACCAGAGCAGGTGAAACACTTCACGTGCATTTAACTACCGAATAAAACTGCTACTTTGCTTTTTAAATTCCAGTTGTATCATAAATCTGGTCCTTTCCCTCCCCTTTTTTAAAAAGCACCAGCACTAGCATTCACTCAAAATAGTTTTAAAAGGAAATTTTCATCCTCGCACTGCACTCGCTCATTAATTATTTACCAACACATTCAAAATACAGCATCATTGATCGCAAATTTGTAATTAAGGCTGACTTGTATTTTGCACTTAAAGCAGACATTCATATTCTTTCTGTGTCATCATCCCCCATTTTATAATACCTATCCTTTAAATATTTTAAGAATCTACTAGAATATTCAGCAATTAGTTTTACTTGTGGGTCCTTCCATGAGTGTGGCTGTTTCTTGGCTGCATGATTTCAGTAACAGATCAACGTAGACTCCGATATCAATGCTTTACTGGGAAAAATGCAGTTGTTTTTGACTTAGTGTTGTTTCCTCTAATGGCTATGATTACCCGCTGCGCAAAGGCTTCTCTACCCCATCATTGCATTCTCTAGAGATGATACCACAGAAAGATAAAAGGCCAGAGGGTAATTATACTGCTTTTCATTTCCACTGATCTCAATGTATTGTGTAACACACATAAATGCCTCCTACACACAAGCATCAGATCTAAAGGATTACCTGGTAAATACAGAAAGAAATAGGTTTGGTTATTTTTCAAGGATTAATATTGGAAAAACTCCTTATCTTCTGAAATATTTTCCTTTTGCAGCTCACCTATTAGCTTGGATGTAGAAGGACTTGATAACAGATAGAAGAACCTCTAGTAGTACAGATACTTCTACTACAGTATAGAAGTTTGGATAAATTTGGAAATAGAACCAGAATTATGATGGCCATTTTTATGTATATTCTCCCCAACCTTCAGATAAAACCTGTGAAGTTTCCAAGCTAAAATAATTGATCCCACAATTACCTTTTCTGACTTCCAAAAATCAGAATGAAAGTTCTTATGCTCAAAGCTCCTCAGACAAGGGTGGCATTTTTTATTTAGCTAATGTGATGGATAAAACAGAAGAGTCCCAGCTTGCTTATCCACAGCTGTACCGCCTGTGTTGTGCCAACAGTAAAAAAAAGCAGCTTTTGTTGGTGAACCAAACAGAGCAGATCTCTATCCAAGCTTACAGTTAAAAGTGCTTTAGAATAAGGAGGCTCCTTTTTACGTAGTAGTTTTGTGATTTACTACTCCGCTTCAAGAAGCCAAACCCAACACTGCAATTCCCAGGCCAGCTGTCGAAATGAAAAAGGGGAATGTATGCACAGCCACATATGCAGAGAGATCCATGCCCGCTGTTTTAGCGCATCAACCAAAAGATATTATCATCTATTATACCATAATGGTCATAACGCTTTCATCCATAGTCACGCAGATGTTATTCAGACTTCTTACACCTGCTTCTCTGCAATTCAGAATTACTAAAGAGCCCCTAAAAATTAAGTGCTTTTACAGAGAGGGAAAAAAAGAGACTATTGCATCTTCCCAAAGAAACAAAAGTCAATCAGATTTGCAACCAGGAATTGTAAAACTCTTATCTTTTTTATATAATGATTCTTTTACTGGGACCTCAGGAGGGGATAATCAACAGAAGCAAGTTTCTCTTTTGTGATTACATTACCATATGGAGTAATTTTTTTTGACACAAAGGGGATTTCTTCTGATAAGCTTTTGAGCAGAGTAACAGGCATTCACGTCTTTGACACCAAAGGACAAACAGTTTTTAAAATATTACATTATTAGTTCTTATTAATTGGCATCTTATTTGTTCCCTTCTAAAACAAAGGCATGACACCATATTTGTGAAGTCTCTCCAGGAGGACTAGAAGATTAGATTGAAAAGTGTTTATTTTTTATTGGAAAAGAAGTCACAGATAATTATTCTACATATTTCTTATTCCCTTTAATAACTAATGCCTGTTACAATGCTACTACAGTCAACGTGCCCAATATGTTTCTATTGTCACTACATAGAACTAAAAAAAAAATAAAATAAAAAAAAATTGGAACTCCACATTTGGGTCAGGTAGAAAAAAACCAAGATGAAAATTCAAAATTACCAAAATTATCTATAGTTCTTCAGCTGGCAAAACGCACATTTACATTTCTTTCTTGCAACATTTCAATTTCTTTTTTCCTCCTAGAATGACTAGGAACGCTGAAAATATGGGGTTGGATTTTCTCTTTCATTCATGGGTCTTTCCCAAATGTGCTAGAGACCCTGTGGTATTACCAAATTTAAGATGAGCAGCAGCGTCTAATCCCTGGCTAGGTAAGGGCATGGAAGAGGAGAAAGAAAAAAGTAAAAAATAGGAACCATGAAACAATTATACTGAAGAAAAAGGAGAGGGCTAGTCGCTTTATTGATTTTCCTTGTAGTTACGTGAAATGATCTAGTGAATTAAGCAAAGACAACCCTGGAAGGCAAAACATGTGTCGTGGGGGGAAAGTATGCAATAGCGTAATCTCCCTTTGACCTGGGGGGACAGGAAACACAGCCACTCTGCGGGCCCTGAAAAGCATACACACCTTTACCAGCAGTGCCATGGCGGCGGATGGAAAACTCTTCCATGGACTTAATGGACTAGTTTGATCCTGATGCTAGAGCTGGAGTCCCTACAGACATAAGTAATTTCCAGAAGCATTACAGAGAGTTTAGGATTCTCAGCGTTTCTGAAAATAAAACACAGTAACTAGATGCAACTCACTTGTTTCAGAAGAGAAAGAAATAATCTTCAATTTTCTTGATTCTATTCTTTAAAACATGAGGTTTAATACTGTTTAGAAATCTCCATGCTGCAAATCACGTATGCAAATTACTACATAACTGCTAACTTCTAGTAACATCATCCCCACCTTCCTTTTCGTGTGTAATACATTGAAAGATGGATTTAGATTCACACTAGCAAACTCCATTTGAATTTCCAATCAGTTATAACACCAAAGTTTCTGCAGTTTTACTGTTACGCAGTCAAGCATTTCTAATGTTATGTGTGTTTTAGACATATTTAGGAAGAAAGATGGAGTGAAAAGTAATGAAATTAAATATTCTCTGCAGCTCAGAACTTCATGCTTGAACGGGCTCCAGAATGTAGAAGGCTTTGCCTTGTCTTAAAGTAGGAAAAAACATTTTAAATAAGCTCTTGAACTACCCAGCTTGCATATCCTCCACCCAAAGTAGCTTCCAAAAGCTATAAGACTCAGAGCTGCATGGTCACTGCCAGGAAGCTTTACAGCCACATATATTTTTCCCCATCTATATTTCCTGTGCAGCCTGTGGACTGGGTGCACGGCCACGGCAAAGCAGCATCTGCTGGGCCAGATTTGCTGGGCAAAGAGGGAAGCACTGTGGTTTATGCAGATCGAGAAGAGAGCGTCTCTCCACCCATGGGTGAGGATTTTTACCCACTGGTCTCTGAATATTTATGGCTGCAAAGCACAGCTGCACTGGAGCCAGCTTGTCTGCACCATCTCACCCTGAAACATCCCTGAAGACTTTACGTCATCTTTTTTAATCACGCTTCAAAGAGGACATGCTACTCAAAATGCAAGTTGGTTTATATTAAACACTTGTACAGGCTCCGTTATTACAGTTCAAAATAGATGTAGCTTCGCACTACAGACCCTATTTTGAACCTCAGGACCCGAAGCACACAGTATTTCAATAAACTGCAAAAAGGCATTCAGGAGAGCTGTGAACATGGGTTTCCCATGTCTCGAGCAACTACAAGTATAAAAAGGGATGGAGATGCACATCCACAGATAACCGTATGCAGATGGCTGCATAGCAGTACCACAGGGATGTAAAGTGTATTTTTTACCAGCATGGATTACATCTCCAAAACCCACTTTATTGCCAGGCAGCTTGTTTTCAGAGCATGGCTGCAAAAGCAAGAGTGTAAATTTCTCTAAGGAGGATAGAGATGTTCCTTCCAGAGCTCTGATTTTACATGTCATTCAACAAATAACATCTCTGCTGCCTTCTTCCCTGGCACCCTACCATTGGTGTTCCCATAACAACAGAGGAGATGGCTCCACCGACACTCACTCTGATCGCTGCTCATTTACAACCCAAGCAGCAAAGGGGAACCAGATCTGCTAAAATACTTTCAGGATCTTCAAGGACCAGATCCTTACCCAGTAACTCAGTCTTGCAGAGAGTGAAATACATCTGCAGTAACTCTTATATTCATCCAATATCCATTTAAAGGGGGTTTTATATGAATGAAAACATAAGCCTGTAAAAACCAAATAAAAAAATTTAGGTGCAAAGCTGGAGGGAAAAAAAAATTCAGGCTGGAAAAAAAAAATCTAAGAGAACCTCAAGTTTTGTAGCCCTTAATTCCCCTGAATCACAGTGAGCTTTACATATTTAATTCCATCAAGCAGTTTTACAACTCTCTACATCATTTTCTATGTGGAATAATACAGTATACAATAACACAGTGAAGCCTAAAGCCTTGCACAGGAAAATAGAAATCATGCCATACAAGATGAGCTGTAGGGGTAAGATATAATTGGTAAAACAATAAAGGGTATTTGTAAAATAAATACAAACAAAAGAAGACCTAGTAAATTTAATTGGAAATTCAGTATGGAAAACAGCTAATACTTGCTCAAAGAATCTTGCTCTTCCATAAAGATTCGGGATTTCCTCCATGGGTCTTGACAAAAGGTCTTCCCAATTTGGTCATATACCCACAGACTGAAGAGTTAATTATGTGTGAATTTACTTAATTATTCATCCATTTATTAACCACACCAGCCCTAGAAAATATAGCAAGCTCTCTTCTTTACAGACATTACTCTCTACTATAATGCAACAACCCTAGCAACTTCTTTCTCATTCCATGTTTATTTCTGTTTATTAAAGGAAATAATGGCACCGCAGCAGATACTTGAGAAACATTCTGCAATGCATGGAAATATACACCCTGAAGGGAAGCATCTTGCAGTGAACACACTTCTTTCCATGCAATAAAACAAATGAAAGGAGCCATTCATCAGCCTAACGACTCCCTCCAGCACCCAAGAAAGTCCAGGAGATTATGGGTTTGAGGTTGATAACGAGAGTGATTTCCAATAAAGGCCTATCGTTCCTCATTTTTGCTGTAGTCCGTCACTAGGTCAGGTTCACACTGTGCCATGTTCCCTCCTCACAGCAGGCTTTGATAGGGGAACGTGGGTACCTAAGGGGAAAGCGGGCTGTGTGCTGCTCCTAACCGCATTGACCTTTCAATTGCTTGGCACTTTGATTAGCTGTTCTTAGCAAGAGAGCCATAAAAATGCTGTCACATCTCGGTGACAAGACTAGAGAGGGCTGAGTAGACCATCAAGCCATGAAAAATCATCGTCTCGATGATTCATTAGAGTGCTAATGGTTTAGACTTGTAAAGGGGGGGAAAAAAGTGGTAACGTAGACAGAAAATGGCACATGGAGTTTATTTCTTAACAAGAAACGTCATAACTAATTCTCAGGCTGCTCATGGAGAAAGGTTAGCCTAGCCTCAGGTGCATTTGCTGACAAAAAAGAAAAAAAATTAGCAGGTCAAAGAAGCGCCAGCTGATCAGCTTGCTTTGCCCTCAGCCTGATCCCACCATGACCCCTCATGCTGCCACCCAGGAGGTCTGACAGCCCTGGAGCGTGCTGCATGAACACCCCACCTCCGCCTGCTGGCAGGAGTCTCCCGATGCTCAGGTCTGGAGTCAGGTTGCTGTGTTTTTAAGGAATACGCCAGCTAGTTGGAAGAGTCCTTTCTTTCCAGGTGTTCAGTACCACTCCTCCCTGGTCCAGACCCAGAAGACACCAAGGCCTCCTCGCACACAAGATTCACATTTTCCCTAATTCTTAAAAAAAAAAAAATCAAGGTGCTATCACAGCTAGCTAACTGGCTGAGTATCTCCTGCATAGATGGACAGAGTACGATGTTGAGTGAGAAACTGCAACAGATGCCATGCTCTGTGCTGGCAAACGAGGGATGAGAGAAGTTTCCAGATGAGCTATCAGTCTGAAAAATCCCCACGTTGAAAGCTGGCAGCTGTTTCTGAGAAGTGAAACAGTACCTCTCTACTTACCAAAAATGAGGAAAAATCTTCATTCCTCAGGTATGCCATGTGTAAAACGGGAGCAAACAAATAACATTTTGTCAAGAGTTTTGCAATATTTATTAATCCCTCATGTTAGTTGAACTAATTAGTAATACAAGAGTTACTGAGAGCAATTCCCCAACAGGATTACCACTGAATTATGAGAGTAATTGTTCACCAGAACTTTATTTAGCTAAAACCTCTTCTCTAGCAAGAAATTCTATGTGCCGCTTGCCCTAAGCTTCAGTCACATAATTATTTTAGGGTGAGTTATTTCCGACCTGGCTAACTCCATGCTTCCTTGGGGTACCGCAAGGAACACTAAGCAGTAATTTCATTTTCCTTGCACTCACCCATGATGCAAAGACCTTTGTCATTTCCTTGGTCACACTGTCCTAGCATTGATCCTAAATATGCAGCAGGCAAAATCCTGTAATAAGCACAGCGTATACGCTCTGGGCCAATTTGAGATCGTCTACTCTAATATGAAGCTGAGTTAAATCAAATGGATGCAGCCCAGAACAATTTTCAAGGTTGCCTGGGACCTCAAATAAAACTTTTACACAGGGCACAATTAGACAAAAACTCATTGATAAATTTGGCTTGATCCCCAGAAGCATGAGAGGCCCTTGGTGTGACTCTTGTAAGACTTACAGTTTCCCAAAATATTTTTATTTTCCTGAAACACTTTTTTTTTTTTTTTTTTTACACAACAAAATGGCAGATAGCAGACCTATTGCTAAGAGAAGAGTAATTTTTCTTTTCGGATTTTGCTACTCAGTTTGGGAGGCTTTGAAACTTTGTTTCACTAAAGTAAACTGAAGTAAATTCTCACAGTAGAAAAAGCCATGGACACAAAAGCTCTGATTTCCAAATTTTGGTTGGGTTTGTTTTTTGGTTTTTTTTTTTTACTGCAGGTGAGATCACCACCACATGATTTGTACAACTGAACATTTGTTGCGTTTAAATTCTCAGGATACACCACATTTGGAATAAATCAAATGTATTTGATAAACCAAATGCTGCTGCTTGTAATCATCAAATTACCTTAAATTAGCCTAATTACCCTGAAATGAATATAAATCTGTACAGATTAGCTAACCTGAAACAGCTATCATCTCATGGAATTAGATTTCAGCCTAGGATCTGCCAGACTCATTTGCATTCCGCAAGGAGCCCCCACCCATCTTTGGGACGATCACGAGCTACCAGCGAAGGAGAATTTGCCTGCAAGAGCCGTGCAGTTGCTATTACTGCAGGCTGAATGGATGAGAGGTTACCTGGAGCGCAGAACAGCTTCACTCGATACCGTAAATGAGGGAGAACCACCAGCAAGCAGCTCGTAGTGCAAGTGTGTTGCCACCAGCAAGAGACCGGCAACGGCTACGAGATTGCAGGGAGCACAGGAAAGCCCCAGCGCTGCTCCCTGTTATGGGGCTGTGGGTTTGATGCAGTACAAACATCTTTACATCCTTAAACTGAGCCAAATTTGAATCAGACTCGAAGGGAGCTCTGCTTTGCAGTGTACTCTGCCTCCCTCTCCTGGCTGGTTCCTAGGCATTGTATAAACCAAAAACTTTGGTGCAAAGTTAAACGAAAGCAGCATTAGCCAGAATAGGATGTTTGTCCATTTAAGATGCCCAGCCCCTGTAGATGAAAACAGCGGAGCCCTGGGGAAGTCCTTTCCACCATTAACCTACCGACCCCGCGCCGAGACTTGCAAAAACAGATTTTGCCATGGACTGGCAGCTGTAACAAGTGCCCAACAAAAGGAAAGATAACAGACAAGCCAAAACACCAATAATTCCTGTTTAAGATCACAAGCACGGGTATCAAAGCCTAACAATTTCTACTTAACCTTTCTTAAAAGAAACGATTACAATCACACTCTCTCATTAATAATTTTGAACCTATTACAAAATGCACTCCCCAAGGGAAAGGGCAGGGGGGAAGCATCAATCTTGAGCCATGATTCCTTAATTCATCCAGCCAGAACGAAAGCAGCAAACCTCAAGTGAAACATTATCAAGCTCAATGAAAGTTAAACATGACAAAATCCCTGTCTCCACAGGGAAACCATAGCTTTCCTGGAGTGCAGCCAAACAGCATTGGGGCATTCCCAGGTAACTGGGGCCAGCTTCGTTACAAAAGCTAAAAGGGAAGGGGAAAAAAAGAAAAAACAACTAAAAAACCCTGTTCTACTTACAAGGCAAAGCAGCAGCTCCAGCCTGCATTTGTGTTTTTATGTGAATAAATGTAAATGTATGCTTAATTGTTGGCAACATTTGAAGTATCAGACATCTAGATGTATCTGGAATATGGTAAAATGCTCTGGATCAATAGGATAATTAGCATTAGATACAATTAGATTCATGCAGTTAGATTCTTGAGAATCTCATTTGTATTTTAAACTTTCCTGTGTGTACTTTTCCATCAAAGCTGGGGATTATGTTGTCTTTGGTTTTTTCCACATGTTGAACAAGAGACATTAAACAGTAGAAAGACCTTCATGAAATGATGGCACACATTTCGGCCACCTCTGATTCTAAGGAATATCAAATTTAAAATCAAACGCAGAAATTCATGAAAAAAAATCTCACTTCTGAAATGCCTTTCCTGAGGTTTCTACATGTGTATAAATCTTTACAGGAGTTAATCCAATTTAACCAATTGTGAATGTTAAATTACCCTTCTAGTTCATTTACAGTTTGCCTGTAAATATAAATAAAATATATAAAAAATATAAATAAAAGCTTTTTTGCATCAGTAAAAGCAGCATTTCACTGTTTACAGAAAACAAATCCTACCTTCTCAGTTCAGGTAGCTGACATTTATAACTCTCAATGAATTTGCTGTTCTTACCACATTATTTACTAAAGCCCTGGTTCTTGCAGGGGGCAGTAAGAAAATCTCAGCTTTCAATTAAGAAATTGCATCTATTTACAGAGGACATTTAGAGACATAAATCCAAGCCCAAGCAGTCTTTTTCCTACTTTTTTTAAGCAACCAACTCAGCTGGGGCTGCCCATACCAGTAGCCTGACTCAAATCCATAGGAATCTGTAATGACGGCTCATTGGTTTTCAAGACAGCATATTATCAGCATATTACCAAACACACAGCAAACTGCAAGGTAAGCCCATGAAAAACAAACTGCTCTCAGTTCTGCAATAGGCCACTGGAAATATATTCCCCAAGCTGAATATATTAAAAGAAAAAAAAAAGCATATGTTTCTTTGAGAATTTTTGTGCTCTCTCAGAATACATTCCAAGAAACAGATTTCTACCCCCACCCCCACAAAAAACACCAAACTTTTACTAAACAAGAAATGCCTCATAGGAAATCAGGACCCATACACCGGCTGCTCAAGGAGCTCTTTTCCCCCTGCACTGCAGGAGACACCAGCACAGCAGCCGCTGGGGGTCAGCACCACAGCAGAAAGGATATTTAATTTAAAAATACCAGCTTTTCTAGAAAAACAGGATTATTCAAGTTGTGGGTACCGGCCATAGCCACGCACAGATTGATGGAGAGCCATGTCTGAGAGAGGGGCTGGGTTGTTTAATGAGATTTTTTTAAAGCCATGGATAAAGCTACTTTTTTAAAAGTCCTTTGCCATCATGACCTGCCACGGGTTAAAGAGAGGGAAGCCCAATTCCTTTGCGATCATAAAAATGGCACATTGATTTAACCCGATGTTTGACACATAACTGGAATCTTCCCAGATTAAACAGAGCCCTTCAAACACACTGTGCTGGAGATCTTTAATACAGCGGGACAAATAAGACAACTCTTTTGGCAAACTCCTAATGCAATACCCAGTGAAGCTGAAAACCTTCTTAACAGTTTCTGGAAGGAATATCCCCAGGAAATACCCAGAAAGACTTTGCTACCTCCAGATTAGGAGGTAACTTGGTGGACAGACTGCAATTCACTTGGAGTGCAAATCTGCATGTCAGGGGCAGGGTAAATACCTGAGCTAGCACGGGTGCTCAGAGCTCTACCTGCAGCAGCTGGGAAATAAGGATAAAAAGATTAAATTAACCTACCCAGAGCTCTGTGCTGCCACAACCAGGTCGCTCTTAGTATTTCCAATTCATTTAAGGGAACAGAGGAATCTTTGCACCACATTGCACCTGCCCTGCAAAGCTTACAGTCCATTCAGGAAAGCATTAAACCCTGATTTAAAGCCTATAGAAATTACTTGCACGCTCCCAGTTAAGCACACAAGTACTGTTTATCATAGAAACACAAGGTCTTTGTGTTAGACATTTGTCGAAGCAGCCTTGAGTATTGAACACAGACCGATAAAACCAAAGGATCCTCCACGTATTAGAGCAACCCTGGCAACCACGGCTTTGGAAGATTTAAGCAGGGTCGGAGGGGTGTGTAGGATTTGTCCTGCCTTCCGCTGCTCAGGCAAACTGCAGCTGGAACAAAGCGCTGTTACCTGTAATTCCCAGCCCCTCCAGACATAGCCATGTTTGGATCAGGCATTACAGAAAATACCATGTAACTGGGTCCTGGAGTGGCAGCCTGGAGGCGTGGAACAGATGGAGAATGGTGTATGAACAGAGAATAATTCCTGGGAATTCTGCAGGCTTACTTTCCTTGCTGTGCACAACTCAGGCCCGCCTCATGCTCAGAGGAAGGGCAGAGCTGACCCTTTTTCCTCTCCCCTCCCTGGCTGCGCAGAACAGAATATCCCATCGCTCTGGGAAGCGCTGTGATGGCCTGATACTCTGCAAGCCTTAGCCTTGCCCACTCTCACTGCTTCACCTTTCCCGGAGGTGTCACAGTCACTGCGCCATCAGTCAGCGATCCTCAGGGCTATTTTGGGCAAATCTGAGGCCGAGCTGTTTAATTTTGCAGCCACTGAAGCACACTGTACCTTTGTTTCAGTGTCTGCAAAATCAAGCTAATAATAAGCACCTCTGTAAGATAACCTGAACAGCTCAAATGAGGGGCAGAAACTATTTTTATCCATGCAGAAAGATGCTGCAGGGAGAATGAAGTTTCATTTTGCTGCAAGCTCTGTGCATGCTCAGAGCATCAGATGCCTTTTGTTCTGCCAAGCCTTTACAGACACACTCTGAATTTCCTGAAATGCAACTCGTTTACTTCTTTAACTGTTTAGTTGAGGGCAGCAGTTCCAGCCTCCTGAGCGAATGACGGTCGATACTGCTCACACAGACATATTGTGCTGCAGACAGCAGGAACAAGGGCGCTTGGTCCCGGTAACCCAGATCCAGCAGTGGATCACGGTACTGAAAGCTGCTCGTGAACATTAAGCATGTGTACTGGAGGTCATGTAGCATAATTGCATTGCTCAAGTAATTGGGTGATCAGGAAAAAAAGGAATAGTAGAAATACAAATAAATTTAATTAGCTGGAACTTACCCTCAACACAACAAGCAGCAAAGCCCAATTGGCAGAGCAGAACTAATGCAGAGCTTGTACTGAGATGAATGAATTGCATAATTAACCAGGCTCACAGCAATTTGCTCCAAGGTCACCATCTCTAGCTCTTTCACTAGGATCTGTTAGACAGTGCTTTTTGGATCAAGTCTTACAGAATGATATTGCAAAGATGCCCAGATGCATCCGCTGATAACATAGTCCTCATTTACAACCCACAGCCCTCAGGACACAGCAATATTTTCTTTCTCTTCTACAGAAAACCCATCGGTTTCTCTGCCCTAACCTGTTTTCTCTTTACAGGGAGGTTTGATGACACTACAGTTTCATTCCTAGAACTAATGGAACTCAAGCATAGCTTCCCCTTCTCATATGACTTCATATATTTTATTTCTTTCATAACCAGAATAATGTATAAATATTTCAAGAGTATTGTATTTTGGCTCTGCAGGAATGTTTTCTTTCGGAAAGGCTCAAATGTTTTCAATTTCATCATTGCAGCCATTGCATTAGTCAGAATTATAAAGTACAGAGGCAATACCTCAGCCTTGTTCAGCTGATTTCCCAATTAAAATGTTGATGGCCTGAATATGTTCCAGTAAAATACTTTCATTATTTCCTATCATAATTTGGGCAACTTAAAAATACCCACTTACACAATTCTCGGCTAGCTACATCAAAAATCCCCACCTTCCATAAAACAGAATAAAGCCATGGTAAAGGCAAATACCTTGTTTAATGCCTTTCATTCCACTTTTAACAATGCACGGCCATTAAAATTGCCTCAAAGACCTCCAGTGAAAGAAAGGATAACTAATCCATGTTTGTAGCTGCAAATCTAATCACAGGCATGTTTTCAGTTCATTATTTTGGTGTCATAAAAATATGATGGTTGCTTTCAATTTAAAGGAATTATTATATCCTTATACTTTGCTATTCATAAACATTAATTGACAAAACCAAATTTGTCCATCAGGAGTGCAGACAAACACTACCCATAATTTAATCAGGAGTAAATCAGCTGGCAAGTGGTTACTACACGGATGTTGTAATAATTGAGTCTCTTTATTGAGATGACAGGGAACAATTTATATTTAAATTTATGCAAAAAGAAATATCTTCAATATTTTATTTCTCTTTTCTGCTGGTGGGGTTTTTGTGGGGTTTTTTTTGTTTGGTTTTTTTTGTTTGTTTGGTTTGGTTTTGGTTTTTTTTTTTTTTTTTTTTTTTTTTGTCAGATACTTAATAGCATACAGCAGTCCTAACATTTTGGAAAAGCTTTTCCTCTCAGTTTGAAGAATAAACCCCTCCTGCTGTGTACTATATATATAGATATAGGTACATATACATAATTTCATACCTATTAGTATGTCCACAGTCACTGCCACCTCCTCCCTCCAATGGCTACTCTGTGCTGGTCTGGTTTTAAGTGGATTAATCATGTCTACATGAATTGACCCAGCACAAGGGCCTCTCCCATGGGGCAGAAGTGACAGAGGGGTTCCCTGGCCATGGTGAGGGTGGGAAGCCCACCTGCAGCACTGGGCATCTTGCTCAGCTCCCGGCTGCTGCTGCCTGTTTAATCAGATCCCAGAAGTCCAGAGTACTACTATGGGGAGCATAGCACCAGAGCCATCACGGGAAATGTGGATTTAGCTGCAGTCTAAGTCCAGCTTTCCCCACTTCTTTAACACGCAGGCACCCCACATTCCCATTTTTGGAAAATACTGGTTTTCTCCCCTCTTCCAAGCAGGTATGATCCATTACCCTCAGGACACGATCTACTATTTGGCCATCAGAAAAAACTAAGCTCTGCTGTAGGAGACGTCTGACCCATCTCAGCCACGCTCCCCAATTCCCATGAGCTTTTCAAGTCTGAAAAAAAACCAAACCAGGAAAACCACTCACAGATAACAAACCCTCCAGTCTGTCATACCCCATTTTGCTCACTGAAATGCGGTCTCTTTTGATTTCTCATGCACTTTGCATTAATACTTCTAGAGCATTAGCTACTCATTGTCTTTTGAGCCCCTGTCCTTCAGAGCCCTGTGCAGCGCCCCCGGGTCACCTGTGGCTTCCCCAGCAAGTAACAACGGCACAATATGTGTGTGATTAAAAGGAGAACATTGTAAAGCAATAAAATGTATAAACAGCAAATCAACTCCATCCACAAGGTGCCGATTGCTGTTTTTATCCTGGGGAGCACAGCGCTACCTAACGAAGTGAAGAGAGAGATAAATATAACTTTTTTTTATCCCTAGTAACAGCTCATTCCACTCGGTAGAAAAGAAAAATATTAGTGATCCACCCATTTCATTTCTGTGGCCCCTTAATCTACTCAGCTCAGGCAGGAACACGTCATCTGTCAAGGAGGATTTTTACTTACTGCTTTTCTGGGGAGAGGTAAATGACTTTTCCTCCTAGTGCTGGAGCTGGCCCTGGAGAGAATCAGATTATCCTGTTCTCCACTAAAACACAAAACTCAAAGGGTTTTTGAAGTGGTTTGTTTCCGATACATTTCTTGTCATCTCAGAAAAACAGAGGTTTATTTTTGATAAAAATGACACCTTTTTCTACACCGATGCACACAAGGTTATTTAGCATGACAATATCACACAGGAAAAGTTGGCAAGGTTCTCGTCTGCACGTTCTCAAGCACCATAGTGATGAGCACAGAGATTTATGCCAGTTGCTTTCAAGCTGCTGAAGCCTGCCATAATACCAGCACGTAAACCTGGATGATAGCTCCACCCCAAGGGAACAGAAATCTTCAAGGGCAGGCAGACTTAGTTAAAGAAAAAAACCACGTTCCCACCCTTGTCATTGAATTTCTATGAAATAACAGTCAGGCCTTAACTTTGTAAGGCTGCAGTAAATAATTTTCTGTTCCAGGTTTCTGCAGGGCTGGCCAGCAGTCTAACAGCTTCTGGTAGCTGCATTGAGCATCACAAGTCTATCACCCAGGAGGACCAGACTCTTGGGGATCACTGAATTCATCTCGCATCACTCACCTGATACCTGCTCCTGCTTCGTATTTCCCCAAAACTAGGAAATCCGCTCGTGCACAGACCTAACCTGCGGCACGCTAATTAACCAAGACTCTTGGAGTCATCGTTGGAAACTAAGTCTCTTTGCTACATGTCCTCTTCTCTTGGGAGAGCAAATGAAACAACTTGTTACCATGAACAATTTATTACTGAGTTATGCACTTAGGAAACCTAATGCGCTAAGTACCAAGGAACACGTTTCCAGCTCTGATTCCTTGTGGTCTCAAACCAACTGATCCAAGCAAATTTTTTGCTGACTGTTTTCTCTTGTTGTCCATGGGAGGAAAGAAGAGCTGTCACAAAAGGTTTGCTCAAACGCTCTTGGAGCTGGAGCCTGAGCTGACTGAAGTGTTGTACTTAAGGAAACCCAGGACCAGAAAGGGTCGCAGCTTTGATGTGAACCCATTAAATCATCTTTCACCATTCATATGTAGCAGAAAATAAGAGAGGGACATGGCTCCCTAAGCACTGTTACCCTCAGCTTTTGGGAAGAAGGCGAAACCATATCACCTGTGCTCTGTTTCAGCTCCAGGTAAAAGGTTTGAAACCAAATCCTGTTTTGTTGGTGTTTAATTAAATCACAGAAAAATGCACAAGGGACTAAAGGACAAAAAAATGTAAGAGCACAGATGGTAAACGTTCATCTTCTCAGCCTCATTTTGAAAGGTCAGAGATTTCCTTTGACATCTTGCGATGGGCTGAGATTTTCCCATAAATTCTTCCCCAATTGCCTGCTGCATGCTTTAGATCAGCAATGATATTAGTAAAGTTTTCTTAACAAAGGACTTGACTATAAAGGAGTTATTAGGCAGAGAAATGTCCCATGTGGAAATGCAAAAAGTTACAGACAAGAATTGACCTGCGGTTTTATTTTTAAAAAAACCTCCCTGCTCTGCTGTGACTCTGCTCCTTTGTTAAGCTGCCAGTGCTGGGTTTCCCTCAGGCCCGACTTGTGCACTAGAAAATTTGTCTGCTCTGTGATTCTCTGCTTCCTTTCTCACCGAGCAGTGCATTGCTGTCGACTCAACTCCTTATAATCACTTCAAAGCAAGTCAGTGCACCTATAGTGTCCGATTCAACAGATAGAGAGAGGCATTTCCTTGAGGAAATGTTTGAGGAAATCTTCAATGTTCAGATTTGTTTAAGGAAAATTTGCTGCCTTCTCCAGCAAAAAAAATAAACACAGACAGCATCAAGGGCCAAATTACTCCTTGGCTGGAGTGTCAATATGAACAGAAGTGCCTTCGCTACCCTCTGAGATGTTGCACTTTCCAGTCCGAACCCTGCTCGCAGTTTCCCCACTCATTGCTGACACTGGTGATAACTCCTTTTGCTACCGGCATTTTTCTGGTGCAAAGCAGCAAGGGGGGTGGGAGCGGTTTCCCCAGGGGAGGTGAAAACGTTGTATCTGAAAGGAAAGGAAAACTTGGAAGTGTCTTGGGAGAGGAGCATGGTTCAAGCCCCCAAGAGGCCGTTTGCTCCTTATGCTCATTACAGCTTGAGGTGGGAGATGTGTTGCCGAGTGTGTTCTGCCATGAGAGAGCCACGACTTCATGCCACAGCCATAAGTTTTGTCCAAGTGCTGTTCAATGTCAAGCACACTTCTTTCCCTTCCCATTTACGTACTCAGAGAAGCACCTTGCTGTTGCAGAGGAGATGCTAAAGGTAACATCGCTCTGTTTTGAAGTTTTAAGATAAAGTTTTGCTCAAGTTGTGCTTTACAGGAAAAAAAAACCAAAACCTTAGAGCGACGGGATACGTCCATCCAAACAGACACACAAATGCAATCCATAACTCGTCAGAGCTCTAGGTTTGGTTCACAGTTCAAGGCACATTTTCATTCAGATTCAACACACATCAGATTTTCACTCTTTGCTCCAAGGAGCCCAGCTCCCGAGGAAAACTTCATCTAAATCAGAGGGTACACAGCAGATTTATTTTTAAATGTTATTTTGTTTGTTTAAAAACCATATTTAGGCACCAGAAGAAGGAATCCTATGTTGCATATTCAATGTTTTGTTTGCAATAAGATGCAAGGCCAGATGGGATTCCAGGGATTTTTTGCTGCAGGACAAATACATTGCATAGGTAATGCTGTATCTCTCTTCCCTCACATTCCTCTTGAGAGGAACAGGATCAAGAGCTAAATTACAACTCTAGGGGAGAAAGGTGAAAGCTTTGAGCCACATTACATTAATTCCCATAGAACTGCTCCTGAGAACTTTGCATCGTGTCCTTAATTTTCTACTTGGTAGCCAAACCAAACTCACATCCATTTGTGGAGCAATCATCGGAGTGGGATACAAAATACACATACTGGATAATATATACGTAACTGAAAGATAATTTGTAAAAGTTTCAGTGCAACATCTTAAAGTCTGGGTGATTTTTGAATTACTTAAGCCTTCTTGTTCATTCTGGTCACATCTTGAACTGAGTTCCTTGTTTCATAACCAATGAAAAATTAACTGGCAAGATATAAAAAAATTTGGGAGCCTAACAAATCAGCAGCATCTGTGAGCCAAAGTAGTAATGGAAAATGGCAATCTAATGGAGCAGTGAGTCAGAGAATAACACACAGCAATACATCCAGAAAACTGCATTATGCCAAACAAGTTGCTTGGAATTTTCCTGCGTATAAAGAAAGTGGTTCTCTGCTAAGCCTAATCCTTCAAGAGAGCCCTCAACTCCCCTTGAGATCAAGGTCTTGCTCCACATATTCAATACTTCATGGGAGGGCAGGGGGGAAATACCCTTTAAATACTTAGTCTCAGTCATTTTAAAGTTTGGTAGTGCCAATCATAAAAAAAAAAAAAAAAATCTGAAAGATTTAATTCAGAAACTATTAAATGGAAAAAACTTAGAGTTTAATTTTGGTTTTAGCAAAATTTATAGCAAGAATCTGTGCCAGATTCCAATTCACAATTCAAACAAAAAAAAGATCCTCCAGCATTGCCTGCTGGACAGGGCTTCCAGCTGAGATCAGGAAGATTTAGGACTGGGTTATGAAGCCAGCCTCTTTCTCAATTACTCCTTTTGGAAATCATCAGCCTTGTATTTAGGTTGGACCAGATGAAAAACCAACCAACCTGCATGGCTTGCCCGTGAAACGAAACCCTTATTCTCCGGGCAATCCCAGATAGGAATTACAGCCCCTCTTTTGAAATTACTCTCTCTTGAAAGGTGACCGTGCCCCCAGCCAGCACTGACAGATCTTTTGGGCATCAGGCAAATTTAATGCCTGCAACAGCAAGGATTTACCACCTTGGGGAACTGGAGCTTTGTCAGTGAACTCCCAAACCATGGAGTAAAGTCAGCTGCAGTCTTCCAATTGCACCATTCCCTGTGCTCAGTGCAAATGAAAAAAACCTGGGTAACCGCAAGCAACACATCCCAGCAAACAAACTTACTGAGGCACAGGGGGCTTCGTAAGGTAAGCAGCAACAGCACAGTAGGGTAGAATAGGAAGATAGAAAACTAATTTTCAAAAGAGCATCCTATGCAATGTACAAACAAACAGTGCTTCAGAGGTTAAATAAAGATTAAGTACTTGTGCAAAGGGCAAAACTGCTTTGGAGCAGGGGCCCCATATGACAACATACTCTTTAGACTAATATTGTGATTACCATAGTACATCTTAGGGTATTACGCAAATCTACAAAAACTATGCATGAATAATCAGCCAATTATGCAGAATCAGCTGCAAAAAAAACCCTGTTCAAGTCTTCCATCAAACAGGAAAACGTGCAGCTGGCAGGAGAAAAGGTAACTTTCAAGAGATTCAATATTAGTTTTTCAGAACAAGTTACTGAAGCACAGCACTGAGCGAGAGGGGACACACATTTGCAGCAGGGTGTCATACTCTCTCCCTCGAGGACAGATACTGCTACACCAAACCTAAGGCATATTCTGCAAGCAGACCCAGCTCTTCTTGCAGGTGCTTTGAAGGAAAAAAGAGTCCTTACAACAAAGGCAGAAGCTACAGAAAACACAAGATCTTTCCAGGTGGTACATGAAAGTTGTGCTGTCAAGTCTGTGATGTATTTGGAGTTCAGCATTTCTCTAGGCACATAGTCTGACATTTAATTAAGGCCAGGACCTTTATCATTCAAGCACATCGCAGTGTTATTAAAAAAGCCCAAATGTCACCAACAAGAGTGATGTGGTACTGGGTGTCTACAAGTCTTGCTCATGAAATTTGGACTGTACAGGTCAGAACTTGACTCCACATAGCTCCTCAGAAACTGTTGTTGCAAAAGAATCACAGGGGGAAAGATCTGGTTTTATGCTTTATAAAGGCACTTGCACAGCCCTACATGGTATAGAGCCTTCTTATGGCTCTATCCCAAATGTCATTTGTTCAGTGGCATGGGACACAACTAAGAAACCGGAGCTTGGTGTCCCAAACCTGTATCCAATTTCTGTTTCCTTAGGGGATCTTTCCTGCCCACATTAAAACCCCGAAGTACAGTGACAGCTTGGGCAGCCAAGTTTTGCAAGACCCTATGGGCACACACTTATCCACAAACATATCAACTGAAGTTCTGCTCTCAGGTATGCTGAGTATATGTTGTTATTGCCATAAGAATAGAAAGCTCATATAGATGTAAATCACGCACACATATAATCTACTCATTTGCTTTGAACGTCAGTGACATTCGTGGCAGCCATCCTTACATTGCATTGCACCCCGTACCTGAGGGCTGCACGTGCCTAAGACGACATCTAGAAAATCCTACCAAAATGATCCACCAGAAGAAAGAAAATCTTATGGTTGAGTTACTGAGGCGAGATTCAAAAGCCCTAGATTCACAGGTTTCCTCTCTGGCATTCCTCTGTGACAAAGGAAAAGGAAAAGCAAACAAAACTAAAATTACCACCTGTGTTTTCCCACCTGATTGGTCTTACTAGTTTGGAAAACAAAACCCTCACCCAGGACTAGAGCTTTCTCACACATCTGCTCTTCGTGTAACATCTGACATAATGGATCCACAGCCTTTGGGCTGATCCCAAGCCATATAATATGAAAGATTAACACCAAACCCTACTGAAAAACTGCCTGACATCTCCTTGGAGGCAGCAGCATGATCGCAGGCTTGATTAACTGACTATTTGTCAGTTAATGAGTCATTCTCCCAGCTCAACCTGTGAAAGTACAGCAAGAGGTACAACAGAAGTGGCACAGAGATCTGCAGCAAAACCCTAATGCGTAGTATTTTGGATCCCACCACATAAATAAAAGCACTACAATCCAAACATCATTAGTTACAGAATTGGTTGGAGAGGAGAGAGAAAGAGGGGATGGGACACTTTGGAGCACATATTTGCTAAGATATATGCACCATCACAGACAGTAGTGAGAAAGTACCGGTAGGTCCAAGTAAAATGAGCCCTAGAAATTCAGAGCAAGTGTTGTTATGATATCATTGCAGAACGCCAGGCTTTCTCCACAGGAGTAAGTAAATACATACATCCATTCTCAGAGCTACCTGTAAGTAGGGATAGGAAAAAGAGACCAAGTCTTGTAAAATCCATTATGTCAATCTATTAGTCTTGGGAACTCAGGTATGAAGGAGGATGCTAGTGCAAAGCTCTAGGGCACTTAATGGGCCCGTGCTTCAGAGCACCTGTGTGGAGCAAGTAAGGAAAACAGGAAGCAAAAAAGGAAATTTGGGATTAGTAATGTTACACACTCCCTCCTTAATATCCAAAAGGCACAGAAAACAGACAACCAGGCCTATCTGTAGAGACATTACAAATGTATGAAAACAACTCGGAAAAGGAACAGAGAGCTTCTAGGTGCTACGGTAACACAAACAGCCAGAAAAAGCAAAGGAAAAAAAACAAAGGCTTTGTCCTTCGTAGAACTGAGTACCAAACCAGAGATCCACACACCTAGAGATGCTCTGTACTGCAACAGTCACCCCCCAGAACAGCAAGCCAACCTCCAGTTTGAATGTCATTATTCTGAAATTGGAAAAATTGCTCTTCATGCTGTGTACACCTCTAAACGTCACGGTAACTTCCACTATCAGGCAAAAAGCAGCTTGTTCCAGTCCATGTTAACCCAAAACACACAATCATCCCAACCCTCGCCTCAAATTTGTAACTGTTTAGACACAAAGCTTTCAAGTGGTTTTGGGAGAAGTTGAGGCAGGTGTGCAAATGCAACAGGGGTCACTCCAAATTTTCCTTTGGAAAACACCAGGTTTTGGGAAGAACTTGGGGAACAGGACAGGGGACGGACGACATTAAGGACATTGCAGGCCAGGAGGTGAGATGTAGGAAGTTGAGGTTGCACATGCGCGTGTTCATCTCTTACCTGCTTCCATCAGCTGGCACTGCTGCCCGAAAACTTGAGAGAAGGTAACGGGGCCTGCCGCAGAGCTGGAGGTCACCGGAGACGAGTCCATAGCTCTCTTCGGGTCCTTTGTGTTAGTCATGGGGCAGAGCCCAGCAGCTGTGAGAAGCCTCCCGTTCCCCCCTGATCCTCAGCGGGCAGGAGGAGACCCCCACTGAGCAACAGAGTCTCTTCCCAAGGCCAGAGGATGCTCCCTTCTCTCTTTTCAAGGGAGAGTAACAACATGCATGTTTTCAGTTGGGTGTCATCAGTATTTTCATCCAGGAGTTTTGTGGTGTGTCCTAGGCAAGTCTGGTGGCCTCAAAAGAGCATTAGGCAATGAGGATTGACCCCTTCTGGGCTATCTGCCATAGTTAGAGCAAACACACGAGTCTCTTTTCTTCTTCCGGTGGAACTGAGATGTCTAAACCCAGCAGCTACCTCGTCCGTCAGCTTGGGCACATCTCCTTTCAAGGAACACGGGGAGTTTTCCCCCGTGCAGGGTACTGGGCACCACCGGGGCGCTGAACCTCTGTCCTTCTGCCAACAGTTGCCGAGGACGCTCGAAGATGCTGGAGTACCAGAAAGATCTCTGCCTCGCTCCGGGGTTTTGAGCCCAAGCTTCACGTTAGGAAGTTAGAAGAGGCTTCCAGCTGATGAAGGCGATGGCAGAGGAGCCCCTGTAGCCGCCACCCTGTGCCCAAGATGGTACCTGCTGCTCCGGGGGCGGCGCGACTCCCGCCTCCCCCGCCAGGCGCCGGCGGCCGCCTGCAGCAGGCAGCCTCTGCTCCCGGGGGCCCTGCCAGCTCTCGGCATCAGCCCCCCGCCCCGTGTCTTATTCCTTCCTTACAGCCCTCTCTCCCCTTCCTCCAGCGAAACAGGCGAGGGGGAGGAGATTGGAGCCGCCGTTAAATAACATTTCCTCTGCCCTGCTGCAGTGTCCCTCCCTCTCCCCCTGCCCTGATGCAGCGGCGGTTCCCGGGAGCTCTTCTGGAGGCACATGGAAGTGCTAACTCAGCCAGGCAGCAGAGAGCCGCTTGCCTTAACCCCCTCCCGCCTGCCTGCTGAGGTGCTCAAGGGGAAAGCCGGGGAGGGCTGGTACCCAAACCTGCCTGGTGATGCCCATCCCTTTGCCTCCCACGGGGCTGCGGTCGCTGCGTTGCTGTAACTCTTTCAGTGTAAATACCAGCCAGGGCTGTTTGCATGGAAGAGGGGCCAAGAGTTAACTCCCAGGAAAGTCTGACACAGCTGATTCATCTTCATTTGAAAAACTCCCTCTGCCAATGCAAGGGATGCTGACTCCAGGAGCTCTGGATAATTTTGTCCTCCGTGAGTCATCGGTGCTTTTTTTGGGAAGCCTGCCCAGAAGAAAGGTTATGCACGGCTAGGAAAACACACACCGTGACCCAGGGCAGAAATACAAAACCGCCCGATTGTAGCAACAGAAAGCCCAGGGTAGAGTGTGCGAGTCACCTGCAGGTAGCTCAAAACCCAGGTGAGGCAGGGTGGTGTTCCTAGCACCTTTCTGCAGCCAGCTGAGGCAGAGAGAGGCAAAGTGACATGCCCAGTGACACCTGGAGAAATTTTAGCAGCAGAGAATTGAACTCGCATCTCCCGGTCTGTGCTGCAGGCAGCGCAGCTCCTCCAGCAATACTGCTGCACAGGGTGGATGCTGAGCTGGGAACCGGTGTTGCCCAGAATATCCTAGCTTTATCATTTGATTGCATCTACTCCCTCTCCCTGCTAGTCCAAAGAAACCAGTAGATTTAGCACTGATTCTGTACTGTGAAAGCTATCGCCTCCCACGAGATTCCTTCCTATAATGATTTAAATGGTTTTAGGCTCAGATCAGCTATGACAGAGTACAGTCCAAACAAACAAAACAGAAACATCATTGCATGTTCATTTTGCTAAAGACACAGGAACAATTTCTGTCCTCACAAGAAGACAGAGATTTAACCTGACCTTCTCATCTATTACATGGAGGAAAGCAAAAATTAGTCCGTTTGGTCCAGATGTCTTCAACATTCAGGCATTTATTCCTGTGGCTGTTCTCTTCCTTCCCAGCTCTGTTGCCTGTTTGCTCTTTCTGACCATGCCCAGCTGCCCAGAGCAAACTGTCATTCGGGCAAAGTCTGCAGATATTTGAAGCCTACAAGAGCATGTTCTAAAACTATGCAAAATGTCAGAAAAAGCTGATAAAAAGAGTGGCGTTTAGTTGGGCAGGAAGAGGTAAGTGAAGAGCAAAGGGACTAGAGTCAGTTCTACCTCCAGCATCACCTCGTGCAACATGCACTCCTGATCACGTAGCAGGAAATCCTCCCAGAGCTGCTTGGCAACTTCTCTGCAAAATCCACTGCACAGCTGCATCCAGCTCTGAAATATTAAAGCATAATTTAAAAAAAAAAAAAAATTATGCAAGAGGCTACCTGAAAGTCCCTTTCCCCTATTTTCCTTAACAAAACTTTTCCAGCTCTTCAAGATTTCAGGGTTTTCAGCATTGCAGAGCAATTCACAGATACATTTTTCCTCCTCCCCAATTCCATTATGCATCAGGAGAGTGCACTGAAGGTTCTTGAAAAGCAAAAAAAACCCCACCCAAAGGTCTTAGAAAATCTATATTCTGCAGGTGCTAAGGACTCTGCCACTGGTAGGATGGGTACCTGGGGTATAAGAAACCTTCCCAGAGAAGGAATAGAGGAAGTGCGAAAGTGTTAAAGCCTGTTTGCTATTTGATTTCCAGAGCATGCCTTGTAGCTACGGTGCTGGGGAGACGGCAGGCTCGCCACCACCTCCTGCTCTCAGGAGCAGGGTTTGATGGTTCTATATGGGGCACTGTGTACAGCACAGCACGCCGCAGTGGTTACACAACACGCTCCATGGCCACGCTTCATTTAACATCTCTGTTCACAGCTTGCAGCCATTAGATCAAGTCAGTACATGTCCCTAAAAACCACAAAGCAAGAAAACAAGCCCTCTTGTTTGGGCTGGTTTGGGTGCTGTGTACCTGCTCAGCATCAATACCTTCTCACCTAGCAAGACACTGGGAGCAAATCAACAGTGCAGGAGCACACCGGTGCCTCATCTTTCCCCTGAACAGCAGGCCAAGGAATGCTCCATTTTGGCTCAGTATATTTTGCTCCTAAGAAATGAACCTCTATGAAGTACAGAAATTTTCCTATGGCATTTTCCACTTATTTCGCTGCAGCTCACCTGAATTTTACTCACACGGCTGACAACTGCGTTGCTGCGCCCAATCCCATGCAGGATCCAATGCCAGACTTCCTCCTCTGGGCTTCTGTGCTTACCACAACAATCTGAGGTTTATTTAACACATACAAGGTTCCTTAAAGTCCCCCCATTCTGCAGGTGTCGCTGCTAATTCCATCAGCTACAGTGATTGACTCCACATAGAAAATAACTACTAACAAAACAGATAGATAACCTGACTCGAAGCTTATCTTTTTAGGTGAAAGGAAAAATATTAGGGTTAGGAATAATGTGACCCTTGTTAAGACACTGGAGCTCAATTTAAAAGGTGCTGTGCTTGCATGCAGTGAATGAAATGTGCACGTGCTGCGCTAGCAGTGCGGGAGGAAGGAGAAAGGAAGAAGGTCAATTCCTACCCATTAGAAAGTGGGAGCTTATTCTGCTCTTCTGCTTGCTAACACAAGCTCTGTGCTAAAGCAGGAAGTTTCAGCTTCCTTTAAGCTTAATGAGACATAAAACCAATGGCAGCATTCTCAAATATGTATGAAAAGACTTCCATTGGCAAGAAAAACCAACCAGGTAACTTGATTACCTCTGCCAGCCCTTCTCAAAACACCAAGCGTTTCCTTAGGTTGCACTCTGCCAGTGCCCGCAGGGCTCGCCAGACCCAAGTCATCTGTCTGGCAGCCTGGTTAATGGGAAATCCTGTACACGGCAAAGAGCATCTATCAGTACAGCGCTCCGATAGCTGCCCCATGGCCACCAAAAGGGAACACAAAAGATGTCCAGTGACTGTGACCACCTTGGACTGAGCTCTCATGGGCAGTTTTGCTCTGATGGACCTTTACTTTCTCCATGAGAGCCCTGTGCAGTCATTAAGGCTTTCAGATGCTCACTGGCTCTGAAAGCCTGCATTTCTGACAGCCATCTCTAGAAATGAAAATTCACTCCCTTTATCCACATTTGATTCCTGCGAGCTTTGTCACCGATAAAGCCTTAGCCAGCTGAGGGGCGGATTTGGCCTTGTGTGTCCTTTACTTACCAAGAAGAGAGATGCAATATCAGCTGGGCACTTGCTTCCTTTTCAAAGGAAAAATTCATGCATGTAACACTGCAGTAGACTTCAAGTGGTCTGCTCCCTTCATCTCAGACCTACCAGACTGCTGCATGGCATCCCTTCTTTGAAGAGCCTTGCTCTACCCTGGGTTGATGTCAGCTTCCCGGTCAGAGACAATATAATTATATTTTTGCTTAGCAAAGGAGTTCCACTGATAGAGCCAAACAGATTTGTTCATCAGGAAATATCCTCTGATGCAGTAACACAAGCAGCTTAGTAACACCGTAGTTGAGTTACCATCAAATCACCAAGTGCCATGAAAAAAGCCCATCTAACGCACCTTTATTAGCACTCGATCTGGAACAACTAACATCTTTGCTGACAAGCCTCCCCATGTCATTTTATGAGGATGTAGCAACTCATTTTCTCCACGCTGATGATCGGCTGATCTGACAGGGAGTTCAGAAGCCCTGAAATGCAAAGGGAATGGTTCTGTGCACCTCCAGCACCCAGTCCACAGCGACAGCAGCATAGAAGCAGTTCCCAGCAGGACAGAAGCGCCTTGGTAAATGCCAGCTTAACGGATATCTACTTCTCTTGCACGTATAATTATCCCACTGAACAGACAACAATGTGCCACATAAACATGTATGAAAGGGAAAGAAACTCGGTTAAACTCACTACATCAATAGAATAGGCGTTCCATTACAATGATATTTAACATCTCTAGAAATACCCTGTGCAAGAAATGGGGGTTATTCACAACAAAGTTCTTAGTAGCAAAGGATTCTGTAATGGAAGAGAACTCAGGAAAGAACATAGAAGAATTTAGACATTATCCTTAATGAGATGTCATCAGCAACGAATCGTAACAAGTGAGAACTCATTTCTTGTGTGGCAGAAGCCAGTGTTCCACTGTCACAAGGCAGAAACTCTGGGAAAAAAAAACCCAAACAAACAGACAAGGATTTTTGCATTTGCTTCCAGCACAGCATTGTCACAAGGAGGGGTGGCAAAATCGTGGGGAAGTATAGATTCAATTATTCCTCTGCAGACAACACTACTGAGATCAATTCTGGAACCTTCATGCAATTCTGATGCCTGTGCCATGCAAGGCAAATTAAGTATTTTGTAGAACTCACAACAAATTTGAAGCAATGCACTCAAGGCTTGGCATCAAGGACAGCAATTGGACATATTTCTCCCTTCCTTCAGATTACATCTCGATCAATTCTTGGCTGAAAGATAACTTTGTTTGGTTGGGTTTTTTTCTTTTCAAAAAATAGAAGTTTGAATGCTACAGAAGTAAATGATTTAAGTGGTGCAGAGAGAAGTCCTACTCTAAAAGATTTAGAGAATTCTGCCGGTGGTTTATCAAAAGTAAGACTGAAGTATGGCTTCATTAATGTATAAATATCCTTGTAGAAAAGAAATACCAACTATGAAAGGACTCTAATCAGTCAGTGCCAGGCACAAAGAGAAGCTGAATTCAGATACAGACATTATCTACTAGGACAGAGTACTAAAGGAAATAGTCTGGATATTTCACTTCTCAAGGTTAAAGTAAGATGCATTCCTAAATCAATACACCCTAGGTAAACCTTAACCACTGCACTTCATAGAGAAACCAAAGACTAAACTTTATGGAGTCTCTCAGTTAAGCACTCTGGCTGTAGGAAGATTCAGTGTATAAGAGAGTAAATATATTGCACAGGTGACAGTGTGTAGCCATAATAACGAGCAATATGTTTTATAGTACAGATTTTCTGACGTAATGCTGGTCCCCAAACAATCTGTTCCACAGAGCTTCAGCTGGAGGGGTGAGGAGTAGATGAGCCTGGACATAACACCCTCGCACTTAGTTCTTTGCACAGCCATCGACATTGGCAAAGCAAGGGCAAAAAAAAAAAAAAAAAAAAAAAAAAAAAAAAAAAAAGAAAATCAACCCTGTGAAGCGCTGTTAAAGTCAAGGTGACCCAAAACTTAGCAGAACGAGGTGGGGGGGCTATTTGCATTAGCATCTCATATCTAAGATAATATTTCCAGAGCAGTCTAATCTTTAACAACTGCCTCTTCTCCCAAGGCAGCTGCAAAGCAAGTCATAAAACAAATGCAGCACAGCTTGAAATTCTCTCCTACCCGCCAAGCACCTGTCTGTCCCCTTCCTCCTCTTCATTTGAGAATAAACGATGATTGTTCATGATCAGTAGGCCAGAACGCGCTTCTCTGTCAACTTCCCAGGCTAGCTCATCCCTAACCTGAGAGAAATGTCTCTTGCATTGAAAGGCACAGCGCTATTTCTGTATGCCCTCTGGTGCCCTTGTGGGACCGGGCTGGGAGCATCCACTGCTCATTTCACCCAGGCTGGTCATCAGCCGCAACGATTTCTGAGCAACGACCTTGGCTTGATGAAAACCAACAACCCGGAGGTGAAAGGCTCCATTGCTCCTAATCCAGGAAAATGCTACTCGGCAGCGCTTGACGTACATTTCTATTTCTACTGTTCTTCCACAGCTGACCCATCTCACATATGAGATGACAAGCTGTTGGGGATCTCAGGCGTGATGTACTTGTGTCCTCCATGTCCACCAAGTGTTTTTGCTCTCAAGCACACCCAATACTCTGTATGTCCTATTGCCTTGAAGGACTGTTTACAATTGGCACCAGCACCAAAGACTGAAACACCCTAACTGGTTTTCGTAACTGGGATTTTGTGAGGGCATTTGGCCACTGGCAGCGTCGTCGTTGTCTGCATCCTTCTGCCTCCTGGCAGCTGCAAGCAGTGTGATGCGTATTGTGGTGCAATAAACAGTATTAAGGCAGTACCTTCGTTATGAGAATGTTTTTTTTCTCCTTACCTGTTTTCAAAGGCAATCTTCTTCCAAAAAAAGCCTCAGCTCTTATAAAAATGAGTAATTAGTGCTGCTTCATGTGACAGCACAGACAGCTGAAAGAAAGTATGTAGCTATTTAGTTAAAGACTATTTCAGAAGATTCTCATGCAGGGAGAGAACTACAGTTCAGCCAAATCTGATCACTCAAAACTTAAGTGAAACTGAATGCCATTCAATAAAAACCAGGCGGGCTGCAACACTGCAAGAGGTTGACTGACTGTTAGGCTGCTGCAGGCAAGGCAACAGCATGCAATGGTGACAACAGTGATTTTTTTACTAACAGGTCAGATATATAATGCATAGGGAATCTTCAGATGTTCTGGGGCGAAAGAGCCATTTTTAGCCTATGTGAAATTAATGTCAATACCTCTACTTCAGCTGTTCCCAAACCTGTTTGTTGTATCTGCTATTTTTTTTTAAAGAATGTGGCTGAATTAAGGCACCAGTGATGAATGGCTGCCCACTGACCCTCAGTGATTCCCTTACAAAAGTGCAAAGTCCCACAGCCCTGGACAAGGTATAAAATTCCCCCTCAAGGTGTTTTGACGGAGCATATCCTTTAACAGAGATGAATGAAACAGGGATCATTTCTAGCAAGCAAAAATCCCTCCCACTTCATGCCCTGCTCAAACTTTCACCTTCCAATAGAGGACAGCAACCCTTGAAGTTCTTTGTATTGTGTTGCTGCAACGCTTCAACAAGAGGTTTGGCTTTGAATGGAGAGTCCAAACCACAAAGGGCTTGCAGGCTGCTTATCCAAGCGTGTAGACCCAGAGTCTGAAGCCGTCAGGAGAGCTCGGTCTGCAGTAATTACTGTTAGCACGCACGCAGCTTGATAGACCAAGGTGACATTTTTATCTCCTTCCTCCTCTCCTGCCACCCACCAGAAAAACCCCAAACCACTCAGCCATTTCACAGCTACAGTAATACACTGGATCTCCATTTTGAAGATTTCATTTGCTGAAATAATAGTAAATATTTCCATGATGCGGTTTGTCACATTAATTTATTGTTGTTCTTTTTCTTTACATGGCGGACAGACAACAGAGCTTTCAGTCTTCCAGAGCAACGTTCAGAACCCAAGCACCAACCAGGTAACACCACATCTCCACACAGTTTATTTTTAATAAACTTCTCAGTATCAGCATTGTCAAGAGAGCACTGCAGAGCTACCGGTGTCAGCCTCACAAATTCCTACATGCAAAACCTGAGCTTTTTCCCCACCCTCTCCTTGAATTTTCACAAGAACTTGTGATATTAGTCAAGGGCAAAATTTCACGTTTCATCAGCAGGCACGGGGGAGGTTAAAAATTTGCTGCAAAACTGTGAAATTCTGCCTTGGGAAAAAAAAAATGGCATACTTTCCTGAATTTACTGTGAATAAAATATCCTCATCGTTCCACAGAAATGACACCATTTTGAACCGATTCTTTTTGCTGCAAGAAAAATCAACTCCCCCACCCTCCAAAGAACTTGCATTTGTTATCTGAGGGAAAACGATGAAAAGTCTGGTGCAACCATGGGTTATTTCTTGTCAGTGGCGTGGATATTTTTCTGCCACAGCTTAGACCGTAATGGACCCTTCAAACAGACCAGTACAATATAAAGCTGTGTGCTGTGGTCTCTTGGTTGAGTAACACATGTTATAAAACTTTAAAAATGGAGCATTTACAACCAGGGACATAAAGACGTGCTTTTAAAATTGTAAATACATATTTACAGGCTTGTGTGATAAACCAGAATTTCTCTGGGAAAAATGTTCATATATCACAATTTACACACTTCTCTCCTTGAGTTGGTCAGTTATTATAGTTAATACCACTCTAAAAAAAGCAGCAAAAATAAATTGCACAAAAGTGACCTCTAATAACCTCATTGGTATGCCTTAAAGGCACTAAACTCAGCAGCATCCGTGCCAGAAACTCTGTACTTAATTTAACTTACTGTTGCTGGAAGTTGAGTGGGTCTCAGAAGAACTGATCGTTTAAAGCAGGATTTGGGCTGCATGGCAAGAAAGCTCTTCCTCAGCAACAATCCTCAAGTGACCAGTGAAAATTTATATAGTAGGTGTGATCTTTGACAAAATGCCTAACAAAGCTGCACTGGGAAAATCAAGGGCATATCATACTGGTGCTTTAAGACAGAGTATATTGGAGCTGGGTTTTATTAGCACTGTATATTCTTTTTTCAAATTATCTAGATGCTGTCCAGACACACAGGAAAATAATTCCTGTTTGAAAGAACAGGGTTTACCATACTAATACTAGATGGTGAGAGGAAGGAGAAAATGTGGAGAGACAATAAAAAGAAAGATAATGTGCAAAACTAAAGTGAGCCAAACTGATTAGAGAGCTGTATGTGCACACCAGCTTCAAGATATACATAAGGCCAGGAAACTTAATTTCTGTGCTATGTGACCAAGATTTACCAAGCTGCCTAGCAGATTTGGATACTCACTTCCAACTAGTTTTAAAGAATAATGAGAATCTCAGTCTTCCGAGGCTGCTATGAAAAATTTCAGCCTTCGTTTGGAATTAGTATATCACATATTTCAAGAAGAAATTATTGCTAGCAAAAAGCTCATGAGGCGACAAATCCTAGAGACTCTCCACTCTAGGAAAGAGACAGAGCAGCCAGCAATGGCACAAGCTCTCCCCACAAAGCCTGCCTCTCAAAGGTCTCACAGTCTTGAACTGGAAGCATCACTTCCAACACGGGAGGGGATGTAGCTTTTTATGGCTCATCTAGTTCTCAGCATCTCAGCCTTCCCCCAAAGCACAATTGCACTTAGAAAGCCTCCAACAGGGGTTTATCAAAAAAACCTGTGGCTAGATAATACAAGATCCTGAAGACCTTTTCTTTCCAACTCAAACAACATGTAGCTAAAACATTTTTACTGTGAACAGAACCAGATGTTTTTAGTTTAAAGCTTTTGTATTAATTTTGAACAATTTGATCTTCTTCAAAACTATAAAAAAATTAACTGTTTTCAGCAATTTCATACATATATATATTAATACATACGTTATATATATATATGTAGATATATATATATAAAATTGATCCTTTTTTTGACTTTTTCAGGGTGGTGGGAAGGAGTATCAACCGGGCACTTGTTTTTTTTCTCAACTAACGTGTGCATACACAGATGTGTGCTTATCTGTGTGGAGTGCAAAGACAAGGAAAAGAATAAGTTGACTAAAGTAAGGGAGAAATAGGGCAATCGACCCCCTTGGCATCCTTGAAAAATCCCAAACCCAGACGCTACATTAGCAGGGATCCTGCAAACACTTGTGTTGACAGAAGGAACCTTTCATCTCGGAGGTGAGATCTGCAGGGGCCCGGAGAAGCACCCCTGCCAGATGATGTATCTGTGTGTGATTGTCACCATTTTGGAGCAGGAGGTAAGAGACCTTTTTGCACTGCATTTTACCAACTGACCTCTATGTTTCTGGAACTTGTCTTTACTGGCTGCCAGCTACCTTCGCGGATGCCCTCTCTACAGGACCATTGAAGCTAAACATGCTTGTATTGAGAGTCACAAACACAAGGTCTGTATTTAAGGAAAAGTGTTGCTTGATACTGCACAGCAACATACGTGTTTGGTAGTCTGACTAAAGAAATAAATCCTGACCGTAACAAGAGTACCAGACTGGCAACAAATGTAACGGCAGCTTTTGAGAAATGGATGCTTGTCCCTTTATGAAACTGGACTATCAGTGCATTTCACCGAGATCACTTAACAGGTGGTCTTCCAAAAAAATGTGGGTCCTGATGCACTTCGAAAGCAATGGCATCATGCCCGTTAAAGCTAATGGTACAAAGTCAAGAGACTGGGGTACCCACAGACTTCAGATGTGGAAACCTCAGCAAAACCTACCACTCCCTTCAGTGGACTTTTGTGGGATGCCCAGTTCTTTACCCGTTAGGATGTAAAGTAGAAACTAAAATGATGTAACAGTCTTTTCAGAATTTAATTGCATAGTATGTTAAACCCCTCTGTGTTCTACCAGAAAGAGGAGACTCATCCAGACCCATCAACCCTCCAAACATGGTTAATCTGCCTGCAAATGTCTGAACATTTCTCCATGCTATTCCGCTGGCTGTTGATGCGTGGACTCCACGCGGCAGGGGACCCTGAGATCACCCTCTCACCAGCATCCACAGTTCATCACTCTCTGGAGAAGGCAGGAGCCCTGCTCTGCGCTCTCTCCCTCTCCCTCCGGAAGGAAGGACAATATGACAGAAGCACGCCATTGCTTCCAGCAGAGGAAACCGCTGTCCCTGTTATCTACGGAGGAACCGGTCTCACCTCATCTGAGAAAAAGCAGGAGAGGATAATGCTTGAGGATTAATTCACCTCACCTTTTCCAGTCAAAAGTTCCTAGTACCTGCAAATACACAGAGAGTTGAATTTAATCAGAGTCAGCTTTAAGATTAAGCAGTCAAAGTAACTGCCCCGTTACCTGGAAGGAGGACAAGTCATTCAGCGAGTGCTGCGCAGGAAAGAGGTGCCTGTGATCCAGCTTTTGCTTGGCTTTCCCACAGCTAAATGGTCTATGCCGCAGTTAGGGATGTTAACGTTTCATTAGCAACCACTCCCCATATTTGGGGGGTAGTAAACTTCAGAATTTTACTAACTTTCCCCCAAATATTATTTTCTGAATGTATTTAACAAAGAATAAACCTCAGGCTGCAGTGTCTTGATTCTGCTGGCACTCATTCTCACCTTTACCTTTATACAGGTAAGTATAATGTTCCTTAGCTATTACATCAGTATAAAGGACATGATTATCTGCATGTTACAGGTGGGGAAACGAAGGAGCAGAAGACAGTGTCTAGTTTAAAGACAACCAACAGGAAATCAATTCAGCTTCACCAATAACACTGGACCTGATCATTAATTTGTCCAAGCCCATATAGCTTCGTTACACCAGTTTCTCTCGCCACAACCCCAACTAATGTTTTTGTACGTTATCCTGGCACTGTGAGTTGCATTGATATCGGTCTTTGAGCTTCTGGTATTCAACCAAAGCAGCCAGCCATAAGGCACATTCCCAGGCATGTTTTTTGTCAGAGTTAGTGTGTGGTCAGAGTTTACCCATTGAGCCTAAAAGATCTCAAAGCACTTTGCCCACTACTACGATCAGATGCAGATAGTGCTGCTTCCAAGATGGGGACAAACCCCATCCTTACAAAAATTACCACCATTTTCAAGCTCCCCACAGGATCCAGAGGAGCAACACCTCAGGTCTGAAAAGCTCATAAACGAAAGAAAACTCCTTACATCTTCCACAAGACTAAAGAGGTGACTCTGCCCTAACATGCTTTTGATCCAGAGGATATAAGTACACATCACTAGAGAAGACCTTGTCCCTTGTGCTTGGTTTAACTATTTCTGACATAGGGCACCTTGCTCTCCCCCTTCACGCCTGCTTTCTTATCAGTAACCAGTTACAACAAGAGCAACGACACTGTGGGTTTTCTGAGGCTCGGATAATATCTGCAAAGTGCTTTACACTCCTTGCCCACAGAAACACAAGATAGGTAAGCTCTGTGCATCCTCCCGTGGCAGCACCTGACTGCATTGCTGTACCTGGTTTGGTTGGACATGCAGAAGAGTCTATTCCTTGAAGAAATGGGATGCAGTGCAGTTGGATTTCTTGCATTGCCTGGTGCTGGTGTTATGCGAAGAGGAGGAGGGACATCTAGAGGCCATGCGGAGTCTGTAACTGTACAAAGAGGCAGAAGAAACTCAAACACATGCATTAGGGTACCAGGGGAAAAAAAGCAGAGACATGCTTTAGGGCCCTATAGGGGCTTTAGTAAGTGATGAGAAAGAATCCCTGTGCTCCACCCACACTGCAAGTACCGACAGCCACTTCTGAAGGCAGGAGGGGCTTTTTGCCTTGCTCTGAACCTACTCTGTTAGTTTATTTAAGTAGGAAACAGACAATGTCAACTGGAACCAGCATCCAGCCTCCCACCCCACGTCCCAGTTAGATACCTTCCAACTGGGACAGACAGACAAATCCAGAGTTATGTAAAGAACAACTAAGAGCCACGGTCTATTTTCTCAGGACAGTCCGTATCAGGTTTTAAAAGACATATTTATGACAAAGGAATTTTACTTTATATAAGCATAATACCAGATCTGGCCACCTTTCCCAAGGTCAAAGTCTGCAGTACACTTCTGCATCTATAGCACTGGCAGACTTGACAGGGACGCATACAGGTCACTACAGCGAGCACTGCTACGGTGCCTTTATGGCAGATAATACGTTATTTCACGTCAAATTTTAGATTAACTCCACAAATCCCAAAGTGAAAGTGAAAATCAGAGATTTTAACTGACAGTATTACATCTCTGTTGATTGTGATTTCAGGAAGAAAGCCTGAAAACATGAGTCAAAGCAAGGGAAGTAGAAAGGCTTATGCCCTATTCTAAACATACATTCTCAGTTCAAATGTATACCCACGCTAAACTTCCTTACACTAAAAGATAAAAAAAAAAAAAATCCCCTAATTGTTTTTAAATTCAGCATCTTTTGCTACCTTGCACATACTTGTGCCTCCCCAGTGCGTGCAGATGCACGTCTGCTCCCCCTCGCACCTGTGCACCCCCCATACTTGCGGTAATTACATACCTACCTTGTACATGAAAATTCTTCAAAAGTCTAACCAAAAGCAACTACTTATGTTCCGCCAAGGAAACATCTTTTGAAATATAATTTTATTACATAACAACATGTCTAAGAAAAGTTAAAAGTTAGGTTTTTCTCTGGGTTATTTTTAGAGTCCAATATACACCCTTTAAAGGAGATTTCAGCTATTGTTTGTCCTTCCATACAGATTTTGTAGTGCAGGGTAACTGCAAGTTAGACATAAAGAACTGCAAAATTTTCCATTACAACACAAAAACAAAGCCACAGAAATTTTGAAAAGTAAGCAATTCAATTATTTCCAAATTAAAATCTGTGGTTAAAATAGTCTGCCAAAGTTTTGTTATTGTTATATGTAAATCATACTCCCTGGCCTTTGTGAATTTAATACTGAAGCATTCATCTACTGTGTAAGAATCAGAAAGTGGTAATGAAGTCAACAAAAGCCAGATTTTGTTGTCCTATATAAGGACTGTTACCAAGGGAAACAGCAGAATATCCAAAATAAGTCTAGTTTGTCTGGCTTCAGTTCTCTACTATAACTAGACGAGAGAAATTTTAGCTTCTTTTTATTTAGAATGTTCCCATTTAAGTAATGCTTAATGTCAAAAAATTAATTATGACTTGTAATAGTTCTTCTGTAATCAATAACATCTGTGTGTTATTGCATGCAATGAGCCAATGCCTAGATCCTGTGGGAAACTTAAAAAAAAAAAGGCCTCAAATCCAAAGAGACAAAGTATCTGAGAAAATCTGACTTGCATGTTCAAATGCACACCCCTCATCCCCCTCCAAACCAATATGCCAAAGGGATCTTTCACCCCCTAATTTCATCTAGCTTTAAAGCTAACAGATCATTAGCTTATTGTTTGGAAGTTGAGGATTAGAGGAACAAGATAAAAAGGCACTGTTTTTCTAGACAGAAATTGAAATTGAGTTCTTCGCGGAGTTCTTCCTGTTGCCTTTCCATTCTGCTCTCAATTAGCCGCGCACTGAAACCGCACGGCAAAGCGGCGACTGCTCCCCACGCAGCTTGACACAGCAGCGATGTTTGCTCTGCGAAAGCAGCTAGGAAATCAGTGCCCTCCTCTGTACCGATATTAAACTGAAGTGGATTGATAACTCTGTTTTTAAAGAGCCTGTTTAAAGCAATGGAGGGACGCCTGGGTGTTTTAGAAGCAACTCCCTGGGTCTGCAGGACGAGCTAATCTCGGGGGGGAGGGGAGCTGAAATACCCCCATCGCATGTAGGAACAGTTATTGCGATTGCTATTTTTAGTGCTGTCACTTTGCACCTGCTTTCACCATCACCCGCGCGGGGGTAACTGGAGACAGGCAAAAGAAAAGGAATTCTTAGATGCCCTGTGCCGATGCAGCCGAGCAATAAGGACTTTCATCGGGAAGGGGAGAGGGGTCTGTACTCCAGCCCCATCACACCACTGTGCACAGTCCACATCCTGGGGCAAACAACAGAGGACAGACAGCACACCCCATGCTACATCCAGCTCTGTCAAGTCCATTGTTTAGGAAGAGTCCTAGCCAGAAAAAGAAAAAAAAAAGTAAAAGTAAAAAAAAAAAGGGGTAAAAAAAGAGTAAAAAAAAAAAGTGAAAAAAGTTTAAAAAAAGGAAAAAAGGAATAGCATCAAAAAACATACTATGCTTGCAAGAAAAAGGGCACAGGAACGAAATGTTAGGCAGCAGGAAGGACTCGTCTATGCTAAGTTTTCTCTGCCAACTAAGACTTTTAAATCAGGATAAACAGTTTTGGTAGATGTACTAGCTATACCATAAATTAAAGCTAAACCAAAAGTTAAATATACCTTTTTTTAACACGTAGACAGGGCCTAAGTCTCTCTCTCAACTGAAAGCACACCCTAACCAAAGAGAGACACAAATCACTGAATTTGGTGAGACTCGCTAAAATAAAAATCCACTAAATCCCAGGCCTTACAGTCTTCCATCCTTGGATCTGAAAGAGTTTTGTGGTATGAGTCAGTACCATAATCCCCAGTTTTCAGATGCAGAACTGAGTCAGAAGGAAAGTGATTTGCCAAGGTCACCCAGAAAATCTGCAGTCTTAAAGCAGAGGCAGGAACGAAGGCAAAGGTTCCCCTATCACACTGCATTACTACTCCCCAAGTTAAATTGTCTCCTGAATACTTAAGAAGTTTTACCTTATTTGTCTAAATCAAATTCCTACTTCCATATACCTTTCTGGGCCACCGAGCCTTGAAATGAGCAGCACATGCAAACTAGGCGGCTAGTAAAAATGCCAGATCCCGGCACACACCCTTCCCTCAGACATTCTCAAAATAAATTTGGTATTTTTAATGCAAATTACCTTCTCTTCTACCACTCTTGTGCAATTAACATTCTTCCAAGTTGCTAGTTTAGTTCACTAGAAACATCCCAGAAAAATAAGCCCGTTCACTTGTGGGAATGAAGGCTTGCAGGGATCTGATATGGTTGCTGGTCACACCAGTGAAATTCAGTGAACAAAGTCATCGCAGTATATGATAAAACATTCAAGAAATTTAGGTTCACATTTCTACCTCAATTAAAGTGTTCTTCTTGCAGGGCAAATAATTCTATGCTCTTAATAAAAAAACAAAAAACAAAAAACAAAACAACAACAACAAAAACCAAAAACCCATGCATGTAGTCCAAAATTTCAGACACACACACACGCACACTCCAACATATCTCCTAACAATAGACATGTCAGGGGCATACTCTACCAAAGTGTTTACTCCTCTTAAATAAAACAAAGTCTAAGTTGACACGGACTGACTTCTAAAATAATTGACTGCCTGGGAAAAAAAAAGATAAAGAGGTGTGGATGATGAAGCCTAAATTCCTGGCTTTGCAGAATTAGGCAGTAATTTTACAGGCCAGAAGGCAAGCGAGGAGGGTTCGGGGCATGGATAAACGAGATTTTTGGGCTTTCTGCTCTCAGTGCGAACTAAAACATCGTGTTGCTAACCTAACTGGCATGTACTCTCTTGCACTAGCGTATTGCTTAATGGGAAAGTAAATACACAAAACAAGGACTTGAAAAAACATCAACCACCAATTACATGAACTTTTTTTTTTTTAAGTGAAACAAAGAATTTAGCAGAACAAAAAGGTTTCTGGGTAGAATTTTGTTGAGGAGGACCTCTCTCTCTTCTGCGGAAGAGTCCTGCTTCTGTGTACAAAATATTGGGGGAGCAGCAGCAAGCAAGAAGGATCTTAATGTGCTGTACTGCAGCTATTTTGAGACTTATGTGCATTTATTTATGAAAGCAGTGAAAAAGCTGGAACACGTCAGGATTTTATCTTGCAATCACGTGACGCTAAAGGACACAACATGAATATTATGATTTTATGGTCAGGCCTTTCATGAATCTAAACTGGAAAAACCTGTTATCGAGATCCTTTGCATTCTCAACCTTCAAGAAGATACACAGCAGCACTGTCAAACCACAGTGGTTCAAAGAACTTAATAGCTTTAAAGTAGCATTGCTCTCCCACAAGAACTCAAAACTTGTTTTGTATCACACGTGTGCTCTAGAGTTCAAGTTTCTTCATTGTTGACTTAGTTCCACTCCCAGTCAAAATCCTGCTTCAGACCCCTATTAACTTCAGTGATGAACATCAAACCAACATTGAGACCTGTTGGGAAAAAAAAAATCTCACACCATGCCTACAACTCACCTGAGCAACCACCTAAAATTAATGTATCAATACCATTTTACTTAAACATAACTAGATTTTCAAAAGCAACTAGTGATCTAAAGTAGCCACTTTAAAGGGATTCAGCACTGAGGATGGCTACCGAGCTCTTTTGGAAAAATCAGTCTCCTTGATGGCACTCCAAATTGAGCTCAAAGAAATTTATTAGTCACTTTAAGAAATCTTGGTCTACGTCTATAAATTTAGATGAACAGTATCACGTCGGCAATTTATCTTCTTGCCCTTTTAAAGAAGCACAGAGCATTGTGTGAGCCAAAAGGTGAAGAATGTTGGATTAAAAATAGCAGTACTCAAATACATCTTCTACACTGTCAAGTAATCTAGTCTGATAATTTGATAAAAAGTGTGTATCTACTGAATCACATTCATGACAGAGGAAAAACATGCAAAAACTTTGTCATACATAGGGAAGACTGTAGTTGATTTTTTGTTTAGCTTTATACAGAAATGGTTACTCCAACTGAGTTCAAAATGTTTACTGAAGGCTAGCAGAACTAGCATGACCCCTCAGTCTTGCACATCTCATTACAAAGAAAAGAAGCCACAGAACAAAATGTGCTTTTGATTTAAAAAGACAGATGAGTGAAAGCTTTTGCCATAATGAATGGGGAATACAACTTCAGTCAAAGTCCAGTGACAGCGGTGTCTGAGTGTGCAACTCTTCAAAGCAGCTCAATGATGGAAGAATTCATTAGTTCTCATCTTCCTACCTCCTTCCACACTGCCACATTTAGCAGAAATCACAGTACCTAAATGAAACGCTAAATAAATTCTACCATCAAGCCACAGTTGGAACATGACTAACTGCTACGCACACACAATCTGCAAGAGTGACTTTGCTCAGTCTGCCTGAGTACTTCCAAAGCAAACTCCCTCCAAGAGCAGCGTCAGCACTCACAGTTCAACACCAAACCGCAGCAAGGATAACAGACTGAGCTCTCTTCTGTTTCCACTTGCTGCCAAGGCCTTCAAATGCCCTTAGCAGGTAGCACATCCTCTGCGCTTTTGACAAAATCACTTCCCTGAAAAAAAATTTTCAGGTTTACTTTACCGTAGGCATTTAACTTTGCTGAGTAGCGTTGCCTGAACTCTGCTGAAACAGGCCCAAATAGGAGACTATTATTCTTTTTTGACTGACGCAGGGCATTATGAGTACTGCAAGCCTCAATTTTGCTGCTCACCTGAAAGGCAGCACACCTCCAAGCATGTAACACCACCCTTGCACCATACAGACTGAATGCTGAGCCTGTATTTCTGAAAAACGAAACATCACCCGCTGAATAATCAAAGCTGTTTCTCACAACCCTTTGGCAGTTTCTGGGAGTACTGTCATCCAAAACATGACTCAGAGACCCTGTCTGGCTTGTGAAACATAAAAGTCTTACAAAAAATAGGCAGAGATATATATACAAACAAAGTGCATGTTGCTGATTATTATGTTCCACAAACCACTTGAACTTTGAATAAATTAGGAAAATGAAGCAGCTACCTATCTCTTAAGAAAAAGCCTCCCTCCAACTTGATGCCTTCCCTTTGAGTTTCAGTGTTTTACTGCCTTGTATCTGAAAAAAAAAAAAAGAGTATTTCAATGCTCTTTTTCAAATGCATGCTTTCAAAAGTACACTCTACCAAAAGCACTTTTAAAGACTTACTAAGAGAAGTAAATGTGCGCCATCAGCAAAACGAGAATGAAAAGTTATGAAGTATGCACGGGAAGCAGTAGTCAGAGGTGACTCGATAGCACTAAGGCTTCCTCTTAACTAAGGAAGAGGTTTAAAAGTGGTCAGCAGCTGAGGCGGCTGTGGCCGAGAGACTGATTAGGACTCTAATACCTCCTGTTCCTTTCCGAGTTCTGCCAGTGATCTCTTATTAGACACCGGATGCTTTACACCAACAGCTTCCTTTCCCACTCTTCGTCTAATAACCTATTTGCATTTTAAATATTAGAGCGGGGACCCTTGCCTGACTGTAAGTAATGAGTACAAAGTAGCACCAACTTCAGCTACAGTCTGAATGTTACCTTGGTACTAATTTCACTCAAAAAATACCTGTAAGACATTTCTTAAATTGCAAAGCCAAGATCCCAAAGAATCTTAGGAAATGACATCAAGTCATTCATATGTATGGAATAAAGACCCATCTTTAATAACTAACATTTTTCATTGTCTCATTTGGTGTGTAAAATGGACCATTAACCATCCACTTAATACATCATGCCTTTCTTACAGTGTTTTATCCGCTTCTTGCTCTGAAACAGAATTATTTTCCTCACCTTCCCACTCTCCCCAAAATACTGGAAGGTCCTACGCATACCCTCTTCCATTAGAGAGCTGCTGTTCACTTTTACAGCAGCTCCACCCTACGAATTAAGTGACACGGTTTCTACCAAAAAAATACAGTATGCAACTAGATAATTAAAATGCATCACATGGCACGCCTAAACAGGAAACTAAGGATTTTTACTGCAACCTGAATATAAGCTTTTTTGAAATCTCTTCAGCATTTGAATTTTTACTTTATTCCCAAGTGTTTTCCAAGACATCTCTCTTGAGTAGCCTTTAGCTCTCAGTTCACTGGATATTGGATAACTGTCCGTCCACAAAGTTTACATGAAGCCACCCACTTCAGAAAGTAATTCAGGTTATTGAGGCTGTGTAGCTGAAGCTTTACACAGTTCCCATTAAACTTCTGTAAGACTTGTGCATCCAACTGCTGAGCGTTTTCAAAACCCCAACTACGGCTTAAAAATACTGAACACGACATAGTATTAATTCTACCACAAGTATTAATATTCTACTTTTAAGTATTGTATAAGGGTGACCCAAAATCAGCTTTGCTCTATATTGGTATCAAAGTATCTTCAGTTACTACTACAAAAATTTCATGCTAGTCCCGAGAGTTTCTTTCTAATTCTAATTTACCAGCTGAATTAAATAGAAAATGTGGAACTTTACCTCTTTTTCATAATTCACTTACCACAAAAGCTCAGATCCAAACCAGCATGCACTTGTTCAGAATCTATCCTTTAGATCATTAATAGAAATAGAATGTCACGTGACTCATGCAGATCACACATCCAGTAAATAAAAAGCTAGAATTAGTACGTAAGGTCTTCCAAGTTCTCTTTTTAAGGTCATTCACAAGCTATTTGTCTGTCACAGGTCATCACTTGCAACTCAGCTTCTTAGCTGAACTTAACTCCAGTAAAAGCTGGAACTGGTCCCATAATTTTGAAAACAAAGCCACAAACCTCAGTAAGTGAAGGGAGTGCTATTCACATCTACATTTGAAACTGAAAATTTACACATCAAATTGCCAGGATCTAGTTTTCTATGACACCTCCCTCAAGAAAATCAGGAACTAAACTAGAACTTGAAATGAAAGGTTTACAATACAAAATGCCAACAAAACATAGTACCAGAAATACACTTGCCTACAGATAACACTAAATGCAGGGGGCCTGGCTACATCACCTGGACTGTCTTGCAATGCCTCAGATTGAACATATTTAAGACATTCTCTGATACAAGCTGGTTTTAACTCCTTCTAGCAAACTGGGTAACGGGTGAAAAAAGGTAAATACAATGTATTAGATCTCCCACCTCCATACACATGTCAGCATTACTCTTTTGATTAAACTGACACTGCACTTGATCTTGACCAGCATGTCAGTTAGTCTCTGTAAACAGGACAACAAGTTTAATTGTTTCCACTGCCTGCTTGGATGTATTCCAAGAAATGTCAGCACTTTGCGGGCATCATTACAGCTTTATTGTTGCACTCAGATCATAAAGAGGCAGTTATAATAGCCATAGAAATTTAATTATGCAGAGGAGATGTAAGAGTAATTACAAAAGTTGTACATTTCCTATCTGTGATGAGTCACCTATTTAGGAATGAAACTTCTTCCTCGATGATTAGCTCTCATTTTGGAATACAGATCTCCGTCACGAAGCACTTCGCTTGAGAACCGGTGCGTACAAATGTGTGCGAACATCTCAGTGTGGTAACATCCCTGGGACACAACAGGATTTAATATCACAGCAGAGAAACAGTAAAGACAACGGCAACAGGATTTCTGCCATAATATTAAGGAGTGAGGGAAGGAAACTGGTTTATTTATGATCAGTTCACTGCTAGACATCTCTAATAAATCCTTACAAGATGATCAAAATACCGAGACTGCAGTAAGACCAAACACCAACTGGTATATCATTTGTCAGTAACAGAAGAAAGATGTGAAATGACTAGTTAAATTTCTGTCCCACCCTCAGTAATTTCAGAACTACAGGAGAGTTTTTACCTTTTTTCATGTTTCCCAATTCTTATAAAATACCCAAATACAACTATGGGTATGCAAACCAAAATGTTTTCACTTAGGTAAATACAGTAAAACCTAATCAATACTAAAAACCTTCACTCTGGCTGTCCTACCACCTAACTGATGTAATCCCTGCTGTCAGCTAGACTAAGAATTCATCTCTTCAATCGTGGCGCAACCATCAAGCTGCCGTATCTATCACCACAATGCAGATGTGCCTGCAAAAACGCTCAGTGAACAACATTAGAATGATGCAGAAGTTCTACCGGATTTTCCCTATCGGTTAAAATTCACGGAAAACTTTTACGGAGAGGAAAACATGTTCAAGGAATGACACATCACATGAGAAAATAAACAGGGAGATCTTGCCAAAGAATCTTACTCAAGCAGAATTATTAATTTGAACAGACAACTACATAAAATATTAACTTACTACTGGATTATCAGTGAAGATGCTAAGAAATTGGCTACTGTAACACTCTTTGTCTTAACGATGCTACATTATTCCATAAAACTGCCACACTAATACGGACACAGATGCTTCCAGCTCCACTGCAAGAGGCAGAATGTACATTTGGGTGGTGGAATACTACATTCCAAAATTCTCAGAGCCAAAATTCTTTACACGTATTTTTTTTAATTTAAACTATTTCACCGGTTTAAAGCATATAGAAATAGGATATTATAATATCAGGAAAAGTTGAAATGGTGTGTGTAATTTTAATTGAAATAGTTTAGATTTATTAGCTGTGTCCACAATTAAAAACCAAAAATCTAAGACTAACTGAGAAGTGTCAAATTGGCATAAATCTGTTCCAGTGAACACGGTGTAAAGGATGCAAGCACACTTAATTCCTTCTAGATGTACATTGATTCATTTTTCCTGGCACATCTGGTTTCCATACAAAAGGCAAGTTTCCCACAAGTTTTTAAAAAGTTTACTTTATTGGTTACAGTTATATAAAATGTGTCATGATAGTTCCATCTAGTTGGTCATTAAGTGCTTGCAACACCACAGAGACCCTTTAATACCTTTGCAACTTACATGATGTACTGCATGCTGGAGGAGAAAAATCCCTCTTCAGTTGCTTACCTGCATTTACAGTATCTTCAGCAAGGCTACAATGTTCAAAAGCAATGACAACCCCACTTTTATGTCAAATTGTATTTTTTAATGTTTTCATTAGAATAGTCTTTATATCACTCTCCAGTAGAAGAAACAATGTAACTAACAGCAAACTTTAATACAGGAACATGCTCCAAGATTAACAACCCAAAATGAAAACAAAATGAAATTAATGTAAAATGTAAATCACATATAGTACAATTGAAGTGTCCAAAACAATTTAAATAATTTTAAATATTTTATTTTTTTAAACTTGCTACAAATGCTTTGTACAATATTTCAACATAAAGTCCCCATAACAGAAATGTAACAAAATGGGAATGATAGTGAAAGTGAAAGTTAAAGTGGCACAAATTCACCAAACAAGTAATAAACTACAAATTTTAAGAGGTAGATTACTTTTTAAGTCAAGAACAAAAAATAAAAGGGGTGGCTGAATAAAGAAACTAGTCACTTTCCATCAATTCTGTCATTAATCTTGAAAGCTATAAGAACACATGACAAACTGTATTTCCATAAAAAGCTGTTATGAACAACAGACCAATTTGTTGTCTTAAGTTATTAGAGGTGTACGACCTTTTAGAGCAATTATATCTTTAACTTTCAAAATATACAGGTATGTAGTCCTGGTCTAGCCTTCTTATCGATAAAAAGATACACTGCATTCATTATATATACGGTATTTAGAAATTGATATCGGTATTTCATTGCTATATAAAGTTTCATTTGCGCGTATAAATAGGAATCTGGAAAATGCATAAAACATCCAAATCAGGCTTTTTCCCATTGTATGCTGGACATCTAAAAGACTCAGAAAGTGAGGAGAAGGTGGGAAGAAAAGGAAAACGCTGTCGTGCTAGTTTGGCCTCTACTGATTCATTTAGACAAAAGGCTTTAAGAGACTTAATACATGACGAAAATACTTTGAGTGCAGCAACATTTGTTGTCCCTGAATCTACACTGAATTATTGACAATACTAAGGAACCTGCTTTGCCAAGTACACAACTGAACTGCCTGAACGCCATTCATGAAGATACGGACAAAACCAGGATCTAAGCAAACACGAGAGCAAAAGATTTGGTTTAGTTAATCCCACTATTTCTTTTGATGGTTTCATGTGGGTTTTGTTTTGTTTTTAACAGTACCCTTCTCTTATCTGAATCATCCTGTAGCCCAGCATGTGTGTCAAGCACGAAATAAGAAAATCTATGCCTGACACTGAATATTAGCAAGAAGCCTGCAGGCAATTTTATGATTGTGAGTCAGCTTCAGCTGGTTTCGCAAGCTTGGTGGATTTCACATCCATTGTCGTAGTGCTTATCCTAAGTTGAGCATGCAACAGCTCTACCATGTCATTAAGGGATTTTTTTGTTTGGTTTGTTTTTACAGGAGATTCCTAGAAAATAAAGAACAAAAACTGAAGATAAATGACAAAACAAACTATTTGTGAACGGAGTATGTTTACACAGAAAAACTAAAGGGTGAAAAACAAATTTGGAGACAAATATTACATGAAGCAAGTCTTGAAAAAAAAAAATTAAGATTTCCTGGGGGGGAGGGGGGAGGAAAAACACCAATAGTGCCCTACAGAGTAGAACCGAAGTTAGTGTGTGCTGACGTTAATGTATGAAGGCAAAAAAATTCTTCATACTATATACTGGATATATAAAACAAAGTTGACTAGACAACCTAGATTTATGAATGTTATTTCAGAAACAAAAAGCAAGAAATCTTCTAGCATAAGTATTCATTAAACCAGTAAAGACTGCAAGCTGCAAGAGTAAACTAACAGTATTTGAGACAGTCAAGGAAAACTTACCCCTAGGTAAATTGTTATTTACCCCAAATACTATTAAACAATTTCCATATGCACAGATTTCCAAGTACTCGGTTATTTTGCTTAAGGTCAAATAATTAATTTAGATGGAAAGATGTGTCATTCTGGCTTCAAATTCTACTGATCTGTTCTGGCATCATGTAAAATAAGAAGTTTCACACATAACACTAAGGGAGCAGCTGATGAGAATTAAGTAACACAAAGATGTTTATGTCCCAAGAGAACAGGCCTGGTAAGACAGTTCTTCTTCCTTAAAGGCATTTTTTACATCATTAGTCTCCAAATTCCAGTAACATTTTTCTTCTGCAACACATCCTAATTTGGGTATTGACTATTTTAAGTCAAATTCCCCTCTAGCACTTTGGAGTAATTCTCTCATATTGAGCCTTTACTTTACAAAGTATTTCCTCAAAATCTCCACCTAGGAGGTCTTCACCCTAAGACACACAAGCTGCAAACAGTTTGGATTGTGACACTTCTTGACAAATTCTGCTAGGGGACACTTGTTCTGAAGGAGGCTGCCAGTTCCTCCCCATCCTCCACCATCAATTACTTTGATAAAAAAATACTACCTTCAGCCATAAATCTGGTGTTAATCACAGCCATGCACTGCAAATACCAAAACTAAAAGAACTCTTCATTACCAGTGAGCTTTGTGAAAGTTACTCGGCAAATCAGATACCTCTTTCCAAGAATAACAGGGCAGGAGCGTGCTAATAAAAGGTAAAAACACTTTGCAAAATACCCTATTGATTTGAGAGACTACATGAAGACGTAAGTCGGGACTCAGGCACATAGATTAAGATTTTATTTATTTATTGAATTATTACCCTTTCTTGTGATTAAAATGCTTCTTCTCAAAAAGAACTTTAATTATGAAATTTGTTTATATTGAAACATAAGAGCATGATACTTCTAACAAATTTACATGTTCATGTAACTTTTCTTACACATCTATTTCCCTTATGTTAAGTATTTAATGATCTGACTCAGTTAGTACGCACATATATTTCTGAAGTATTTGGTCATGGTTTGGGTTTTTCTTTTCTATATACGATACGCAGAGAATGCTTTTTATTAAAATCTAACAATGCAAGTTGAGTGAGTAGAAAATGCAGTCATGATTTTTAGCTTAGTGAACCGCCATAAACTAAACCTAGAATGATTTTGGGCCACCATACATGTTAGATATCAAATACAAGGTCATTGTCTCCAATAACATTAAGTTTAACGACGTTAAGTTTATTTGCACTCAGGCACTGACATTTTTTTTTCCAGAGTTTTCAATTCAGTTTATAATTAAAGACATTCTCTATACAAACTATGTATTATTTCAGGACAACATGACAAAATGCATCAAGTATGTACATCATGCCTCAGCATGACTGAGCTACTTAACCATGTTTTAGGAAATGCAACTTTTTTTTTATTTAAGTATGAGAAACTCAAAAAAGACCAAGAAAATTGGCAGAACTGCAACCAATGTGTTCCTGTGTTGTTTCAACTTCAAATTAAATGCTTACCTGAAATCTTTTAGTTCTTGCTTTGTACTGCTTTCATCTCTTTTGTTTTCTGCTGCCTCTGCATTTGCCGCCTGTTGTAGGCTTCGCGTAATAGGTCCTCCAATCCTCTCTCTAGATTTTACAGTGAATCTGTCTGCCTTTTTCTTACTTGCCACAGCAGACTTACTTGGCAAAACAGCTTTATTATTCCTTTGTATTCTGACGTGCAATTTCCGGGATGCTTTGCTTGAGATTCCAGAGGAATTGTTCTTAGCGACCACCTTAGTTTTTTTCCCATCAACATGGGACATTCTGGACACTCTTACAGGACTAGAGTTCCTCAAAGACGAAGATGAATTTGGCTTTTTAGATCGAATGGGAGGTACAAATTTAACGTTTTGTTTTGATTTGAAGGATGCAGAGGGAAGCTGGGTTTGTGCAGGTCCTGAGGTTCGTGCTCTCGTCTTGCCCAAGTGAGGCTGCATGCTTTGCATTTTGATTTCTGCATCTGCTGTTCGCCTACGCTGGTTGGTGCCTTTTTCACCGCTAGCAGGTGAAGAACTTGCATTTTTTTTTGAAAAATTCTTTTTCGACGAGGGAGAGATTGGTTTTTTGGGACAGCTATACGACGCATGTTTATTCAAACTTCCAATATAAGTAAACTCTCTATTACAGTAGGGGCAGATGTGAGGGTCTGACTCGGATGGATTATTTTTCAATTCTGCCTTCTGCTGGGCAGATTTCTTTTTCTGCAAGATAGCTTTCTGGACAAGCTGGTTTTTCTTTTTTAATGCACTTATTTTTAGTTTATTTGAGGACATTTTGCTAATCTCAACATTGAAATTAAGTCTTTTAGGCTGACCCATTCGTCTGAAGGCATTCTTTCCAGGGCCAGCTATAACAACCATGCCATTCTTAGGCTGCACTGTCTGTTTGAGTGGTACTGGATTTTTTTTAGGCGTGTATCTCTTTTTATCACTGGCAGATGCACAGGCCAATATGTGTTTGTGTAACTCAGGCATGTTATCAACACTTTTCCCACATTTTGTGCATCGAATGGCAGTAGTAAAAGTCTGTGGAATATTGTGGGTAGTGAAGTTTGTTGCAGTTACTCCGATACCCATAGGATTCCGATGGTGATACTGAAATGGAGGTGGTTTAAAGCTTGGGTAGTGTTGATTGAGGCCCATACGAACATCTGGGTCTTTAGATTTTACTCCAGAAGCCATTATTTTTATAGTAGTATAAAGCTCTTCAGAGGAATCATTTAGATCTTCATCTTCCTCCTCTTTAGAAAGTTCCAAAGAATCTTCTGGCAGGCTCTGCATGTGCTCCACGTTCGCTTTACTGGGATCAGTAAAATTCTGGGGTCTCAAAGTCCCACTTTCAAACTCATGATGTGTGCACTCTTTGTCTGGATGGAGATCCCGCTGATGCTGTTGCAAATTGCACAAAAAAGCAAACTCCTTTTTACAGACCGAGCAAACAAAGATATTTCCTACTCCATGAAGCAGAAAGCGATGTTCTGACAAGTCTGTTTTATCCCGAAAAAGCTGTACACAGAATTCACATTTGAAGGGCCATTCTTCAGCATGAATGGATAAATGCTTCGTTAGGTCTTTAATGGAAAGAAAAGGTGATTCACAGACATTGCACACAAAGCTCTTATTGAATGTTTCCTGCACCACTACTGATTCACTTGAAGTATGAGGATCTTCTCTTGCTTTCTGTTGTTCATTTTCAGCTTCTTCCTGTTTTATTATTGGGAGAGTATTCTCAAGATTATCAGCAGAGGAAACAACAGAAGAAACTACAGAAAGAGGAGGTGGAGACGGAGACGATGAAGATGAAGAAGAGGAGAAAGAGGAGGAAGAGGAGGAGGAAGATGAGGAAGAGAGCGTAGGAGGACCAGGTGAAGCAGCAGAAATAAGAGGTTCAACAGAAGGAACAGGAGATGGAGAAGGAGAAACCGTAGGGGAAAGAACGGGCAGCGGGGACTGGGTAGTAGTGTTAGAAAGTGGCGATGGACAAGAAGAAGTGTTAGTAGCACTAGCAGAGACTTCTGGAATTGATAACGGCATTGTTGGAAGAAGGGGAGGAGGTGATGTAGCAACTGTTAACACAGGCGGGCAGGGCGGTGGGGAAGGAGGATTGGTTGGTGTTAGCAAAGGAGGCAGCTGGCACATGGAAGGTACAGCAGATGTCTGTGGCACAGGGGAGACGGAGGAACTAAGGGGCTGAGCGTCAACAGAAGATGATGCAGATATTCCAGGATCCATGTCAGGTTCTGCCTGAGGCTCCAGGGATTTGCTTGGGCTTGTGCTCCTGTTTACACTGAGTGTGCTGTCTGTGGCTGCATCCGTTCCATTATACTCATTCAGCAGAACCTTCTGTAACATGCAAGTCGTTGGTTTCTTCCTTTTAACACCACTACAGGTTGGCTGTATGGAATTTTCTTTATATTCCCTAACTTCAGCATCACTGCAAGGCTTCTTGTGCACACTTAAATCTAAAACAGACTCCCAGGGAACCTGATTCTTGTTTTTGACATCAGACCTTTGTTTCACACCACTAGATAAATCCAGTGGCTGCTGGTTGCACACATTGCCAAAAGTCGGAGCTGCTGTCCAGTCTTTTGATATTTTATAGTCTTCAAAGCAAAGAGGGCTCAAAGTCTCTTTTTCCTCCCTTCCAGTCAAGCTCCAAGCAGGTGAGTTGCTGTGGCTTTCTAACTTTGGCATTTTTGAACTCCGAATATTATCATTCCACACAGTTTTTCCCTCACCTGATTTGACAAAGTCTCGAAGTACTGGACTGTGCTGTGGAGAACTGGGAGGAGAGCTGGTCCTTCTTTTAAATCTACTGGATGCTGGAGGCAAAATAGGTGATGATGTAACAGAAGGTCCTAGTTTAGAGATTTCACTTGACGGAGTTATCTTCTTACTGTCCTGTGTCTGAAGAAGCTGTTTTAATTTTGATGACAAATAAACACCTTTTTCTTTATGAAAAGGTAAGCTTTCTGTTGAAATGCTAAGAGGAAGATTTAAAGAGCTAGTAGGAGTTATAGGTTCTGGGTCTATTTCAGTTTTTATTTTTGGTACAAGAGGAGGGCTGGCAGTTCTCCTCTTTTTGGATTCATTGCTCCCACTGCTAGAGGGTTCCTTAGGAGGTTCATTCACGTGTGTTTGTGTAACCTTTAAATTTGAGGAAATTTCCACCGTGACTGGACTGATTATACAATTTAGTCCATATAAGTCTGCAGAGTTGGACTCCATCTGAATCACATCACAATTGCTAGTGCTGCTGTTGGACTGAATTTTACCATCAATGTAATAATTTAAATTTTCAGAGATATTGCTGGAAATATCCATAATATAGACATCATCTACTTCACCTTCTTCTTCTATTTCTGTACTTGCTATATATACACTCTGGACTGGTGGGGCCTGCTCTGTCTGAAGCGGAGGCTCTTCAGTAAAGAATCCTTTTCTTCTGACACCTTTGGGAATAAGATGACGCTCATGAACTCTACGCTGATGCCTCCGCATGTTGGTGTGAGTTCCAAAAACCTTTTTGCAGTATTTGCATGGATGCAATTCTTTGGGCTCCTTATTTTCCTCAGCAAAAGCGGAGTTTGACATTTCTTGGGAAACTTTCTCAGAATCCAAGACAACAGCGTCTTGCGCAAGACTGGAAACATTCAGGTCATCTTTAAGACCATCATCCACAATTACCTGGTTATCAGCAACATTATCTAAATGTTGTGATGACGTTAGTGTTAAGAACGGTTTTCTTTTTGGCCCTGCCTCATGGCGTCGCTCATGTCTTCGCCTGTTAATCTGAGTACCAAAGGCTTTCCCACAATATCGACACTTGAAAGCATGGTTAACAGTAGATATATGGATGTGCATGTGGCGTTCAAGTCCTTGCTTTGTTGTAAACTTCCTCTCACAATGCTGGCAGGGAAACATGAATGTTTCCTGAACATCCCCATTTGATTCACCTCTCACTTTTGGAATTTTCACAACAAGTTTTTTCTTTGGAGAGCTCTCTGGAGATTCTTCTGATGTACTCTTTTGCTCTTCCATAGAGTCTAACTTTTCTTCACATATCAAAGGCATTTCAGCATTTTCTTTAGGCATACTGGTATCGTCTATCTCCTCTTCATCTTCCTCGTCTTCATCATCCTCCTCTTCATCATCATCTAAATCATCTGATGCACAGCTTATTGCTTCTCCTTGTTTGTCTTCAGTTACCATTTGTGGTTCACTGGTAGGACTGGGGATCATCAGCTTTGGAAGTACATCTTGATTTACCATTTCCTGAATCACAGCTGTTTGTTCCAGGGACAGTACAGCAGAAACAGAAGGCGTTTCATCTTCTTCTTTATGACCTGATACACAAAGTACGAAAGGAAAAGCGTAAGACTTTTTTTACCAAACCCTTCAAAGTATGCTACACCTTTCTTCTACCTTTTCCTCTAACACCAACATTTATGACCCAACACAATACCACTACTTCTCACTGTTGTGATTCAGTACTGAGAGTAAAACTGTATTCAGAAATTTTCTTTCTAGAACTTCAGCAAAATACAGGCAACTGCCTATACTTAACAGAGAATCTTTGGATTGAATATTGTGGCCAAGAAACCCAAAACAGCCTGAAGAGCACCAGAACATTTCAAGAAACCTCCCAAAAACCTTTCACAGACTTTTCTCACAGCAAATAAGTGTCAGGAAAGTACTGCAATACATACAGATAAAGAAGATAGGAAGCCTGCCAAGCAAGTTTTCGATTTTGACCATTTCCCCCAAATTATTAACAATAAAACAATCTGGATTTGGACTGTAATGCATAGCAAGGTGTACCTTGTATCTTTCAATTCTTTATATCAGATTTTTCTATTAGCCATTGCCTGAATAGCTATTTCCTACATTTCTGAATCAGAGCCTGCATGCATCTCATTTATTGGTGTGGACAGATTCTTTATTCACACCTCTGCATGCTAGTCTTACCTATCTGCTGTCAGATATATCCATTGCTGAAGAAAATAACTTTGCTGCCAATTCACACAATGCTACATAAGTGGTTACACGTATGGAGCAAGAAGTTCCTCTCCATTCCCTAGCTGGGGCGTAAGACGCCTGGAACAGTGGTGCACATGGTGTGCAAACAGAAGGGACAAAAGAATGAAGGAATGGAAGAGTTATGGGTCAAAAGAAGTTCAAGAAAAGAAGCTTGAAACAAATCAGTACCTACACAGGGCTTTAAACAGCAGCAGCAAGTTTTACATTCTTGTAAAACAGACAAAAAAACCTACATATTTTAAATATCTTTCAGGCATTTTCACATATATACAATGTGAAAGCCAAGCCAATTTATAAACAACCTCTGTGGATCATCTTTAGGACAAACAGCGTGCTTAGTGAGTCGGTGCATTAATACTGGTTTGTTTGGGGTTTCTTTGGGGTTTTTTTGGTTTGGGTTTTTTGGTTTTGTTTTTTTTTTTTTTGTGTTTGGTTCGTTTTTTTTCTTCACACTGACTTCTGTTAAATAGCAATAAATAATGACTATATAACTAAGCTTCAAAGATATTATTTTAGAATAAGGACTTTGCTCTTTGTTCCAAGGATTTTGGATTTATGTCTAAATTTTACAGTACATTAGTTTTTCCTCTGTCAGAGTTGCATGTTTAATGACATAATTCTGATATTCAAGTTCCTTACTAATAAAAAAGTTTGGGCAAACATTCACTTTATTACACTAACATAACATGCTACCGTACTAAACATGACAAAAAGTGTCCTTTGATTCAAAAAGATAGTTAGAAGGAAAAAAAAGATACTTGAGAACTCACCCTCTTTAGAATCCCTCATATCTGCAGAAGTAGAATCCAAATCAGCCTTTTTCTGTTTTGTATCCACTGCCTTCTTTCCCTTGTTTTTACCTTCCTGAGTCTTTTTCTTTCCTGGGGAGAAAACACCAACATTTATTATTCCTGTTCAACAATTTTTATTTTTCATATTTGAGTGGCAGAATTAAAACACCCAGCTTTGGAATATTACACACTTCTGTAGAAACCCCATTTTCCTGAGGAATACAATGACAGATCAGTAAAAAGATCAGCCTTCAGATAAAGCAGTAAGTCTCTAGAGCCCAGAAGAAAGTAAAAGTAAAGGTAACAATGGGTTTCTAAAAACCTAAGGCTTTGAAATACTTCACTCACTTTCAAAGAATAGACTGTAACAGAAAAGTATTGTCCAGAGCTAACCAGTTCGCATCATACAGTTACCCAATACCTTCATATGGCTATTAAATTACTGTATTTCATACAAGTATATGGAAAATATTAAATTTATTCATATACTACCAATCCTTAATGTTAATTGGAAGACCTTATGAAGTAGAAACCCATAGAGGCCTCTCTACTTGTATGAACATTCCAAATAATGACTTGAAGAGAGTTATAATAAAAGCAATGAAGTAATAATTCGGCCCCCTGAGCTGGAAGACAGGGACGGGGAGCAGAATGAGGCCCCCATAATCCAAGGGGAAATGGTTAGCGACCTGCTACACCACTCAGACACACACCAGTCTGTGGGGCTGGATGGGATCAACTCAAGGCTGCTGAAGGAGCTGGCAGAAGTGCTCACCACGCCACTCTCCAACACTTATCAGCAGTCCTGGCTAAACAGGGCGGGTCCTGGTTGACTGGGGATTGGCAAATGTGACACCCATCTACAAAAAGGGCTGGAAGGAGGATCCGGGGAACTACAGGCCTGTCAGCTTGACCTTGGTGCCAGGGAACGTTATGGAGCAGTTCATCTTGAGTGCCATCACGTGGCACGTACAGGACAATCAGGTGATCGGGAACAGTCAGCATGGGTTTAGAAAAGGCAGGTCCTGCCTGACCAACCTGATCTCCTTCTACGACAAGGTGACCCACTTACTGGGTTGAAGGAAAGGCTGTGGATGTTGTCTGCCTAGATTCTGATAAAGCCTTTGACACTTTCCCACAGCATTCCCCTGGAGAAACCAGGTGCTCATGGCTCGGACAGGCGTACTCTTCGTTGGGTAAAAAACTGGCTGGATGGCCGGGCCCAAAGAGTTGTGGTGAATGGAGTGAAATCCAGCTGGTGGCCGGTCACAAGCGGTGCTCCCCAGGGCTCAGTGTTGGGGCCAGTTCTGTTTAATATCTTTATCAACTATTTGGACAAGGGGATCGAATGCATCCTCAGTAAGTTTGCAGATGACACCAAACTGGGCAGGGAGTGTCGATCTGCTCAAGGGTAGGAAGGCTCCACAGAGGGCTCTGGACAGGCTGGAGCAATGGGCTGAAGCCAACTATGAGGTTCAACAAGGCCAAGTGTCAGGTCCTGCACTTGGGTCACAACAACCCCACGCAACGCTCCAGGCTTGGGGAACAGTGGCTGGAAAGCTGCCCGGCGGAGAAGGCCCTGGGGGTGCTGGCTGACCGCCGGCTGAACACGAGCCAGCAGTGTGCCCAGGTGGCCAAGGAGGCCAACAGCATCCTGGCTTGTCTCAGCAATAGTGTGGGCAGCAGGAGCAGGGCAGGGATGGTGCCCCTGTGCTCGGCACTGGTGAGGCCGCACCTCGAATGCTGTGTTCAGTTTTGGGCCCCTCAGGACAAGAAGGACATTGAGGTGCTGGAGCGTGTCCAGAGAAGGGCAACGGAGCTGGGGAAGGGTCTGGAGAACAAGTGTGATGGGGAGCGGCTGAGGGAGCTGGTGGGGTTTAGCCTGGAGAAGAGGAGGCTGCGGGGAGACCTTATCGCTCTCTGCAACTGCCTGAGAGGAGGTTGTGGTGAGGTGGGGGTCGGTCTCTTCTCCCAAGTAACAAGCGATAGGACAAGAGGAAGCAGCCTCAGGTTGCATCAGGGGAGGTTTAGATTGGATATTAGGAAAAATTTATTCACTGAAAGGGTTGCCAAGCACTGGCACAGGCTGCTCAGGGAAGTGGTGGAGTCACCATTCCTGAAGGTATTTAAAAGACACATAGATGTGGGGCTTATGGACATGGTTTAGTGGTGGACTCAGCAGCAGCGCTAGGTTAACAGCTGGACTTGATGATCTTCAAGGTCTCTTCCAACTTAAACAATTCTATGAGTCTATGTTTCTATGAATAACATTATGAGAAGACTAAAAGCAGCATGATCTTGACCAAGGAGGCAAAGACAGTAAAACCAAATTAGATGGAACTGGGTAACAGTAAAATATAAAGGTATTTCACCATGTCCACTGACACAAACAAGTTTGCTAACATTTTGTTAGCAAAATTAAGAAGCATGTGTTAGTTGCACAGGATGATGAACACAACAAAGATTAGGGCAAAATGGCATTATGCGAAGACCCAATCCGTGACGCAAGATATAAAGACACTGAAAACTTAATTTACCAATGCACTACAAAGTTATACTGCTAATTTTTTCCCTTATTCTTAAAGATTCAGTCCTATAATATGTAGAAATTATGATAAGGACTGTGTAATAACAAATGAAACATTAAGGTCTTCCAATTCAATTCATTGCAAAGACCATATTCTCCATATAGAATGGTGATTTTATATACAACACTGTGGCTGAGACACCAGTCTCCTCTGAAACTTCAAACTTCTACACACCACCTCTACAGGAGCAAGAATTGTCCAAAAGCAGCAATCCAAATTAGTCCTTTGCTCCCTCTAACACACAAAATACTACTTTTTAACGCACTGACCCTGCCCTCTAACCAGAAGTGTGCATCATAGCCCTAAATCCATTTCTGATTTAGAAGCATATTCTTCCAACTCACAATTCCGTCAACAAGTTCCTCTTTTTCTTCCTCAAAAATATTTTTCACATCTTGAGCCAAGAAACTGAAATGCTTTTTAAAAAATGTTCCTCTATTCAAACTGAAAATTTCCAAGTATGCACCCCCTCCAATAGAACAGATCAGAGACGGGTCAGCTTTAAAAGGAAATGTTTGTTTTTATTTGAACATTCTATTCTATCTAAATAATCATCCGTATTTCCTCTCAAGGAGCTCAGATTTCACAGGCTGTCCCCAGATTCCAGTGTGTTTCAGTTTCATGTATATAATTATCCTTTTTTAATTTTCTTATTCCAGTTTAATAGTTTTTAGTCTGAGAAACTGACAATAGTCACTCAGAATGAATTTTTGTCAGCCTTGGAAAATACACATGCACCCTTCCTAAACTGAGCTACCAATTAGCTCACAATATCCTCAAATATTGTAACAATCCCTGCGTCTAGACCTGCCATAATGAACCAACACTGGTTTATCTGACAATATACTATTCAATTGTATTTTATACCAAACTCTGCAAGTTGTCAGAAGACTTAGCATATATTTTAGTGTTCACACAGGCATAAGGAGTTTAAGCGCATCTTCCCCTGACAGGCTACTGAATGTCCAATTTGAACATAATTTTTTATTATCAGCACCTCTAATGTTTGTAATTACAACTGGTAGTACCGAGATTTGAGTATGAAGGATTTCAAATAAAGTTTCCAGAAATACCTGCCAAGTCACCTGAAATCGCTCTTGAAATGTACGGCAGCACAATCAACAAACAGTTCCAATTCTAGGTAAAAGTTCTAAATGTAAAATTTCAATACATTCCTAAGGAATCAAACATGCATCACAATACACCTTAGGAGCGACGTAACAAAACATATTTAGTTACTAGAACCCTTGAAGAGCTATCAATTTTTTTTGCAGACTGCTTATCATTTGAAGACCAACATCAGTATCTTGACATAAACGACAAGATTCTAGATTCATCTTTCACCTCTACAGGTGAGACTGGAAACCAGAAGGAAAAGACTGGTCCACAGGCCCCCCTCATCTACATTGAACGTGGCCACGATCAGAGACAATATTTTACTAGATGGTGCAGCATATGATAGTATTGCAGATGAAGTCACAGGGCAATTCTACATCTAATTCTACAGCAGCACTGAATTTCACAGCATAACAGGTTACTGTAAAAGCCTTCAAACTAAGACTCAATTCATTCTTTGTTATAATAAGATTAGAAATATATTGTGCTCTTTAAAGTGTGAGGTAAAGTACATAAAAGCAACAACAAAAATCACTCATAAGTGCTGAAACGTGAATTGGTTTTCCGAAGTGTCATCCATTCATAGAATATAAAATTTATAGTACCTCAATTATAATCTGGGAAATCACTAGAATAGCAGGGTTTCTACCCAAAGTTAAGTTATTTCAGTCACGTACTTCCTTATGCTATTGATGGAAAGAAGATAATTTGCAAGTTCTCTTGCCACACTCCTTTAAAAAAAAAAAAAAAAAGATGCAACCTGCTCACTGATACAGCTGGAAATGTTTCAAGTTCTTTGCCTTTAAGCATAAACACACTTGAAGATTCATCTAGCACCTACTTGCCCTTATTCAGAATAGTGAGCAAAACTGCTTGCGTACATACATAATTTTAGATGCCTCAGATCAATTTCTGACACATATCAACTAGAGATACCAACCGATTTTGGATGCTTTCCTTTTACCACTTTAGCTTGTCCATTTCCTAGGTTGTAGCTTTCTTTGTAAAGGTTAAAAGAATCCACTCTACTCAAGCATGGCAATGACTGTCCCAGATGCATCCATTTCATGGCCCTGAATGTTCAATAGCAGATGCCCAGGAAGAGAATTTAAGAATAAAAGTAATAGTAAAGTGTTACTTCATTGGTATGCTCTCCCAGCTTTCACATGTTTGGAGTTCAGGAACTTTTGAAGATATTTAATAGCTTTTGATAGACTTTCCTCCATGAGTTCTCAAAGTGCTTTTTAAATCCATGTAAACCTGAAGATTCATATTATTTTCTTCCTGTAGATTTTCAGTGAAAAATGAAACCTCCTATTCTGATATAAAGGATGTCAACGAGTAGCCCACAGTCTGCCCCTTAATTTTCTTACAGTTTAAGATGTCAAGAACTAACAGAAGCCTGCAGGAGGGGGAAATGCCTCAGAACACAGAACCTGGTGGAAGCCTGAGTATAAGTACACACGTGCACTTACCATCAGGTTCCTGAAGGGTCCTACATGGCTGCTACTGCCAGCTGGATCCTCCACTTGGTCTAAACAAGAAAGATACAGGAATGAAACACAGGGAAAGTGAAATGGAAACAATGACAAAAGAATAAATGAAGGGCAGAACTTAATATATGTGTATGTGCCTTAAAAGAATTGCAGAAGAAAGATGCAAAGGAAAATGAATGAAAGAAACAGATGGAAAGTAGCTACTTGTCTATAGCGACAAAGATCAAAAGAGGAATGCATCAATTTGTCTCGCAACTTAATTTTTAAATACAGTTCCTTTTTCTCCCCTTTCCTTCACTTATGTTGTAGATAGGTCAGCATGAACGTTATCTGCCTTTACACCTTTGCAATACCTGCATTACACTTAGGACAAACACTGCAATAGGCACAGGAGATCTCACACTACTGCCAATGTCCAGATAATCGGCTGATACTTATTCTGTAGTCCCACTTATTTCAGAGGAGTTCAGATGACACAGAGTTAAGAATTTAAAAGAGCAGAATAATCTTTATTTGCCCATACTTCATCTTATTAGTCAAACCAAGACATCTCAAAACAACCTACAATCTGTGCTCGTATTTTTGCTGTTAACCAAAATACTAACGGAACTGTAAAACCACTGAGTTATTTCTGGTGGGATGGGATAAACATACTTAAATGCCAGGACGGAAGAAGTCAAATACAGTCCTTCCATACACTTGGAGCTGAATTCCATAATTAAATATTGTTAAGTTGTAGAAGATTCTATTATCTTTAATAACCTTTAAGTGCAGCACCAAACACGTCCACAGTTACGATCATAAAGTAAGAAAGACACTCAACATCTGATCCCAAACGCTGTTTTGATCATTTACAAGAAATACGAAAGATAGACATTTGCCTCACCAAAAGTCTTGGGTTAATAAGGGAAAAGAATTACTGGTATGAGTTTCCGGTATTCCTTTGAAATTTATAGTCAACAACTAACTGCAGCCCAGTAACACATCCACCCCATACCCCATCCGTGCTGTTGCTTAAAAGTGCCACCGATACCAGTCCAAAACTCAAGCCTCCTGGAAAACAGTGGAGAAGCTACCCCAGAGACCCCTTGAAAAGTATTCTCAGAGCACAGACGAGTGTAGCCACCTTGAAAGGGTATAGCTCAAGGGAAAAGGACAAACTGGCATGTTATACTCCGACAGTGATCACCGCAGTTTCATGACACGAGTTACAGTGTAATAATATAAACTTGCTAGTCAAATCCCTTTGGGACTGGTTCAGATAAGCAAAAGTTTGCATCAATCCCACGCAGTAGTCGCTACTATTCTATCAATCAACTTCTGATTTTTTTTTTTCCTCCTATTTAAAAATAAATAAAAAACCAGTATTTTGGCACTGGAGAGAATGAAATAAAGATTAAGTATATATACAAGCTAAAAAAAAATCCTTACAGAAAATTCAGCAGAAGATGACTGCATGACCGATTTCCACATTATTCTGATTAATGAATTCTAAATACTGATTCTAAAATACTGATGCAACTTGATTTTTAATTTGAGAAATCATTTGCTGTGCACTAGAATTTCTCTGTTCCTGTATCCAGAATACTGGTAGATGTTATGCTTTTCAAAGTAAATTCCTTAAACCTTCAGGCATCTGTAAAAATCTGACTAGTTGTTTGTTCTGGAAGACAGGCTAGAAAAAAATGAATGCCTTTTACACACAAAAAAGCCATATCCAAAATAACACCATAAATTGCTCCAAAAAATTAAATCCAAGTTGTGTCAGCTGGAGGAGCATGAAAAAATGCAGAAACATGTTGCAGTGACTTCTTAGAATCTTGTCCAACTGTGAATGTCACAGCATACAGATGTTAAAGACCTTACATATCTAATGAATGGAACTGATTAAACAGTAAAGTAACTAAGAACCAAAAAAAGGTATTGAATTCAAAATGCCCATTATGCAGATGTGAATACCAAGGCTGTTCTTTTAACACATTTTCCTCTGCTAGCATTTAAGTTCATTTTGCTTTGTATTATTTTATTCTACCATTAGCCACCGCTCATTACATAGTGAAATCATGTTTACAAAACCTTTCATTATTATCTACCAGCACCTGCTCAGACAGCAAAGCCAAATCACAAACCACCTGGCTGAACAAACACGAACATACCTGTGTGTGAAGAGCTGCTTACAGTCACTGAGAACAGCTAAGAACTCTTACCATGTAGGGAAAGCTGGTAGGTATGACATGCCTCATATATGTAAATGTATGTATATGAGGATTATTTGTATAATCATGGGGATTACAGAAATTTGCTGAAAACATGACCTTGAACCCACAAGGTTCTGCAAATATTTTATTTAAAGATCTAAGCCAACAGCCACATTTCAAAGCACATACTGCAGGTTCATTGCAGTTACTAATTTTTGAAGAGGGGCTGCATATTAAGCACTGCAGACTTATACCTCCATCATATTACTGCATCAAAGAATATCTGACTTGCAGCATCCCCCATCTCATAGCCTATGTTAATTAAACCATTTTTAAATTGCTATCCAAAGTCTTAAATGATCTAGGATAGGTGAGGTTATTCTATTACATTGTTCAGAATGTCACATTGCAAATTACTGGAGAAAGAGGAAGCAAAAGTAAAAATAGTAGGGGTAAGTCACAAAGCCAGTAAATATTAGGCTAGGAATAGAGAATATGACAACCTTGAAAGAAAGCACAACAATTCCGCTTCATTAAAACAAAGTTACTTACATGTTACGACATCAACTTCCAATATTTCTTACATAACATTACTGTTAATACAACAGTATACCAAAGTTCCTTTTAACTATTTGTATTTAAATATCGCTTTGAAATTTGATTAGAGCAAGCTTAGCTGAAGAACTCCGAAGTGTACTTCTGAACACACGCACGCATTATTACCTGGGGAGGGAACGTCTTTTGAACTCCAAAGCTTCCAACTTAAAATGAAACAAAACATGAAACTACTACCTACCAAATGCTTTGGGGAAAAATGCTCTTGTACTGGCACGAAAAATTACTGCAGAACCCAAGAGGCTGCCTCCCAAGACCCCAAGGCTCAGATATTCAAGTGCTGCCATAGAACACCTTTGGAGGTAGATTCCCTCCCCCCCAAACTGAATTGGTATGAGTCAAGCCAGAAAAAGTTTGTATTTTTATTTTATTATCCGTGTAAGATATGCTATACTAAGGAGCATTTTCCAGTTTGGCTATAGAGATGCATCCCACTTGCTGGTGTGCACGCACACATAAAACCCTTTCTAACACCCTCTGACAAAATTCTTCCCCTAAGTAAGGAGATACCTCTCTCTGATTCAAAAATACAAAGTATGACAATGTCAACCAACTTCTCTGTTTTCAAGACTAAATCTTTCTAGAATTGAACATTAAAAAAAAAAGTAAAAAGGATGGAAAAGCAGCACATTTTTATTCATAGTCCAGCAATTCTAAGAGTGAAATTCATGTCATACAAGGCACGGCTCAATTTTTCAAACAAACATTTAATTAAGGGGGGTGTCAATTAAATGTGAACAGCTACATACACAATATCATGAAGAGGCCTATTTCAACAATGCTGTCAAATATGTATGAAAATGTGCAGAAAAAGACAACATTTAAATGCCTTTGTTACCCTGTTTTCATCATTATTAAAAATAACTGGTGGGGCATTTTTCTTGCAATACCATTATGAAGTTACCAGATACAACTAGTTTATGGAGGCATAATTTTAGGTACTGTTAAGCAAACAAAACACTAAAATTGACACGAGCTGTTTCACAGTGTACAAAAATTATCACATGATTTTAACTTCTGACTCCTGAGAACCATGAGAATGATCTCAAGCTATAGAAGACCTCAGTTCTGTATTATCAGTGTGTCCAAACCTAACACATCAAATAATTTTAAAGGTGGAGAGGCATAATACATGCAGCTATATACTTTGGAAAAAACTGGAAAAGTCTTGGAAATTATCTATAGCTGAAGTCCCATCCCGTACTACAAAACTGGACATTCAACCTATGTTGGCCTCGCCGTTCTCTGCTGGATTGCTTCCTCCCACAGCTGGAGGCTCGTATTATTTGTCAGGCCTTGTGCTTTGCACAACCCCACCACTGTTCTTACAACAAAGACGCGGCAGGACACTGCACTTGAACTGCTTGTGATCCCCGTTGAATTGAAATGCCAGGGGCTGACCACCCTTGGTTTAGTTCAGCTCCCCACATCCCTTCACCGCAGGCTGGTAGGAGAGGCAAAAGTAGTGCATGCACCCAGTCTGTCCTGCAACAGGTTCACGTGTGTCAACTGATACCGAAGGTCTCCAGGAGGGATCTTTCAAAAACAGAAGTTATAGAAGCAAGGTCTCTGAAGAGAAACCACATGCCCCATTGTTTCAGATAATCTATTTTCCCTCGCTGTAATTCGAAACTCAATGACCAGTACCACAGCCGCTGTTTGAAGACCACAAACAGCAGCAGCAGAGATAAATGGCTGCTGGACATCAAGAATAAAAGCAAATGCAGTGAGCAAAGGTTCTTCTGTAATTTTTTTCCAGCACAACTTGCCCCTCCTCTTCCTTAAAAAGACACTTTCAAGCTTACGCGGTAGAAGCAGGAGAAAGAGGAACAGAATAAGCATGGAAGACAAACTTCCCAGTGATTCTATTAATATCAAACTGCCTGTTGTATAAACATATTGCTACACATTAACCATCACTTCACATACAGATAGTAGCATTTTAATCACTGCATTTTCCAACCAGATTATAAATGTTGCAATCAGGTCTCACCTTGGGAAGATATTTCAATACACCTGAAGACAGATGCACACATACCTAACTGTAAATGTGTATTAAAATGTTTGTACCAAGCAATAAATATCCACTTTACAGAAAAGAAATAGAGCAAGGCATTTACAGAGACCATAAACATGACATTTGCATAACAGATGAACTTGTTGCCATGGAAAGTGTAAGAAATTTCTAAGCTGGGCTATTTAAAACACCAATTTCTGCAAATGTTTGGCAAAGTCTCCGCTTTAATGATAGCGCTGAAGATCATGTTACTGTATCTCACCACAAACTTCTTAAATTATATAATAATCAGGACAAGAAATGTTAGCTCAGCATCATAGGGTAGCCCACGCCAACATAAAGAAATGATGCAACAGTTTGCAAGAAGCAAAAGGGAATATATTGCCATTATATGGAGTTCTTCATGAGCCCAGAAAAGTTTAGCTGAAGCTATTCACAAAATCCAGATAAATAGATTTAAAAAAAAAAAAAAGGCTGAAAAATCCTACGAGCAGGAAGCTTATCTTAAATGTGCGGTATTACACCAGTCCACAAAAATTGAAATAGGAATTGTCTCCAGTCTTCTTTGTACATTTTATGTTTTGTAAATTATGTACCATCACCCTCTGAAAGACAGACAAAAAGTAGTTTATATTAACTGTTTGCAACAGTACGCCATCCACATTTGCAGCATCTCATTCAAATCCTTAATGTTATGCCTTCTGACTAACCTGAGTCTAAGTCACAGGCAGTCTTAAGTTCATAGACTAGAAGACTTACTCATCCACAATGACTTAAGTAGTACAGAATGTCACCTAACTATTAAAAAGTATGGCAAAAAAACATCCACAGGGTTTAATTCTACGCTATTCCAACCCACACAAGAGCTGTGATGAAACAATTAAGTGTAAATAATTAAACATAGAGCTTTTATCTTAGCAAGATTTAAAAATGTTATTTCTGCCCCATGCCAATATTTCTAAAACTAGAATAGCAGACACAGTACACAAATATGCAGACTTGCTCTAGAACTTCTCAATCACTCAATGTAGTTGTGTATTTCTACCTCCTACCCTCCCTAATAACACAACCTCCCACCATTCACTACAAATTCCTAGGAAGTTACTTGATAGCTAACCACAGCTATCATTGACCCAGCCAGCCCGTTACAGAAAACAGGACAAACAGTCTTCTCTATAGTTATATTCCATTAGCTTTTATTTTGCTAAGTACCAAAACAAAAGAAGCAGCAAAAAAAGTGACAGCTGGCATACAGATTTTCCAGAAATAACTGTGTTCTCTATATTTAGCCAGTTTTTATGTACAATTCAGTTAAAAATAGAGCATCCAAATTTGTATTTAAAAACAGAGAATTAGTCAAAATTTAAATCTCCACTTTGATGAATATGAGCTTTTACTTGAATCCAGAAAATGTTGCTTCTACATTCACTGTAGCCCTCCCTGAAATGTTTTTCTGACCCTGAAATGAAGCTAGTCAGATAATTAAGAAATAACATACATTTTGACAGCATCATTTGCAAGATAATGCAAATGAAAGACCTCACACGACTACTTGTACCACAAAGTTTAAAATGATCACTATTAGATCAGTCTGCCTTTATCTGTAATAAATAACCCAAATATCTGTCATGGCCCTATCTGGATCACTAAACATTTGAGAGGGTTAGATCAAAAATATCTGGGGGTTTTAGCCAAGTTATCTTTGAAGGTAACTACTTAGGACTTTACCTGCCATTTTATCCTGCTGTTTGACAAACCGGATGTGTTCACGTTCAGTAGTGGTCATACCAGTAAGTGACATTTAAGAAGAAAAGGAAAAAAACATCTGCAGTTGCATGGAGGACCAAAAATGCACAGTTTATCCAAACATTTGTCCAGACATGGGCTATGGCTTTACTTGGAGAATGCAGCTGTACAAGGGCTACAATTCCCAGGAAACAGGACTGCCTTTGTATCTAACCGGAGCACTGGGATTTACTGTGACAGGAGTCTCCAACACTGAGGAAACAAGAGCAAAGCCTCTCACAGATGTAGGATCTGGACAGCGCTGCTACCACCAGATTAAATCTCCCATGGATAAAATTAAACCCCTCACAATTGCTACAAGGCCACACTCAACATTTTTTATTTACATTCACTCAAATTTGTCCTCTTTTATTCATTTTTACCCAGCTGAATCCTTTCATTACAATACCTACAACATGTCATTTGTCAGAAATTCCTCTCCAACAAAACAGCAAAGTATTCTCAGAAAAATCACCCCCTTCTGTTCTGCAGTGTATTTCATCCCCCTCCTTGGCATTCATTTCCAGTTTTCTTTCCTTTAACCTTCTTATTCACTTATTTTTCTTCAGTACGACTTGCAGAGGTAATATTTTCTTTGGGGATTCAATAGGGAAAAACCACATAGGTCACACATTTTTGTTGATGACAATCTTTTTTTAATGTTGTTAGCAGCAATCCAACAGATTTGCAATAGATTCATATCTTGCATTTCGAAAAGGGAAAACTACTTTCGAAAACATATTCAGTAATATTTCCCATAGCGCACACTCCCTTGTAGCCCTCCATTTAACAGCGCACTCCAAAGTGCCAAGGTATCAGTTTTTGGCATGCAATGCAAGCTTGCCTTAAACAATATTTATTCTTTCTGTACAGGTTTAAAGGCTATTATTTACTGCAAGCATAGCATTATTAATTTCCCTGAGCTTTTTGCTCAGACAGTAAGAACAGAGATGTAAAAACAATATATGACAAATGACACACTCATATTTGTACAAGGTACAAATGTAACATGATTAACAACTTAAGGAGAGATGACAAAAATGGAATTACCAACTACCTACTATAGTAAATACATAGAGTGTTTCCAGTAGTCCCCATTAAAAACATTATAGCATTTTACGAACTGGGTCTCCAGCCTGAGAAGGAACATCTTTAATTGCTAATAAGCAGCTACCGTCACGACACATTTGCAGGCATGAAAACTCTGCTTCTCTGCATCTGTTAAATTTGAAAAGACTCATCTTCCAACTTCAGAATGACAATCCAAGGTCATATGGCAGAATATCACTGCAGGTCCTTTCTAATATATAAAAGTAGATAAAGGAGGAGGGTAAATATTATGTAAATTCGTTATTTTAAACTACAATATAGTCCCCAAATAATTTTTATCTGCTGAGAAACTGTGAAAGATTTGCTTAGCTTTCCCTGTGAAACCAAGCGCTTCACTCATTTCAGCTGCAGTCCATTGATATTTTCTTATGAAAAATGCTTTTCAGTCTTCTCTGATAACAGAAGATATACTGAATTATAGTCCCAAAGGAACTCTAAGTGTAATGCTCCAGTTGCCCGATCAGTGCATTTCTCAAGATGCAGAAGAGTACTACAGGACAACAGCAACAGTTGGCCCTCATGTTAACAGAGCTGACAACACAAGTTACTAAATTTATAGTTTGCCCCAAACCAGATGACAGCAAACTGGTATCTGCTTAATTTATGAAATCAAGAAAGGTCAATAGGCTCATAAAGTCACTACAGGGAATGGCAACTTCCTCCATTTTTCACATAAAGTGAAAACAAATCCCAGTCAGAGGACAGATGTATTTGTCTTCTGCTCAGTTAACTGCTACATTCAAGATTAACCTGTTTAGATCAAATTAGACTTTAAAGTTGTAGAAGTTTTTTGCACACATCTTCTCATAGCATAAAATGTCAACTAACAGAATACAAAAATAAAACATCACTGAAAAGTAACTCGGACATCTTTCTTTGCAGGCAAGGAACCAGAAAACACACAGCTCTGGTATATGAGAGAGACTGGAGGCTGACACTTAACAGTTAAGGATTTGGTAGCTATGAGCAAAGCTTCAGCACAAAGTCCACTTTGCTTTTGCAATCCCTGACAAGGGTCCGTAAGATCTGAAACACTGGACTCTTTGCTCTTTACCTGCACCTTGAAATAGAACACTTTGCAGGAGAAGTCAATTTTTTACTCAACTCACTGGAACTTAGTATGACCTACTCCTTGGTAAAAGCCCAAGTCAACTCTAGTATTTGGCAGCAATATCACACACACTCCCTTTTAAGAGTGTGACTCTAGGCAAAGGTGCGTATTTTAACATTCTGATACAAACTTACTGCTAAAGAGAGGGCGGCCATCATTGCAGTTGAGCTGCTTTACACCGGTTTACTATCAGACACTTAGTTTCCAATTTTACTGGCAGCAACATCAGGAAGCTCACATTGGACTTGGCTCTGAATAATGGGGATACAGGAGAAAATTTACCAAAGTTTATGAATCAAGTCACTTTCAGAAACAGTAGGTCTTTCACATTCAACAATCAAATTGTTTCTTATGGACTGCCAAATAAAACAAGATTCATATTTGACTAGACTCAAGCGAGGCATCTGGCTCTCAAAGCAAGTTAGAATAGATCTATAGCTGACTACTCATTTCCATGGCATTTTGCAGTAATAATAATCAAGATGATAGATTTTCAGCTATTATAATACTCTCACTAAAGTAACTTTATGTCAATCATTGCATTAATAATACTGCCTCTTTGAAGTTCTAAAGCATTAATCAGAGCCTATCAAATGCTCTTGCAGAACTATGATAGAAAGTGTGACAACAGAATTAACTCTTAACAGCAACCCTGCTAAGCTCGTAAGTGCTTGTGAAAGTTTCATCCTAAATAACTTACATGCACTGATGATCCAAATAAATATTGTGCTTGCTTAGTCCAGGGGAAAAAGTGTATAAAAGGTAAGTAAATATTTGCTAGTGAATATCTGATGGTCAGGCATTATCTAATTTCTTAGCTACAAATATTGAAACACCAGTAAGTTTAATTTCAGTAACTGTTAAACCCTAGTAAAAACTTTGACTGCTATAACATTTCCTTGAGGAACTTGACACAGCAAGTGTATGCCAGTGAGAACTCTTCAGAACAAAGTCATTCCTGTTAATCTGTGTAAGGCTCTTGGCAGGAATAACAAAATAAATTTGAAAGTCTGACAGATTAAAATAAAAAAAATAAAATAAAATAAAATAATGTCTGGTCTGAAAACTGTTTTTCCTTGTTGTTCATTTAGGAAATGTACTTAATAGTTAATAAATGGAATATAAAATTACTTTGATATTTTGCAGTTTCATAATCCAGTGACATGAAAATCTTCAGCAAGTCTTTACAGACACAAATTACCTTATAAAGGAGGTCTCACAATTAAAGAAAACAGCTCTCAGCCACACACCCCCCAAATGGAGTCTGCATCTCTTCCCATAAATAAATCAGCTATCAAAACTCCATATGCGCACACCTGAAGTTAAGTTAAACGTGCTCATTTATCACTGCATAATAAATTACACAGGGCATCTGTAGACAGACTCTCAGTGTAAGACGTTCCCTGTAAAAAATTCAAGTACAATAAACGGTCGATGCAAAATTATGGTAAATTGTAATAAAAACAAGCACTAAAAAAGTTTAGTGCCGTTAATGATACCGAATCAATACAAACAATATTGTTCAAATGGTTTTGAAAAGACAAAGCATAAAAAGAAAACATCTAGAGAAAGGCAGTAAAAATGATTAAGAGGCATGGAAGATTCTCATTACAAGGAGAACTTGGAGCCTTCACTAAATTAAGACACGATTCAAGCTAGAGGTAAATAAAACAGGAATACACTGAAAGTCAGTCACTGACTTTGCCTCATATCCACCATAAAAGCCAGAGTCTCCAGTTATAAAACAAAAAATGGAACAGAAGATTGCACAGGAGGGTAAGGAAACCATAGAAAGAGCAACAGTGTCTGGTAAACCCTTGAGTTAATGTGAGGTAATGCAAAGGAATTCAAGAAAGGATTACTCACATGAATAAAAGTCATCCTGATTTAAATGAGACAGCAAACTCAAACACTTTAATATAGGTAAGGCAGTAACTCATTGAGTTTGCTCTCTCGTACGCCATAAGCAACAGGACAATTCCAAATCACAAAATAGGTCACTTAAGGGAATTAAAAAAAAAAAAAAAAAGCACTTGTTTCATCCTGGAGAACAGCATTTATTCCTCTATTCTGCAGGAAGTCATCCCCTTCCTCTTGGAGCATAACCTCCAAATGTATTTATCTCAAAGCTCTTCCCTAAAACAGCAATCACCAAATGTTTGCTGCATCTTCTACGCAGAAGCATTTAAACAGTTCCGTGATTCAGAAGAGAACATTCTAAGAAAGTTTTGGAAACTCCTAATGCAGTAAAATATTTCTGCAAGGAAAGTAATATTTCAATGGAATCTCAGTAACGGTTAATTTATTTTCAGGAAAATTAAAAAAAGTGCTTTCCTAAGAAAAGAGAAGACTAATTTCAAAACACACTGGCTTAATGAAAAAAAAACCTAGCAGGGGAATACTAAGCTTCTTTTCTTCCAGGTCACTCATTATTTCAAAGCTAACCCTGATCTATAGAAAAATTGATTAATACTGGAAAGCTGTCTGGTGCCTTATTTCACTTCCCACTGTAGGTTATGTAACTGAACGTTAGCAAATTTGCTAGGAAATGCTGCAGCTGCGGTCTAGATGTATTTTATTTTTCGAACTTGGAAAAAAATAGTATAAGGAATTTTGCCTGAAAAAGCAAGAGTATAAAGAAAAATACGGAACAGTGGAATTTGAAGAATCAAATAGCCCAAGAAAAATATTTTTACTACATTAGATAAATACATACATTTGCTCTAACCAGAAATAAGCTGGTAGCTAGAAACATGCCAACTCATTACAATCAGGAAGGCCATATTTTTCTTTTAAGTTGAGGACAAAAAACCCACAGAGATAAAGTAATAGAGAGAGTATGCAAGATGCTTGTAGTACTTGTTTTAACAAAGATCTGACAATCAGCACTGAGTCCTTACACCGCATTCCTGACCACCTTCAAACCCTTTGCTAAATTCTTCTTATAGCAAGTTCTGCTTTCTGAGTGGCATCACCAGGCAGATGCTTGCGCAGACAAAGCTGGGCCCCCGTGCTAACGGCAGGGTGTCTGATCCCACTGCTAGTACAAATACATACCATGACGCGCTGAGAACAGTGATGGTCCCACACTGCCAAGAGAGCACCCTGACAGCACCTGTGGATTGCCATCACCCGCTGCACATGTGGAAACTTCTAAAGGGATTGTATTCACAATAGTACATCTGAGGCTTCCGAAGGAGAAACAAACCTTACAGCCTTCCCTAACCTTATAATTACAGCACAGAAGTAAACAAGTTGCCCAATGTTCACATAAATACGATACAACCTGACTAAGGCAAAAACACTGATGTTTAATAACTTGGGAAATATCTGAATGTGCTAAGGCCTCATATTACTACAGGTTTATACTTAGAAATGGAGTTTAAGGGGTCAACACATGCAATTTAGTGCTGAATTTTTTAATTATTTTTTTTTTAAATACAGATAATTAATTTTTTTACCTCTGAAATGAAGGCTTATCTTCTATTCTTAAACCCGCAGGCAGGAGCAAGGCTGGAATGAATCATACCAATTTCACTCTGCTGTTTGGGAAAGCTCAGAGCAGCAGCTATCATAGGAACTGGGGGCGTTGCTGGAGAAGTGAAGACGGGAATTTAAAGTAATATGAGTCTCCTATTCAAAGGGCCCCATTTATGAGGGATAAAAGAAAATTTCCGCTGGTGAGAAGACCTCAAATATATTAGATATTCACCAGACAGGAGCTGCCATGAGATACAGTTCCCTTGACATCCCAAATGTAGCTTTTTAACTGGAGTTATATAATTATTCTTGGAAGTCAGTGTGATTTTGGGAAAAATCAAAGTAAATTTCATTTTAAGGTTTTGTTCCAGATGATCTTGTTGACCTTCTCCTTCCTCCCTGGTCTTTTTCCAGTCATTGTCTAAAAAAATTCTGAAGCCTTGAGTTCCTATCTAAGTTTTTCATTAAATCTATTGGAAATAGAGCTTAGATAAGAATATTTTTTCATCTTATCTTTGCTACAAATGCACAAATTACAGAACTTTAACATCCTTCTGTAAGCTACATTCCAATTAATACACAATCATTTTTCTCACAACCTTTTTTCTGTTTGGAAATAAACTTTTAAATTTATTCCAAGTACAAGTCTAACTAATAAATTAATGTAACTTAAAAACCAAACAATCAGGGCATCATTTGGCCATGATTTCCACTTGTGATGACATCCACACAGCAATCCAAGGCCTACGTTTTGTAAACAGGATGCGTATTTATGTGACTCTCAAGAACAGCTCATTATTTGGAACTAAGTGAGAACACCTATGAAAGTATTAACCAAAGAACTGCAAGGATTTCTAATTTAACCTGCTTATTTCAGAATTTAACCTGTTTATTTCATCTATACATTTCCCTTTTCTATAGCACCAATTTGACACTGTTTCAGCAATAGTCATGCTTACAGACAAAAGCAAATCCAGTATAACTTTTATTATGACAGCATTTATTTAGAACCTGTGAAGCAGAAGCCTGAAGTTGCACTTTGCATTCAGACTGATAAAAACAAGGCATAAACGTTATTTATTACAGATGATAATTAATTCATAATTCACCCACCTTAATCTCACACTATCTCTGGGACAGTATTATTTACTAAGAGTTACCCTATAGTTCATGCTCTCTCTGAAATCTGATAAGAACTATAGGAAATAGCAACATTATGGGAGCAGTAGAGCCATTTAAGGCCGTAAAGTTTTAAAAGATTTCTTAGCAATGGTTTCAGACTTTAAAACTGTTCTACAATAAATAATCACCGGGTGCTGTCCAAGATATAGGTGAACCCAATTCAGGTGTTTTGCCTGCACTAAGGGGACTCTATTTTAAGAGGTGACACAGCTGGGTTTTTTAAGAGGTCATTTGGTTTCATAACAGACTCCCACTCAAGTTGCCTTATGCAGCACGTGCTTTTGGTAAAATGAAATTACAGACTTTTTCCCCCCAATCTTGACAGCCTGACTTTGTACAGACAGAAGATATGAAAGAGGCACATGCAGTATTCATTCCAGACAACAGTATGAATTATGCTGCTGGGGTCTGTTGCCTAGATAAAGTGCTAAGTGGAACACAGCTGAGAAATACAACCGAACAGCACTGCACGGAGCCACAACCATAGAGATATAAATAAGCGCAGGAGAAGTAAATCATTGCCCTCTTCTCCCCCCCTCAAAAAGGGTTTTTTTAAAGGTATTATTCACAGGCATGTAGCAGAGCAAACTTTTATCCTGTTTAACATCAGCATCTTTCTTCCTCTGAGAAGAGACTTTTGATCTGCCACATAATCCATGACAGAAACTGCCTAGATTATTTTAGCATTGTTTGATGATGCTTTGGAGCCTACTTAGCACCTTAAAGCAGATTACAGCCTGATAAAACCACTGGATATTTTTATGTATGACTATTTTGTTTTTTTGAATACTTTTCTTTAGTTAGTGAAAAGTTACTTTTGAAAGGAAGACTGAGTCTGAAGCCAGAGACTCTGAAGTGTTCTTCTTGAAGGAAACACTCATCTTTGATATTACTACTTACTACATATTATTACTGTCACATATAAAGGAAGAAATGCCCTGATGAGAAGAAAAAAAATGTCCATGCTACTCCTCTAATGGACACATGAATTCAACTGTAAAGTGAAAGCCAGGCTGTTCTCCTTCTCCTTAGAAAGGGAATTAGTGAAAAATCTTGTGTTAGTGCATTTGATTTGAACAAATTTTCCTACAAGCTTGGCAGGCAGGACAGAAGCATATTAACTACAACTTGGGAGGAGTAGATGATAAACGCTTAACAAATAAATGAAATTTCAGAAAATGCAAAAGCAACAACAAAAAAATGTATTAGATCATTTTTCTGGTAGTGTTGACCATGCACCGGCAGCTGCTGGCTCTTGACCATGTAGTAATCATGTCACAGATAAGAGGGGTTGGCTCTGATAAAAATCTTTGATGCTATACAAGTTCACCAAGTTGTCTGTTGGTTTTTTTTTTGTTGTTTGTTTGTTTTTTTGGGGGAGTGTATTCCCCAACCCCCAAAACCCTTTTATCCTACTAGATTTCTTTCTAAATCTCAAATGCACTCATCACCTTAACAACATGCAATGTTCCAATGCATAAAAATAAATTAGTAAGAACTGCGTCCTTTCCTCAAGGACTCCTAAGCTGTTGTGCATGGTGGTAGAAAGATGTAACAGATTTACTCCAGCTATGACAACCTACGACCAAGCCAGGCAGTAACTATTGAACATTAACACCTGGGAGATGTAGTCTGCATTCAAAATACTTTACAAGAACAAAAATATGCAAGACGCTGAACTGCTGACGAGGTTGCGCAACTAAAGAGTGGGCGAGTTTTGAGAAAGACAACCGAGGCATAATCAAGATCCCACCTTCTGCAAACAGGATAGAGACGACCGGTACATAGGAGAATGCCAGGTGCCATCCTAAACATGCTCTAAAGGAGATTATGAACCTTGTGTCAGTAATCACTCACCAACAGAGGTCAGATCAAGGTCAAGGAAAACAGTTCAATCTGTACTTTGTGTCTACCCCAGACTTGGTCAGCTGCTGATTCTTAAATGCCATCTCAACTTTACAAATTCAGTAAGGCCGACCCCTTATGGTAAGCCAGCCTGAATTGACAGCATGTGAGGATTTATTCAGAAACAGAGATTATTCCTACTGCAATATGGAAAGTTTTACAACAATGAAAGCCTTGATTGATTGGGCAAAACACATCACATTTTTAATACCTGTGAAACGGTCACCTTTTCTGACATAATCAGAGTTCATTAAATAAATTGCAGAAACAAGGCTATTTGTCAAATGATACAGATCTTAACAGTCCAAGGACAAGGCCTAAGATGTATTAAAAATTCAAAAGGATATTTGTTTTACTGAATACAGAATACTTACGAGCTATTTAATTACCACATGATTTGAATAACTAAATAATACACTTCTCAATGTCTTGTCTAGTTATTTCGAAACTGTCAGTTTACTTTTCTGGAAAATGTGTTTCTAAAGGACACGCTCATTCACAGTTGTTTAAACTTGGCAGTTCTTACTTAGTTCTATTTTCTCCTCAAGGTGTAAGACAACCTGCAACACGGGCCAAAATAAAGTTTATTAAAAAAAAAAAAAGAGTTAATTGATCTGCTTAGGCAGCTGATAAATTCAAACTTCACAACCCTCCAGAGGAACTACTCTAGCAAGTTTCTCAAATGGGTATTTAATCTAAAAGATTAACTTGTACTGACTCCCAATTTTCCACATGCATAAAGTTAAGCCTTAACATCTTTCTCCTCCCACTCCCCCTTTATCATATAGCTAGAATTATTTTATTTTTTTAAAGAAAAAATTACTTTTTAACCCTGCTCATCACAGTTTCCTTTATTTGCCCATAAAATCTGAAGTCCAGGGCTAAGAAACTTCCATATCCAAGACATATGGCTGAACCTGCAAAAGAAGGGATATCAGTAGAAACCATTTTGGAATCCTAACTGCAGCTACTGCTATCAAACCAGCAGAAAAATATTATGTTTCTTATAAGAAAATTGCTGTGAATTGCAAATATTAGCAGATGTTACTACAAATACTAAAGCAACTGAGAGTAAATGTGGAGAAGTAAAAATAATTCCAATGGAACCAACTAAAAGTAGAACTACACAATTTCAAAATACGCATGTATTAGGAAAGAATAAAGCACATACTATGAATTGCCTCACCTTTTACAGCATAGGTGCTGAAACTTTAACCATAACAATTCAAAGCAGCTAAATACTAGGCATTTGGTCTTTCTGCTTCATGATACAAGAGTATAATTCCATAGATAAATTATTGTTGGTTATTCTCAAATGCTTCATCTATATTGCATTTAGGGTTGGTTTTTGTTGTTGGGGGTTTTTTGTTTGTTTTGGTTTTGGGGTTGTTTGTGGGTTTTTTTTTTTTAATATTTGTGAGCTTTGGTAAGGAGCTTATGTTTATAAAATGAGGGAAAGGACCTGTTGTTCCTAATTATGACAGCCTGAAATCTGTAAAACCCATAGGAGTTAAAACTTTAAACCTACAAAATAGCACAAAACCAAAACCCAGGAACCACCAAATTAGTTTACTGATATTTTTATCTATAACTTCACGAATGCAAATAAAACTTCTATGCCATGAAAAATTACCTTAGAAATTATTCTGTCTGGCTTTTCTGATTTATAATATAATCAAATTTTTTCAAGTTGTTTTTCTAGCCTTTCAGGTAAATCACAGGCACACAAATTGTATTTGCTAAGATAATGCATATTTAGGAAAAAGCATAATACAGCCTCTAATTTACCAAGCGTTACTTATATACGTGCTAAATATGCTTTTCATTACAGGCAGCAAAATAGAAATCAGTGCTTGAATTTCAGTTTGTATTAGCTGAAGCTACGAATTACTGCTCAAAAGAATAACCAATTTTGTTGCACCACTTCTTTCTCCCAGCCCCCTCCTCAAGCTCTAAAAATAAAAAGAACTTCTATAATAACTGTTCCCCTAAATATTTGAGCTTGTTCCCGATGTGAGTTCCACAGTCAACCACAATACAAGTAAGATCAGGCCCTGAATTTTAAGTGAAAAAAATTTGCAACGATGCCATTTAAAGTATCATCTCCTTTCTTTCTTTGGTTCGGTTGTAACCTTCAGAAAATTCCAAAATATACATATTCACCTACAAGAGGAATCGATACCCTTGTGCTACAACTGTAAATACTTCCTTTTTACATTCACTCCCTGTGAGTGCTAGCTTCTGTTGAGATTTTGGCCGAAAACGGTAGTCAAAATGTCAGTTATATAAGGCCATGCGTGGAGGCACATGCACTCTAAGAAATACTGCTGCCGAATTAATCACGGAAAAAATAATGGATGCCTGGTTTGACGTGCATATTCAGAGAGAGACTAACGCGTATCCCCCCCCCCCCCGAAATTCTTCTCCCATCCTTTCACCTCTGCCAAAGTCGGCCGAAAGTACTCTTTCGGGCTGCCTGCAAAATTTCATAACCAACAAGATCACAAGTGCCCTAAAAATAGCAAGAAATTAAAAACCATAGAAAACAACAAAGCCTTACTTTTCCCTTCGCGCCGGCGCTCGACTAAAGTAAGCCATAATCCTCGCGCGTAACAGAAACCCATTCCCGGGCGACGCTTCACTTGTTAAACGCTGCCTGCGAATAATTTTAGCAGCCACCCCACCCACGGGCCGAGGGGATGGTCTGCGGAGGGCTGACACAACCTGCCCTCCTCTTGCGCAAAGCGAAGGCCGTTCCCGTGCTCACGCCGAGCCCCGGGCAAGCCCCCCTCGGCCGCCGGACGGACGGAGGGAGACATTTTTTCCCCTCCCGGTTGCGGAAAACAGACCGGCGCCTCTCAACGCCGCCCCGGCCAACTTTTCCAGGCGGGCCGGGAGCCACCACAACTTCCACGTTCCGCCTCACGGCCCCCCCCGCCACGGCCGTCCCCTCCCTCCCGCCCTCCCTCCGGCTCCGGAGGCGGCGGCCGGTCACGGCGGCCGCCGCCGCCCACCCGGCAAAAGTTTTCGGGTCGCCCCCCTCGCCCCCGCCGCCATGGCCGGCCGCCCGGGGCGCGGGGCCGGCGCGGCGGGGAGGGCCGGGGGCGCCGGGGCGGGGAGGGCCCTACCTTTCCTGGCTTTCGGGGAGTGCCGCCGGCTCCGGGCGCTGGCTCGCTCTTCCTCAATAGCGGCGGCTATCTCCGGGTCGTCCTCCCCATTGTACCACACCAACAGCTCCTCGCCGGGCGCGATTGGCTGTCGGGAGAGAAGAGAGAAGCGAGGCGCCAATCAGGCGGCGGTTTGTTGGCGGAGGGCCGCGGGGCGGGGAGCGGCCGCGGCGGCGCCGACGGCGGTGGCCCGCGCAGCCCGCGGCTGCCCCGCGCGCGCGCCAAGGGCGGCGCCTGCAGCGCCCCCTGCCGGCCGGAGGGCGCGCCGCCCCCCCCCCCCCCCCCCGGGGCGAACCCCCGCACGAACGGGGGGGCCGGTGCCCGCGGGCAGGCAGCGCCCCGGCACCCCCCCCCCCCCCCCGCCGCCCGACCGCAGCGAGCGCGCCCCGCCGCCCCGAAACCGGCCCCTTCCGCCAGCGGTACTAATTAATTACACGATTGTACCCGATTATTAACCACACTTGAAACTTCAGGCTGCGACAGCCCCGGTTTTGAGTCGCCTCGAATCGTGACATCGACTGAAACCCGCGCAGGCTGAACTCACAGCAACGAATCCCCCGTGTTTATTCCCATTTACGCTTTATTCCTTCCAGGGAGCTACCAGCGCTGCTCCAGCTAACCGCACCTACCTTACACAAAGCATTAAGTAACGAGCAAAACCGTTCAGTCATCCGCTAAAGTTGGAATTTGCAACAAAAATCTAAAGACACAGGGAAAGACTGTCGCGGTGAGTTAAAGGGAATACAGAGGAAAACAGATAATCGCTACGTCTTTAACAGATCCGCTTAATCACAATAACGAAAGATTTGGTCACCATTCCAAATTAGCTATTTCTAAATTTTTTTATCCAATCAATAAACGCCCAGGGAAGGCCATATCAGTCAAGCAGGCATCACTGCGATTGCTACGCGTATTCCCAGCACTGTCACCAAACTGACCAATACTAGTTTCTCTGATTATCACACACGCTCCTTAAAATATTATCAAACTAGTTAAGTCCCCAAGTTCGCAGACTAGAGATGTATTCATACCTTTTTTTTAAGTCTTCATCATTATATCTCCATTTCCTGAAGCATTCTTTCCAAAACCAAGAAAAATCAACTTAAATGCCTGCCTTTACCTTAACTACAAGCCCCCTTTTTCCAGGGCTTAATGAACATTGGGCTTGCGGAGATAAGACACTATTTTTAGAGCCATTACATTAGAGCAAAGGGCATCCTTAGACTATTATTTCAAGTCTGAAGCCAAAGGGAATTTTTGTATCCAGAACAATAGTAATATTTGTTTCTTTTAAAGCATTTTTTTTCTTTTAGGAGGTCTCACAGCATTCGATAAAGGTGATAGTTATCTTTATACCCCCAGACACTGGAACAACTAGAGATGCAAGATCCCAACAACTATGTTAAGTGTTTAAGTTATAATGTAAGCAAAGCCTACGGTTTGGCTTCCTTAACAGTTCTGGAGGCCTGATAGGATAAATAGTGGTAAACCTATTTGCATGGTCCCATTTTGCAGCTGTTGAGCAGCAAGGAATGAAGAAGAGTTGTCTGATGCAAACGACTTATCATCTAAACAATATAAGAGCTCGGAGAAGAGAGCTGGCAAAAATTTTGGGCAATGCAAATGCAAGATGATAACAAGCACGTAATTTGTTAACTGCATGGCTGGCACTAACGCTCAACTTGATGAATTTGTTTTGGTGTAACTGCTCTAGAATCTAAATCAAGCCCTCCAACCTTGTACCTCTAAAATGAGATGCAGCAGCAGTTTCAAAACCAGACAATTAAAATGGCTCCTGCACTAGCAATACGAGCGAGAAAAGGACTACACTGACCAAGCGCCACTTCTACTGCTACACTCTGACACTAGAATGGCCCACTCTTACTGATGACACCCTCTAATAACAACCCTAAAAATCAACCTCCTCCAAACAATCACCTACAAATTGTTTGTATAGTAGTGTCAGGTTGGGATAACTTGGTTAAAAAGGTATGAATTTTGGAAAGGCTTATTAGGTTAATAACTCCCACACGCTTTTTGGTGCTCCATGTTTTAACTGCAACATTTAGCACTCCTTAATTCAAATATTATCTGCTCAAAAGGTTTGAAGTAATTTCAGAATTTGTTATTTTCAAGAGTAGTGGATATAACTTGTTAGGACAAAGAGGTTCTAGCACAGATTGTCTAAAATCCGATTCATTATACACATACAAGCACTGCAACGCGTCTTCTACAGACTGAGACAGGCATTTGCCTGCCTGCTTATTAGAGTATGTATTTTTCACCACAGACACTGCATTTTACTGTGATCCTGTACTTTTGCACCTGGATGTGGCTTTATCGCCCCAAACATACCCACAGTGGACAGTTTGTGGCATTAACACTTGTGTGCATTTTTCACTCTGTATAACCCTATGTTACACCGCGTTCCTGTGTAACAGGGAGGTTCTTGAGTTATTATAAACCTGTTTGACAAAACATTCTTCCACAAACAAATTAATTTCACCTCAGTCAAGGACAGTTTCACAGCCAAGCTTATTGAGAAGACTTTTTGAAACTGTTTTCACTGCAATTTTACTTCTTCAAGAATTACAAAGTCCTGTACTATGTGCAGAACAACACTATTCAACAGGCTCATTTCATTAGGAGAGGCAGGAAGAACTGCTGAAACCCCATAATGAGTTTAAGCTGTTTCATCGAAATATCACAACTCTTATATATGCATCCTGGGGAAAGCATATGCAAAGCAGCCTACAAATATTCTCAGTCCTTCAGTAAAGATGAAGAGAGGATGGAAGAGAAAAATAATTTGCTTGTGCTCACTTAAAAGTTCTATCCTACTACTATTCATTTGCAGCAGAGAACAGGGAAGTTAAAGCTCTCTGTGCTTTTGAGGTGCTTTTACACCAAGCAAATTTGGACTTTGCTTATCTTAGCAATGAAGCTTGGAAATCAGCCTGTTTAACTTATAAATCAGAAACCCTCAAAAAGCTGAAGAAAATCTGGGAGAAAAAAACAACTAACTATGACAACACTTTAAATGCTCTGAGGTATAGCAGAACAAAATGACGTACAAGCCCCTCTAATTCTCTTTTTGGGTCTAAATAAAAACTATGCTGTTTATTTATCACCAAATAGAATCCCCCTAAATTTATGAATTACGATAAAGATCAGGAGGGAACCACGTGTACATACCTGGGCTGGTAACTTTACAACAATTTTGAAATGGCAGTGTATACACCATAACACATTATATGCAGAAAGAGAAGGACGTTTAAGATGTTATTTATTACATGCTTTCTTTTGTCTCAGCTGTCAGTAAGGTGTGATGGGAATCTAAAACTGGACCCTCTAAGAACAACACCACCTCTGATACAGAAGGCAAGACAAAACCAAACCTTTAAATAAAAAGCAGACATATAAACAACTGTATTTCGCAAAGAAAGCAGAAAATAGCACAATTTTTTTCCAAGGTATGAATTTTCCCTGTAGTTTCTAAGGTATAGGCTAGCAAAAACTGATACAACAGACAATATTTAAATGCTTTACCGTAGTAACTTGCCCTTGAGACCACGCATTCGAAATCTCCTTGTCTACATTTATACTTCTCCTACCCATGCTGTCAGTCACTTGCAGCTCAACCTCCCATTTCTTCACACTAACTTTATTTAAAAAGCCTGGTTGCTGTATATTTGTGACTTTAAATAATGAAAAATAAGTTTACAGAACACTAGACAAAAAGCTTTCTTAATGCCTTCCTTTGGTTTCCATATTCTTGGAATAGACAAGAAATTAAGCAGAATATTGGATTTAAAATATTCCTATTAAACTACAAGAATAGTCCACTTGTGCAATTAAAAAACACACAATGTGACTTTCTAAATCTTGACCTGATTTATCAGCATGCTGACTGAATGCTGAATATTTAATGGTAGTGAAAACTGTCCAATTCCATGTCAAGCTTTCACTTCAAAAATCATCACAGATTAGCAAGATCAGAATTTTCCTTACATACCACTTCTCTAAAAGGTGGGAGAAGAGAATAAAATACATTGACATAGATGGTTCAAAAAATAACTGGAGTATCAGTACGCGCTTTTAACAAACATTCATCATTACAGATTTGTGAGCTTTTTTCTCCCAATATGGAGCAAAGTTAAACTTTACAGTATAACCTAGTTTTGCATAGTAGAGCAACTCAGACATTTCTACAGCCACCTCTTAAATTACCTGCCAAGTTACCCAAGCCACGGAGGTAGTGACAATCAAGGAAACACAGGAGCACACTGCTGAACCATGGCTGCAATGCTTCTTGGACTAACTTGGTCCTGGAAACAGTTTGGTTACTTCTGAGCAGCATGAAGCTGGGATTACTAATACAAGCCATCCCAACCTAGCTCATGCAGAACTAGTTCGAGCATGTCCACACTACATTCCTGGAACTAAGTCTACAGGGCAGAAACAACTCAGTGGTTCTACACCATCTCAGGTCCCAGCGCCCCTCTTTCTGTGGCACCCAAGCCCAAAACTGCTCAGAGCTCCTGCTTCTACACTGGCCTCTAAGAGGTACAGCAGCAAACCTTTGTGCAGAGGCAGGCTGGAGGTAACCCCATTTCTGATGTAACGCTCCCTCCAACTAGCACACAGCACAGACACCAACATGAATTTCCAGAAGCTTGCCTGGGACTGGTACTGCTAACACTGAACTGAAGGTAATAAACAATCCCACAGCACACACAGGAAGGCACAGCACACACATATCTAAGTGACTGCTGCAGGGGCAAATAAACCCTACTGAAGACAGCTCTTTGTAGAACCTCGCATCCCAAACTCAAAATCTCACTGCAACAAATCCCAGACAGATTTTGAAACCAATAAAACAGATCCTTATAGGCTGCTCTAATAGTCTTCAGAAAGAGCTGCTTGGCAGCATGATCTTGTTGGCAAGACCTACTAGGATAAAATTCATCAGGTCACAAGAGAAGACAGTCAAAGGAACAAAAGGATATTTCAGATGCTGAGGCAAGGTATTTGCTATTCTGTCAGCAGCACTCAGCCTCTTTTAGCAGTACAATCATTTTCCAAAGTGCAATATTATCCATCAGAAAACAAATTTGAAATATGTGACTGCCTGTCTTTATCATGACTAAAATTTTCGCAGAGAAGATTCAATGAGAGAGAAATTTAAAATGTCAGAGTGACTCCAAAAGCACACTTACACGTTAGTGAACTTGTGTGACTATGGGCACAGGCAGAGGCAACCCAAGATAAAGTGTCTAGAGAAAACTAAGCTGGCTACAGATTCCCATTGGGAGCCTGCCCTCAGTGAATAAACACTGAAGAGTAGTCAATAGTCTGGCTGGCAACAGCAAACCTCTACTTGAATGCTATCTCAAAGCTATTTGAAAGTTCAGAAAATGTTCTGAAGTTTGGTTGGTTGTGGTTTTTTTTTGTTTGTTTCAATCTAGTTTGAGTGACCTAAAATATAACAGTTTTACATATTGCTATGCTGCCCTATAAGCTTCAGAAATGCATGATATCAACTCATTCTTTTATTAAGGAAGATCAGTTACTTACAGATGTTGTCAGCCTTACAAGGAAACGTAAGAAACAGCAATAGCGTAACAGCAAGGCTGCATATACTTAAAAACCACAAAAGCATTTTAAATAAAACCAAAGCTGAGCTATGTATACTCACTGGTAGTAGGCTCTTGATCAGAGATTCAAATAATACTTTATAGCCACAATATTCTAACACTATCATACTCTACCATTACTTGTAGTTAAGCCATTTTTTTTTCTTGGTTTGGGAGATAAAATGCCCCAGAAATTACACCCTTTTTCCTGCCCCCACTCCCTGAATAAAAGTGGAAGGGTATAAATAAGGAAAATTTGTTTTGTGAAGCCTTCTATAAAAGTATCTTGACATCAATCTTTGTTATACAATGCAAAGACCATAAAAGTAACTGATTTCTGCAAAACATCCTCAGTAGAAGGTGTCTCAGTATCTACAGAAATAGAAAAACATCTATTTTATGTAATCTGCTATAGTTTTTCATTCTAATTGTAGCAAATTTGGTGCCACAGCAAATAATTAACCAACAAGATAGACACAGTGCTCATACACATCCTATATTTTAACAGTAGATCTTAATGTTAACTGTATTGGCACAGAAGAATTTAGACCAATGAAATGTTGCATTTGCAATATTTTAATTATAGTTGATAAAATGTTTCAAAATCTGTTTAATACAAATAGTAAAAAAAATAGGATTTGAAAAAAGAGGAATAAAAGGTAGTAATAATAAAAGGTAACAGAGCAGTAACTGATTCTTCAGACATTGATACCTTTAAACTCTTGTAGTATATGGTCCTGTTGATCTCCAGAGGAAACAGATTTTGCTCCTTTCCTGAACGTGCCCAGTTTATATATCGTAGCCAGTTCCCTTTCTTTGGATCAGTTGCATCAACACACATCCATCCCAAGTTCGGATAATACACCTATGAGACAAAACATTTTATGTTTTCTTTTCAGTTTGGCAAGCCTGAAATCATCCTCTAGATTCTACATTTAGTAAAATTATGGATTTTTAAGGTATAAAGGCAATGAAGCTTTATTTTTACTATCTGATGAATTGGAGAAAGTAACTATATAGAAGTTGGAAGCATTTGCTTTATTTGGAACACTAAGGGAAAGCATAATTTATATTTAATCTTTTTTTCAGGGTATTAAAGAAAATCTTAACCTTTCAGAAATCTTGTGATTACCTTAAAAAATTGACCATGTCAATAAATTTCTGCATGCTCCAAGATGCTGTATAAATTCTTTGGTTTCCGTTCTTGGAGGAAAATTTTTAACACCTACTCCTGTTCTACATTTCAAGACAGCTTGCAATAAAGCAAGGTTACTGACATCTCCAGTATTTTCTGATGACAGGCAACTCTGCTTCTCTTTCAAGACATGTTATGCATCTCCCACTTTTCTTATTCCAATCCAAGTTAGATGCCTATAAGAAGAGCTATCAGTAGATGCTATACATTTTTTTGCAAACTGAAGAACACACCACTGTTTGGCAACTGGAACTATCATTCTTCCATTACTTTGTCTCATAACACAGGCATACTAACAGGTACACAATAAATCAGAAGTATTGGGCAGCTCACAGATTTTTAGAAAAACCAAAAAAGGAAAAATATGTGCAATCTTATTATTTGTTTTTTTCCTTTTGGTCACGTCTATAAATATCAGCCTCTGCCTGGAAGAGCTCTTTTCAAAACCCAGCCTCCCTAGCTCATCCCCTCCTGGAACATTAACTTAGCACCACTGCAGATAAGGAATAAACTGAAATTCCGATTTCACTGTAAATTTCCCATTTTGCTATGCAATGTTGTAGCTTTATGTTGTTTCTGATACTTACAAGTAATTCTCTCTTTCCAACTGCTTTACATTTTCAAGTATACTTCTACAACAGCTTAAAACAAGATCCATTTAATAAATTTGACTTCTTTTGTCTTGATACACTGTTCATTTAATAAAATAGAATTTTATCAATAAAGGTAAAGTTTCAATGAATATACAAAATCATCTTAGCTTCTTTCTAAGCAAAGAGAAAACATCTCCCTTAAACTATTCATCTTGATTTCATCAGCTGACTTTTGAAAGAATGTTGACCAGCACACCCAGCCCTTGCAATATGAAAACGTAAACAGCTTCACAGACCAAGACTGTAAAAGCAAGCCTTTTGGTTAAAATGGAAGAAAAGAGCCAAACAATGCTGTGGAAGAGTTAGCAGATATGGAATATATGGCAAAACATAACACTTTATTATTTTTTTATATATTACTTTATTACATTATTATATTACTTTATTATGTTTTTTACGCAAAACAAAATACTTTATTACTTTTCAGTTAAAGCTTCCAATTTACAGAATTTTGTTTAAAGGCCTTGTGCACCGTGACAAAGGAAACAACTCCAACTCCTCTATATAACATTGCAACTTGAAGTGATTCCTGTAAACCATGATCAAGTACTCAGCACAGTTGTGCCACTCATTCTGAATCGGCAGACGGCATTTCCCTCAGTTTTCAGTCACTTGTCATTACTTTCCTATCTGTGGCTTTTCTCTGACAGAAAATGGAAGCATGTTGAGGTCTCTATTTCTCTCCTGAGACACAGCAAGCACACACTGACACACAAACCCCCCTCTTTTTCAGAATGATCCTCTAGCATGACAGTTCAAAATTATTAAAATTGACTGGAGAAGCCAGCTTTTAGAAGCCTTCACATTAACTTCACTAAAGAAACAAATGGGATTCTTGTGGAAAAGGTTGTTCTCCTAGTTGAAGGTCCTTATACCTAACTACTCCCACACACCACCATCCTTTTACAAACCATATTTTCTAACAGTTAAGATTCTGGAGTGGTTTCAGATATCAGCATATGGGGCCAACTGCTGTGGTCTCATTTTAGCTGCTTTTTTTTAATTCTAAAATCAGCATTAAAGCAACACACAACTACTTTGAAATCTAGCAAGGGTTCCCATTATCACCTGCATTGCAAACTATGAAACTTTGTAATAGCTTGTTTGCAACTATCATTTCACAACACAAACTTTAAAAATATTAAGACATATCCACTGAGAACATTCAAAATCCAGCACTGAGAAAAACAATTGCAAGGTCAATAATTTACTTGACTGATTCAATCTCACTAAGTGTTCTTGTACACGATCAAAATCAGAGATACCTTATGCAATGGAGTTTGTGACAATATTAGCTCAATGCAACAAATGTTACACTTGAACACTTTATTACTTTCCTGAATTTGCATTTATGGGAAATTGTTCCAGATCAATTCCTCTGATAGGGGTTAACATTAGGTTTTCTATGTGTATCCACTGCTTTATGCAGTTCAATTTCTGCAGGCCAGGGGCCAGAAGGATGCATACTATCAGTATCTTTAGCCTAAAAATCTGTAAACTAGCAAGTTCTGTTCCAGAACATGCCATGTCACAGTTCCTCCATCCTTGACCATTCACTTTGCTAAAGCCATTTGCAGTATGCGTCTTCTGAAAGACTGAAGAAGTCTTTGGAAGTAGTTATGAACTGCCTTAAAGACACTGTAGATAGAATTCAGCTCCAGATTAAGGCACCTACATTCTGAAATCTACATAATATCCAAAGTCTTATGACTATCAGTGGAGCTTAAAGAGCTATTCAGCTGTCCAGACAGTATTTGCTTTAAGGCAAGCCCAAACACAAGCAACACAAGAAATACTGCAACAGTTGAGAACTTTTATAAAAACTCCAAAAGCAAAACAAATTCCCATAACAAATCTGGTTTTCAAAGAGCTAGATGAGGAGTGCTGTGGTTTCCTTAAGAGATTCCATATCCTCCTAATTTCCCTAACTTCACAAGCAGTTGACAGTACTCAGCTGCAGAACGGTTCAAGCCAACAAAGCAAAGCTTTATCAGCAACAGACTCTTAAGGGGAGGTCTGATCCAGAGACAGTGTATCAGAAAATTAAAACAGGAATTTCAAACGATACCAATAGTTTAAAGCTTTGTAATTCAGAAGGGTTGCTCAATCCAAGTGTCTATAAATAATTGTAATGGTAGATACAGATAGATGGCAATTATTTCACATCACGTCTATTTCTAAAATCTCTGAAAAAATTAAAGGCTAAATACAAAACATTGACCTAGTGACAAATACCTTCTTCCATTTACAAGCTGTTTCTTACCTCCCACATGTATACATTGCTCTTAACTTGAGATCTTTTTTTCTTGTCACCAACAAATGGTCCAAACTTCTTGCCTTTTAAAATTGATTTTGTTGCCCAGACACCTGAAGAGACACATACCAGTAAGTTAAAACTAATCTAACTTATCTCAAGCAAATCTTCTACTCACAATTCATATTTCTTATGGTCATTACATGTGTCTGTCTCAAATTGGGGAGCATTCTGCAATATTAAGACCACAATAAGGAAATGGAAGTTTACTAAAATAAATTCAAACAATCCTCTCCCCAAAACTCACTTCAATCATGAAAGGTTGAAGCATCTACCTGGCTTCATTCTTTACTCATGAGCTACTGTAGCTCTGAAGACAAAAATCAACCTCAATTTTTCCTGTCCTTCAGGTGATATTCAAAATGCCGTAAGAGCATTACAGGTTTTATATTGTAAATTCCCAGATTTCAGCTGTTTTGCTGAGTAAACATGTTATTAAAACAAAAATCCTATTTGGCTTATCCGAAACAATGCCAGGCAAGCGAAGCCCTCACAAAAGTTGTGAAACTAATTAATAGCATATTTTGAAGGAAAAAACATTTAGGATTTGTTAAAATACATGCATCTGCCCACAAATCTATTGACAAGATTTAACTGAACTGAAAATGGACTGCTGTTTTTCACATTTTATAGCACGACAACTAAGAACAGATTGACAAGTAATTGCTAATTAAACATAACATTCTCATTCAGACCATGCTAGATCAGGTTCCTACTAGAAAAGATTAACCTTGCTCCAAGGAGCTTATAACCTGTTATTAACAGTAATGCATCCATTGTCAGGTTATTCCTCAAACTACCAGCTTTCAATAGCAAGAATCCAGTCTGCAATTCTGACTTCCTTCAAAGTTCTCCCATGTTAAACTTGCTTAAAAAAGAAGCCAAGCATTTTGGACATATTGCAGAAACACCACTTGGCTCCATACAGCAGCTTTCAAGTCTGCACCAAATCTGTTCTTCTAAATTAAACTGTTTATATGGATTGGACAGCAAGATGCAGCATTCTGAAGAGGCAACAGTAACATAGTTGCAAAACACAAAACCGGTAAAGTGCTGTAAGTGAAAACAAACCAGTGAAGTAACATATCAGTATTTTCATAACCTAATCTGCTTGCATCTTAGTCCATCTTTGACCCGAATTCTCAGGGTCTAGGAACATCATCTTGGGATGCTGCAGAAACTTAGAAGCTGCCCACTCTTTCCAACAGAAATTATTTCAGATAAATGTACCAGACATCATCTCTACCCAGCACAGGAGGGCACCAAACTTTCACAGCAACTACAATTTATGTGAGCTAGTGTAAAAATCCTCATTCTCTTTTCACCACAGTTGTAGCACTCACCAAGCCGTGTCTTGTCAACAGCAGATGGGAAGAGCCTCACGTCCTCAGGAAGCCCCCTAAGCACATGCTCAGGTACATCATCTAAGGTCTCCACAGTAATAGTAGATTCAGTTGTGTTCTACAAGTCAAAAAGCCAGAAGGGCCACGACCATTAACAGATAAAAAACAATAGCACAACAGATGATCAACCCATACAAGCTACGAAAACTCCTGACTTGAAATTAAAGTAAAATTTCCAAATTGTTGTTTCAACTAGGGTCCCCTCCATCAACATGCTAATGCAGAAGCATGTTTTTCTCAGAACGTTCAAGTTTCCACTATTATTTTCATTACACTTGTTGATGCTTTAATGCAGAGTTCTAAGACCACATTAGAGATATACGTAAAACACCGGGAACTAAAGTTGCTGTAAATATTATTTTGCTTTAGTTAATGGATGTGTTTTGATTACAAGCAGTATACAGTGATTAAATCTAACTGAAAGGGTTTTCATGTATCTCTTAAGCCATTTGCCATTTCATTTGTTTTCCTTGGCCTCTCCTTAAAAACAAATTCAAAATTCTCCCTTGAGTTACTTGAAGAACAGAGCTAAAGGTATTTTATTTTTCCTGTCTGAATATGACTTACCTGACAGCTCTACTATATTACACCTAAAGATGAATGAACAGAAACGTACTGTGGTTCTATACCTTGGAGAACACCTGTATTTTTTCAGAATACAGTTTTCATATGAGTTCAGACTTAAGAGTCAAGTCTTTGAAACCACTCATTAATATGGTAATCTAAAACTCACCTATGGAATACTTTCCAGTTGCATTATTTTTACTGATCAGTTGTGCCATGAGAAACTATATTTAACAAGTAATTAGGTCAGTAATAGCACTGTTACATGCTACACTGTGTTGAGACCACATTCCTTTGTGCCGTTCCTGATCAAAATTCTTCCAAATTGCAGATAAATTACATTATAAAGTTGATCTGCCTGCCTAGTCTGTTATGCTGAGACTTCTTCAAAAAACTATCACATAAGTGTTCACAGAAGCAGTCCTAGAGTTTCAGTATCTATGAGTTATCACTATAAAAATCTCAAGTTCCTTAAACATTCTATTGAAGCATTAGAATTACTCTGCTTACACCATATATTTGTAAATAATATGTTTAATTCTATTTTTAAAATCAACAACTCAAATTTTTTAAAAAAGTATGTAGCAGGAAAACATACTAGCTCTTACATAACCTGTCTGGAAAGTCTAACTCAATTAGAAAAGAGGTAGATTAACTTTCCCTTTAAATTATAGACAGCTACAACAGACCTAATCTAATATTCAGACCTAATCTTTTCTGAAAATAAGCCACAAAAAGTTTTCATTATTTTAAGTTTCAGCTGTACACTAGATCTTAAATACAATCTCTTCTGCTAGAAAATGTTTCTGACTGCTTCTGAAAGACTAGGATATTTAAAAGCAACACAAGATGCTTTTAGTAGAAACTTTGTTAGCTGTGTACTTTTTGAATACTGAATAGTCGGAAGATGAGAGAAGTTGTCAGAAGTGTTTCAGGACACATACATCATTTGTCCAAATGATACGGTTGAAACATGTTACTGGCAGTTAAAGTAAGGAGAGGCAAGTGAACTGCCATGCTAAAATATGCTTATTTGATTAAAACAGTATGCCACAAAACAGCCAGAACACAGGAAGAATAGGAGTTTTTTTTCTTTTTTTTTTTTCCTATAACCATCCTATTGACAGTTTTTTAAAATCCTGGATTTGCTACAAAGAATAAAACAGTAAAAGCCCCTAAAATAGAAGTTTAATGCAAGTTTATTCTGCACTAAAGCTTCAGCAGCTGCATTCCATTATCTTTTCTTAACACCTAGACACTCATCTTCTGCAAATTCTGTTTCAAAATGTAGAACAAATGTGGATCAAATAAACCTGCTTGAGCCATCAAAGCAGTTTCTCCATTATGACCCTCAGCAAGTAAATTTCAGTAAAGCTTAGTAAAATCATGCCTATTCGATTGGATCTGCTTCAGAGGTGTGGCATGGAGCTTATCTTTTTTACAACTGACAGCATTAATGAAAAGGATGACTGGAAAAATATTTATGTTTTATCACCCATCCATTTCATTTTCTGTTTGACTAATATCTGTCCATAAAAATAATGGTGACCAATAGCAAGGCAAAAAAACACATATTTAACTATTAAAGACATGTCTATTAATAGACAAGTAGGAAATTAAATGCTAAAAGTAGTTAAGTTCTAAAAATATTTATTTGTACTTAACACACAAGTCTAAGTATTTTCCATTTTCTATATATTTTTTAAAGAATCCTTCAATTCTTTTAAGTGAAAACTGAGATATACTGCAATTTTCCTGAGTATACCCTAGTTTTGTACTATTTGTGTTCATAATGTAAGCTAACTGGTATTTCAGCTTAGAGTATACGGACATCTCAAAGTTTCAAAACAAAGGGCAATTCCAGCCTTACGGTCTGAGGGTCCAGACCTGCTCATGCAACCTTCCATTTTTAATTTTGTCAGTCATTTCCTGAACATTCACGTAAAAGCTCCAAACGAAACAATGTGTATGCCTCTATGCATAAAGGAAAGATTGATGTAAAGCTTCAGTAAACAGGAACAACTTACCTAGAAACACGCAAGCAATGTCTTTGGAAATACAGCACAAAGCAAGAACATCAGCTACCCGCCACACAGAGGATAATTTCATTTATATTAGCAATTCTTCATTTGCCCTTTTCATATGATGACTTCCAGGCATACTAAACCTAATCTGTCCCCAAAAAACAATCTAAAATAGTTTCTGGTATTCCCTTATGTGAAAACATATCACTTGTGAGAAAGACTAAACAGTAACTTAAGGAGAAAACCATACTCAAAGTTCTGAGAAGTGCACACAGTGTACAAAAATGAAAAGTTGTTTTACCTATTGAATCGAGGATGTTGCAGTGAACTAACTAATCCAATGTTCATACTAGAACTTGCACTTGGGACACACCATCTACGCTGCCATAAACACCATCCTGTACTACCCAGTTCTGAATGTTAGGTGGACTGAGATAAGCTACCCTGCACATACTGGAGACTAGTAATGTGCATAATACCCTTACGGCAGAGTAGCTGACATGATGAAGCTTGTATTTTAATGTACTTCACAGAGCTACTACTGGGTCTGTTGTCTTTCTACTGCTCTATTTACAACCTACAAACATGCCGTTTCACCCCAAAGATTGACATTAAAGTATCTGCACATCAAGTTTACTGCTCTGCAACAAACAGAATAAGGTAAAAGCAGCTTTTAAAGAGAATAAAGGGTTTAATAATGTCATAAAAGTTATTAGTTCAGTATCTTAAATGTTAAATCATAATTCCTAAATAAATCAACAGCTCAGAATCCTTAGCCAGCAGGTTATAATATAAAAATACCGTAAAACTTTTTGTATTAATATTTCAAAGGCAATAGAAAGCTAATAAATGATTTATTAAGGTCTAGTAAGTGATTAGTTCCATTTTAAGGAGCCTAAAAGGTTCAATAGGCTGCTTACAATATTATTCATACTATTTGTATAGCACAACAGTAAACACTACTCACACTTGTCATTAACCAACTAGCTCTTTATTACCTAACCCTAATCAACAAAATACTATTCCTGATAAAAATGACCAGAATTTCCAAGTTACAAGCGTGTACAGTTTCCCATAAAATCCATCCACATTATGAAAGAATTGTGCTTGGTGAGAACTAGCCATATGTTGAACCACATACAACAGCTCTAAAAAAAGCACCTGACATCGAACTTTGATCATTCTGGTTGGAAACAAATACTGGTGGTGATGGCAGTAACTACTCTAACATGAAGGACGTTATACTTAAGCTCTGAACAAGCTTCAGGAGGTGTTCAACTGAGAAGTAACAACAACTTGGGCAACACTACAGTTGTCCAAGTAAACCCCGACTTTCTGGAAATGATTCTTGCTAACCATAAAGCAGATTTGATTCTTGATAACCATAAAGCAGAGATACAACAGTAGTTTTCATAAACTAAGTAATACTCAAAGCATTTTTCACTGACCACTTACAAAATGTTATGCTGAAAGTTTACTGGAAATATATTTTAAAATGCATCTCTATATGCTATCAAATTTAAGGTTTTTATCTCTAAAGCAAAGCTGATAGAGCTTCTCAACCCCTTCTGCTTAGCACCCACTCTTTGTGAGGGTGCTGCGTACGGCAATTATTCTCCACATTTATGAATGTGACTTGCTGAGTTAAGTTACAAGAACATTTTCTGCCAGCTTTAACAGCAACGAGAAAAATGATAAAACTGGAGTCATAGCAAGGTTATTCTATTGCTGCCTTGGTAAGCCCTAACAGCTGCACAGACACATCCTAGAGAGCTATTTGTAGGGGAGAAAGACCCCCAAATTGGAAACCATGGAAGGAATAGAATGCCAGAAATCTCTTCCCATCCAACAGTGTTAAGAGACTGGGGGGGTGGGCGGAATCCTTATTCTTCAGTTATAATAGCTGAAGTCTATCCAAAGCAGAGCAAAGTTTTATTTTGCTCTTCCAACAATCCAAAGGGAAAACTAGTGATGAAAGAAGTCTGACTTTCAGACATCTGTTAGCCTTGAACTGATATGCAGGAAGCCATGTCTCATGAGACAAAAAAGAAACACCACACTCTTCTCAGCATATCAAAGAAATATACATATCTTTCCAGTACATTACCCCATGATTTCATTAGGGGAGAACCAAACCTATTTTTCACAGTGGTTTCTAACAAATTACATATAGGCATCGATGAGGGGGACTACAGAGAGTGAATAAGAGAGCTATCAGAGTGATGCACTTCAACTTTCAAGCTAACAAAAGTGGGGTGGTTTTTTGGTTGGGTTTCATTCTGGGGTTTGGTTTGTTTGTGGGGTTTTGGTTTGGTTTTTTGGGGTTTTTTTACAAACATAGCTAGATGGTTAAAAATCTCAAGCCTGCAAATAAATTTTAACCTACCAAAACTTTAAAAATCAGACTCCAGTGATTTAGACAGAAGTACAGCGCTGTGTCATATCCTCTGACGTGTCTGGCATATTCCTTAATAGTCACACCTCCTTTTAGCCATAAATATCCCCAAACTGTTCTATCAGTTAAGAAGTTTACTTTTATGGAGTAATATACAATCAGAACTTTATTTTGCATCTACCTAGATGAATCAAAGACTAGCAGCTACATTCAGAGAACACAACACTCAGGCTCATTCGACACCTGTCATATTAATGGATTTCACAAGTACCAGAAGATTGGATATGGCCTAGCACATAACAATACATTTCACACCTCAAACGAAAGGTAATATGTAACCAAATACTAAACAGTAAAATAAACAACAATTTAGTTCAGTCAAATCAGTGCAATCTCATTTTATTTGCAATTTAAATGTAGCTACTTAAAACACGTTGCAGATCACAACTTGTCCCCAAGGAATGTCTGTCTACCAAAAGAAGATATAGTATATTTCAATCACTTTTCCGCCAACACTTAACAATCACATTTAAATTCATTTTTCTGTTTAAAAAATTCACCTCTTGATAAGGATAGTGTAGTGGTGCACATCCTACAGCCAACGTTTGCATTTAACTGAAGTCCTAATACAGTATTTTGCACTCACTCCAAGACTGCAGTTTTTAATACAAAAGCACTTGAAGCTTATTTCACTTTTAAGCTTCTTACTCTGAAGTTCATCAGAAATATTACTTTGCTAGCATTCAAATTAGCTAGGGTGAAGTGACTTCAGAACAATGCCAAAAAAACATTTTGAGGGCTGAAGGGGTGCCTTAACCAAAACTATCTTTTCCTGCTTGCATCGAATTCAGAGTCCAATCACTTCGACAGTACCTTTCAAACACATTGATTAAACAATTTTTCACACCACAATCAATATAATTGTACCTACGGACCAACCACAAATTAGTCTATAACGTTACAAGCAGTATTTAAGCAGAGTAGAACCAGTACCTGCAACAAGATGTTTACAGATGATCAGAGATCAGAGCGGAAAAGGAAAAAAATCATCCTGAACAGTGTAATGAATGACAAACATTCTGTTAGTGTCATGTTTTGGTGGAAATAGGATTAAGATAAATGAAAAGATAAAGGAAAGGATGCCGTTGAAGAGAGAGACATGGGAGAGAAGTTAGAAGAGGTGAAAATGAGATGAAGCGACTAAGGAAGACTGCCGACACAAACAGCCAGCTAGCACAAGACAGGTAAGTCAGAAGCAGAAAGGTCTCTGCTTGTCCAAGAACTTTACCTGGCTACCCCTCTTTGCAACAATCTCACTGTGTGTGCTTGAAAATTAAAGATATATCAGAAATATTTGAAATAATCATTGAAACATTCAGAGGGAATGAGGGGAGGGAGTTTTAGTACAAGTGCAGGTGTAATTAGTTAACATACGGCTTCACCGTTCTTTAAATAACAACCCATGCAGTTTTCCAGGTAGCACGCAACCTTCTTCCTACTCTACCTTAATGCAGTCTCAGATGCAGTAAATGCTACCAATCAACTCCCATATTTGCTTGGGTTCTTTTAAGATTGATTATTCAGCATCTCAATTATTCAATCATTCATCAGAATGAAGTAGTTTACATATTAAAGGCAGATGTCTTTTTAAAACAGATAGAGAACACATACTGTCTATCCTGAGACAGCGATCTTCCAAGAAACACAAAAATATTAATTGCAACAACAGCTGCTTTTTTTTTTTTTTTTAATCCTTCTTCTCCTTACTACAAGAAGGCCGTATCAAAGTACTTATGAAAAGGTTTTCCTTCACTACTTCAAGATTTCTATGGGATATACAACAAAACGAGCAGTCTTTCCATATAAGCCAAATTAACAACAGCCCAATTAGTTTCAGGGTCACTGAAGTCACACCAAAAGCAGAGATAAGCAGAATGAAAGAAATATGAGAACAGAACACTTGAAAGATGTTTGGCATCAGGCAAAAACATTTCTTATACAGACCTGGCACTACAACTTGCCAACAGTGAATGAAATGACAAGGGCACTGCAAGAAAAAAACACCACAGGGTTGATGCTAAATACACACTTAATATGAATGGTAATTGAACAATAAAAAGCCATATGAGCTCTGTACACTTTGGAAACGAAATGTGAAAGCCAGAAACACCAAGAAGGACTCTAAGCTATTGTAACGGCTCCCAGAGGCAGGACCATCTCATTATTTAATTGTGAGAGGACATACATCACAGCACTGCATAAGCAATATTAGCAGTCGCAATAAGAAAGATTAAGATTTTGGTTTTGTACAGCACAGAAATCTTTATTCTAGAAATGGATCGGGGGGGACAGAGGGGACACAACAACAGACAGGACACGAGGGGACACGGGCACACAAATGGGGAGGAAACAGCCAATGATAACAGTTAAAGATTAGGATCTACAGCTTTCAGAACTTTAGCAGAATCCAAAGCTTATCAGAACTGCTAATAAAGCAGGATTATTACTCAAGCAGACAGAGCAATAGGCTGTTTGCTTCATGCCACTGAGTGCATTCAAAACAAACCTTTCAGGTGAAAAAATTTCAAGTCTCAGTAGAAATAAATTGTGAAGCAATAGTTAACCCAGCTACCCCAAACTAGACTACTAATGCTTCAAAGTGTGCTAATGCAAACGTTATTTGTATTACATACATATGATGATTTATAATTGTGTATAGATATAATACAAATATGTATTTTTACAACAAATTTCAAGGCTCTGAGAGAGATTATATTTTGCTTTTTACTTTTTAAATACCCACATATAGATTTTTCACTTTAAATCAGAGGAAAAAAGCAACAGGAAACATCCCACCAAGCCATTTCACACTGTAATTACATGTATTATCTATACACTTCTATAACTTCAGTGAGAACATACTTCCGCAAAGTGCTAATTGTATTCAATGCCGCTGCTGATCAAATAAGGGCATAAATGGCAATAAAAGCACTTATTAGGTACAGGCATCAATAAAAAAAGTATACAAAGCATTTTACATGACTGTGTACTGTGGCTGTTTCTGGCTAAGAAAGCTTCTGTTCATAGCCAACTTTTTTAGCAAATTTAGTATGGCATTCTTTCAGTGTAATATCCCACGTTCACATTCCCATGCCAAAGGGACTTTGTAAGATCATCCAAAGAGAAGCACTTAGAGAAAAATTTAAGGCAACGTACTTTTTCTATAAGTAATTCTTCAAGTAACACAACTGTGTGTGATAGACAAGCAGATGCATAATTCCTGCTTGGATAGACAAATGCAAAATAAAATCATGTACACTTGGCATTGATTAAAACAACACCCTCCAGTCAGGATATTCTTGCATCCATATAGTAGAGTACTGCACCACAAAAGAAATGCGCTTTCCCAGTTTTTTCACTTGATTCTAGGGGAAATGCTTAGGGTTCAGGGAAAGTGTGAAACTTCCTGATCAATCAATTTCCCTGACAGATCGTTCACTGCACATTTGAAACAGTAGAGTGGTGAAAAAAGGTTTAAAAAAAAAATTGAAGCCTTCAATTTTCAAGCCACTTTTATAAGGAGCTGAATTATTACCAAAAACCTCAGGACAAAATAGATTTTTCTGGAGAGGTGTTCTTGTACGAGGTGCCAGCAGTAATAACTTACATGCTGCTAAAGGGAATTCATACACACAAAACTTAAGTCCATGAAATAAAATAAATCTCACAAGCATACATGCTGTGGAAAGGAGGATTATGAAATTTAATGGCACTGAAGATTTTAAAGAACGTTTCTTTTTCAGTGGATTATTTACTTTTCTTATTAATAATTAACTGTTCTAACATCTAGAGTATTTTGATAAAGTCTTACATTTATACTCACCTGATTCATTTTGAATTCCTGTTGTGTTCTGAAAAGATACACACAACAAAGAAACTCCCTTGATTACATGAGCCCTAAAAAGAAAAACAGACAATTGTAACACGTACCTACCTACAAAATAAAAACTGAATTGAAAGTACACACAGACCTGTAGTTTCTCTTCCTAAAGCATTTGTCACAAAGCAGCATATTGCTTTATTAAAATAATCTGCTCCAACCTATAGTTTTGTTATTATAGCTCTAATGCCTATGAATAATCTCAAGGCGGATATCTGTCATTAATCTTTCTCCCAGTTTTAACTGATGATGCAACAGAAATGTGCTCAAGGAGGATTGTTTCAATTGTTTTTAAAAACAAGTTAGCTTGTTCAAAATTGAGTACTTTTAAGAACTTGAGGAGTCAGATCTCTTTAGAATTTAATATCAAAGCATTATGAAAGACCTTAAGTGGTTTTCAAATTAACAAAATGCATGCGTTTGAGTCTTCTCTCTCCCATATTAGAAACAGGAAATTCTTCCTTAAAATTGGGCCTTTTATTACGGTATTTTGTTACACTAACACATTTGGCCTGAGATTTCAAAAGGTTTCTTAGTTCAAGTAGGCATCAAATTTGGAAACTCATGACTTAAGACAAAGCTAATCAGAACGATGCCATATCTAAGAGTCCAGTACATCAACTCACTTCCTACTATTTTTTTTAAATACATACAAAAAAGCATTATTGCTGGAAACACTATCCTTCCTGGTATCATACAGAATTTTCAATAAATGAACAGTACCCTTTTTTGAAGGTTAACTGGTACCTAACGAGTTAAAGCACTTTATTCAAGTACTGCTATTTCTTCCCTCTCTTTAGTTGTCTTGTAACAATTAACTGATTTTTACTAAGTACTTCGTACAAACGCTATCATTTAATTTAAAATACATTCAAGCAAAATATACTCCAAATGTATTTCATATAATCCTTCACATCTTTGCACTGTAAGATTTCTTAATGCCGTATAACAGCAGTGAAAATACTGCCACGCTTCACACAAAAGTTGCATTGCTTAAGAAGTTCAGAAGAAAAGGAAAAAACTTCCTTGAAAAGGATATTTCTATTGTATACAGCTCTTCCAGGATTAACTCCTTTTGTCCATACTACATTAGCATTTAGGCAAACAGCTGACACATCTGTATTTCAGTTCCAGTTTTGCAACTGGTGCTATGGGATTCACATTTTGCCAGCAAAGACCCGTTACAGGATAAGGAGCTCCATCTGAACAGCTTTTAAACATCTGAAGAAAAATATTCCTTTTGGAATGTACTATTACAACTTTCTAACTTATTTCAGTACATCGGTCAAATACAGATCAATTCCTAGGAACGATAAATCCCAAGCATTGATTTTCTAAAATTTTCTCCAACACTGACGGAGCACATAGCCAACACCTAGAAACGACCGAACAAGGAGGGAACGCTCCCCAGGTTTCATTACTAGTTACAGTCACTCCTGAGATTGTTAAATCTTGCCATGACAATAACGTCCCCTTGGCTCTAAGTTTCTCCTGCATTAGCACGCAGTTGTTTCTCACACATTTTCCACATACCCTTTACTCCCTCAGCCTCAATATCCTAACTCATTTCCCCTCCTGACAAATATAATTTCTACTTCAGACATTTTTACGCAAATGCTTTAGGCAAATGGTTTCTGAAATTTGATCCACAGACTGCCTGTCATCTGCTGAAAGTCGCCTTAGCACATGGAAATGCTGATTAAAGAAAAAGCAAAAGTTGGAGTCAGTATAATCTTCTGTATTTGAGATGAGGCCTGAGTAACAGCGAAAAATCCAGTGCTCTTTTATTCATTGTTCATCGGGACAATACCCACACAATGTCAATTTATAAATGAAATATTCTGGATAGCAAGAGAGGCATCAAAACATTTCCTAGTGTGAAAAACAACTTATTTTTAGTAACAAATGTCTTGGTTTTCTATACTTGGCTACAAAACAAAAAACTATTACTCACGTAAAGACAACAAAATCAAGAACCTTTTATTGACATGATTTTAGAGCACAGCCTCATGAACTACCATGGCTGTAGCGTATGGGTTTAAGTGGTCACTGTCCCCGGCTGCCTATTTCTACCTTTTCTCCTCCCTCTCACTGAAGATTATCAGTCCCTCAAAGACAAGGGCTTAACTGTTCTCATAACCATTTTCTATCACGGTTCTGCAAAGTGATTTAGAAAAACCTACCATAAGAAATGCACATATGTTACCCTGCGGTAAATGACAGTCATCTGACGTACATACGCGATTTTCAACACTGAATAAATGAAGAAGGCATTTAACCCAGAACTCCAGATATGTAAAGGCAATAAGGATTTAAAGCACTGTCTTACAGAAGCAAACATTCAATTCCATCACTGCTCAGCCACTAAATGTAAAGAATCTGAGAGACAACAAGTAACTATCAATTAAGTGATGGATTGAAGGAGTCAATGCTCAAGGAAAGTCCCGTCAAGCTGAAAATTTCCTCTAAGCTGAGCTTTCTTACCTAAGTTGTTAAATTAGTCAAAAATTTGAAAAGCAGTCAAATTTTTTTTTTTACTTTGTTTCATTTGAGCAGTAAAAATACACTTTTCTTGCATTTCATATACTAATTCAAAATTATTTTGCTTAGAATTAATATTGTTTTCAAAGAATTTTCAAAACAAAAAATAAGCCTGGTATTTTCAAAAATTTTTAAAATGTTTTATTCAGCTTTTTTGTAGAACTGGTTATACCCAAACCTCTCAATGATATTTCTTAGGAGAAAATAGGACAAATCTGAACATACTGATGTATTTAAATGTCCACGTAACACAGTTTAGGTAGATTCCTAATAGACTGCGCTACTCTATACTCTTCCAGCTACAAGTTACCAGAGGAACCAGTTGACCATAAAACACGATTAGGTGAGAAATTAAGCTACAGCAAACCAAAAGCTTCAACAAGTATTTATAAAGCTATTCATTTAAAACACACACTTCACCTTAAAGTTTTAGACCTGCAGTTCTGACAAGTTACATGTATTAGCTGAAAAAAATGCCTGAAAATATTTCCCTACCTTTCCTTCCTTCCTCCATGTTACCTATTTTGTTAACAGTGAACTCAACTATGTGGAAAGCAAGATTAATTGCACTGTGAAAAAAAAAATTAAGAGTATATACAGATTTACCTACTGTCACTAGTTTTCTTTCTACCTAAATGAAACGTGACATAAGAACAGAAGACAAAGTATCTGTAATACTAAATTTGGGGTTTAAGTTCTAGCGCACAAAGTTCAACAAAAACAAGAAAACATGAACCAAATTCTAGAACTGCTGCACAAATATTAGTTCCCCTTATGATCAACGGCTACCAACAACATATTTACCCTTGTCACTGCAAGCAGAAACAGGCTTTCACTGCATACACTAATGACTTTTTAGCTACACATACAGTCAAGCCCAATGTAAGATTTTCCAGGAAAGCCCCAAATAAAATGATACTGCTCTGATTTGTCATCAGGGGAACTGTGATATGTTAAGTTTAAAGAAGTGATGATGACCACATTAAATCAGTTTTAAAGTTAGCAACAGTCTACAGCTGTGTTAGCACTTTGAAAAAGTCCCATCAGCAGCTCCATCAGAGGTAACAACTGTTTCCATTCAAACTTCCTCCAAACTCAACAGCAACATACACCTGCACCTACCAAAGACCTGAATATTGTTAGTAACATCTACCACAGTAATCCCCGAAGAGTCACTGAAGTCCTTAAGAAAAGATGAAGGTTCTATGCCAAAAATTAAGTATGCTCACCAGTATAGTAACCTGCATTTTTTAAATTAATTTCCAGAAAACATTGCCAAGTCATATTTATTTCAAAGCACTACCTACTACGGTATCTCACAAGTACAAAAATACTATGCACTTTCTCAAGACATTACAGCATATGGGAAACAAACACAAGAGAAAAATGATCTATTGCATCATGTAATCTTGGAGTTTCAGAAAAGCGTATTTAGAAAGGCTCATTGTTAGGCAACAAATTATATTTTTTAGCTAAGAACATACGAGGCATACGTACTTGAGGAAACACTGTGGTCACTCAAACAAAACGCTTGAAACAAAAAAGCATTTTGACCTTGTTTCTGAATTCTACGCTTAAGAATTTTAAATATTCCCTTACAAAAAAAATATATAACTTACTGGAATTAAAGTTTGCAAACAAGAGCAAGTGATTGTTTACAAAGCCAACATTACGTATCATCTTTTTCAAACTAAATCAGATGGTACTTCTAGTAAGCATTCTTAGGTTATACCAAATAGTCTGTTGTCTCATTTTATAAGCCATATTTATCATTTCTGTATGTGGGTTTTTTTTTAAAAAAAAAAAAAAACAGAATCAAAAAGCACTTTGAAAGAGAATCTTGCTTCCAATTCAGAGAAAGGAAAAACCAGGCATAAGAGTACCAATCCTATTCTGGAAGCTGAAAATGGGACATGCATTACATCACTGCTCCGGTAAAAACATGTTCCTTGCAGAACCAGGAACAAAACTTGAAAGTCTCAACAGTCTGCTTTCCTAATGACCAGGGGGTCGGGCTGGGATACTGCAGGGCTTTGGAAATTGTCTTTTTCTTTGTTTTAGTTTTCACTTGCAGCACATTTTTTTTAAACATCCAGACATTTACATTTTTTCAATTCAATACGAAAATACTCTAAAATCCACAAATTTTCAATGTATTAGGTGAAACAAAGCTTGCAAAAAAAAAATTAAGTTCATGTTAACTCTGAGATATTAAAATATGTATTTGATAGAAACAAGAAGCACCATCTACGGGCACTTAATTGCAGAGACATTGTCAGTTACTCAAGACTTCTAGAATAAGAATAGAGGAAAAAAAATAGGCAAACAATGATTTTCTGAACACTAAAAATCTATGACCTATTGTCCATTAGGAAAAGACGACTTTGCTTACTACCATGTAACCAAACAAACTGTTATACCTCAGAAAAGTTTATTCAGGTAACCATGCCAAGAAATCACCAACACAAAAATAAAACCTGAGTTTATTAATTGAACAGCAACTGGTCAAGAGAAGCAACAGAAAATAACACATCTCTAACAGCTGCAAATATACAGAAACACCATTCCAGTCTTCACACACAAGTACAACTTTTAGTTCTACTTGCAAAGACAGTAAATTCAAATGAAAATTTTCTCAGTCAAGTACATTGCTGATTTACTACTACATGAAGAACTCCATTTCAGTCATTTGTTTTTATAATACAGGACTCAGCCTCCCGCTTTTGTCTACAGGCATGTTTTATACAGAGGCAGAGAAGAAATATTTTTCAGCTAAGAATACAATCAGAGAAAAAACACATTGGTAAAAGAAGTTATTTCATTGCGGGGGGAGTCGTTAAGTGTCAGGATCATACCCGCCCTTTCACAAATTCAACCGCAAATATATTGCGGTACTTTAAAAAGGTATGCCAGTGCAGATATTCAACACACATGAGTTTATGAACTCCAGCTGTTTATAAATCCCTGATAAAAACCATACAACTAGCAGTCTCCAATCTCCACCAGGAAGCAAATGACTCATGATTATCAAAGGTACCGTGCTGTTCTTATAAGCCATAGACTATCTTTTGTTTTTTCTGTTTTGAGATCCTTGTTGTTGGCTTGTCTGAGATCCTCAGTCTTGCAGGCACACTGCAAATAAACTATCAACTGGATACTAATGGTACAGAAATACATTACCACACACACTGATCATCTCTAAATCTCTCTGAACTTCTGTTTTCAACAGACAGCCACCTAGTAAGCAACAATATTCAGATCTCCTTTCTATATACTATTACTTGTTCACCCCTAAGGATCAAGGCTTTTATGTAAAACAGGGAAACGGGGACATCACTGCACTGGAGGATGGACTTCAAGAACCATTTTAGTTTTTACAGAAAAACAGTAGTTTGCTTTGACTTACTGCTTTACTTCCCTTCCATTTTCAAGCAAATATTCATGAGAAAAATAAGGATGGGTTATATAAATGTATGTAAGTACTTCAACATCCTTCCCCCATCTTCGACGCTACCCTGGGAGGCAGCTGTTCTTCGGATCCCCATACCTACACTAAACAAGCATCAATTCAGGAACCTCCAACCACCATACTCATCATGGCATTTCTACCCAAGATATTTTATCCAAAGTGGTGATTTGCCTTTTTTATTTAACATAACTAGGGTTTCACTAAGTGAAACTTGGCCTCATTTTTGAGACCATAGACATGGTCTATGCCATGGGCAGACAGGCTGCTGAGACCCTTCTGCCCTAGCAAATCCTGGGAGCTATATGCTTGAAAACCAACAGGTACCACTACATGGCTCTCCTCGCTGTCTCTACAAGTCCAGTAGTTCTTCTGTTTCTTAAAAGTCACTTCTCCCCATCTACCAGTGATGCAGTTCTCTGTCTGAAGAGTGTCAACGCCATCTCTGATTTACCATCACGCATTTCAACAGCTGGAAGAGCTGGAGGCCTCTCTGCTATACCAAGGAAGGCATACCCGAATCCTTAACATGCACGTCATTTTTATTAAAATGTGACAAGTATCAAAACACAACAACATAATAATTACATACCACACTGCTGTACATCTCCAGTTCTCCTGATCTACTTAGTATGTGTGAATAAACTGAAAAAGACTTTGCATCCAAATAACATGCCCAAAGTCAAGAGCGTAGACAGCAAACTGGAGTGGCATCACAAAAGCAAGCAGTCGTGTTGTTTTCAAGAGCTGCCCACTGTTGATTACTCAAACGTAAAATAAGAAAAATATTTCTCTTGCCACTGGATGACCACAGAGCAGGTGCAACCACATCACCTTCTCTTCCTTCTTCAACAGTTGAAAACAATTTGAAGTTTTCTTTACTATTTCAAAATGGAAATTTTACAGCATCATATGAATTTGAAACCACTAGAAACTCTACTGAAGACTTCAGCTACCCGCTCATGAAACAGTTATGAGCAATGCTCCACACGCTGCTCTGGCTTCAAATATAAAATGTACTTGAAGATACTACTTATGATCTGTCCTAAATGTCTTGCACGCAAATTTTCTCTCTCGCCCCAAACATTCTTCCCCACAGTGTCACTGCACCATCACGAAGAAACCTCTGATTTATGGGACATGTCCTACGAAGGGCATTTCCAGCGAGGAAACCAATTCTGAAACTCATCTCTCCAAGCCCCCGCTCACCCAGCTTGGCAGACATTTGATCCACAGCGAGCTTTATGGCGCGTTAATCGCCGAAACTTTCGAAGACTGTGTCTTACGAACGATTTGGAAGACACCGGTTGTCTCGCAACGCGAGGCTGGCAGCGGTTATAGAGCTTTGCTTCGCCAGCTGACACCTCCGAGGCAACGTTTTCAAGAAAACAAAACCTGAGCAGGCAGCCGAGGGGATGGAGCACCTTCTTCCAGACGGCCCCCGCCGCCACCCTCCTCCCTCGCCCCCGCTTCCACTCCCCGGCCCCCCTCTCTCCACAAGGCTCCCCCGCAGGGCACAAGCCCCGCATTCGCTCCTCGCACCTGCGGCCGCGGCTGCCTCGCCCCCGGCTGCCACCTTCCCCCGGGCCCTCCCCGGGGCGGCTCCACCCCCCCGAAGGAGGCTCCTCGCCGGGCCGGGCCGGGCCGGGCCGCCGCCGTCCCCTCCTCCCGCGGCGGGCCCCCTCCCAGCCGCGCCCCCGGCGCCGCGCCGCCGGCTCTGCCCACCGCCCCCACGCCCCAGCCCGCCCTCCGGCGCGGCGGCGCCCGCGGGCAGGGCGCCGGGGCCCCCCCGCCGCCTCCCTCTCACCTGCGCCGCTGCCGCCGCCTGCGGCCCGGCTGGGAGCGGCGCGGAGCGGCCTCAGCTCCGGCACCATCCGGGCGCCATTTTGTCTCCAGCCTCGGAAGTGACGTTGGGGGGAGGCCAGCGGGCAGGTCCCCCCGGCGCGGGACCCCCTCCGGAGCGGGGCCGCCGCCCCACCGCCCCCCGGTGTTGCCCCGAGGCCGCCTCAGCCCGTGCCGGAGCCGGCCTCCGCACCGCGGCCTCCGGCCACCGCCCTCATCCAGACAATGAGCTGTGGAGAAGAGCAGGTTCTCCTTCCCTACTCCCCCCCCGCCCTGTTTGTCCTCTTTTCCTAGTAATACAGCTCCGCAGGGAGGTGGTTTCCTCGCCTCTGACTGAAAACAACAACAACAACAACAAAAGTGGCTGAGGGGAAGTTACTTGACTAACTGGAGGTGTTTGGAACGATCCTCGCCCCTGAGGAGGCGTGGGCGGTTTCGCTGGGCTAGCCGTGTCACAGGCTGAGACCCATTTTTGCTGCACGTATATTGTGCTGTCCCGTGTAAATCAAATTTTTCTCACTGTCGTTTCTGAGCAAGTACCTGAGAGGAGAAGAAAGTAAAGCCCAGTCGCCTCCTGGGATATGGCCGTATTTGTATGGCAGGGCGTAACAGTGTCTCCCTTTCTTCAAATTAAAGAGCAAAATTATTTTCTCTCTCACTTGAATTTTGTATTCATAATACTGTCAAAGATACATAATCCTTCTGGGCTAGGACTATTTTTTTTTTACATGGAAATGTTAAGAATTTGCCATTTTTCCAGAGGAAAACCCCCTGAATTAAACCCGTAGGAGATGGAGTCATTAATACAGTTATGGATTAGAGGTCTAAAGTTCAGAAGTGTCTTAACATTTTTTTGATTATTTTGTTTTCACATTCATTATGCATGTACATTGGAGTAATGTTAAAACTGTCAATAAGCCTGGACACACAAAGTATTCATATAGTACCAGGATAGATGAGTCCCATTCCATGAAGTTAGAAAGCTTCCTTAGCAAGTAGCCAAGCAAAGCACCCGGCTGCCTACTCTTGTCAAACTGAAGCTTTTTAAAACAATCCACCATATTTCCAACACATATAGCTACAAAGATAACCTTTCAAGCATAAGGAAAATGCATGCTCTGAAGTCAGAGAATTTGAATGCCTCTGTGGTAATTCTTAACCTTGCCAAGCAACAACAGACTGAAAAATAACAGGGCACCGTGATCTTCCCACCTGGAATGCTCAGGATGTGTTTATATTTTAAGTATACCAAAATCTGTTTTGAAACCTCTAATTGTAGTAGTAACAAATCCTCATATAAGTATGTTTAACTTATTAGGCTGAATTAATTTAATTCTAATTTAGCTATATTAACATTTCATTCTATAAAAAAGCTAGACTAGTTATACCTGTGTAAGTTTTGGGGTTAAGAAAACCAAGGCTCCTTATTTGATCTGTTAGAGCTTTATACCTGTAACAGAGAAAACAAAAACATAGACCAAAATACATATCATATCAGCTAGAATACAAAAGTTTCCACCTTCAAGGTTGTTAAATATAAGGTTTCCCAAAAGTTTCACAAATAATACAAGTTATTACTTTCCTCAACATACTCTAGAAGTTTCCAAAAAAGCTCAAAACGCACCCCTTTTAAAAAATAAATTAGCCTATTGCCTTCTTATTTAACTTTTTTCCTGTATTCTAGAAGTATTGTTATTAAGACTGTAAACTAGGCAGAATAGGTAGCAACAAATTAACTAACAAACTTACAGTATTAACTATAAAACATTGATATTTTTAATACTACCTTAGAGTTTATTCATTCTATTTTATTTTTGTAATTTCATTACTATAGTAGTAATGTTTACTCACTCATTTAAGGCTGAAAGGGGTAAAGGCTTTTTATCACATACTGACACTACTTCTCTACTCATTCCTGATCAAGGCTGCTCTGACTCTTCAGAGGCTTAATTTGAAGACTTACCCTGCTGCTGATTGGAGGTGTCACTTTAAAAGGCATGGTGGAAGACCACAGTAGTTTTAGGCTGAAAGTTGGGGTGTGGAGGTGAGTTTATTTTCAGTGAGGCTGGCTGTGTTTCTTTTCCTGTATTTTTTTGTTTCCTTACAGATTTTGCTTAGTTTTGTGCAATGATAAAGTAGGAATGTTGTGTAGCTGAGATTATTTTCTTGGTTTATACTTGGCTTAATTGAGGATTTTAAGAAGATTTTTTGATGTATCTTAGTATTAAATGCTTATTCTTGAACAGCTTTTTAATGGATGATTTTTAAACCTTGTTTCTACTTGCTCAAGAACATAGTTTTATTTCTTATTGTGTAGCAATATAATGCTAAATCAATATGAAATTGTTTATAGCTGTATAATCACTTATGAAGACTACTTAACTCTGTGTTGCTTTTAATGCTTACGACTTACTCTATTAACTATTTTTTTGTTGTAGTTTATTATATTGTAGGTGAAGAAGGGACTCTTGAAAAGCTGGAGCTCTGAGCAAAGTAGAAACAGCCTTTTCTCAGGTAGCTCATTCCAACTGTTTGCTTTTATGTATGTAATTGCTACTAATACAAGGTTATAGTTTTATGATAATAAAAGTTAATACTTTCAAAAAATTCTTGTTAAAGTTTATAGCTTCTTGGGAGGCATTTGTTATAAGTGTTAAAAGAGTTTTGAATGCTAACACAAACTATATTACTCAAATTTTTATTTTTTTTAGTTTGTTAGTTAATAAGACTTTAACTGTTATGAGAGAGTAAGTTAAAACAAAGAATTTATTTATTGAAGAGTTTGCTAATCATTCCCTAAGACAGGATAGGCTTTTAGGTTGATTTGCATATTATGCTATTTATAAGGAACTCATACTTGTAGGTGTTTTAAAGAACTGTTAGTTAATTTTTTTCAGTCAAAATTCTCAGCATAGAAGATAATATTCATTCAATATCTGTATGAAATGTAGCTGTCACAAGCATATTATATGTATGACTGCAAGAAGTGGGAAAAACTTGTCTGGTGCTGTCAGTTTATTAGTAATCTTGGTAACGAACAGTAGGAACGTTATTATCAGAATAAGCTGTGTGTAGTCCTGGTCTTCCTGTAGGTATTCCGAAGTCACTTGCTCAACTGCGTCAGCTATTTGGTAGTAAATATGCTGTTGTACTTGTATCCTTATTTCCATTCTTGTGCACATGGGTGCTCAGTCTCTTCTAGGCTTGATATTTTCAATTTTTAATTTGAAACATCCCCCAAGACCTTTCAAAGAACAAAAAAAGCTATTCAGTGCATTAAAGAAATTGCTTCTGACCAAAAAACTTCCTTTTAAACTGTAAGCATCACTACCATATACCTAGTAAAAAGTTCTTATTTAGTATGGCATAGTATAGCGGTTTTATTAATGGTTTGCAGCAGATTCTTTTTCTTTCCAAAATTCAGGACAATAGAAGTAATATGAAGAAAAGATAAAGCATGAAAGAAAAGTGAGTGGAAAGAGGTAGGGTACTTCTGTCTGCTAGAAGTCTTATTAAAAGCTTCCAAAATACTGTATTGAGTCTGTCTGCCCACAACCCAGCCCCTGCACCATAATAATGAATTAATGATAAAAATATTTATGACAACAAGCCAATTATCAGTATTCTAAATCTCCTTAGGGTAAAGATGAGAATGCCTGTGATGAACACTAGCTTGTGGTTGTAAAAGTGTAAGTACTGACTTGACAAAGTTAGTATAGGAACTTGTACTGTACAGAATAGAATAAATGAACACACAAGGGATGCAAATAAGCCACTGCAAATACAAGAGTATCTATGTGAAATGCTTGGTGAATCTTTTATAATGGTATCCTTGAATAATATGTTAATTGTGTGTGATAATAAATCACTTGGAAAATCCACACTTTGCTTTTGGAAGTGCTTCAGATAACTTGGGAGTGGTTGTTAAGCTGTCTAATAGTAATACTGATCTCTTTAGGTGTCAGTGGGACTCATTAAACCAAAAGAGGGTACATGAGAGGCATTAAAATTGCTTTGTAGAATCCTTGTATTGTTCATGCAGTGACTTGTAGTGGATTAAATTCTATGATCATCTTCACAGATTTCTGCTGTCTTTTGAGACACAAGAACAGGGAGCAGTGTGATATCCATAAACACAAACTTTCACTTTATCTGTGAAAGTAGACTTGAAGATTTGGAGAAACCTGAGGCATAAGGCATGATTTGTCAGCTCAATATTACATATATGGAACAGGGATTCCAATTATTCCACCTTAGGGGCCTCAGTGGTAGTTTCCCAGCCTGTGTATTTTTGGCTTATCCCATCACTCTTAGTCTAAGCAGCTGTGCTTTGCTCAAGTGTTAATAGACACTATTGTTTTCCAACTAGCTGTTGCTTAACCAGGTATATATTTAGTGTGCATGCCTTGAGTGTGGGTAAAATACCTCTGTACCTTCAGTACAATTTTTTCCATGTTTCTGCTGTAGTAAGACCCATAATCCTGTAATCAAGCCTGGTTTTCCCTGTTTTCTTGTTGATTATCCAAGTTCCAAATCACTTACACTTTTCTGTGCTGCTGTGATTCAGTTAATATATAGCTTTTAAAAGTGAAAGGTGGATGAGAAAGATGCTGGTATTTAACACCCTTTCTTTTAAAGAAATGTAAGAGCTATGTGAGGTGGTTGAATCTGGCATATGTCCTCCTTTTATACATTAAAAATGTATTAATTTCTTTAATAACTGCTGCTTTTCACAGATAGAATGTTAGCGTTATTTCAATACTTTGCCTGAAACAAAACCCTTCCAATGGGAAAACTTGGATGAGACTCACGCTTGTTATGCTGTAAGGCCTTACTAACATTTGAAAGGAGGCTGAGGATCTGTGTAGTATGGACAGTAAATTTTTTAAAGCTATGGTACGTTCCAACAGGGCAGAATCTTTGTCATAGTTCAAAGCTTCATCTCTCTCTAGAAATAATTAGTGTTTATCTCAACTGTGATAGCCAAAGTACTGACACAAATGGAGTTTCTTAAGTGGATAAAGAGGTTTGTAGTTTAGGAGTGCCATTGTGTGCTTATCTGCAAAAGGTAAAAAAGGATGCAGGGGAGTAAAATACTGTTTTATCTCTGGCCTGGGATTAATATTGCTAGTTTGGAGTCATTAAACAGTAGAAACTCGCATTATTTATAAATACTTTAGCATGTCACTCTGATGTAGAAGTGTTCTGTGTATGAATCCTAGGGCTCCCAAGCGGCTCATTTCAATTATAAATGTCTCTGTGAAGCTTGCTGCACTATGCTACCTTACTCAGAGTGAGAAATGCTATAGCAGGCCACTCACCCCTTGTTTTCAGAGGTATCCAAAACCAGTGAGGCTAACAGACTGGCAGCATTTAAAAGGCAGGTGACAGATTTTGGCTAATTGTGAGGGGAACATGAAAGAAACGTCCATTGTTACAATAAAAATACAGCTTCCGGTATCAACTTGTTTCAAACACTCTTGTTCTATAACTCAGTCACTTCCTTGTAGTATTCTTCACTTGTATCAGGGCACATGAGACTGTTGATACTGTTTTTCCAGAACCTGTCATTCAATCACACTGAATGGGATTAAACTGTCTAGTTTTGGCATAGTCTGTGTTGGTGTTTGTTCTTCTCTTGCCCCTGTTTATTGCTGGATAGACTTCTCAATTTTCTTTGTCTGGAAGTTTTTGCTTTTCTTGATTATGTTGTGTAGTTATCTATTTGTGCTTGAAGCTTAGATAGGTCTGGCTATGTGTGTAGAAGTCATCTTTATTTTTTTCCCCGCGTTTACATTGATAATATATACCACCTGGTGGTGTTCCAGTGGACTTGCACTTCAGTTTGCACTATTTCTGGTGGTCAGAGAAGCCTACAAATATTTAGTTGATTAAAGTTCTGAACACTTAAAATTTTTTTTGTATTCTGCAAATATCAGTATTGCTGCTGTTGTGCTCTCTAAAATCATGAGTTAGCCTTTCAAGTTACCTGGGTGTGCTTAAGCACACTCAGGCACCTAATATCAGCATGCAGTGGAGACAAATACTAGCAAAAATTTTTCTGTAAATCTGGATGTCTGACTGAATGTATTCAGGGTGACTGAAAAGATGACTCTTGTGGTTAGAGACAGGGAACTTCATGTGTGTAGAAGTTTTAGTGAGCTGTGGCAGGAAAAAATATTTCTAGAAAAGACTTCTATCAGAGGGTCTGAAGTAGCCTTGAAACTAGCTAGATGCAAGTGATACCAATATGGCCAGTTCTTCTCTTGTTACTTGGAACAAGGTCTCTATTATCAAAACTTCCTGGGCTATTCTAGTTTGTCCTTATAAACATAGGAGACAATGTCCTGCATGTTATGGCTTAAACTAATAATTTCTCTGGAAGAGACAAAGTTGAACTGCTAGGGTTACTGGTTACTTAATAGCTCTGGATTTAAGTAATATTACCATTTTTTTCTAAAAGAGTTTTTTTGACAGATAAAACAAAGAATTGGCTGAACTACTAAGATGTTTAGGGAACTTGTGCTTGAAATGTCCTGGGGAAATGACTCTTAAAACTCAAGCACTTAAGTATTCCTGCTCCTTTCATTTCCTTCTGGTTTAGGTAATCCTTTCTACCTTAGCCTCAAGGTCCTCCACAGTCCTTATTTTTATTTCTGTTTTCTACAGCCTGGGTCATCTTTGCACCAGTAGCAGGTTTTGTTATAAAAAAAGTCTAATTTTTCACAACTTAAAGCAGTGTCTGAGCTTATCAATGGAGTTGTATAATACTTACAAATTTCTCATGGCTTGCTTGTCATTCTTGTCTGAGTTCGTTGCTTGCCTGTTATACTGTACATAAGTCCCTCATCTGCAAGTCAACAACTGTGTGTTTTCCTATAGCTATGGAGAGGTTCCTTTTCAGGACCACTTTATGGAATCAGTGATATGGTCATACCTAGTTAGGCTTGTATGTTTGGCTTCCATATGTATGCTCCAAGTGGCCTTCCCACGATTCCCATATGGCTCACCTTAGCAAAAAGGTAATGAGGATATCTGATTGGGCAGGGTAATGGTGTCAAGTTGGTAAAGTCGGTTCGCTACCTCTTGATCACAGGCTGTGGAACCCAAGACTTTATTTTCTCTGTTTTACAGAACAGATGACTTCCATCCAAGATGGAATAGGCATGCTTCACTTGAACATTGCCCTCTCTGGAACTTGACAGCTGCTGAGATCTTTAGTCCATCAGGTAAGTTACATAGGACTTAGTAGGAGTAATCTCAGGGGATGGCTAGTAACTGGTTAAAATTCATCTGTTTCAATTACACCAACAGTGACACAGGGATAAAGATAAGGTTCATTTAAATTTAGGTAGATTTAAACTTATCAACTGACATTGGATTGTATCGATTGCAACCTAGAGCAGATGTTTTAGAACTACCTCTGTAAACAAATTCAAACACACAGGATTGGGTCCAGAAAATGGATGACCGTGAGTTATAAATATTTCTTGTGTTTAAGTTTGAGAGAAGATGCTGGCAATACTCTGGAGATGGGAAAGCATAGTAGGAATAGCGTTTAACTCTTGTTTTGGCTACCTACTATTTGTGTAGTGACAAGCTGCCTCTGAGGGTGAAATAACACTGAGTATGGGAAAAGCATCTGGTTGTTGTCTGTACTACTGCTTCTTCCAACTTCTAGCAACTGGATCAAAAATGCTTGAGGTGCTATATAAATGATATAGGCATACTCTATGAAACCGATATGTAGCTTTGGTTTTGTTGGAAGCATTTTAAAAATAAAATCAGGCTTGATGGCTAGGAGGCAATATATAATAATCCGAAGCTTTTCCATTATGAACATGTTCATTTTTCTTGTAAAAATGCCTTCAGTAATTCTTACCACTAGCTGGTGCTAGGATACAGTTTACTGAGTGTGCTGTCATGGTGCATCTGCATTATTAGCCTGCAGTGAGGAGTCTTTCATTTTGGTATTCTGCTTGTGTTTCTTTATACATTGCTTCTTGTCACGTGTATCAAGTCTTAAGTCATTCTTGTGGTTCTTGCTCAGTTTTCTGCATGAAATACAAGCATGCTTTACCTTCTCAGATATTTCTATTACTTTCCACTCAGTCAATCAAGCGTGCTTATTGTGGAAGTAAGCTAATTATTAATCATGACAAAATGAGCTAGAAAAGTCCATCAGGAAAAGTGTTTTCAGGGAGTAGCTTAATAATTATGAGTTAAACATTTCTTAAGTTCAGCACTTCTAGGTTTAAATGAACAGATGGCAGGGTTTGCCTCCTCGTGAGTGGTGGTTAATAGCAATGTACGTTTTCATAATCTCATTAATATTTTTGTCTCTTGCAAAGAGCCAGATCTTACTGAGTAGTTTCCTTAGGCTAAGTCCAGCTCTGGATCACAGAGGTAACTTTATGTAGCAACTTATACTACATAAATTCTTTCACTACACTACTAATAAAACAAAGGCTGCCTGTTAAAACCATAAGCTGTATTTTATTATACAACTTAACTTTTAAGGGCTGTTTTTTGGGTCAAAATCTCTTGTACCACCAATTTCTAAAGCTATGCCGAAGTTGTGTGCAGTGGACTTTTCTTAATTTTCTTTGTATAAACAGTTTGTATGGGTGTAGGCAGGAAAACACGGACAGTTCTGCAAATGGCTGTCCCTTATTTCTCAGCAAATTGCATCAGTGCTAAGTGCACAGGAGAGGACATTCCTTCAAGAAGGAAGCTGGCATGTGTATGCTATTCTCAGTTATTACTGCTTATTCAACTCCTGTGGTTTGTTGTAAAATGGTAGATAGGAAATGAAGAACTGACATTCCCATCTCTTTTTCCCTTTAGTACACCTGCTGAATCTGCTAATTCCTCCCCTGTTTCCTGCATAGGATGAATCAAAAATGTCATGAGGCAAAATATCCACAGGACTCCGAAGGGAATGTGTTATTTGAGGATTACATGGTTGATAAAAGCAGGAAATTGGAGTTGCTTCCCAGCTCAAATGAGACATACAGTACTGATTTCCTAACACAAACATCAGTACATTTCAAATTGCCTTATTAGAAAATGTTTAGTCATTCCAGAGTAACAGAAAGTAATTGCAACCTTATCTTCCAGTAGGGAAGGGAGCAAAGTCAGAGTGATGCTGATGCAATGCAGCAACAATTCCAATAACACCTGGGAAAAATAGAAGCTCCCTCTGGTTTTTGAGGGGAAAAATGGTAGAAAGAATCTGTCCTATTCTTACAGAGAACCCCTCTGTCCTCTTTCTCCTATGCAGAACAGGAAGCTACTGACGTTTTAAGAAAATGGATTTCTCTGTACTACATAAGCCCTATAATTAATTTTTCCTACAATGAGACTGCTATCTGGTAACAACTTAAAGGCAATACTGGCCAGCAACTGAGTTAAATCATTGACTAGAAGTGGATGAACCTAAATCCTTATTAAAACACTTCATCCTTCCCTCCCTAATACTGCAAGAGCAGCCCAGGATGAATTAAGTGGTTCCTTGTCCTTGTGTTTGTGCTGTGAGATCCCAGAGAACACTTTAGAACTACGATTCTATGATAACCTGAAGTGTAGACCAGGAAAAGATCAGATTGATGACCTCTAGAGCCCCTGTATGCCTGACCTTGGACAAATTTTTTTTTGAGACAAACTTCTAATTTGTCAGAGCAAAACATTTTTAAGACTTTTTTTTTCCCCCTGATGCAAGTTTATCTGAATACTGATGTGGCTTAACGTCTGAAATAGCCCCAACAGGTGGGCAAGTCCATTGTTTTGTTTTAGCTCAATCTGGAAATATGAATGAAAATTAAATTTCAGTACAGGCAGTGTTTTGCAACTCTTTACTTTCCCTACTCCTTCCATTTTCACTTTTTGGTGGATGGCACTGTTTGGTTTTGGTTTTGAATTCTCAAAATCAATCATCCTTGCCCAACTGCTTTCTGGAAACAGAACACAACCTTGAAAATGCATGGAATGTGCAGCACTCCTTGCCTGCTAAGGCACTTGCCAATTTAGCATTTACCAGAGTCTGAAAATCTGACTTCTTCAGCCTGGAAGAGCCTAACAAGCTACATGATTGAATGGGGATCTTTGTGTTGCAGTCCAACTGTTTGTTGCAGAGCAGGGGGAGCTGTGGGTTTGGTCTGATGCCTAAATCCACAAGGCCTGGACAAAGACACATGGCTAGTGTGATGCTGGGTTTATTTATACGTAAATGCCTCCATGCTGCAGCTGTGAAAAAAGTACAAAGCACTAATTCAGACTTCTCATTATGGCACCTAGTGTCAAGTTACATACCCACTATTACCTTCTATACCCATCAGTAGTTATCTAACAAAACTAGATGCTGAGACCTTCAGTATGATTAATGTTTTAGGTTAAAAAAGGTGTCTGGAAAAGAATGGATATGGTTAATCTGATACTACTTGTTAAGCAGATTAGTATAAATAGCCATAACCATGTCTTCAGGCATGGTGTAGGCCAGTTATGACTTAAGCTTTAAACTGCAGTGGTTCAGCAGTATCTATACCACAAAAGTTCAGATGGCAAAGGAGAAATTGCTTTTAGATGGAATGTTTTTTTTACCAAAAACAATTAGAGCATACTTCTGACCTGGAAGTTCTTGGTGGATTCAATAAGTTGCTTTTTCCCCTCTGTGTCCTTTGTTGCCATCTTATAAGAATAGTAAGGATTGTGTTATCTTAAAACTTAATGGAACTTCACTTCATTTGAACTAATATGAAGCTGTGACAGGACTAATGTTTAAAGATTCCTGGGTTGGTGGCTTTTCCCTTATCTGTGTTATAACCCTTGGCAAGTCATACTCTCCTGAACGGAGATCCTCACGTGAATGATGCATCAGTGCTTTTGAGTTTGAGAACTTTACAGGAAGTGTTAATGTGCAAGTAGTACTTACGTTTTAATGAAATAATAGATGGTTAAGATACTTGCAATAGCATACTGCAGGTGTTCTTAAAATAGTGAATAATTACATTTAAAAGCAATTGCTGCATGTTTTAATTGGTATTTAACTATAAATGAACACTTCTTAAACTTAGAGGAGTAATGAGATCTCTGTAATTCTTCTGGCTCATACTTAATTATTGCTAGTCTTACTGAATTCATTCTTCTGACATTTGCTGTTCTTATAGTGAAAACATGCCTTAGATGAACTCTTCTTAGAATTGTTGTATTGATGCCCAGAAGTATTATAAATATTGATGCATCAAGTCATTGCTTTCATGGTATACTACTGCTGTGTATCTTCCTGACAGACACAAATACAAGGGGACAACTATGTTTATGATACTTTTTAGTGACATCTGGCATTCTCACAGGAAGCCTGGTGCCTGCTTGTCTGTTAGGGAAAGCCATGTTCATGACTCAAAGCCAAGCTGCAAAAGGGAATGTTACTGTTACTAACTATAAAGGAATGAATGTGATCAGGAGTAAGGACTTCAAGATAAAAGCAAGTGTTGATATATTGAGTGTTGTTCTCTGTGAATAAAAATCAAACCTGGCCAGCTGGTGAAAATATGGAGCTGTTGTTTCCTGATGTGTTCTCATGCATAGGAAGTCTCCTGACCTTGGGCCTTGATTCTGCAAGCATCTATACTGATCATTCATTTCAGCTTACAAAGTTATTTGCCCTAGGACAATGTGCTGTTTGACTTCTTGCAAAGCAGAAAAGATCCGCATCTTACACATAAATTCTATGAAAAAACACATAGCTTGTGTTCAACCTACCTTTGAAGTCCTGAACTAGTAATGGGAAGCTAGATAATAAAAGTCAATGAAAGCTCAGTCAGAATGCTGCAGTAGTTTGCATACGGAATACAGACCTCTGAATGGATTTTTAGTCTATATTTCTAGATCATTTGTATCATGAAGTTACAAGATGGAATGAAATTAAGAATTCTTCAGTAGCATAAAAATATAGAACATATGACAAAGATTTTTCATGAAGAAGCCATTGTTTCTTGAGGTCTGCTTGAAGCTGAATGGAATGTTCTACACTTGAGATTTCTAGGCAGCAAGGTGGCATGAATCATCAGAATATTGAATGTATCATTGTAGCAGCAGTTGCTGTTTCTTCACATTGACAGAATAATGGAGGTCTTCTGATTCTTCAGAGCCGTTGCTTTCTTTAGCCATATACTGAGTATCCTGTACTCCAGCTGATAATCAGAAGGAAATTAACATCTTCACATTTTTACAGGTTCAGATTTACTACAGCACAACATTTAACACTGGGTCTCCAGTGCTGGAAGCCCCCCAGATTACGTTTCAGTGGAACATGGGCCATTTGCTTAGGGGCTGATTTCACCTAAGATTATATTTTGCCTTCCAGTTTAAAGAAAATTTTATTAAAGGCACAGTTAAGACCAGAAAACTTAGATAGGTGGTATATGAAGTTAAAATGCCTCTTAGTGAGAGATTCTGGAGTAGGAGCAAAGCACGGTTTACTTGAGCTGCTGCTCAGAAGGCTGTTCAACTGGTGTTCTGTACATGACCCAGGAAAACTCAGAACTTACCAGAAAGGTTGTCTGCTCTAATGCTGTGCGTCTTTCTGATGGGGTCTTGTTACTTCTGGCTTAACCAATACTCAGAACAGGCGTAAGAATGGTTTTCTCATTTTGTGGTATTTGCAAGTTAGCAGCAACTGAGCTGGTACCGAGGAAACTGATGACATCTGTGCTATTCCCTACAATGGTTGAACAATTCATAATTGCATATGGCATGCATTTGGTCAGGCATCAAGTGCATCTTACAGGGTAGTTTCGAGTACAGACAAGAAATGGTTAAATTTAGAGTAACAGAAATTACTATTCTCTTATGTTGCCACAATAAGAAAAAGCTGTAATCTTCCCGCTTTCAAATGAGTTTACATGCATTTTTAGGTAATTCATACAGGTCACACAAGCAAACAGAACAGTCATTCATGAAACTTGGTCCTAATCCTCTTTCAAAAACCAGTGGGATATATGGATACTTGGAAACGAAATACGTAAAGTAATCTGGCCCCCTTTAAATACTGTAACCTAAAAGTACAGGGACAAAGGATGCTAGTGTGAAAAGTTAAACTCTTTCTAGCTGAGACAAATGTCTTCAACTGAACTGAGTCACAGGAATTGGAAAGTGTATTAAGGTGTGTGTGAATTGTATTTCGGGGATGGGACCTCATGTGCTCATCTTGTTTTCTTGAAAGATAATGGATTTAATATACCAGGAATTTCAGAATTGATTGGGTAAACTGCATGACTTGTTACATCAGTAATGCTGCAGAATGCAATTGAGTCATAGGTGAAAAATTTACTGACACTTAAGTTAAAGATGCCTTTAAAAACCAAGGTAAACTGAGGTCCTATGGCTTCAGTAAAGGTAGTGAAAACTTTGCAGCCTACTTCAAGCCTACTTTTGGGCCTTGGATTTTGTACTTTAAAAATGCTCCATACTAACTTAGCATTAGTAAAGAACTGACTTAAGACACACACTAGGTCTAAACTTGTTGTAGATTTTTATATAGTGCATACATGACTTTGTACAGTGGTATCATTAATTTTTCCCTTACTTTAGTTGTATGCAGCTTGAGTATAAGCAGAAATAAACCAGATGAGATTATGCTGGAGGTGACACATGAATGTTTATTCAATGGTATTGTACTACTGTGAACAAATTCTGGGATGCATATGCTCTGGTATCTGGAGTTTCACTGCAAGGGATTAGTACTTAAATCCAACCACATAGCAAATCCCTTAATGCTAGTTGCGTCCTCAGGTGGGTGCATACATACTCCATAGTTTCACTCTACATGTAACAACCTTGATTGTGTTTTATCAGAGCAGACTCTCAAGACAAGGTATACAAGTAAAGGTATATTTCAATTTCATTATAAATTGCCCTGCTTCTAATTTGATGGGAATAGTTATTCATGAGGAAAGTCATTCCTGTGGGAAAACTTTAGCTTAGAATCTTCCTTTGGTAAGGAAGAGAATGACTGTTCCAGGTGAAGTATTAACTAGGAGTATAAGCTCAGCAATATGTACTGACAGCAAGCTACAACGCAAAACCTTGTATCCAAATACACTTTAATTCTGAGACTGACGAAAAGTCTAAATTCAGAAAACTAATTTCATTTTATCAATGGGACAAAAAAAGCACCCATATCTGGAAACAACAGCCTTTGGATCTAGTCTGCAGCTCTTCTCAGCACTGACCAGTCTGAAGATAAAGCTTACTACACATCGGTCATCATGGACTGAGTGCCCCATTACATGAGCTTAAGAACTGCACTAAAGTCACTTCTAAATTATTTTTTCTCACACGTTTAGTTTTGATGATTGTTTCATTTATCAGCGTCGAAAGAGTTGGTTGTAGACACTGCACTGACAGGTAGCAAAATAATTTAGGAGAACAGAGGGAAGTTTAAAACATTTTATAAGTTCTTTTTAAAGAAAATAAAGAACAATTATTGTAAAATAAGACAATTTAAATTATAGTTTTTATTTCCAAAGCCTGGATTGATATCATAGTTCATGGTACATAAAAGAAACAGAAAAGCAATTTGAGATTAGTTCACTTGTTTAACAATTATCATATGGATTATCATGATTTTTACACCAAACACTTGAAGGCACTTAAGTTTATAAAACATGATGCATTTCAGTCACTTGACATACAAAGCCTTTGCTCTGAACTTTGTGCGTTCAGGTACTGACGAACTAAATAGAAAAGCTGTAGTGTCCAAAGCTGCCTTATACCTAATGAACATATTTTGATCTAGTGTTGCACATGTTATCAAACCAGCCAACTATACAGTTAGAAAATGAGACAGTCAAAAAAAAAAAAAAAAAAAATTGTATACACTAATTCAGAAGCTTCTATATGTCAGCTCTAAAGCGCGCTGAGTAACTGGTTAAAGTGACCCATCAAAATTGGGTATTTTCCAGGCACCCTTTAATTCAGGATGTGTATTTCAATCCCTGCATGTCCCTAACAAGAGAAGGCAGGAAATTCCTGGTGCAACAGTCAGATGAGCAAGCTTTCAGTTGGTAGGTCAGTTCCAGCTGGGCCTACCGTATTTTGCCACATAATAACATAAGTATCAAGAGCAGAAAACTTGTATCAATAGCGGAAAGATTTTAGCTTCCAATATCTAGTATTTTCTAAATTTGTAAATCGTTGGTTGTCTCTGAAGCTACTTCTTCCTTTTTGATACATCATTTGGTAGATAAACATGCCAGAAGCACTTAACCAGCCAAAAACACTTAAAAGATTCTGGATATGTTTCTTAAAGAAATATAATGTGAAATAATCTCTGGTAGCGTTTAAAAATCAAGCTAGCATATATTACCTGCAAATCACATTTCAGATGTAAATCTTACTGCTGCCGCATTTTTTTACTGCATAATCTTTTTTTTTTTCCCTTCTAGTAAACTCCTGGTTAGTAAAAGTCCTATGAAATGTTCCATACTCTGTAGTCTGGGGCAGGGCGGGGGAAAGAGTCTTTAGAGTTGTGTAGGATCCCCATAGATCTGGAATTCTTTGACCATGTTTTCTATGGATCATCTTCCCACACCAATGCAGGAATAGTCTTTAGTTCTTGTAAAATAAGAAGCACTTGTATTTTCTGGTGTAGAATGTCATGTTGCTTGTTTCAACTATTTTCAGGGCCTGTAAAACATAAGACAGACATTTTATTGTTGTTCATAGTTAGCCAAATGTGTTAGTTACGTGATCTTTTTTCCTTCCTCTCCTTGTTTTTCCTGCCACCACTTTATTTCTCTTCCCAGTACATATTTTGCTTTTTCCTAATGCTGGGTGAATAGTATTTGTTAAATGTAGTGTGGTTTTCTTAACACTTTGAATTTGTAAAACACTTCAGATTTGCATGGCACCAATGAATCTTACTGGTACCAAAACAGCTTCCAGAGTATAAGATAAAGATCACTTGTCAGTGTTCACATGTTATCCAGTACTTCCAGAAGTTGCTCCTGTAATACTTCGTAGGGAATTTAGCTCTGTGCAGTAGAGTAATCCAAACCCCATGCACCTGATGAATATTGTAACAGCATGCACGCAGTATCTGGCAAATTTTTCTGAAGCATGTGAGAGGGTTTAGATCACCCTCATCACATTGGCAGCTCTTGCTGAATCAATAAGCACTGTATAACATGAAAATAGGTTATTTTGTTAAAATAGAAGTGTTAGAAATGTCCAGAGCGATTCCTGTGACCTTGCTCAGAGCATGATCCTTCTTCAGAAAGCCTGATTAGCAATTTACTTACGAGTACCTGCCTGACATCTTCCTTACAACAGCGATTATTATTCCTGCAAGGATTCCAACTGCAACTATGATTCCAATAATTATTCCAACCAGTGCAATTGTTTCCAGACCACCTGAAAGAGGAAATGGGGAATGTTAGCATGTTTCTCATGGAGACTACTGATAAGAGGCTGCTGGTAGAACTGATGCTGTTCTGCTGCATCCCACTCCTTGGGGAAAATTTCCTTCTATCTTGTGAACCCTGAAGTAGGTTCGGTGAGTTCAGCAGGCTTATTTGTAGCCTGCAAGGCCTGCAAATGTGCCTTTGAGCTGGAGGGCTCCATGTGGATGTGGCTGTGGAGACAGCAACAAGGTGAACCAGAGGAGGCAGGTTGGGGAGCAGGTCACGGTTCCTCCCGAAACTTTTATTTAAGAACACCACGGGCATAGCTAGTGACCTCTAGAAGGGCATCGCCTGGCAGTTAAGTTCTCCCTTGTCCTTATAAGTAATGCTTCTGTTTAATACCTTTTTCAGTTTTCTCTCGTTCCCCAGTCAGTCCACCTGTAAAGCCAGAAAGAGAATAATTACTTAATTACTCATTCTCCTTTGTACAGAGTTTTGCATCCCAATTTATAATGCTATATCCAAGGAAAACTTTTACCGACTATATCAAAATGGTTTGAGGGCTGTGTAATAGGTTGATAAGAAGTGAGCAAATGAAAAGCTTGAGAGGATGAGTGCAAAGAGCTTTCTGAAGCAATAGAAAGAAGTTAAGGGACTGGTTGTGCTTTAATATATACTAGTCAAACTTAACTGTGATCACATTAAGATCAACAAAGATATACCTAGTATGAAAAAATTAAGACAGAAATCAGTTTTAGTTGTCTGCGACTGATTTATGCTGATAAAATTTTGCCTTGCTCTCGGTGTATTTGCTGAACTATTCTTTGTCTATTCATAAAGGCTTTTTGTCAGTTTAAAAGTTCCTCAAGTTCCTTAGTTTTTTGTGTATGGAAGGTTGTACAAAATCTGTTTAGTACACTCTTAATTCTGGAGTTGAATTTGTAGCTGAGTCCCCATTAGTAACAGATGAAACAAAAATGCTACTTTTAATTCATTAGAAGTATGTCACCCCAATTCTTTAGCATACCCTTTAGGAAAAGTCTAAAATTCAAATCTACTGAACACTGCTTCTGTTATTTAATGGTAAGCCAAGACAAGAGGTCTATACTCTCAGCAGAAACAAGCGGGCTGGGAAAGGAGATAAAAGCACATACAACTTCTAAACAAATGTGTCTGATTTATTGAGGGAGATAACTGCTGTAGAACACAGAAGTTTCAAAAAGAAGCTAGCCGAAGAAAGATAAGTGTTTGCTCATAGCTGTTGTCTAGAGGTAATTGGCTTAGGCTGCTCAGGAGAGAAGTAGTAAATAATACACATACTAGAGGACTTTGTAGAAATACAACTGCCACCAGATTTGATTTGGCTATCTGTTCCAAAGCAAAGCCTATATGCTTGCTTTGAAATGTGATTGACAGACTGCCATTCATGGGAATTAAGTTTATCACTAACATATTCTGATAGGTGAATCTGACATACTTGTGAGCCTCACAGACTTCCAATATTTGTGACCTGACTTTTGAGTTTGTACTTGAGGTAAAGTGCACTCTGAGCATCTGTTGGCAACAGCTACTGCTGTTCACCTAAATCGGAAAAACCATTCTTCATTTATTTACACACCATGTTAAGTGTGCATTTAGTTATCAAAAAGTTGGTCTCGAAACAGACCTCTTTTCTCGTAACAGCTCATCTGACCATTTTAAAGCGAGAGTCATTAAACTTACCACCAGCCATTGGTACTGTCACAGGACTGGAGTATCAGAGCAGAAATTATGATGCTTGTGCTCTCTTACTTTTTACTGGTATGCACAAGAGTGAACCGCTAAGAACAGTCCTGGTCCAAAAGAGGCTATATAGAGCTTGTGCCCATTTATTTGTGTCCATACGTTCTTCTGTACACCATCGGACACAAAAGCATAGGTATTCAGCAAGCTGTCTGGAAGACAGCTAAGCAGGCATAAGGTAAACAGGTCTGAATACACTTTACCAACCTTTTGCACCAATCTGTTGCTGACTACTGTATGGGCGTGGGTGCAATTTGCTTTGTATGTGTATGACAGTAATTTGTGTCTCTCCAGGGAAGCTAAGGCAGAGAGAGGGCAGCCAGGTTGCAACAGTTATGTCTTCTGCATTTGAGGATCTCTGAGTTGATTAAAAAAAAAAAAATCTGGAGAGCTGTTTGATTTTTTTATCCTAATCTTCTGGAAAGAAGTTCAGAGAGTTATTGCCTGCTTTGGGGTAGAACTGACAGTGCACTGGTGAACAAAATGGTATAGCTACTCATTCATTTTGTCAGCACACATCTGTTACAAAGTTAGGATGCTGAGTGATTATTAAGGAGTAATTTTAAGAAATCTTACTTTTCCCTTTCAAAAGTCAGCAATGCTACCTTTGAGAGCACCTTAAACTTGGTATTTGAATTTTCCAGATATTGTTTAGTAGATGGCAGTAAAACATTGATATAATAAAATAGAAATGAAAGATTTTTTTACCATCAACATTTTCTGTGTTAGCTTCGTAACCAGTAGAATTATCACTGTCTTCAGGTGGGGCAAATGCGCTTTCTGTGGTCATCAGTTGTCCGAACTGCAAGAGATTTGTTACACTGTGTAGTCTTGTGGGCAACTACAAGAATTGTGGGGGGAAAAGAGGAAAAAGAAAACCTCAGTACATTCAGTCTATGTGTATGAAATAAGCATTTAGATTTCTTAGTCTGTCACGTGCCCTGTAGATGCTCTTTTGGCTATCACCAGTCATCTTTGACTTATGTACAGTGACCAAAAAAGAAAATAATTAAGTACGCTGATTTGTCCTCCCTGCTAGAGGCCTTCTAAATCAGAGGACCCCTCAGCAGGACTACAAAATGTGTAGGAGAGGACTGCAGAATATTGCAGACCTGCCTTTTTTGCTTGTTTTTAACACTACTTTGTCATTTTGGCTTCACTGAGGCTAATGGAGAGATACTGAATTAGAAGAGGCAAATGGCAGTGAATAAGCAGGTTATGAATGCTTTTTGCAGTACAGAACTACCAAAAATGTTTTCAATTTTGTCACCTTCAATCTGATTGCTTGCAAAGCAAAAGCATTGGCGTTAGATTTTTTTTTATGTTAGAATTCGAGGTTATTCTTTATGATGATTATTCAAAATCTAAGCCACAAGACAATACCAGGAATATGAAGTCAGGGTAACTTGAAGGAACCTTTACTTAGAATGATACTCACCAGGGTTGGTAATTCTTCAATTTCTGTGTTATTTCTGTCTCTGAAATCAATCGTTGCACTTTCTTCTCCTTCTAGAACTGAGCTTGCTGAATAAAATTTTAGAAAATGAGTTAGGATTTTACTTGGTAGTCACATGTTCTGGCTACTTTGACATCTAAATTTTGTTAAATGCAAGATCTCTGTAGTGTTCAATCTCCCTGCCCCTGCGCACTTAGGTTTGCAAAAGTCTTTGGATTAACTTTGAATTCTGCTATACACTTGTACAAAGCTGTAGGACAAAGAGCTTAAGTAGACATCACTCAACCCTGGCACAACCTTGAAACATATTGGTTACTAAACACTTTGTCCAAGAACAGATTATTTTTTTTTAAGAAAAGATTCCCCCCTTCCTCCCCACGTGGATGCAACTACTCCAGATTTCAAGTTAAGCATTAGCTTATGTATTTGGAGAAATTACTTCAAGCATCTTCCGTTTTCTAAAATAGTAAGAGCTTTCTTCCATCTTTCAGCTCAGTCCCATCTGCAACTTTTATTTTTAGCACTATCATTAATGTTTCTGGGTGTAGCTACAGTTTAGAAAATATTCCTACACAAATTGCTTCAGAGATTTTTCTAAAGTTGCAAACCTTACTTGCCATAATTTGAATTTTTTAGGTAACAATGTAAGGTCTCCCTTTTTATTCTAGACCTATATATGTCATCTGTGCTCTTTGGTATAACAGACATTTAAATTTTGGCCCACACAATGCTTTTTCTTTACAAATACAGGCAAACTTCATCAGCAGGAAAAATGAGATGGAACAAGGTAGAACACGAAAGATACAGATTTGTGAAGATGACTGGCAGTATCAAGAAAACATTAAACACAGGTATCATTTGATTAAGTTTCATGCTGATTCATAAAACTATGACCATACACAGTATGCTGTTAATGTAGTGTGATATCTCTTGTGAGTTTCTAATTCACTGTGATTATAAAGCTAGGTGAGGCTGCTTGTTATGCTGTTGCCTGGGGCACACGAGTTCTGCTAATTCCAGATACCAATGTTTAAATTTAAGCAAAGAGCTAGTAATAGACATTGTCCTGAGCAAAAACTTCAGGAAAAAAACCCCTAAAACTTCTGGAAAATTCTTTCCTGGATTCAGATTTTGCATCTAACTTCTATTTATTTCAGCAATCAGAGCAAAGATTTGTCCAAACATTTTCAAATCCAGTTTATACTTTTTCAGCATAATACTGAGTTATTGCAAGGAAATATTGCAATGATAGCTAAGTGTGTTATGTGAATGAGAGCCATGTTCATTATCTTCAAAAAGCAGAGAGTTTTTAGGGGTGTTGGGGAAAACCCTGGATGCTCACACATCATTTGCCTATAATGTTTGTAAGGTAACAATTGTCAGCTGCTAATAGGATAATAATGAACAAAGAATACATAATCCTTTTTTCCTTTGCAAGATAGTTTGATACCTCTGTAACCTGGTAAATAGTAAGTGGTAGACTGGTGGTGCTGTGTAGTAGTCCTCCGGGCAGGAGGATAGCTATTCACAAGTTAGTTAAAAACAGGGTTTTACTGTACCATTTCAATATTTTATGTAAGAGAAATATTCATGGCCTGTTTGATTCATTAAATCTTACATTGTTTCTACTAATTTCACCTGTTTTTTAGTGACCTAAAACCAATCTTATCTCTTCTGCTTTTCAAGTTAGACTATTTCTGAATTGTTAGACTAGTTCCAAAGAATTAGACTATTTCTTACGGTAGACTTTAATATTCGTAAATGCACCTTGTGTTCTATGATATAGAGGCAAGTAAACAATTTTTGTTCTGTGACTGAAATAAGAAAGAATGGACATTTTGCTCTATCAGTCAAAACTGAAAAAAGGATAAAATCACTTTGAATCAGCTGCACATGTATCACTTGAACTCACAATTAAAGAATAATTTCCCATTTAACTTTTCATTTTTTTTAACTGCCCATTTTAAAATAAAAATGGTGTTTCAAATGAAAAAGTCAATACTTAATTTTGAAATGGGGGGGGGAATGCACTGGCACTTTAAAGGAAATTTTTCATACAGAAGATGAAGGATTTGACATTGGAAAAAAATAATCTCTGTTTTTGCTTGAAACTCTCATCTGAATTCTACTGGAAACTTACAAATATTTTTCCTTCCTCCCAAAACTCATTTTTGAATAAAACTAAAAATTTTTCATCCACTTCTAGCAATGCAAGACTGAGCTTTGTCCCATTGCCAAGAGACTAAACACTGATCTAAACTTAGATTTCTAATTCCATGTTTACTCAAGTAAATAGAATTTTATATTTTTATACCTTATAAGCCTGAATACAGATACACTTTCTATTTAAGAGCCAAAAGGGTGTGCAAGTAGTACTTCAGGCACTAACAGATGAAGAAAGTATATTCATGGTATGCCAACATGAGGCAAATATAGTGGCTAATTAAGCCAGCCAGTCTCCCCAAAATCACCTTCTAATCCATGGAAAGACTAGAACAGACCAGGGTAAATCGTATTTCTAAGGTAGATGGTAAAAATAGTGTTTTGGTCACTTTTTGATTGAAATATCCCAGGTGAGCAGTCTTAAAAATTTTCTGTTGAGATAGCATAAAGGGGGCTTGACTTCTAGGTGTGCTGATTTAGCCACCTTCTACATATCAGGGCATTTTAAGATATGGCCCTACTTTATAATACTTTTTTTGCTTATAAAGTTGTGTCTCTAGAGTACAATAATGCAATTATGCTATGTAAATGTTAAGTGTAGAGAAAGAAATAGCAATGGAGCTCAACAACATTAATTGTGTATGGATCAGTTTACCTAGTAATCCCAGTCGGAACAGAAAAAACATCCTTTATTCACTAGTTGCAAAATAAGCACAGATGGAGAAAACCAATTACCGGAGAAAAACCCCAAGTGGAAAGTGAAATAAGTTTTGTATGTTAACAACAAGCAGCTTATTCTGAGAAGCTGCTTATACTTGGCATGGCAGTAGCTTTCAGCCCTGAAGAATTACCTGATAGTGAAGGCAGGAAAGGAAACAGTGTCGCAGAACAAAGGTGTAGAGAATTAGTGAATGTCACAAAGAAACATGAAGTAATTATTCTGTGTGATAGTTATTGCAGATTTTCAGCAATGAGTGACATGTAGAAAATCTATTTCAGTGCATTTGCCCTCAGTGTACAGTGACTGACAAAAGGAGGTGGCCCAGATTAATCTTGTCTAATTTTAGGTTCTTAATAAAGGTGCCTAAATAAGCTGTCTGCTTGCCCTTATCTTCTTTTATAGTCTGTAGGGAAAGAGAACTATTTCCAGAAGGTAATTCAGCACACCTGAGATTTAGGTCATCCTTGGAAGTGCTGCCTTTCCTTAACTGTGAAGGGAAGCTAGAATAATATGGCTCCCCTATTAACTTCCTGAAGATCCCAGATCAACTGATTTCTCTCAATGTGAAGGTCTTGTCCCAGCCCTGTCCAGTCTGCATAATACTACATTCTAGCTGAGGTCCTGTGTTTGCTGAATGGTCCCTGGACTGTATTTCCAGGTTTGTTTTTCTGGACAGACAGTGGAGGCGGTCTGAGTGGTAAGTAAGCAGACACTACTGAACTGTTACCAGAAGAAAAACTGGGGGGTACTTTGTTATCAGTGTACTGCATTTGTAGGAAGGAACGTTTGATACTAGACGACTCTGTCAGAAAGCAGTACTAAAGTCAAACATTTAAATGAAATTGAGAGAAACTACTGGACATGAGGCTTCTTTCCCTGTACCCAGTACAAGGCGCGTATGCCGCTGACATCAAAGAGAATGTAAATGGGATGTAAGGGGGTGTGTGCTTTAGTCATTTGTTGGTTTCATCTGATGTGGGCCAAATGTAGCAAGAGCCATAGAGTTAAGCAGTGCTTCTGCATATGTTCTTAATATTATCTTAGAGGAGGCTGTAAATAAAAACAGTGCCTCACAGTGCTATGATCGTCTCCAACTAGCACTATGGCCTCTTCTGTTTGCAGCTATACATTGCTGCAGATGTGAATTAATCATTGCATCTCTTTCTGCCAAAGTTCCAGCTGGGTGCGTTTCAGTTCAAAGTCCCCAGCTGCTATCAGGCTGCAACTTCTCACACCAGGAGAAAATTTGATGTCATTAAAGGTTTAATACTGCTTTGAAAACATCCCATGGTTAAGCATCCCGTGACCCACTTAGGGGAAGATAAGCTCACTACTCCTTGTTATGCATGGAGTGATAGTTTACTAGAAAAACCTCTTAAGGTTGCTTTCAAAGCACAGTGGTTGTGTTGGAAAGGAGTGAGTTGTAAAGCTGTTGTTCATTAGCATTTCTTTCAGGTATCTCCAAAACCAACAAAGATACTTTTGAAGATGAAAAATGTTGTAGGATCTTGTTTTTTTTCCCAGCGGTCTGAATAAACCCAGACGCTAGTGGGCAAAGGCAGTTGTAAGCCTGTATTTTAGCTTAGTCCTTGAAATAGGAAGCCCGCAAACTAGAATGAGTTTCCATCTCTGTGATAAGAGACCACTAGGCAAAAATGGCTAACCTTAAAGGATTCCCTCTAGCAAGAACTGAAATAATCTTTATCGCTCATTGCCCCTCTGGTCCTATTAAAAATAAAAAGCAGTTTCAGATATTTATAGCAGCTAAAAAAAAAAGTCAAACAAAAGCTTTGATCTTAAAACTCAAGTTTATTTTTATCTGTATCTTACTGATATCATATTTTATCCTATCCAGCTGTGCTTGATAAGTGCTTTGTGGAATCCTTCTCTAGAAAAGCAAGGGAAAGAATTTAGTCACTTGGGAGACGATCACTCTTCTGTTTAAGATATTACGGAGCTAACTATCTGGAGTTGACTGATGTTTTTCAGTATCTGCTTCCTGAACTGTTACAGACCAAGTGGTGTTGTCTGAAGAACTCTGTATGTCTGCGTGTATTAGCCATCCTGTTTTGACCATATTTTACTCAGCATTTATGTGCTGATACAGGAATTCCCTTTCTGAGGAAGTATTCTTCACTCAGACCTTAATTTGATTGTGAGCGAAGTTAGTCTTGAAGTCAGTATCTCATTATTGGAATCACGTTCAGTTGTAGTTCAGTGGAAGCTTTTATTCATGGTGGTGGAAGCTTAACAAAAATGATAAGGTATCTGCCTTTTGAATACATAATGTCTCAGCAGCAGCTCTGTAGTTTTCAAATACAGTTTTGCCCTTTGGCTTCATCCTCAATTTAAACATATTCCACAGTCAGGTCCAAAACCTACCTCATCAGCTTATTTTTCTCTGAAAGTAGTTTTCCATTATTTTTCTATAATTGCTTAAACATTTTCGGGTATTTAAAAAAAGCATATAGGTGTCTTTTTTTTTCTTTTTTTTGTGAAATGGTTCAACACTGCCAAATCCTGGCTACAAAATTTTTTGGATTTTGCAAATTTGAGGTTTTGAAGAATATAATATAGTGGATTCTGGATTTTGAGCCTTTGGGCAGTTAAAATTTTCAGACTTCAGAAAGGCAAGGAAGTTTCTTAATGAGAACTGAAATTCTCATTTGTACCTGTGGCTCCTGCAAAATTCATGACATCTGCAGTATCCTTAGCCTGTTTGGGGCCACAGCATTGGCATTTTCTCTTTTTCTGTTAATTCTTTCTGGTAGTTGGAGTAATACATCATGCCATGAGAAAGAAATGCCCTGGCATATGTTTAAGTGTCTAGACTTCTTGTTGTTCAGGAGAGAGTATGTACTGTCTGCCTAAAGCCTGAAGTGCTTAATGCAGTTTCCTTATACAAAATTGACAGCTTTGCTTTATATAATGAAGGATGCTGGATGACAAAATACCATGAACTTTGGCAAGTATCTGCTAGTAGAGAAATGGTTATGATGCAAAGGAAGGATTTAGCTCAGCCTTACTTAGAGTATGGCTGACTTAGTTCAGGTATTCCATGTAGCTCATGATGACAATGTTTTGCTGAATTGTCAGAAACATTTCCTTTGGTCACCACACCCTACTACAGATGGTTTCTATTGCTGCGGCTGGCTTAGTGAGAGGAACAAAGCCAGAGTTTAAATTCACAGTGCCAAGTGGCAAAGAACCACTCGGCTGCTTCTGGAGTAAATCGCATGTCTTCTGAATGTTACAATATTCTACATTGCCCATATATAGGATACCCAGAGAAAAGCAAAACAAAATAGATTTTAACTGGGCAGATATAGAGAAAAATAACTGCTCTTTAAGTGCTTGCTATGTGTATATGACCCACAACCAAAGTTATGAAACAAAACCACGGGAGGAAAAGGTGGTAACTTACTCAGCTTTCTCTTATGCATGATAAAATCAGCCACAGAGCTGTGGGCATTAAGAAGGAAGAGACTATTACTCCATTATGGGATATTCCTTTAAAATATTCCTTGCAGAACTAGACATGAGTCTTCTAAGGTTTATGCTTCTGATAATGTTGCTGTGTCAATCTCTGATTTCTCGTCTGATAAGTATACTGACCTCAGAGTTGTTATCCCATGAAAGTGGGATAAAACCACTTTCTTATTGATATTTGCTGCCACAGGGTCGTGGGGCAACTGTTTGCAGTCTTACTAGTGATTTCTTTGTTTTCTCTGAGCAGTACAGGTTTGATTGGGGCAACAAGACTGAAGTTGTGATCAAGGTGTCTTTTGCATCATTCTAAGTGGCACTTAATATGGCAGCATCACAGTACTGTGCTTATCACTGCATGGCTGACAAGGAATGGGCATTGAAGCTAAGACAGGGAGGAAAAGTACAAAATTTCATGTAATGGATCAGCAAATTTTACAGCGTGTACAGGAGAAAGCAGACAATCTGTTACAAATATTGGGCTATGTAAATGCAGACAAAAGGAATTAAGAAATGACCTCTAATACAGTAATAAGCGAATCTTTTCCCTGAATCACTTCCTTCCCAAAACTCTGTAGCTATATGCCCTTTCACAGCTGCCTTGATGAAGGTTACTAACCCCTTGTATCTGCCAGCAGAACTGTTTGCATGATCATTTCTTAGTGCATTTTTTTGAAATAGACATGCTAAACACTATAACTGGAAACTGGTTAAGCTTTAATTTTGTTCACACAATGATTTTTGGCTAGCTGCTTTATATTGCCACATAGCAAGCAAAACCCATTCAAATATGTTTAGTCTGACTTTCGTATTAGCTGGTGTGTTATTAGTTAGTATTTGGATGGGTTTCATAGTCATAAAAACATCTTAATATTCATTTGGAATTAAGTGTGTCCCCTTTACAGACTTAGCAGCAGTTCATACACTACTCAAGCCCTCCTAAGAGAGTACATGGTTGCCTGAATTGGTGTACACAGCAGAATTGTGCCCTCACAAAGGCTTATTCTCATGCAATTTATGCTGGATGTTGTAGTGTTTGTAATCAACAAATACAAAGATGGAAAAACACGAGGAAGTCATAAAGCAACATGAGAATGTGCCCAGCATCACAGTTTCTATTTCCTTTGAGTCTTTGGCCAGGCTTCTGAGCCTGAGTTGGAAATGAATAGTAAATTTGTGTCTTATTTTTCTCATTTGTTTCTCTTGAGAACATCCCAGCATACCGATACTCCCAATCCTACATATTTTTCTGAAATGCTATGTACCAAGTTGTGCACCACACACCTATGTGAGCTTTGCCGTAGTGTTATTTCGAACGGAGGGTGTGGTATGTGCATGCACAAATCAGAGGAGGCCCTTTTAGAGGCTGCCCCACTGCAGCATGGATCTGGGATGCAGTGAATAGTAGGATCTGGCAGCATTTGGGTTCCATCCTGTAGTCCCTGACCGCATCCAGACAAAAAGCAAACAAACCAACAAAACAAACGTGCAACTGAGACAGACCGTATGTTGGAGCTGGGCAAACAGTAGTCATTTCTGTGGTATGCATGTATGTATGGCTTGCCTCAAATGACACAAGGAGGAAACACTGCATGCTTCTGTCAGAGCCCAACAGCCTGCATGCTGTGGGCTATCCTTCCTTTACTGGTTTTATTATCTATTAAAATGCTCTTTTATCTCTCTAGGTTCTCAGCTGCTTATTTTTGCAGTTGATGTACAAGTACTAGATCTGGGGTAAATGCATGGGTTCAGCAGAAACTGTTGAATTACAGGAGCTGTGAATCTGGCCTCTCTGTTTCCAGTTTTCACTGTGCAGCCTGTGTTAATGAAAGGTCCACTTGTGAGCTTTTAAATATGACTATTTCCTTTGCTTGTAAAGCTACACAGATTCAAAAACTAACTTTTGAGATACAGATGGGCAAGTCTCTCTGCTTTCCCAATGAAGAGGAGAAAGCATATCTTATCTGTTCTCTGATGATCTCTTACCAAGCCACTGCAAAATAGACTCACTAATTTGCAGACCCACTAATTGAGATCCAGTAAGATTTTTATCCTTTTTTTGTGATAATTAAGTTTTGGTTAAGTTTTTTTGTAATAATTTGTTATGTAGAGCTAGATTCATATGATGCTAATGTAGATTACAAGCGGCATATATGGGGACATGTGCAAGTACACTCATGGTTCACGACACAGCCAGATGCAGGGTGAAAAGTTTTGTCATGCTTATTTCGTAGAAAACTGGCTCCCTTTTGGAGTCGTGTGTGACTGTTCATTTTATTTATTACTAGCAGTTACAGAACTTGATTTTCAGGAGAGTTTAGAGTTACATGACTTTATTGTTTAGTTTTGCCACTGAACTGGCCACAGAGTTTGGGTAAATCAAGATACTTTTGAAAAAATCCTTTCTTGTGATTTTGTCAATTCTGGTTTTTATGATTTTGAAAAACATGGAAAAGTGTTTAGTCTTTCATGGTTGACTGTAAACTTCAATTTCCTTTCTTACCATGTAAACACTTTTCATCTGAATTATCCTGTCCATGTGCTTACTTTTAGTCCAAAACAAATGTAAAGTAACATGACCTAGTATAAACATGTTTAATTTTGAGACTTGCATAAGGAGTTATAATCTAGTATTTGACTCTATGTAAGATTAGGCATGTGGAGAGTTGATATAGCTCAAGTGACATGTGGCAACTTGTTTAACAATCATGTTAATTTCTGTTCATGTTATGTGACAGCTAATAGAGTAACCTCCTTCTCTGCAATGATACTTGCACCATGGGGAAAGGTTTCAACTTAGGAAATGTGTTGCCTCTGTGCTTATTTGAATGCTTGTGCTTTTAACTGTTTGATTAGCGCTGTGCCCGGAAAAACTTTTAGACCAGCTTCCATTTTTACTCTTTTGGTCTGATCCTGTGTGCTAAGATTTGCCTGAGTGTTTATATGCTGAACAGGACCACAGGACAAATATGTGTCTGCTAATCATTCAAAAGGAAATGCTTTAGTCTAAAAATTCATTAGCTTGTATAGTGCTCAGGGCTGTCCTTGGTTGTAAGAAAGACAAAATAGTTGGCTGTTTAAGTCAGGATTTAAACCATAAATAGATAACACAAATAGAGCAGGTGTGAATGTGTTTTACGTAGACACTTAAATGTAAGATTTGTTACTAGGCCTTCCTTCTGTATTTTTGCTAATTTCTGCCATTAATTTTATTTGGAAGTTCACATACAAAGAGTGAAATTAATAAGTTAATCATCTTCTCTTCCACATCAGTATCGCATTCTATGCTTTTACAGCTTTATTATGTCTTACATTATGTGACCCAATTAAAGGACTTCTTATGGTTTCTTTTGGAAACCACGTTGTTGACTGGGACCAAAAATTCCTGTTAAGAGTAGCACAAATCCAGGAAATTTTAACAGAAATCTTCAATCACCTTTAACTTATTGGTGTTAGATGTAATTTGCATGTTCTCTATAAGCAAAGAATGTTTAAGCATTTCTGACCTCTCCCTTAAGATTCATAGGTTTTCACTGAAGTGTTGTTCATAGGTTGGCTGACCGTCCTGTTATTGGGTCAGCAGTAACTGCTGTTTTGCAATCACATTTCTGGTTCACAGTTGTCCTGAAATGGTTTCTGCGCCTCTGGCTTTTTCATAAAGTTGCAGCAACTCAAAGACAGCAGATACTAATGAAACTACTCAAACTGCGGATCACTACCTGGAAGGGGAAAAATGCTATGCTTACAACTAGGATCAACAGCTGAATTCACTTTATTTGGCAATTCAAGGAGGAATTTGGAACTAATAATAATCCTTTTGGAAATATGGTTCCTCATCAAAACAAACCTGCTTTTCTTGATTCAGTCTCAATCCAGAAAACGGAGCTCCCAAATGTAACAAAGGAGTAGCTGGAGATTTATTTATGGCCTCATCGGGGTTAAGAGGTATCAGAATCTGATTAGGCGACTTTTTTCTCTAAAACCCAGAGGCCAAGTTGTCTACCCAGAGGTTCAGCTATCTGAATATACCCACTCCACCTACTACTACACAAGCCAAAAAAATTCTTTATCTTCTTTGTCAGTGCAGTCACAGATTGCCAAAGGTGGCATTGTCGTTAAGTCTGTTCTAACTTGTAATTGCAGATGGTTATCAGTAAACAGCGGTGATATGCAGGCTAAGTATTTGAGGCTTGCTTATTTTATAGCTGGAGTCTATTTTCCTGGTGTATCCTTTGGAAGTTATCCTAAATGATTGGCCCCATGTGAAGAAAGTCATAAAACCTAAACAGACGCAGAAAGCCTAAATAGTGTAAACCATGTTCTAGCTCCAGCTGTGGAGTTCAATGCAAACTATACTGGTAATAAAACAGAGGTAGAATCTTGCAAGCAGGAAATTTTTTTGATATTTTTCTGGCTTTTAGTGTTTCAACCTGATCATTGTTGGACTCCTCAGAGTTGAGAAAAAATATGCTTAAAAATTCCCCAAAAGCCTTAAGGTGAAAGACCTTTTTTCCTGTCATTCTGGTATCTTAGAAACTGCTTAAAGTAATTCTATAAAATGGAGGCAGGTTTTGCCTCCTTTTTTAATGGCTTTAAACTTTGGTACATTTAATATTGATGCTTTTTAAGGGTAAGCTTAGCTGGGTGAGCCATAAGTGCTTATCTCGGAGAAAGCCTAGAAAGCAGTATTTGGGACTTGCCTAATGTCTGTTAATTTTAGATTTTCTGTGGAATTTTGAAGCATAACTCCAAGCTTTCAGCCTCATATTCTGACATACAGAACGCCAGGAATTTCCATTAGAAGTTTCAAGCCAACATCCACACATACTGTATATTGATACAGCTCCATTATTTCCAGCAGAACGATATTGACTGTCACCAGGCCAAAATCAGGTCATATGTTTCAGTCAGGGTCCCCAAATCCAAGTCAGACAAGTAGGTTTATGCTTTTGAAGACTAGTGGGTTGAGTTTCAGGTTATTGTTCTCAGAGCACTAGTACTCGGAACGTGTTCTGTAGCAACAGTAGCTGTATTTTACCACTACAGGCATACTTTTGTTTGCGCATACATTATACATTAGGCACATTGCCTGATGACCAATTCATTCATAATGAGTCAAATACTATGCAGAAAGACTGAATTTGAATGTGATGTTCCTGGAATCAAGTATTGCTCAGGGTAATTCTGATTTACTGTTAATAAATCAGACTCTTAGCTATAAAGACTTAAACATCTGTTTTACCTGAAAGCGTATATTGTATTTTTCTCATAAAATTCAAAAGACATAGTTTGCCAAATAATAAACTTTTTCTGAGTAGATACAGAAGACTCTTCAAATCTGTCTTGGGTAATAATTCTTCCTGTTTTAGTTTCCCTCACTTGTACATATTGCTTATGGCTAAGTCAGTATTAGTGAAACCCTGCTTAAGGCTCAAATTGGAAGCTGTTGTAATGCCTCTAAGTACAGAAGCTAAACTCTTTGAATGGAAAGGTTTACAAGTTACTTTCAGAGAGAGTTTCACCACCTAAATGTCAGTTACAACTAAATTATTGCTTACAGCCTCCTTTGTGTAGATTACAGTGAAACTGAAGACATTTCCAAGGGCTGTTGATGTAACGCCTTCCCTGACTGCTCGTACTGTGTTCCTTCCCTTACACAGACACACACAGAAAATTCTTTTCTGATAAGAGCATAACTCAGCCCATCTGAAAACTTTTGATGTGTTCTTTCCTGATTACAGCCATAGTAGATGCCCAGCAGTAGCTAAAGAGTTCAAAAGCAAATTTTATAAACAGGACAGAACAACTATATTGCCTATGAGTAAGCACACAAACTGTTAAATTACAGGAAATGACTGGAAATAATTTGAACCAAAGTTTCTTCTTACCTTCTTCAGCAAGTGCTATGAAACTCACGCTCCCTAGAACGAAGATGAAGAATTGAACTTTAATAAACATCTTTGATCTGCTTAGAGAATAGCTTTCCAATCCTGAGACCAGATGGATTCAAATTCTGATTAATTTTTTTAGAGGCAGGGGAGAATTGAGATCACAAAAAGAAATCACTGCAAAAAATACTTTGGTATTCCAAATATTCCTTTCACTGCTGTAGTCTAAGGGGGGAAGGTTTTCCCAGATGATAACTAGACAGCTAAAGAAAACTGAGTGGAGTCAGCATTATTTTCTTTAGCCAAGGGGTGGGAGCATGCCTAAGGTGGTCCTCAAAGAAGAGCCAGGCCCGCCCTCTGCACTCTGTTTGGTCAGTACTAAAATTATGATCTCAGCCCAGGTTTAAAGTTACAGGAGCTGTTGTGGCTTTCAGAAGACTTTTATTTAGCAAAAGGGGAAAGGGTATTTAGGCAGAGCGAGGTGTTCAGGGAGTTCCCTCCCTTCTGCAAACTGTCCTTAAAAAATATTTAAGGAACGACACTAAGGACTTTTTTCCTGTTATTTCCAGCAGTGAACTGATGTTTATTTCATTTCATTGAGCCCCCATGTTTATCTGAGCAAGTGTGGTAGTGAATGTGCATTTAGGGATACTGAAATAGTTTCAGGACAGGTTATTTAATTCTGCAGTAAATACTGTCTGAATTTTTCTGCACGTCTAAGTCTCTCTCAGCTTGTGTCCTCAAGTGACATCCTAGATGTACTCTAGCATTTATCTCTGCCCACAGGCTTGCTGTGTGCTAATATCACCCTACAGAGATAGCGGATTTTTCCTTTTCATATGTAACTTAGTAGTACCGCTGTACGATGGTCTGTACAAGACTAGTTACTTTTTTCTTGTATACATTTCTGCGCAGCAGCGTTGCATGGCATGTATGCAAGACTAGGTTAACGTTCTACCAACAGCTGTAATGGGTACTTTTTTCCCACGAATGGTTGTTAGACAGGAGCTGGGGCTGAAGCAGGACTTGGGGAGCAATGACTTTAATTACATTCCTTTTCTGAATCTTCCCTTGTCTTGGGCAAATAATAATCTACTGATTTACATCTGTTTAGGAATGTGGTGAGTTTTAATCAGTGCTCACATGTGAACTAACTGTACCAGTGTGCCACATAGCTGAGTGGAGGAAGTATGTGACCTTCTCCCTCAAGTTTCTGTATCTTGAAGTCCTGTAGTGCTAGGATGTCAGGCTGTGAAGCGTAGCAGCAGAAACATAGGTTTGTTTCCTTTCTGCTGACAGTTGTGGAGGAGGTAACCTCTGCAGAAGAGTGGGGGGGACTTGTGGGAGAGGTTTTATCTTTTTTTTTAAAAAAAAAAAAAAACAAACAGGGCTAGGTGGTTTTCCTCAGTGAATGTGAGTCAGAGCTGTCATTAACACCCCACAATGCTTTGTGCTCTAAAGGAGCAAAGCAAGCCTAAAGGTAAGCAGTGATACAGTGATGTAAAGAGGGCTGCAGATGGGAAATGCAGTACCTTCCATAGGGCTTTTCTTTACTTTTGAAAGTGATAGCTAACAAATTTCTTTGGCACCTACAGACATAAATTATGGTGCTATAATTGTGTTCTTCATATTGAAGATCACTAGGAGAGTAGGATGAAAACAGACAATGCTAATGTGAAGAAACAACAGGGAATATTGGCTTATTGTCTTTAGAAAAACAGTAAAATAAGTATTCCCATACACTAACTTTCAACATGTCTTGGATCTTAAAATCTGGGATTAATTATTCCTTGATAATGCTACTTCAGATTTATTTAAAAGAATGTTTGCTTATTGGGAAATGCCTCTCATATGAAACTGAAATTTGCTAGGGAAGTATGTCCGTTTTAATTTATTTTGAAAAATAAAAACAAATCATTTTTTACCTAATCAGAATGGAACATTTGGAATTCTGTATGTATTTTCAGAACAAAAAATGAATGTAGTATGCTATGAAGGACAAACTGGAACAAACAGTTACTTTTTTAATGTTAACAAATTCTCATCAGTAACAAAAAGAAATTTTTAGGATTTCATTCAATTTTCTTCAAAGGTACTCGGAAGACCTTTCATTTTTATGATTATTCATTTAGACAAATTTGTCTCAGGTTTAGGAATAAGCCTTTCTAAAGAAGGATAAGCTATTTGCTGAATTAAATAACTTCTTCCTTTAAACTGTACTGTATTCTGGGTATAGAACTGGAGCTCTTGAGCTTTCAGGAATTGGAGGTGTCCAGGTTCCAGTGGTTACTTCAACACTTCTTAACATTTTTATTATTCTTCCCAATAAGGAGTAGTTTCTCCTATACCAGCCTATTTCTCCTGCTCCAGCCAGTTCCTCAGAGAAAAGCTCTTTAGATAAATCTATTGCTCTATGAAGAAAATAAAATCAGCTTCTATCACAGTATTGAAGTGCAACAAAGGGAAAGAAATTTGCCTACAGATGCAGAACAAGTTAGTGTCAAAGCTAGGAATGTCTTAATAATTGTCATCGTGGGATGAAATTGTTCCTTAAAGACAACCATGACGGGAACTTGCCTTCTAGTGAGGACAGCTGAGTAAAGAGATTAAGGCTGGGAGCCATTGCTGAGCCCTCTGATTCAAAACATCAACAAAATTCTTTCAGAAGAGCCAATGTACCCTTGGGAGAGGGTATGGAGCCAGAGAGAGATGAAGGAGCAGTTTTTGTCTGAACTGTACCAAATTAAGGGTTTTTAATGAAACTATAGTTCACTGTGTTATAAATCTGTTAAGCTAATACCTTTTGTGAAGATAAAGAAGTTATTCTAAGGTTCTGATTTAACAATCCATCTGTGTTTAAAGCAGCACTTAATTATGTGGTCTATTTGTTTCAAAATAGAAGGTAAGTGCATACCTATATGTAAGTGTCTGTCTTTGCAGATTGGTAATGGACTTGTGCGTGTGCTCAAATGTTGTAATGAAATGAGGCTTAGGTCTATGCAGAGATGATGTTGTAATTTGGTCTTTTTCGTTCTGGGCGTGTTATGATAATTCCCACAAACTGCCAGGATATGAGTGCACAGCTCACCCTTTTTTTTTTCTTTCTTTTTTTCTTTTTTTTTCTTTTGCCAGGCAGCTCTGTATGTCTTTAATCACAGTGGTTTAAGGGAGGCGGTGGAAAGGGTCTAGATTACAAGCAGCCCTTATGTTTTCATTTCATAATCTGTTCTTTCCGTCTGACCGTATCAGTCATTTGCACAGCCTTGTGAGAGGTTTAGGCTGTCTCTGGCTCAGTAAGAGCAAAGAATGAAACATAGCTGGGGGAGTGGAAAAATAGTGGCTATATCCTGCAAAGCGTTATGCCTCAGTGGCAGAAGTCATGTGGGATGATATGTTTTCCCCTGAATTGGTCAATGTTGCAATACGAACCCAGGAGCACTGAAGCGAATGGAAGACTCCCTGCTGTCATAAATGGGCTTTGAACCAGGCCTTTAAACAGCAACTCCAGTATCAGCAAGGGCAGCCTTGCCACTGATTCTGTATAACTCTGCTGGTAAGATGGATGTCATGCAGGGGGTAAATGCAGGCAGCTTGATTTCTATGACTCTGCGTGACTATGTACGGTTGCTTGCAGTATTAGGGTTGGTAGGCCTGCTGAAGTACACTCTTCTGAAAGTGTAGCACTTTATGATGATCAGTTCTCTGCTATTGGCTTGGCCTTACAAGTCACAATTTGTCTGGCAGTTTATCCTGGAATTGATTGCATTTCTCTGCTGAATGAAATAATCTGTATGTGTTCATTGAATTTATTTACACTGCAAAAACCTAGCTCAGGATTTCCTTTCCCTGCAAATGAACATGACTGTGATCCAGAAAGTAAGGAATACTACATAGGGCAAAATGTGACAGTGAACTCTGGGGACAATGCTGATTCAGCTTCTGGGGTAAATGGGCTGGAGAGAAGGGACTGTTGTTACAGAGCTCCAGGTGTAGCATGAATCTGTTAATTGTACTTAATCGCAGATGACAATAAAACTATCACCATTTTCCTGAAATGTCTCAGGAATGATTCCCCTTTTCACTACAGCTTTCTCTAAAACACAAGGAATTACATATATCAAGCTCTAAACTTCTTAGGGCTGTATAACCAGAATTGATATTTGATTTTTTAATGTTGGATTTTTTTTTTAGAAACCCTTTGAGGACACCTGCATGTCTTCTAGGACTGATGTTCAGGAGTGCCAAGCATGCAGAGCTGCTGTAAATTGTCTGAGCCTGTGCATGCTTGTCCCTTCTGCAAACTGAGGCTCTAGTGTCTCAAACTGGACAGAAGGTTTCTCTGGTTTTGGGTTACATATATCAAAAGAAGCTGCTTAAACATCAGTTACGAAAAATGCAACCTATGAATAGAATTTGCTTTCTATTTCCACTTCCAGAAGAATATTTTTGGGGACATTCTCTGCTTGTGATCTATGCAGTGTTTTCTAAGACTAAATCTATTACATAAAGGAGTCAAAAACTGAGATGGGCAATTCTATACAGCATGATTAGTTGAAAGACTACCTCAAAGTAAAGCAAAGTTGCCTTACTTAAAGCAGGTAATGAAAAATTGTAGCTATCATTCTGGGTCTCCTCCTCTTTCAAGTAATAGAACATTTCCTCAAACTGAATTGTGTGTTTTTGTATTTCAGTACATGCCAAAAGGGGTGGGTTTGGCTGCAAAGGGAAAACAGGAAATGGCTTGAAAATTAATAAAACTTGCAGAAAACAGTTTTTATGCTTCTGACCAAATATTGCAGGGCCCACAGCTGCCCCCAGGGTAAAGAAACAGGAAATTTGGCAACAGAAAGAGACAGTATCTTTTTAGTTACAGAGCAGATTTGCAAAGGATATCATCAAATCGAAGGCTTAATTTACACTTTTTTGACTGTATTTTTAGTGAAAGAGTAGGAAGGGAAAATATGGGTTTGCTTTCTATGTACTGGAGATGTAAGCTACGGTCTCACTTGTACTTGAGATGGTTCTGTGGAAAGAGAAATTCTAGAAGCTCATGGAACTGCACATTCATGGAAAACTCTGTAATAAGTCAGGCAGGAGCCAGGACATTCAAATCTGTCACCACGCTACAATCTCTGAGAACTTGTGGGACTTTGTGGGACAATAGAGGGGTAATTTGGATTTTCCTCTTTCAAGAGATGAGACATCTGTTTGGCCTTTTTGTATGTGTGTCTATAGAGAGAAGTCATCTGTGTATGTGCATGCACGTACTCAGGTCTACATAGTGGACTTTACACTGAGAGTGTGGATGATTGTGTTCCCATTTTATGGGGTTATTTACATGGAAGTCAAAGATTCTTAGAAGGCTTTTGCAGAAATACAGACCCTCATCCTCAGAAGTGGCTTTTACTTTCCCTTATTCACAAATTGTTAAAGCTGAAGTCCATCATATCTCTTCATTGATTTGCATAGGCTGTAAACAGCTGTGGCTTTGTGGTAGCTTTTGGTTTTGAGTCACTGTGCTTTTAGTTTCTAATTTCTGGAAATGCATTTGTTATGCAAGATATGAGAATACATATTAGCCTCTAGCTTTTAAAATGGCAATCCAGCAGTTTTTCATCTGGCAGGTGTCAGGGAATGGGAGAACCAGAAGATGCTGCTTTCACCCTAATTGTCTTTCAGGCAGCCTTTCCTGACTGATAGGGACACCACTTTTGATGTGAAGTCAGAATTGCAGCTGATGTAAGACAGAAGAAGAATTCACTGTTTGAAAAATTATGTGTCCTATAGGAAGAGATTGGTAATCATATTGACAAACTCAAATATCCATATTATGCAGCTATAAATGAAATCCTGTTCCTTGACCATCTATGCTCGTGACTAAAATATTATGTGCACAGATGTGTGAGCAACCCTAGCTGTCGGATGTAGAGAAGAGAGATTATTGAATCAGAAAATTGCAACAATGCTTGAAGATGGAGATCTTAAGCTAGAATAGTAATGATATTTATCAGTCAGTTTTAGAGATGGGGCTAGAGTTCCAGCTGATGTAACTGAGTTTCACCAAAATCAATATATTCTAGTGTTCACAAACCAGTGCTCCAAACTATGGGGCGACCTAAAATATTTTATGATCTGATAAATGGGCACACACAGAGCAGTGCCTCTGGGCTATGCAGCAGGCTGATGGAGAGGGAGCAATTCTGAAGCAGCCAGGTCCCATCCTAGCCGGGAAATCCAGATGTATTGAATTGACTCTCAAAATAAACTAGTATTTAAAGGAAAAGTAGTAAGCATCTACACTTGCAATAGTTTCACTTTACATTTATGGGGAATTCTTTGTACAAGCTGCTTGTCTCCATGATGCCATTTCAGCCAGTCCTGAAAAGACTTGATTAAGGTGGGCTGGGAGAGGGAAAGGGTAGAGAGGGCTACACAGTAGTTTGTGTAAGAGTGAGTTGATCTATGTAAAATGTCAAGACTCCTCTATGATGTTTCGAAGTCTGTGGTTTGATGTTGAAGTGACTTCATTTCCTGCTTTTATCATTTCAAAAGTGAAATTGCTTTTGGCTCATACTGTGAGGCTCTTCATTAGAAGCAGATGAATTGAGGCTGTTTAACACAAAAGCATGTATTTTAATCTTTTTAATTAAGAGTAACACCACTGTCTACCTGAAGCAAAATACTGGTTTGAAGGGAGTACGACACATTTGGTAGACAATCTACACTGCCCTTCTCAAGAGGATATGCGTGTTGGCTGTTTATAAAGACCCCTGGAGCAGAGCCTCTAAGCCGCTTTCTCGATAAAGCTTTCTCCTGCGAGTGAAGTTTTCTGGGGGTGCAGTCCTGAAAACATAAATTTCACTGAATGCAACAGGTTACATGAGGTGTAAGAGCTGATTGTAGGGAGTGGGCATGATCCTGAGGACACACTGGAGTTGGGGTTTCTGTCAGTCAGTACTTTATCCAGAAAAAGTCTTTCCAAAGTCTGCCAGCAGTTGTCTCTACGTGACATACAATGGAGTGACTCAGAGTTAAATATGGAATGCCCACTCTTTACTACTTTTAAACCTGTGGATGACCACCATGTATTTAACAAAAAATTATAAGGCTGACGTAGGTTTTCTTAGGTCAGGAGTGTTCTTTTAAGTAGAACAGTTATATAAGGAAAGCAACACAGCAATGGAGCCAAAAGGGGGGAAAAACACACACATACTGTGTACTCAGTCTCTCATTTATTACAGAATGGTTCTATGAGTTTGCTTCTTAATACTTTCAAAGACTTTTACTGCTTTTATAGTGAGTTTATACAGATAAAGCAAATGCCTGTCATTAGGAATTTACATGTCCTAATTTTTTAAATATACATTGTGTTCGTGTGCTGAAAACGCACCAAGAAATGTTGTAATCCTGACAACATGGCCGAGATCACACCTGCTTGGAATTTGAGCAGAACCCACCCCAGTCCCTGTACTATTTGAAGCCATACTGCATCCTAGCAGCCAGGCCATCAGCTGTCTGGGCATCTTCAGTGGGGGGCAGGATTTGCCTGAGTTTACAAGGAGAGGGCTGGATGGACTAAGGCACACACAGCATATGGGTGCAGCCAGTTCTTCTGAAAAATGAGTAATTCTCTCTTTGAATAAGCTTGTGTGTCTTTTAAAAGAAATGAAATGCACATGGATGAATAAATGAGGAATACTACCCCCATTAAGTTCAATGACAAAATTCCCATTTCAACTCTGATTTTTAGGGAGGAATCACATACAAAAGAATGTGGTTTCTATTCCTTTCTGTATACAATAACCAGCTCCATGAAGGAAGTGCAAAGATGAACAAAAGCTGGTAGAAAGAATAGTTGTGTTTCAAATGGAGGGAGGGCAGGCGGGGACAGAAAAGCAGGCTGATTGTGGGGATGGATACTTACAAATGCGGGGAAAGCTGAGTGCAGAGTGATGTTCTCCGGTGGCCTTTCCGGACTTTGCGACACATTTCACAGAACTGGGATTTATCTGCAAAAAATGTAAGTGAATAAAAAGAAAGAGACTATCTACATAGTACTCTGCAGCCACCAGGGGGAGCGGTAAATTCACAAGTACCGTTTTGTTTAAAATGCACTCGCTGCCGGGCTGGATTCCACCACTTCCCTGTCCCAGTGAGGAAATTGAGCAGAGAAATATGCTCCAGACAAGTAAGCTTTTGGGCTGCAATTTTTTTGCCACATCTTCAAGCAGTTTTTCCACCCTGGCTACGTGTCCAAATGGGTATGAAAATACATGCTATAGCGAAGGGTTTAGTGAGAGAAGTCAGGCATGGTGATTTTTCAACAGCAGAAACCGTGGGCTTTCTTGAAATGACAGCTGTTGTGGTGACCCGAGCTCACCTTCTGAATGGCAACTAAATTCAACAGCAGCAATTTGAAGAATTTTATTAAGGGGCAAAACACACCTCAAATGAAAATGAAAGCAAGCACTGAAATCAGGGCAGGGATCATGGATGTTTCAGCTGTTTTGCAAAATCTGGGTTCATTCACACGTTATTCCACTGACATGTAGCTGAATCATGTACTGTAAGCTCTTTCAATTCCGTGATATAGTATTTCATTTTATAAAGGGTCTCAGCTGCAACTGCTAATGCTTTGTGTAGGAGACATACTAGATTAATAGCATGTCTTTACAAATATGTTTTGCCAAGTGTTTATAATACTAGATTGCTTTCCTGAAAAATAAAGTGAATAAGAATCATAGCAAGGGAAACAAGAACAACAGAGGACACCAAAAAAAAAAATCTGATGTATGTTCATCATAGTTAAAACAATGATTAGACTCAGAGTTTGATTAGTCTCTGAAGTATACTATAAATCATTTATGTCTGGGTAAAATGAAATGATGACTTGTGAATGTGGAGAGGGGTGGAGTCCCAGTATGAGTGTAGAAGGTGGACCTAAAGGAATGCAATTAAACTGGATTTCACAAAGATAGACCTTATCTTTGCATTACTCAAGCCATTGCATGAGATTGCTATTTGTAATATTAGCCTGTCAGTAATAACTCAAGGGAGAGAAGGGAAGGCATTTCAAATGCAGGATTTTCCTATCTAAGGGGTAAATTAATTCATGCTTAGATTAGGGAATAAATGTTTTATGCTTTGCTCTGTATTTGCAAGACCTGTCGTGCGTAAACTAATTCTAAGACACAAAGGATAAGGAGACAGTTGCTCTCTTGGAGGCCTGCTCACCACTTTAACGGCCCCAAGCCCTCTACATGTGTCTTCGGATCAAGGCACTATTGTATTGTTAAAATATAAATATTTAAAAGCCTATGCCTTTTAAAATGGAAATGCTGGAAGCTTTTGAGGTGAATATCGTCTAACTTTAAAGCTCCATCCTGTTGCTACTTCTAGTTATTTCCATATGAAACAGTGGGGAAGCTGAGGCACTAAGTGCTGTAGTGACTTTTCCAAGGTTACACAGAGATCGGGAGTGGAAACAAGTAATGCAGAGTCTCCCTCCAGTGCCAACACTGTCTCTGTTCTATAAATTATTTCATTAAATATAAGTAGTGAATTAAGAGGGTTTTTTCTTTACTGGACTGTTAATATCTTCTTGGTTTCACTGCAGGAAACTGAATTAGAGGACCATGATTCATGTATTTGTAGGCTTAGGCAGCTGTACACCAAGTACAATACAGAGAATATTAACAATTTTAATTGCCTGCAAGCACTACTGATAATACAGCATCTTTCATAGCAAAGAAGATTACTCCTAAAATATGGGATTTAGGTCCACACATCTGATACCCTGTGTAGCCCATAAGTCTTATAGCAGTTTTATCCCTTCTCCTGTTTAAAAAAGAGAAACTGAGGCTCCGAGGCATTACATTGTAAGTGTGAGTAAAGGTAAAATGCTGGGATTTAGATGGTTTTTTTTGCCTTAGAACGTGTATTCAGGGAGTTTGACCTGTACTTTATTAATGTGCAGAATATTTATGTTGCGTAAAACTGTGTGCACATAAAACTTGCAGAAAGCTCATCAGGAATTATGGAGCTCTATTCTTGGCTCAGCAGTTGTGACCCTGCATCCTTCTGCTTTTGCCCTCGGTCACTTAAGGTAATAATGATGTGCCACAAGGCAGCGGGCAGTACCAGGCAGTACTTTTTAAAAGTAACAATAACATGTCTGCTCTACTGAGTGATGCCCAGTAGCCATATTATTAGTAACAGTATTTCAATATTTTCTGAAAAGTGACAGTCAAAAAGCAAACTAAAAATCATTAGGGCTTTCTTGAACACTTGCATTAACTAATCCTTTATTGGATTACCTTTTTTTTTTTTTTTGCATCAGAAGTGCATCTGGAATGATTCATCTTACTCCAAAACTAGTCACTAAAACATTTCTGAGTGGTACAACTTGTAACTATATTCCTTTGGCCATCCCACAGAATAGCACGTAATATCTGGTTGGGATAGTGGCCAGAGGAGATGCTTTTCTGGATAACGTGTGACAACTTATGTCATTTTGGTGAAAAGAAGGGTCCCACTTTTAGGGACCCAATAATAGCAATATAACAAAAAGTCATTTTAAACTAAGCGCCTCTCCCACCACCGTCAAAATCTTTCATTCTTAGTAACTCCAAACTTGTTTCTTGGTGGGTAACTTTTAAGGAGGACTGCACAGATGCCATATGAATGCCTTGACAGCTATTCCGTGCCTGTGTCCACAATAGTCATGGGCTTTGACACTGATATAGTACAGTCTGTGGTAGCTTGGAATAATTGGACTGCTTATGCACCTCCTAAGACGTTAATTTCAAACCATCTTCCTTAAAACAAATAAAAACCTTCTTTTTAAAGGAAAAGCAGGAAGCTAGACTTGTATTTGAAGGAAAAGCAAATAAAGTATTTATGCAGTAAAATCTGTAGCAGAAGGCGGCACACGTATAATTTTAGCAAGTGTTTGCCTAGCTTCAGCAGAAGGAACTAAGTAATTTTTATAAGTGTCTATGTCAAGAAATAAATTGAAGCTTTTCATTATATGCTTAGATAAGATGTTTCTGACCGTAAGTTATAGGAGATGACTTTTTGGAAAACTCAGAAGATGATATCCTGCTGAGGAATATCATACAGAAAATGTAAGAATTAACAAATTAAATCCCTGGTTAAAAACGGAAAACACTGTCTAAAGAGAAAACAGAAATTAGCAGTTAAAAATGAATTTATCAATTTTAGTTTTTGGTGCAAGTGTGGTGTTGGACATTTTTGGCTTCTTTATTTTTAGTCTGCAGCTATTCCATGATCCCTAAAAATATCTTTTTGCTTGCAGCACAGCCTGAGAAAATGGAGAGTATAGTACATTCCATGTGTTACCATGTGAACTATGTTTTTACCATATTTGTCTTCTGTGCCATTAACTTCCTGAAAAATTTACGAGAGCCTGAAGCAAACATACTTTTTTTTCTGGGTTCCCTTCAAATTTGAGATTTAAAAGACTTCACTTACTCCTTTTTTGTGAGATTGATTTAGTTTTGAAACTACTAAAGAAAAAAAAAAATTATGTAGAACCATCCCAGAGATTGTGGTGACTGAGAACTACACTCTGCACAGTGCCAGCACTAATGCCCATTAACTTCACTAACATTCTCCAGGGAAGAAATTCTGCATTTTACCTTTTTTTGGTGACTTTTCTCAGCTTTAATATCTCTGAAATGAGGCAGCTCCCAAAACTATAGAAGACTGTATAAGCAGATGTGTGAAGGAGTTCATCCAAACATTAATTATATACACAAAACAGATATGTCTCCTGACAAAGGGCAGTGAGTTACCCTTGCACAATAGCACTATGTAGTAGTGTGGGACAACTCCTGGATGCTGAAACTGTGCAAGCGAGTACTAGGACACCTCCACCTCCCAATACTAAGGGTCCTACTGAAGTTCTAGCATTTAAAACTACTACGTAGCACTGCAGTATCACCATGTAGGCTGAAGGAAGTTGTGTTAAAGAGAGCAGCTGTGCTAGTGGTTACTAATGCACCATTCCAAGTGTGACTGTACTAAAATTCTGAAGGTTGGGTCTGATATCACTGAGTACTGGAGAAGTACCCCCAATTTGTTGTTAGTGAGGTAAATAGTTTCTGAAGCAATTATAAAAGCTAGTCATTGTAGTAATTAGCATTGGTTATCAACATGTTTTTGAAAAGCAAATCCAGAGGCAGTATTACAAGGCTCCAAAGAGCTCCCTTTTGGGGATTGCTGCAGTCGCTGATATAATTTCACCTGACATTTCACTCATCTTATTAACAAGGCAAGTGAAATGTCAGAATGCATTAAGTCAAAATATGCTGTATTCCCCAAGGGACACTATACTTCTGTAGAGCCAGAGAAACTTCTAAGAGGATAGAAATATCACTTTAGAGTGAAGACAAGTGAATGACCAGCATCATCAACCATGAACAGGGCTGTAGATAACTTCAGTTATACCAAGAGATTGGTAACTGTAATGAAGTTTTGTCATCTTGTAAACATTATTTGCATACGATAAACTGTACGGGCCTTTTCAACATTTACTTTATACTTTGAAGGTAAAAATAAGTCCTTTACATCAGGGATTTCATCCCACTGGTTCAAAGATCTTTGTCACCATTTTGTTTGTTATTGTTCTTCATGTAGGTACGAAAGAACTAGGTATTTCTTGAATTTTGGAAGGGAATTTGGTTTATTTATTGTAGGATTAAAAAGGATGACAGACCTGTCCACAGTAAGAGCTCAAATAAAGTGTAAGGGCCAAACTTTCAGTTGATTCCACTAGATTGCCCTCTGTGCATTTTCCATGTTTGATGGGGGTTTTTTGTTTGTTTGGTGTCTTGTGGGTTTTTGGTTGGTGTTTTTGTTGGGTTTTTTTGGTTTTGTTTTGGTTTTGGGTTTTTTTTGTTTGAAAAAAAAAAAAGGGACCGCACATGCAATCATGCAGATATGGACACATACACACAAAACACTTGCACACCCTTATTCTGTCAGTTTACTTCTATTTGAACATAGTGCAAGATTCTAGTGTTCTTTGCCTGCCTCAAGTCCTAATCTATTGGGTTTTTATCCCTTTGTACTACTTAATGCTGTATGGTTCCAGTGCAGAGCTGGATGCATTTTTGTGGAGTAATTATTTTGCAGAAAGCCAGTTGTTCAGAATTAACCTGTAAAATATGGAATCACACACTTGCAGGAATGGTGCACGTAATTTACTGAGTGTGCGATGTGCCTCAAAGGGTGATTTTCAAGCCCTGTTTTGAAATTACAGTCTGATCTTTTAAGCACTTAGTTATATTTTTCATTAAGTATTTTTACAGTAAAGGGCAACAGAGGGGCGTAATAATTATTTCCATTATTTCTACCACTTATCTGATGCTTGGAATTCCCACTGACACAAACAGGCTTTCTGCATATTTAAATCCATGAAGTGTATGCAGCAATAGTTGGTGTAGTACATGGGAGAAGGGAAGTAAGCACAAACGACTGCCTTGAGGTTTTTTTCTATGCATTAGAGAAAAGATCTAGAAGATCTAGCTTGTTGGGTTCCCCCCCCCCCTTGTGACTAGCATGTACCACATCAGATAGGTTAAATTAATACAGCCAAGGAAGGTAGCTTGTAATGTCTTTGTGAAATCCCCTATCAAAGCAAACTGAGGAGTCATGGAAAGCCCTTGACATCCCATTAAATTAGCTGTGCCTGTGTAAATTGAACTGTTTTCTTGCTTGGTGTATATTTGGTATGAGCTTGCATGAAATCCTCACAAGTGCACCATCTTCTTTGGTCTGGAAAAGACATTCAGCCTATTAATGTTACAATGTTAATAGCAAAATGATTTGAAGTCTTTTCTCTGGTTTCAGTTTTCTTGGTTGTTGGATTGTTTTGTTTTGGTTTTTTTACTCTGTGCTGTACCATGCAGACCTAATGATCTGGAGGGGGTTTATATTCAAAGAATGTGTATGTGGTGTTTTTATTAACATTAGCTGTCAACTGTTTAATTGCTGTAAATCTATTTGCTGTTCATTAGAGCAAAGAGAACTCACCAAAGGGTTTTCTAGGTGGCACAGAGTACAAATTAAAGCTATATACTTCCTATTGAGAGAATACAAATTTGTTTTCCAGGTATTTCAGAATAATTTCTACCTCCTTTTCACCAGAACATACACCATTTACCCTCTGCTCAGCCAGATTGCACAGTGGCGCATTCAGCCTCTGAATGCTTTAATAAAGTGTTTAGCAGTTGCTGTCTATAGAAAGGCTAGAAAGAATGAGTGTGCAGTGCTGGAGTGCATTGGAGGAAATTGGTTCCCGAGAGTTATTTGTTCCTGTCTTTTGAAGCAAATACGCCATATTTATAATGACAATCATGGCTTAAAAATAACAATCTACTTAGCTTTGCATCAGAGCTGGATTAACTTTTGTGGTATCTTGGAGCTTTGAGAATGTGCTCAAACTTCCTTCTCTGTTTAGCTTCACTGCTTGAAACTTAGCTGCAGGTTGAAACAAGTTTCAGATATGAAAGTTATGTTCAACTCCAACTTCTGCTTTAAAGTCACTGTCTTTCATAAATTTTCCTTTACAAATCCTGTGTTGGATTTCTTATATATATATTTTTTATTCTGAAACTCTGAGCTTGTAAAGAATCTCAGGTCTCTGATCTCCCCAAGATTTTTCAGATCTCGACACACCCATTGGTGAATCTGACCAGAAGAATAGCATTTGAGGAGAAACCTGAGACCAGCTTTACTTGTGACTTTATTTACATACAAGAGTAGCAGTGGATATACATGAGCATATCTCTGTTCAACAGCTTAGAGAACTTTCTCTTTTAGTTGCCTTTAATTTGCATTAAAGCTCTGGTAATACTGGACCAATATATAAACTATGTAGAGGGCAAGCGGTTGACTACACTGTAGTGGCTGGATACACACTCCTTCCTGAGGGAAAACGGAAATATGATTTACACATTTCCATCTCTCGTGAATGCTTTTAATGATTGTAAATGGCTTACAATAAGATAGCGACCGCGCGTCTGCATAAGCCACATTGTCTAGAGCAGATGATGGAAGTCTTTTGATGGGTTTAGGCTTGTCTCATTTGGCTGCTGAACTGCAATGTCTAAAGTTTTCAAATTCAATCATTGCTGCTGCCACATTGATTAATTTTGATGTCATTTCCCTCCCAGTGGCACGGCAGCAGCAGCAACAGCAGCAGGGAAGGACTGGGCGGGTGTAATAGAAGCTTCAGTTCGCAGTTTCTATCATCTCACAAATTGTAAGATAAATGAATATACCCTTTCTCTCTTTTGCTTTTCCAGTCCTTCTTAGATGTAAGATGAGAGAGAAAACTCTGATCTGTCCAAAGGTGCCCCTTGGCTGCATTTATAAAAACATTGCCCAGTCATAGCAGGGGAAGATTTTTCTCAAAAGAAAAAAGCACTAAAGCCAAAATGGTAAATATCTGAATAAAAATGGGACTCCTGTTCAGAGATGTTGTTTAGCACTTGATTTCAGCATTTAATTGATTAACATACTGTTAGTCATTCAAGTTTGAACGTTGGTTCCCATGACGCATAGCTAATGTATGATAATGAGGAGGAAAACCCTTTGCAATCATGATGTGCACCTGGTACAACAGCCTCGGACATGACATGTACCTTAACTCAATGAAGCATAAGCCTGGAATAATAACTTCCTTCATGGAAAAATATGCTTAATTAGCTGTTCAAAAATATGAATGAGGATGGAGAGTTTTCAGTTTCAGTCTCTTGTAAGTAAGGATTTATTGGCTGAGATCTGAATCCTCCATGTGTGTCTGTACTATGATTGCTCTTTCTTTTTTCTTCCATTACTCAAATTATTTTGGGAAGTTCTGAGCGCTTTTAAGGGGAGGGCTGGAAGTTTCTAAGGGAAGGATTAAACCTCTGTCACTTTTCCACAAAGCTACTTCTTACTTCACTAGGCAAGGAAATGAATGGTTTTTCTGTTTCCTGCTCCTTGCCATGATAAATGATATGACATGACAGTGTGCCATGATACTGCAAGCACACTAAAGATCCAGGACCAGTGTGGCTTGTCACCCTGTTTTATTTTAGAGGTTTCTGTTAGTTGTATCCTGAATAGAAAAGTAAAGGAATGGAAAGCCAGATCTTTGTTGGTTTAGTCCAAAGCCTGCCTACTGTTGTGCTTATTGAACTCCTACAACTGGGAGGTATGGAGAGAAATTGGTTTTGCTTCCTCATTCTCCACGAAAGGATTTGACACACATTCCTCCATAGTTCCTTGATTATGAAATTGTTACCCTGTTTGTTTTACAAGCGTGTTTTTCAAACCCATCCTGTCCCTCTTGCCTTAGGGAAGCCTGGAAGCCAGGATGATGGATAAATGAGCTGATAGTTGAGATTTGGGCAATGTCGGATCCCATCTGTGTGGAGAGAAGAATATTTGGGTTTTGTTTGGCATCAGTTTATAATAGGGAAGTTTGTGCTTTTTCAAAACTATTTGAACTACAATTTAGTATCGGAAGTATTTTTGGATAACAGGTGAGAAAGCTATGAAGGCTTTGCTTGGGCGTACTGAAGGAGCATAGATTACGAACAAATCTTTATTTCTGAGACTACTCACCGGACCAATTTTATATTTTACCATAGTGTCAGTTGAAGCCAAATGAAGTCATGATATGCATTATCTATTTCACTGTACTTCAAAATTTCCTCAAAAAAAAAAAAAAAATCCAGATCCAATAGGTGACTGGCAGTCTACGTTCTAGTGTCCCTCTTACTGTAACAAATAGCCAAAAGGTATGACAGGCTGTGCAAGCAGAATGCACTTCAAAAGGCAGGAGCGGCAGCATACAAGAGGTTTGTAATTTGGCTCCTCTGCCTTAGTGCAATCAGGGGATTAGAAGCTTGCTTTGCTCCTTGTGTTTGCTTCCCTTCTCAGGTCTATGCATTAGTTAGGCTTGCTCTGTGACACCTCTGCTGTCTTACTGTACACCTCTCTAAAAATAGCACGTAAGAACAACACATGGATTATATCTTATTTTCTTGCATGGAGTGATTGGGATTTCTTTAATAGGCCACTGGAAGAGGAAGAAGTATAGGTAAACTATAGGAGTATGGTAAGACTTGCTAATAGCTTATCAGAAGAGACCAGAGTGGTTGCAGAATGACTGCTGTCCTGCAGGGCACAAGAGGGTGCTGCGCACTTAGCAGATAGCAGGCTAAATCCCTTATTTAGTAGTACAGGTTACTGTAACTGACTGATGCAAATAAAAGATTAAAGAACTAAAGCTTTAATATCTTATTAGATAGAAAGCTTTGCAGAATCTCCCTCCTGCGATCCAAAATTGCTGAAATATCTGTCAAGTGAATGAATGTTCAAAAAGATTCAGGAGAATTTGTATGCTGTGAGGGAAACAGATGAGGTACAGAAATAAGCAGTAGCTAATGAATGAATAAAGCTGAACAGACCAAATGAACCAGGAAATGTTATACAGAGAAAGACAGGTCAGGAGGAAACTCTCCGAAATCGAAGACAGCAAGAGAAAGGTGTCGGACCATGGTAGGTGGCCTGTGACAGCAGGCACCGCAGCTGGTCTTGCGTAGCTGAAGATCAGTGCTGTTAGTGTTGGCAGTGAAGCTTTTTTTGCCTGGATGCTGTGGGAGCAGGGCCGATGTTTGACAAACCTACGGGATACCTATCCCAAAATATCCAGAGCCTGATAGTAATCCCTAGTCTCCTCCCAACCCCTTCACAAATGCCTCAGATGGGAAAGCTCCACAGATTCTGTGGAGAAATTGCAAACTGCATATGAGTGTGCAGAATAAGCTGTGAAGACAGTGTTGCTTACCCTTCAAGGGGTGGTATGTAAAGAATACACGTGAGCAGCTGAGCAAAAGGAAGGTCTGTTTCTTACAGAAAGGAGCGGTAGTTTTAACACAAGGGCTGGTGGAATTTTTAAGGAAGCTGAGTCCCGTTCCTACCCCTGCCACTAACATGTTCTTGGATCTTTCACAAATTGTGCCTTCCTGTCTAGTCTCCCATCTGTGAAATAGGCGTAATAACACTGAGGCATCTTTGAAAAGAAAATGTCAGAGACTGATTCTGTACATTTGTTAGAAAAAAAGGTTGAGTCTGCATAGGAGGAGCCATACGGACCCTTAAGTCCTGTGTGTTGTTAACCTCACTACATAGAGAGCTAGAACTCTCTGTATAAAGTTATCATTACCACAAGCTATCAAGTCAGTTCTGCTTTCCTGTGTTAGGAACAGCTTTATTTCTGATGTAAAGCCTTAATTGAATTGGGGGCAGAAAAACAGTAAGTTACAGCAGGAGCAAGTATTTGCAGGATATGGCCTTAGAAGTTTAAAAAGCATCAATTCTGCATGAGAAATACCAGTTGCAGTTACTTGTTGATGCTGATTCATTGAATCCTGACTACAAGAGTTATTTTGCATGGTTTTTTTTTTTTTTTTTTTTTTATTCAGAGGTAGTCTGTCAAACTTCCACTTCCTCTGTAATTTAAAGGTAAATATTTTAAATAATCATCTCAGGAATTTAATTGGGCTTTGCCCTGGTGATTTATAGAGGCAGCTGTGCCCATGTTTCTGGGTGGTGTTTTAAAAGTAATTCAAGACATGAAAGCCACCTGGAGCAGGGTGTGTATTTATGGGAGAGATCTAGGGGTTGGCTCAAGGTGGTTTACCTAAAAGACCTATGAATTAGAAACAAGGTGTGTTGCAAAATGTGAGATAGAGGTGTTCAAGGGTATAACCCTTCCTGGCATGTTCATTTCCTAACAGCAGTTCACAGAACTGCTGAGATTGGAAGGGACCTCTGGAAATTATCTAGGCCAATCCCACGGCTCAGGCGCTGTCAGAGCAGGTTTCCCAATGCTGTATCCAGCTGGGTTTTGAATATTTCCGCAGAGGGAGAGTCCACGGCCTTTCTGGGCAACCTGTTCCAGTGTCTGACCACCCTCACAGTAAAAAAGAAGTGTTTTCTTGTGTGTTCAGATGATTTTTAACCTGTGCCCATAGCCTCTCTTTCTGTCAGTGGGCGCTGTTGGGAACAGTCTGGCTCCCTTTTTGTTCCCTCCCAGCAGTTCAGTGTTTCTACATACTTATTGAAGGAGAGGTTGGTAATACTGCTTTCATTATTTGAGTTTAAGTGCAGGTATCTTGGGAGGACAGGCTGCCTTAGAAGGAAATTTTTGTACCCTGTCCTGGATGAAAGATACTCTGAATTCAGTTATGAAGTAGACCTTAAATTGAGATTAGTGGCCTCTCTTTGACCTAGGAATAAGCTCTCCAAAGGTGCTTGAGTTTGTGCTTTGATCTTCAGGACACATGCACCCAAATACATGTGTCTCCAGAAAAATCTTCCCTCATAGTGCATAGGTGTGGCCCAAGCACTAGAGGCCCATTTGTCTGCTTACACAACGTGCATAAAGAGGGAGGGATGGAGTTAAAAGTTAACCTTGCAGCTTGCAGGGGACTTGCCTTTCTGGATGTGGATTTGGGGATGCCAGGAAAACTCAGGTGGCTTGTTGCAAAATCATCTCTGCTGTCCCATGAGAGACAGGCCAATAGATTGTTGAATATTTCAAACCCCTGAAAATAAAGAATATTTGTTCAGTTTTAAGTAGCTGAAGATTTGATCCACAACTTGCACTTTTATGTGGCCCAACAGACATTACTGGTGCCACGGTAGAAAGTAGCTGTTTTGGTCATTAAAACAGGAAGAAAAAAATCCTTGCTTCTGAGACCATATTCCTTGTTGCTACAGTAGGTTGTACTTCTTGGGTGAAAGTTAATGAGTCATATTTAAATAGCGTTAACATACTTGCTCTAAAAGCTGAGAAGGCATCCAGAAACAGCACGAGTTAGCATTCCTTGCTTTGGACTCCCCTCCCCTTGCTGCTTTTCTGCCCCATTTTACAAATGAGAGGGGAAACAGTCCTTAGCAGTCAGCCAGGATACTTCCCTCACCCTGGCTTGCATTTCTATAGGGTATTTGTCACCTTGATCTAGGCTTGTGCAAAGAAACAAAATAAGTGATTTCATCAGGGTTTATCACCTGAAGGGCTTTTTAAGCATAAGCTGTTGCTGTCAGAGTCACAGGATCAGGTGCAATTTCCCATTTGCTGGAATATACAGCAAATATGCAAACAGGCTCTCGGCTTTTTTTAGCTCACAAAAGCAGGGAAGTCCTTTGAAAGATCCTCCGTTTACCCAATCACTGCTTTCCCTTACGCTGTACAGCATTATAATATTCTGACAGTGTAAATCCTCACATTTGCCTCCCTCCCTCTTTCCTTCAGTCACTTTCCCTCCCCCCTCCCAACACAGCTGCTATCGGATCTGTGATGATATGTGATCTCCTGGATACAATCACACACACACACACACACACACAAGTACCAGGCACTGCTGCTCAGCTGAGCAAAATGTCTTTCTCTTAGAAGTGGTGCTCATCACAGCTTTCAAATCCTTGACGATGTTGCCATGCTTTCCTTTCTGCCTCCTGCCTTTTTCTGTCTTTGTCTGCCTGCTTTTCTTACCCGTAGGTCATTTTTGCCCTGCTGTCTGTAGCTGTATGGACTACCACACCATAGATTGCCGGGATCAAGGACTCCCAAGTGTTCCTAATCCATTTCCATTGGATGTACGGAAACTTCTTATAGCTGACAACAACATTCAGGCGATACCAGCTGATTTCTTTATATTTTATGGAGATCTAGTCTATCTGGACTTCAGGAATAACTCCCTCACCTCTTTAGAAGAGGGCACTTTTAGCAGTTCTACCAAACTGGTGTATTTAGACTTAAGCTACAATAATTTAACACAGCTTGATGCTGGGATATTCAAATCAGCAGCAAAACTGATAAAATTGAGCCTTGGAAACAATAACCTGGTGGATGTGGATGAGGCTGCTTTTGAGAACCTGGAACAGCTCCAAGTGTTAGAATTGAATGACAATAACTTACAAAGCCTAAATGTGGCAGCCCTAGAAGCACTTCCTTCCCTGCGGACTATACGCTTAGAGGGCAACCCTTGGGTCTGTGACTGTGACTTTGCCAATCTTTTCAGCTGGATACAGGACAATGCATCTAAGCTCCAGAAAGGTAAAGCTCGGTGGCTTACAGTGCAGTATGTACGTTTCTCTGTGTGTGTGTCTTGGAGGGAAGGAGGGTTCTTGGTCAAATTGTCTGTGTGCTGCCTGCAGTGACCCAAACTGCATTTTGGTCAAACAGTAATTGCATGCTTTCAGCAAATGAGTCTATTAAAATGATGTTTGCTTCTTTTCAGTAGCAGGTCCTCCTCCCAGTTAAGAAATAAAATTGATAAACTAAGCCCTAATAATTTTGATTTATACAGTAAACTTACATAGGCAGTGAAAGAGCCTTTTCAAATTCATTCAGCCCAGAGCTGGTTCTCTTCCAGATGTTATTTTCCCTTTGGTAAGTATATTTTCTACAATAAGGCCTTTGAGGAGCTAAACATTCTGTGCCAGCTCCTTAGGAAAACTGATTTTTCTCTCATTGTACTGATCAGCTATAAAGCTGCTACAGAAGAGTTAAATCCCTATTTTATGCAACTGTGTTTGTCAGCCCTTTCCTGGAAGTATTTTGTTGTGATACCCTGTGTTTGAAACTCTCTTCAGTAGCTTGGTTTTGGCTCTTTTCATTGAAGTAGCACCGCTTCCAATATTAGGAATAAATTGAAATGGCTCTGGAGCACCCCAAAATGCAGGATATATAATTCTGGTATTTGGGCCAGTAATTTTCAGAAAAGTGGGGGGGAAGGGGAGGGGGGAGTACTAAGACTGCCATGTATAGGGAATCCAAACTCTTGCTCCACATTTCCCACCCGACCCAAAGCCTCTCTTAATCCAGCTTTAGCAGGAGATCATCTCTCACTTCATGCCTCCCAACAAGCACTAGAGCATAAACTCATGCCATTGAGCCGCCCAGCTGCTTGCAGAAGGCAAACTGCTTGGAGCATAAATACTTTTTAAGGGCTCCAGAGGGTATGCAGGTATTCCCTGACATGAAATCACTGGTGTCTGGGCTGAGTCTGAGGGGGAATGTCTGTGCAGAAGATGGGGAGGGCTAAAAGGCTGGGGGAGAAGAGCTCAGGGGAACAGGTTGAAGTCAAGGAACTGTTTCTTTGAATTCGGACAAAAAGGGGGGAAAACACAGTAAGCCTACAAATTTAAGAGGTCTTTTCTCTCCTTTCTTGATCATCAGAGTCTGTAGTCAGTTATTCAAGTTCTTCCTATGCTCATGACATTGAGTAGCATTTTTTAATATACTCATCTAGGTTGCCCTAAATATTCTTAGCTGTAAAACAGCTGTTTAAGGACAAAGTCATTTGAGGAAAAAGTGTTGGGTTTTTTCCTGTTTGCCTCAGTGAAACTTTCATCTGGATTCTTTCTAAACCAAACCTGGGCCTGTTTGCCCACCTTCCCTGATGCTTTAGTTAAAGTTTGCTCTATTTGAACCAGGTATTTGCCCATCTCTCATGCTAAACATCAGTTTACTTTCCCTGTGCTTTCCATCTCTTCATGAACTTCTGGCTCCTTCCCCTTCATCCAGACTGAGTCTGTTCAGTTTGAGAGTCCGGCCGAGCCCCTCTCTTTTCTCTTCCACCCTGTCAGTGTTATAAAGCGTATCTGAACTTATGACTGGAAATATCAAGTGATTGATCTCTCCCATAGTATTGCTGGTGTTCCCCAGTATCGTGCAAGCTTAGAGATGCTTTCTCACAGCATTTTTTCTCATCCACAGTTGTGTTTCAGCCAAACAGCTAAAAAATTACCAGCTTATCTGGATCTTCCAAACTTTCAGTTTGATTTTATTTGCAAAGGCAAGGAGGAAAGGAGCAAATATTCAAATGGTTGGTTTTATCAGAGCTGTCCCCCCAACATGGCCTAAGCAAATGATTTGCATTTGTTCCCAGGAGCAAGTCCCCTGATAGCTTTGCAGCCAGTCATATCACTGAGATCTAGTGTGTGTATCCACAAGAGCGTGCGAAGTCAGCATTTTCATTGCTTGTTGTGAGTTCCTGCCACAAAAATACTAGCTGTCTCCATCAATAAACTAGGAAAACATTATTCATGAAGGTGAGGGCAAAACTAAAGCCAAAAAGGAAAGACTGTCTAAATGACATTTTAAAACCATATGGCCACAACTGAGTGCCTTTCAAAACATCTTTTGGAAAGTCAGCATAAAACTAATTCTTAAAATTATGATTTGATTGCATTTTATATCCAATTTTCAGTTTTTAATGATGTCGCAACATTATACCCACTAGGAACTAATCACATTAGCATTACTTGTCTGGTTATACTTGTGCAAAGCCACATTCGCCTGGCCTTCCCTGGGAGGGGTGGGAAGAGCAACTTGCTGGAAGATTTAGCATTCAGGCTCCCGGGCTTCCGCATGATGCAGCTGTAAGGCTGGAGACAGAAGTATCCTTGCAGCAAACACATCAAGATAAGTAGGGCAGGAGGCATTACGTCTGGAAATCAGCAAAAGAAAGAGATAGGGATACATTATTCAGGGCCCAAGAAAAGAACTTAGTTATCCTGGCTGCATGCTTTTCCTTTATAATTCTGCAGCAGCTTAAGCATTTGCATTGCATGGCCTATACAAATGGGAAATGGCAGGAAGGAAAAAGGAGTTGGCTGGTGTTTTTCTTCTCTTGGTTTTCTTTAAGAATAAACTGCGATTAGCAGTACAGAACAGTTCCATGACAGATTGCAGTTCCCCAGCCTTTAAATGGCAGACTTTTGTAACCTGGGTTTACTGAGAAGGGAAACAGTGTGGAAGGGTGAATGAGAGTAAGCTTGCATCCGTGATCCCCAGTCCTTTCATGAAAAGTACAAAGCACTGCAAAGAAACTAAAGGCTCAGTACACTGTTGCGTGTCTTAGGCTGGCTTGGGATGCTTCAGAATGGGTTAGACAAGAAAGGATATGCCAAAGCAGAAAAGCAGCATGCTCCATCCAGTCTGTGGATGAACTAGGATCCAGGACTGCCATTTGCAAGTGTCACCGTAGCATAGCAGTCCCTCAAGATTCAGAACTGTTAGCAAGAAATAGGAGATAAATAGCTGGGAGAAATACATTGACAGATGGATTTAGGTTCTGGGCATCCATTTTGATTCCTCACTTTGAATGACACTTAAAATAACTTAATGTGTCCTGTCTGCATGTCTGAGAGAAATCACTCAAGCTGTTAATTATTTACTAAGCCCAGCCACTGCTCCACCTTTTAATTTTAGCACTGCAGTAAAACATCATGTTAGTCAAAGCTGCCCTTGTTTTTTGCAAAAGAAATACCAAGTTTATTTAAAAACTGGAATTTTAACTATTGATATGTCAGTTCACACAGGCGATCCTGAATCTCTCTACCTCTGTAATTAAGGCCTCTGGAGAACTCAGTGATCTGAACAAAAGCCATACTTCAACTCATTAGTTTTGCAAAAGCCAGGTCCATTTTCTTTCTGGCGTGCTACCAGAAATAGCTTGTAAAGTTGTAACTTACGTTGACCTGTCTGACTAGCTGACTGTAAAGCCTCTTTCTTCCCAGCTGAGCTGCCTTTGCACATCTAACTTGTCGCTTCACACAAACAGCTGGGATTTGAATAATTTTACAGATCCCAGTATTTATTCATCTAACCTAAATTTCTAAGTAAAGGCTTAACTGGCAGTAAGTGAATACTCTCGCATGCCAGATTTGTGGGCAGGCTTATTAAAGAAACTGCACTAAAAGTTTTGCAATCAAACTCAGCACTTTGAAAGAGCAAACATATTTTTATACTCATAAAGAGGTATTAAAATCAGCATTTTCATCCTACTCCAAAACCAAACCACATTTTTACCCCTCTGATTTGGTTATTAATTGATTAAAAACAAATTAGTGTGTGTAGCACAAAGTAGACGAAGGAACTGTGAAGATCAGTGAAATGGTGATACGTGGAGAATATGTAACAGTTGTTCTTTTCCCTAGGGAAGACAAAGTGTTCACCAGGGGTCAAAATGGTTCAGTTATAAAACTTACAAAGATTTTCTGTAGAAGGATGTTTGATTTTTATAGGCATTTGTTATGCCTGAACGGCAGCATGGTGGCCAATGATTTATATTGAAGGCTTCCCATTAGAAGGAGCATGGAGATTAAGAATACTGGATAATTTTTTGGAAATAGAAAAGTTGTTGTAAGATCTCTGTCCCTTCAAAGATAGGTATAAAAACTTTCATGGAAGGTTTTACTCCATGAGGGGCATGCAAACTTTTAGAACAAAAAATAACTTGACAGAACATAGGTCTAAGTTGGTCTTAAATGTTTTATTCAAAGAATTGAAGGAAATCATCTATCTGAGGTGTATGCTATTATGTTGTATCCTCTGCTTGCCTGTTTTTGATCCATCTTCTTGAATTTTACAAAAAGTGATTGGCAAGGCTGAAATTCTCTAAAGAGACAACTGAAGAAAGCAGAGGAGGAAGAAGAGAGTTTGTTTGGACTCTGGCAGAAGAAATTAAGAAAAATATGAATAAAAGCAAGACAGGTACTGAACAAAGGAAAGGATGGTTATGGGTTGAGTTAAATAATTTTGGGGCATAATGTTTCAAAACTTTAAATTCAGTACAGTCTAAGGAAATTTGGCATTCTTTTTTTGAGATCAAGGGTCACCTTTGAGATTGCTTGCATCTTCTGCTTCAATGGGAGCTGGAAATCCTACAAAATACACTCAGTAATTTCTCATATTTGGAAGGGCTTTCTTCTGCTTTCAGAGCTTGTTCTGTATCACATTTTATCTTGGCTAAAAATGCATTTTTCCTTTCTTGCCTCATCTCTTCACCTACTTTTTTTAATAATACTGTTTGAAACTCAGGGGACATCCAGCAAAAGGTTGTCGCTGGTGCACATGACCTACAGAACTAAGGTTTATGAACACTTCTGTTTCAGTGTTTAAATACAAATGGCTTTGATGGAATAAGTTTTTGGTGAAAGGTGCTGTTCAAAAGTATTGCATAGCACTGCAAAAGATGTTTTTTGAACCCCTCTGAGGATCTCATCTCGATGAAGGGATTGGATTCAGATAAAAAGCGTGTAACAAAGAAACCCAAGTAGTCTGCAGTGGCCACATTGAAGTGCTTTGTAGAGATCTCTGTTGCTGACTTTTACTTTCTGTGAACATGCTTTGGGCAGCTGTGCCTGTGACCTTGTTTACTAATGACTAATGCATTTTTAACATTACTTTTAATTAGAGTTTAAGTATTCCTTGGAGTGTGACTGTAGTGTCTCCTTTCTATCATCTTGCCCTCATTTTGCTTTTCCTTTTTTTGTTCTCAGTGTCTTTGGAAAAACCTTTTCGGGAAGTTGTGTAGAGTTTCTGGGTTTGTAAGAAATAGTCAGTGTCTCTGCTTTTTGTGCTAGATGCAGTGACATTTTCTCAACCTTTTGTGTTTAATACATGCTCTAAGTTCCCCACTATCCATGCCAAGAATGAAAAAATTTGCCGTCCTCTATTAAAATAGTATTAGAAAGACTTTTAGCAATTTGATGAGGTTTAGACTGAGCATTTTTGAGCAGCCTATGTACACTGATATTTCTAGAAAGATTTGAAAAATTCGTTCAGAATTGGCCAGCAACAGAATTCCAAATAGATTTGTGCTGCCTGTGTGATAAATAAAGGAAATATATGTTCTCAGTGTTTGAAATTAAAGTAGCACAAGTTTAAGTGAGGATCGGTGCTCAGTGTTAGACCTCCCTGTTACAGGCGGGATTAGCTGGTGCAGTGTCAGTGCACTGTCCTCATGCATGGTAACATTTATGTTCACACCACTAGAAGCAGAACTGGTAAGAGCAGCCTGAAGAAGACAGAACTGGGTTTGCTTGCAGAACTGTATCCTAAACTAAGGTAATTGCTGAACTTTACTGGAAGCAAGTTCATTAGTGGCAGCAAATCCCACATCACAACACAAAGGCCATAGTTAGGACCCTGTTCTCCTCTTCACTTGGTCAAATGTTGCTCCCCTTTGGAAAGTTGTGTGCAGAAGACTACAGATTTTTAAGATACTAAAAGGGGTTTTTAGTGCCAATACTGATACAGATGCTGTTTAGCTACTTTCAAGACTTCTGCAGCTAGTACCTCCTCAATATGGATGGATAGGTAAATTCTGATAAAGTGGCATATTTCCAGGTAAAGACTGTCAAAGCAAAAGAATAGGCGTGAGAAGAGGTAGGAAAAAAGCAAGAGCAGGTGACAATGAGACTGTAAGCAGCCTTCTGGAACAGGAAACTCAGACTGAGTTCAGTACTAAAAGAAAGCAGTATGAGATTCAGAAGTGAATCAGTGTAGTGAGAAGAATGAAATTATTTTTGTGAGCCTGTTAAGGAAGATTTTGCCATGAGGTGATTATCTTTTGCTTCTCGGGCTCTTTCTATAATCCCATTCCAATCTAAGATCTATTACTAACCTTATTTTTGTAAATAAAGTAATGTCTTACTTCACTAGCCCAGGCTTTCATAGCAGCCCTGGGCTCACTGAAAATGTTAAACATTGTCTTCAAAACAAAGCATCATAATTACATGAGAGTACAGGTTTCATTTGACCTTCTAACCTAACTAAAAGCCAGTGAAAGAACTGAGCATTTTGTAACTCCTCTTGACTTATCATTCTTTATCAGTACCTATTTATTCATCTGCTGTGTAGAGAAGGCTGCCTTAACTTCACGTACTAATATAGAACCAGAGCAAGCTTCGGCTAAAAAGGACAGGCTGTTCTGTCCGTTACAACCATTCAGTTCTTCCCCGAGTATCATGCACATGCTAGCACATCACTAGTACAGAACATAATATCTGTTTTTTTGGAAAGGAATTAAAAGCCTTAGGACATTTCACATATTCAGCAGCTTTTATTCTGTTCAGACAGAAACGCCTAACAGAAATTAGATTCCCTAACAAGCACATCAAATCTGTTTCTATATATATGTACACATGTATAAATATATAATTTGATATCCTAGTCATTTTCAGTAAAATGATCTGACTGCCACTGGCTTTTCACTCTGTTTCTTCCATCTTAAGGTTTTTTGGAGTACTTCCATCTTTCACGGATTTGGAGATGTGAGGAAAGCATTTGCAGATGTGAACACCTGATGTTAAACTTTATATTTAGGCATGAAGACAAACTGTTAAATACCCTCTAATGTTGATCTGTGAGACTCTAGGGCACTTGGCCATAAAAAGTTTTATTTAGGGACCTAAATCTAGGCTTCAGGGTTTTTTAAGCCTTACTGTTCTGATAGCTTGAGGCTATTTCCAATGCAATTTCATATCTCTTCAGAGGCAATGCCTCTCTCACTGCTTATTAATTCATCTAATGCATTAGTGACAGTGTTTAAGTAGACTAGAGAGAACTATAGCTGGAGGCAACATACCGTACAAGAAATAAAGCGCCACATTTAAACGTTTCAAGTCTGTCAACTACATTCAGCAACATGAGAGAACAGCTAAATTCCACCCAAAAGGGCAAATAGCAATTTTACTTTAAAAAAAAAAAAATGAAATAGCATATTATAGTGCTCTTACATTTTTATAGTATAGACAGTAATGAACACGTGTGCATGAAGCTCACTTAGATGTTTATGGCTTCAGATATTTTTCTGGATGTATTTACTATACATACCAGTGTACGTACGAGCGGGCAGTTTCATTATCTCATACTATTGTACATTGCTGAATGTTAGGAAACTATTTCTCTTGATACCTGTTTTTTGTGAACTCTACAAAGACCTAACAGAATTGAGGCCTTTCTTTTTTTTTTTTTTTTTTTTTAAACTCAGCATCCAAAATTATAGCTGGGAAATCTTGCGCTGAGCGTTAACGGACAAACCATAATATTGAAGTAATAATGAATTTCAGAAGTTTTTCAATAAAAGATGCAGTTAGCATAGGTATTAGAAATAAGCAAAGACAGAAATACACAAAGAGTCCTTCAAAATAGCCAAGTAGACCTGGAGTAAGTGATACCTCTTGCTCCTTGTCTTTAGCTGGAGGAATATAAAATGAAATTCACAATACAATACATCATCAGTCAACGTAGCTAGGGAAAACCTATGTCAGATCCAAGAGCAGGCAATTTCAGTGCACTCGGTGGTCCAGCCAATGTACTGTCTGAAAATTCCTGATCGAATAGTACTTGCAAGTAACATGGTTGAATTATGGCTACAAAGTACCAGCAGAATGCTAATGAAACTTGGTATCTGAGTTTTTGTGGGTTTCTTGAGATGGGAAGGTCGGTACAGTTATAATCTGGGGCACTACAGCATTGTTAGTCTGTTTTCATTAATTTAAAGGAAATTATTAATCATTTGTATAAAGACTGGTTTCAGGCTGCATCCATTTTTCTGAGAGCTTCATTTTTACAGGGGAAGCATTTCAGCCTCTGACTCTGCAAGACAAGTAGGCCTGTGCATAGTCCTTTACAGAAACAAATGCAAAGTGTTTATTAGGATCTAGCTGCAGCTTGATTACCTACAATTTATTGTCAAGGTTTAAGTGCTAGACTTCAGCAGAATTATAATTCTCTAACGGTAAGGCATCTCGAAGTCATATTGTTCTAAAACCTATTAGGGAATTTCATTGAAAAACTCTACCTGGAACCCTCCTGCATCACTACTTTATAAATACACACATATCTTTTTTTTTTTTCCTTTTTAAAAACATGCCTCTCCTTTTAACATCATTGTTCTAGAATTCCAGCATTTTCACACTTCCCATGTTACTTAGATGATCTCTTCCTCAGGGTACAGACCCATATTTTCATCTTATTTTATTTTTTTCAGTGTTAAGAGTCAAGCCAATACAGAATCTAGCACCTGTCCCTTGACTGGGACTTCAAAGCATTCCCTTTTTAAAAACGAACGTTACAGCTTGCCAGTATAGTACATCTGCTTCTTCAGATGACGTAGCAGAAAGATAGGGAGTGTGTGACATTGTCCTTGGGACAGCTGGAGTTATTACAGACAATGTGATGGCCCTGACCAAAATAACATAAGCTATATATTTATAACACACTCACACTTGCTATTTCATTTATAGATTTGCTTGGTATGAAGAAGCGACTCTTTGAACATGTTGTGGGAGCAATGAGATATATATAACTATCATCAAAGGTTTTCTTGCTGCAGCCAAGCACTAAATATCAAACTTCTTTGAGATACCCTTTATAAGAAGCCTGGCTGATTTTTTAAAAGAATAAATTGAACAGGTTCTACAGAATTAAAAAAAAAACAACAACCCTGAAACAAATAAACCAAGCAAACTTATAAAAAAATAATACTGTTCAAGTGGTTAAAGTGTGTGAAAGTAGAGCACTACGGTTAAATGGCACTCTCCTATCCTCTGGAAGTCTTGTGTGTGGGGACAGGCAATTTGATTGAGCCAGTCTATATGCAACAGAATCACCCAGAGGAAAAAAAACCCATCCTTTATAATTAATACTGATCACTTCATAGAAGCCATTCTTTTGTTTGTTGTTCATGCAGAGGGTGTGTGATGTCCTGGGATTACTTCCTGCCCAAGCAAAGAACAAAACTGGGTCTATTGCTAGGCATGAATGTAACAGGACAGGTGGAGTCCAGAACATCAGTTCTCCACACACGCTGGATTCTCCTGTCATAAGGACAACCTACTTTTATATAATGTAAAGAAGGTAATGTATTGCTATGGAAGGAAGCAGATTAAATGGTATTGTTCCTATGTCATCTTAAGCAGACATGCATGTGACCTTCTGATTATGATGTTTTCAAGTAAGCCGTTAGAAGCTCTGGTACAATAACCACTGCATTAGCTTTGGGAGGAAAAATTCCTTGTTCTACCAGAGATATAGCTGCTAGTCTTACTACTGTTACAAATGAACCGTCTGTTCCAAATCTCTTTGGAGTCAGAAGAAAAGCTTCCGTTAACTGTATTGGGTTTTGCAATAGTGTCACGACACAGCAAAGAAAAATGTTCACTGAACAGGATGGACTACTAAATGTTCCACTCTCCCTCAGTCACTGGCATGTGCTTCCACGGAGCTCTGCAGTCCTAGGTTGCTTCCAGCACAGTTCTAGCAGACTGCTTTGTGTGTGGATAGGAGAGGTCAGTTCATTCCTGTCTTGTTGAAAAGACAGTGCATACACAGGGTGGCTGAAACTATAGCTGGGAGCTAGCAAGGCCTCTGTACTGGTCCCTGGTTTATGATGCTGTGTTTTGCCTATTGGCATCTGTTATTCTCAGTGACTAAAAATTCTGTAAAAACTTGAGGCTAAGCTAGCACATTGGAGTGTCACAGAATAAAGCAAGTAGAAAATTCCTATCTAATCTATTTGATTTGAGAACGTGACCTAGATTCCAGTACCCATGGCTACATGGAGAGGAGCTTTTTTATTTCTCGTATTATATAATCAGACTCAACATGATTACAGTACACTGATTCTCATAACAAGAAATACCCTCTAAGTGACTTGCTATGTTGCAGATTCTTTTCTGTTTGTATTCTGTGTGTTGTGATGTTATGTGAAAGCATCTGGGAAATAGGAATAGAGCCCACAGTCTACAGGCTCAGTTTTGATCCATGGCAAAACTGCTGTTGGTAATGGTAATGAATAAGTGGGCCCTTACTTTTCCATCTCTAGGATCCTGGGCAAATACTACCATAACTACCATACTAAGTTATTTCTAGAGGCAAGAGCTGCAGTATGTAGAACTGCTTAGAACAATAGTTTTCTTTTGGAGTCTTTTTTTGCTCTGTCTCTTTCTTTTTAATATATTCTTTTTCTACTTCCTTCCTTATGGAAGCTTAGATCTGATACTCCAGCTCATCAAGGCTGCTCCAGCACAGAGGTAATTTTAAAAGCTGGCTGGTGAGGACACTAGAGAGTTTCTTTTGCAGTTGGTCGTAAATAGAAAAAGTAGAGTTGTTTATGGTCACCTGTGCACTCAACTGCTATGAAATCAGCAGTTCTCATAAGGTCTCAACAGCTGTTATAGTGGTTTGTTTTACAGAAACACAGTTGTATAGAGACTTGTTTTTTCTTATGCTTGCTACAAGTCAAATGGAAGTTGTTTAGGTGCCATATTCACTTGGATCAGGCTTTTCTGCCAAAATACTGCAATGATCTTTTCCTATTAGCAAGGACCTTCCTCTTCAAATGAATTTGCAATATGTTACATTCATTCTCTTGCTGTTTCTACACAACAATAGTAACTGCTTTGAATACTGTCATGATCATGTTGATGTATTGAAAACTGTTCCCTTTTTAAAATTGGATTAAAAAGACACAGATATTGGAATTCTAGCCTATGGCTTTTCACTCCTCCCTTATTTTTCATGGTTTTGAATAGGGAAGAATATCCATTTGTGTACCCTTTTGCTTGTTACTTCCATTAACCCCTAGAGCTGCCATTCCCAAGTCTTGATGAAAAGAAAATATGGACTCAGTGAACAACTCTCACTTCTTTCAGCAGAAAGGTTTGTACAAAGCTCTATCACAAGCTGTGGAGTGCAAGAGTATATACTTCCTCTAGCCATCCATGCAGTCACAGGTGCATTCAAGTGTTCCGGTATGTCAGCTTGTATACAAGTCATGATATATGTGAATACTGCAGGTTCCAGACTTCCAAAAGTCTGAGAGGATGTTTGACACCATGTGGCTCCTTTACGTTCTGGACCAGTTCCATAGACAGGAGGTTTCAAAGATCTTCAAAGCAAGTTGCCTCACCATCTGGTATACATTGCCAGTGCACTCTGGGCTCAGACAAAAAAGGTAGCATGTGTGCAGGTGGCAGTTTGGCTAGCAGAAACCATTCAGCCTTGGGCACGCTGACTGTTGTCCTGTTCTGCTGGCAGCTTTTATTATGTTGTCAGTGAGAGGAGCATGAGAAAAAGGGAAGGCAACAGAACTTTAGGCAAATAGAACAGATACAGGATGGCTTTTAGGGATCAAAATTTAGTACAATCATCATTACAAGGTCAAATAAGTCAAGGTGATAATTGGATCCGCAGTAGACTTAGCTAAAACTCCCTCTCAAATCAACATAACAGCTGGGCTGGATCCAGATAATAGTCAGGTTTGCACCACTAACCCTAGGAGCCTGGGTTTAGTAGTTAAATATCATATGCCATAGCTATTCAGACACAAGACAAATGGGATCCACAAAAGCAGAGAAAATCTTATCATGCATTCCTTATTTATAGTGACATCATGGTTATGTGGTAGAGCTGTGTGGTGGAAACACCGTATACACTGTGTGCACACAGCAATGCAGAGTCAAAAACTGGGAGTCCGTTCAGTGATCATTAGCAGAGCCAGAGTAAAAGTGTATCAAGTAAACCAGCAGCAGTGCTCATGTCATTAATACACAATTCTTGTATTTCCCCTTTACATTCATATCCCTAATAGGAAGATAAAAGCTATCTTGCCAGCAGCCATACAGACTTAATTCACCTATTTGTTCCATTCTAGCCCTGTTAATATACTCTCCTGACTTTCCCCTGTTGTGAATGAAGAGGGAGTTGGGCATATGCAGTCAACTGTATGCTTTTACTCTCCAGTATCAAACCATAGTCTCACGAGTTTTTAAATTTGGATTTTTTTGCTTTTATTATGAAGAACCCAGCTCTAGGCATTCTTCAACAATGCACGGAGGAATAATATCTACTAGTCTGCGTGTCCTTATGACCGTCAGAGAGAAAAGGTGAAAGCAGGTCATAGACAAACAAGCATCCATTAAACCTAAGCTGCTGTTTTGACTAGAAGAAAAAGACAACTATAGTATTGGAACTACATGGAAAATAGTTGTGTAGAAGGCACCAAGGTGTGGAAGGAACTTCAGTGTCCCTGTTACGCTGTTTTGGAGTCTGAATTTGTGTTCAGATAAAGTAGCTGGAAAGTGCTTCCAGGTCTCCAGATTTAGATCCATCCAGATTCAACATTCGCTTTTTTAAACCCTCCAAATCATGGTCCTAGGTCATACCTGACCTCCTGGAGGACTGAAGGTGAAATAACTTAATTTTCAGGAGCCACTCAAGGGGGTTATGTAATGGCTTTTGGATAGTAACAGATTTTGTTCCATTTTTTCCTAAATTTTGCACAAATTCATAAACCTAGAATTAACCCTAAAACTTTCCTTCAGCCATTCAGTCTCTGACAGGAGGAACAGAAGGATTCATCAATATTCTGCTGATTTGTTTCCCTTTCCTCTTCTTTGCAGGTCTCCATGAAATCCAGTGTTCCCTGCCTGTAGAAAATAGAAGAATATTTCTGAATGAATTATCTGAGGTCAGCTTTAGTGAATGCAAATTTAGTTTGTCATTGACGGACCTTTTTATCATCATCTTCTCTGGAGTTGCAGTCTCCATTGCTGCTATTCTATCAAGCTTCTTCTTAGCAACTCTAGTACACTGCTTCCAAAGATGTGCTCCCAGTAAAGATGACGATGATGATGAAGACGACAGTGAGGACTGAACTTAGTCTATATACTTAAGTTTCTTTGGTTTATAAGTTACTAGATCATCAGCCAAAGTCTAGGACGAAAACAAGTAGAGTAAAAGCTTTAAACATGAATTAAATGAAAACACAGTGTGTAAGGATCCCTTCTAATCTCATGATAGTCACAGGTGGGAATTGTAGTTTGCATCTGAGACTGTTAACTTTGCTCATATATGTAACCTGATGCAATAAGACCGGATTAATTTCTATGATCCTTAATCAAACACTGCATTGAAATCTTAAGATTGGAGGAAAAAGGGGGAAAGGCAAAAAAAAAAAAGTTCCAGTGTTTTAAAAGACTAACTCACAGCTTCCAGATTGTCCTTCTGATGAGATGCAGATCTCTGTAAGTGCTTAATAGCTTGTTCTCAATGCACTTTGAAAAGGACTGGCTAGATGGAGGCATTTCAGCTAGAAAATACGGAAGCAATTTAAAATAGTGTCCTTCCCAGATCTAAGTAGTGGGAGCGTCTATTAAGCTCACGCAACTTTAGAAGTAACATAATGCAATTAAAATGATTTCTAGAATTATAGAAAGCATTATAGGAAGGTTGGCATTTTCTCTCTACAGATGTTCTCTATAAACATTCTTCCTCCATATAATGACAGCATTTGCAGGCATCATTCAGCCAAAATTTTTTTTTTTCTATAAGCAAATACGATTCTAGGTGTGAGTCATCCACTGCAGCTGCCTGGCACCTCTTTAGTCATGGCACAAATACTAAATATAGCATTCTTTTGCATTTTTAGATGCAATGAAGTAAAATATTTCCCTCCCCTGTAATGCTAGGCACAAGTAACTGTTGCAGTATCCAGTCCATTTAGTCATTTTAAAACACTAAGGGCTATATTCTGCTCCTGATTATACTAGAGTAACACTGAAGTGAACACCATGATCCAAGCTGGCAACTGTATAAACAAGAGTGGAATCTGGCCCAAGAAGTTTCTGACTGTATTATAGATGTGTCAGAACTTGAGCTCTTCTATATAATGGTAGATATTTTTGTTAAAATTAAGAAGACATTTATTACAAGAGATTTTTGGAATAGTGCTGGACAGCTTTTTAGGATAAGTATATTTTTAAAATATTTGTAATGGAAATATTTTTTTAAAGCTCTGTGTATTTAAAGTATTATCTAGAGTAGCTGTGAGGGCTTTAAGTAATGAACAACATAGTTAATAAACAATCTAAGGACTTTATGCTATTATAAAAGAAATAGATCTGATAAAAAGGAGCATCTATTTAACCACTAAAAATGCTATTGTTTCTTATAAAACACTCTGGTTAAAATATTGCCTTGCTCAGTTAATATGAATGGTCTTTTATGGACAGTTAGTTCCAAATCTCTTGTATCTGTTGTGCTAGTTGTTAAGGCAGACAGGAGTGAATCCCACTGCGTGTGCTAAGGGGTAATGTGGTCCAGCAGGTAGGGTCCAGGATTAGGACTCAACACTCCTGGGTGTTGTCCCCATCGAACAGGGATCAGCTATAGAAGACCTTCAGCAAATCACCATCTGTCTGTGCCTCAGTTTCACTACCTATAAAATGAAGATCGTAATAATTATTTGTCTTTTTCAAGTGCTTTGAGATATGCGGGGCGTGCACTGTATTGGGTCTGTGTATAATGATTATATATATTAGGCTGAAGCAGATGTTATGCAGTAGGTCTAATCTGATCTCATATCACTATGACTTCACTGACATGAACGGAGTTACTCCATTGGCTGACAGTTTGCAATGGAGTTTGCACCATGCTGAGGTCAAAACCAGGACAAGAGTGTTTATTTCTGTTAGCTCTGTGGCTTATTCAATGAGACTTAATGCTACCATTGTTAAGATTATTATTTCTGAAAACACATTGAAACAGAATTAAGTAGGACAGTGAGAGGATATTCTGCATCAATGCTGTCTTATTCTATTCTGATTCTTTCAAGAAAAATGAAACAACATGATTTTCACTGTGTAGTGCCATGATTATAAATAACACAAATATATTTATAATTTCAACATGGGCTTTCATGTTTATTTGTACGTGGGTATGAAAAAAAGAGAAAGACCGTGCCTGATTCTCTCATCATTTCTAAGCGGGATTTTGCAGTATGGTTAGAAATATACAACTTGTTGCCCGGTGCAGTTCATGAAGTACACTCCCTTTGCAACCAGTGCGGATATGTTATCAACAGTTTATATTTAGAGCTGTGCAAATTGTTCAGTCGTGGAACAAGAAACTGGGTCACACTGTTTTGTCTGCAAGTTTTATTATGGACTCAAAACTTGCAACCAGTTGGCAAAATGATTTGTCCTACCAAACTTTTCAGTGAGACATCAGTGGATGTTTCAGCAAATGTCTACCCTCTCTTTGGTAACGAATTTATCGTTTTGTTTCATTATCCTGTAAGGCTGAGTAGTTTTGCAGAGGTCACATCTCAAACTCAATTATTTTGACTGGGTTCTGCTCTTACTTGCAGGTTCATCCTACCGTGGTGCCTCAAAATGAAGATCTAGATTTGTTTATAGCTTGTAGCTTTTTGTTCAACCCAACATAAAGCCCTGAAAGCACTGATTATATTTGGAACTTAGCACCCCCCAGAACAGCAAGGAACAGACCAAGCTGATACCCACATAATCCAGTGCAAGCCGAAGAGCAAGACTTAGTAAAGCTTTATTTATGAAGCTGCCATTCTGCATACTCCATCACATCAAAGTGATTTTGCAAAGTATGTTTTTTTCTGGATAAGAAACTTCAATGATATTTTCCCCTACTAAGTAATATGTATCTCAAGTATTGAACTCATCCAGTTAGTAATATTTATTCATTGTAAGCATCAGCAGTTACCTACTCTTAGTACTGATTTTGCATCATTCTAATTGCTAGGGAACAACACAGAACCTGGATTTAGTCCTTACTGGGACTTTTCTTATTTTATGTAATCTTCGGAGCAAAACATTCTTCTGTTGGAATTTTGCCAGAACTAGTGATCACCATAATGATCCCCTGCAAAACTTTGAAAGCAAATTTCGTCATGGATAGAAAGTGGCCTGAAGGCTGCATTATTGCAGTTTTACCCTGACAAAGGTAGTAACATGGAGGTAATCCCCCCTCCAGGCTTGAGGATGTGGGAAGTGTTCCCCTGCGAGGATGCTTCTGTGGGTGGGATCTAGTGAGTCTGCACTCCCTTCTCAGACTGCGGTAACCCCCAGTAAGATTAGTGAAGTTACAATGGTGCCAAGTATAAGAACTGAATTTAGCTCCCTGTGCAATACATCGCTAGCTCAAGAAGCTTGGCCTGTAGGCGACTATAAGTGTGCAGTAGCAAGTTTGTCCTCATTTACAATTTTCCTTCTAAAACAGCTTTAGTGGTGGTATCTCTTGTTGTCAGAAACGAGCAGACATTTTACCTGCTTCAAGGGGAAGGGAAGATACTATGCATGACCCAGATAAAATGTTGCAGGCTCAAAGAGCCAGGAAGCAGCTGTCACATTGCCTGCAGATATGTCTCCTTGATGAAATGCTGGATCTTGGTATGTGCGAGGATCCAAAAAATGTGCAAGAAAGGAAATCTGCATAATGTAATTGAGATAGAGTCTGACTTTTTAGAAGTGTGCGCATTGGTTTAAAAAAACTCTAATCCACAGAACATTAAAGATCAGCTGAAGCGACTGTCCAAACCTAGCATTTCATCCTCAGTCAGCCAGCATCTTTTTGAGGCAGCTTCAGTCCTGCTGTGATTCTTACTCAGGTATGAATATTAATGAATTATTTTTTAAAGCAGCATAAAAATGCATTGGGAAAGTACCTTGAAGGGATGGTTCTGGAAGCTCATAAAGAGGAGTATACTGCTTTCCTACCTCAGATATATAGTAGAGAGTAAACCATTGTCCACTGACAGCTAAAATTTAGCCTGGCATACTTCGAGGTGACCAAACATGGTCTCGTCTTTCGGCTGTGGGAAGAACTGTGTGCAATCACCTACATATGTGGATAGGGTGTGCACGCTTGTGTGGTAGGGAGAAGGTGTGTGTATAATTATACTAGAGCTTGCTGTAACTATCATCCATGTAGATAGCCTCAGTGGAACAGCTGAAGCCTGATGGGGATGCTGAGCCTGAGAGAGTCCTTCATCCCTAGCGGAGGTTCCTCTGTGGTGGCTTATAAAGCAACTCTGTGCAGGACCTTTTACTGATTCAGCATGTGCTGCCTACCTGCTACGTGAGTAAATTACTTTAGTTTCCAGGGCTAGTAGCTGGCACATTCCTAAGTTCAGCTCATGTCCCCTAAAATAAAGGAGCAGGGGTTTTGATAGCTTCCGAATCTGACCATTCCTCTCAGAGAACGATGTTCTAATTTGTGGTGTAACCTGTCCTACTGACCTCTAGTGGCAACTGAGATGCTTTGCTGTGCAGGTAAGTCATCCTGATTCGTTGTGGTGAAGGTGATATTGAAATGCTGAATCCTTGCATATCCTTTCTAAAGGGGAAAAGGCCTTTTTCAGGACTCTGACCCCAATTCTTTCCAAAAAGAAACCAGAAATATACATTAGGAGATTAAATTTCTTGGAGAGTAAGATCTGCCATGGACTCTGAGTGCCAAGCAGCCTGTAATATGCATGAGCCACCAGAAACATTTATTTCCTACCCTATCTGTTAACACTGGTGCAATACAACCTTGTCAGAGAATTGTAGAAAACAACTATAGGAGAGCCTCAAACACATCATCTAATGATAACTGATGCTTTGTAATAAAAATATTTGGTTTTCTAATCAGATTCCTATGCTCATCTTGCCATCATCTTCCCCGTTGTGTCTTGGTTTCTGTATCTTCCTATCTTGACTGTATCTGGAACAACAGAATCCTGTTTGGTACTACCTCTGCATGGTACAGCAATACAAATTACCAACAGCAATAACCAACCAGCAGACTCGGAAAACCAGAGTTTTGTTTATGCTGACCAACCATCCACCTATGACTGTAAAGAGTTAGCAGGAAAAAAACTATTAAGTTTTAAGCTGACAGAGAGCAACAGGAGAGTTTCTGTTGCAAAGCAGAATCCCTGAATTATGATGTGTCTCTCCAGTTCCCATCAGCTCTCACACCCCACCCAGAGCTCTATGAAGCCATGTGAAATTGTGTAACACTGGGTTAGCAGCGCATAATGTGCTTTTTTGGGGGATTGTCAAAAAGCATACGAGTAAACACTTCAGAGCAGGCTTCTACTGTCAGTTTTGTGGGAAGTGAAAAGTTTGCAGGGAGGTGAGTGGCAAATAAGGAGTGAAACAGCTTGAGCCAGAGTTGTTCAGTAGAGTCAAGTTTGCTTCAAAGCAGCATTGTTTTCATCTCAGAGCTGCTTTTTCACCAATTTCTGTTAGCAGTAGTGAGGGCTAAATGTCAGCCTGTTCACACCCAGGTATGAAGTAGTATAGTTTAGTTCAAGCAGAAATTGATGTCAATTGAATTTCTAAAGTGTACTGCTCCCAGCTAAAGCACTATTTGCCTATTTAAAAGCTTTAATTTGAATATGAAACGTGATATGTCAGGCTGTACAAAAATCTCTTATCAACTCAGAACTGAGAAAGTCAAAAACATCCATCCAGACAATGGTGCTGGCAAGATATGCTTCAATTGTTTTGGTATGTGAGGTCATTCTTCTAAGCTGACATCACTGGAATATAAGCAATTAGATTTTGACATTTCCTTTTTTTTTTTTTTTCCCTTCTGGTCATGCTACTCACCAATTACGAAGCAAAGTACAAGATACAGGCGTTGTACACCACCTTAGAAACTCTCCTTAGCTGGACAAATGAGTAAAACAGAATTGAGAATTGAGCAGGAAAGCTAGCTTTGTGACCTTTGCTTAAAACCTAAATGTGATAACAGTCCAGCTAACTGACGTTCCAAGATATAGCTTGCTGCTGTTGTGTGGGGGGTTTGCTCTTTAATTAGGGCAGGTGTTGAAAGACTTTGCAGTAGAAATAATGTTTTGTCTTTATGGTGCTTAACAGGGAATGAAATGACTGTGAACATACTTGACAAACAATTCTAGTCTATTTTTGCCCGCTAGTTTTTCTCAAATTAAGAAACTGTCACTCCCTTAAGAGTAGATTAGGTTTGCAATCTGCAGTGGGTTAAAGTATTACTCTTTATCCTTTGAAGATCTGGCTTCAAATGTGAATTTGGGTCACAGGAGGAAATGACCAGAATAAATCCCTTAAGGTCATTTTGGTCAGTTGGGCAAATGCATAGAGATGCCCTTATTAACAATATGAACTATATACTTGAAGATGGGAAAACACTTCTCTGAACTCCAAAAGATTCCATTTAAATATGGCATTTGAGGGTTTTAAAAATACAAGGCTAAACAGATGACACAGAGATGTATTGTAAATATCATTCAAAAGGAAACAGACACGATTAGATTGACTAGTATTTTCATAGGTGACCATTATTTTTGAGTGAGTTAGTTTGTTGAGTACTTACCTTAATTTTAACATGGTGATGTTAAAGCCTATATGCTGGCAGGGAAGTGTGGAATATTGGCTATAAATCAGCACTAGCTATGGGTTTAGAGCTGCAGTGTCCTAACTAATAACCTGAAACGTCTGCCTTTCAATGCTGATTCACTATGCAGATCCTTGCTTTGTTCAGAATAATTCAGTTGCCTTGTGATTGTATTAATTAAAACACAAACAAAAAAACCACAAACAAACCAACCAACCAACCCCCAAAAACCCTAGTTTGCATCTTCAACAGACCGAACAAGGAAACGTTCTGTAAGTGGGTTCACTGCTTTCTTCCTGTGGCAAGTCCTAAATGTCATTGTATTTACTGACCTCAGGTAAAAGTTTGGTAAAAAGTGATAGGGCAGTGATATATAAATATATTCTAGAAATACTTTAGCATAGAGTAATTTGAGGTTGGAAATTCTTAAAATCCAATTGTAAATTATGTTTCCAAGAGTGGTATAATGTTGTGAGTGCAAAGTTAGATATATTGTCGACAGCTTCAAAAAAAATCTTCTTTAGAACAAAAATTGGAAGAAAAAGCTGTTTAAAGAGAATTCAGTCTGGAATAGCTTTTTTTTTTTTAACAACTAAATTAAAATAAACCCTCCAATGTAGGATTTTAAAGGAGAGCAGAAAGTGTTCTAACCATAAACTCATGAACATTATACTATGTGGCAGGAAAATGACTACAGATTTAACATAGTCTAATTCATATTATTCCTTGAGGGAACAGAAGTCATTAGGCTGAGAAGTTCGTACTGTTTTCAGAGGAAAGTATTTAATGCAGACTGATTTCTTCGATATTGGCATATGCGATGCAGATTATCCACCACTGAGTAGCGTGGGTTTTGTGAAATTGTGCGAGGTCATCAGAGAAAGTAATTGCTTTCTGTTTAACCTGAAGTACGTTTTGACAAAAATAAGTGTAGTTTTATGTTGGCCTCGATTCTGATTTCACTACTAAAGTATTTGGGATCCAGTCCTTATCTGGTAAAGATTGGTAGGGCTCCATTAATTTTACTACTACGATACACAGATTTACCTAATGAAGATACTGCCTGGACAATGGAAACTCTACAGCTCTGTGTGTGTGTGTGTGTTTATTCTCTATGTTTTCATACAGAAAGAAGGAAAATAACTCTATGTGGGCGTTTTGTAGTGGTGATCTGTATGTATGTCAGTACCCTGAGTTTGCGGTTTCTGCATTGGAGGGTGAATGCTAATTTTATTTAGCGTTATTGAGAGGTGCAGACATTCTGTGCAAAGAGAGGCCATACAGCTTTTCCATATTCTTTCTGGATTCAGCAGTATTGCTCGCTCTCTGTTAAAGGAGGATCTGACCCTACTTACCAAAACTTGGCTGGAGTCTTGTGTAGCTCAGGCAGCAACATAGAAGTTGTCATTCTAAGCACACTCCCTCGATCTGATAATCACTGTACATCTATGTCCTAGTTTGATGATGGATTTATAATGAAAGTCTTAAACCTCAGCCTAGCCCAGCCATCTGCTCTGTGAAGCAAGCTGGCACTTCAAAGCCATTTTTTGCTTCAAGGTGTCTCCTTGTAGTCTCACAGAACAAATAACGAGTCATCTCCTCCCACCAGAATAGAGCAAGATTGTAACCGAGCTCAGTGTGAATGCCTAGTAGGAAAGACAGGTTGAGGAAAGCACCATAGTCAAATACAGTAATAACTTTTGCACTGAGGAAAGTAAAGGCTTGTCAGAGCAAGTAGTATAGACATACTTATGTCCTCAGCAGGGGCTGTAAAGGGGGCTGGAGTAATGACTACGTTAGCCTGGCTTGTGAGGGCTCATTTGTAGAATCTCCTTGGGGGTACGGTTATGGAGAGACAGACCTTTTAGGTAAGCCTTCTTAAAATGCAGAGGGCAGAGAAATCAGATAGATGTTTCCTATTTTGTTGCATCCCTCTTACTGCAGACATCAGCGCTATGTATTACTGAATGTAGGCACCAAACTTCAGCATTATTGCTTCTCAGCTGAATCGTAGAGAGATGACACTAATCTCTTGAGGGATGTGTTAGGTATGGGGATGATTAACTTCTATGGTGTATGAAGGGAGGGATTTTTTTGCACATAGGATTGATGATCTGATTAAAACAAAATCAGAGACAATTGCTTTGTCTGGACTAAGCTGTTGGAGAAGTATCTCTGGCATGCTGGTTTAATTTATTACTTCTCCAAATGTTACATCAAATGATAGGAATTTTAGACTGATTGCTTGGTTTTGTCTTGGTTTTAGATGATCTTTGATTTAATAGATATATGTGGAAAAGATTTTAAGATATGGGGTCATTACTGCTACCTCATTTTCATCCCTGCAGCATCACTGGGTGCAGTTTGTATGTGGTACACAGTAAGGTAGCACGCTTGGGCGTAGCGTTGCATATAGTACTTTACATACCCCTTTCACTATATTACATGCACAGAAACTGAGGCTTAGCATAGTTTCTCTGTAAAACCCATGGTCACACAGGGAATTGGTTCCAAACCTGGGTTTCAACAGAAAATAATAGATTTCAAATTTAGATATTACTTTACCACTTTGAATCTTTGAAAACCTGATGTAAATCACATGGCTACTGAAGAGAAGACTCCTCACTGACCCCCTACTGGATAGGCTTTTATCAAGCCTTTGGATTCTTCCAAGGACATATGGTCTATGTATTTATTTAAGGAAAGCTTGCCATTCAGTTAGTTGCCTGTTTGCCCATCCCAAAGTCCATCTGTTCTTTTCTTAGATGCAAAAATTGAGATTTCACTGTCAGCAGGATACAGTATTCCTGCAAGCCTCCATCACATACCGCTTTTGCAGCAAGGTGAAGCCCCTGGCCCGCGTCTACAGGCAACAGGGGAAACCCAGTGCTTATTCTACCTCTCCAAGCCTTCCTTTGCAGTTCCTGATTAACATCTCTCCTTGCCTGTTTCATATCTATATCACCATAGATTCCTGAGACTTTATTCTTAAACTTTCATGGCAACTGTCCATTTTTCTATTTAACAGGATGGCTCAGAAAGGGAAAGTGTCAGTGAGGATGCTCACTTCATTAATGGAAATAATTTTTGGGTTATAAAACTGGTTTCCACCTGCCTACTATTAGCAAAAATGAACCTTTGTCAAGTCTGCAGGATTTAATCTGTCTTCTATTGCAGCACTAGAAAATTAGGGACATCCAGTCTTCAGTGGACAAGTATAAGAAGCTTTGTCTCAAAGTGACATGTAAGACTTGTCTGTCTCTTTTTCCATGTTATTTACTAGGTGATCACCCCTGCTGCGACCTTCGGATGAAGTGATTTAAAACGGATGAGATAGTAAAACTTGAAGATAAGGTTTTAAAATAAATGCTCTCAGGACTATAATAGTAACAGCTGTTGTGTCCGCCAGCTGGATGGGAGACTTAATCACTCAGTCAAATCCCACTTTCGACAGTGCTGTGCTTGTTTTCTCTACCTTCTGCCCTTTCACCAAAACCATAGCATAAACTCAACCATGCTTTCCTGTGGTCCGTAGGTGGCTCTGTCGGAGCCATGGAGGGAGAAGTCTCTTTCTCTGAACTTTCTCTGCCTTCCCTGGAACATGCTTTCTAAAGTCCCAAAATCAGGAAGGAATCCTTTAAGCTCAGGCTTAAACCTATGTACATGCTTTTGTTTCCCTACATACGAGATACAGGTAGGAATGTGCTGTTCAGTGCATTGGTATATACTTTACAGCTGCAAAGCAGGCACTTTGGAATCTGTTTTTGTAGATGTTGGAAAAGTATCTCTGAAGGCAGAAGTCCTGTCTTCTGAGCCTGCTGCTTGTAGTGCTGTTTTTCAGAAAGAAGGAACTCCTGTATTCAATATGGGATTGAATATTAACTATGTCAAATATATTTCATGAATACTGTTGCTTTGAAAAAAAAGAACTTGCCACTGCTGACTTTTAGACTAGCACTATCATTCAAAGTGGTTCCAGGTACCAGCCAGTTCACCTGTCAAAACTCACTGGTAAAACAAATTATTTCCAACCGAGTCATCTCAGAAAACAACTTGTGGTTTCAAAATGTCAGATTTCTCTTCAGCTTTGACCTAAGCTTTATATAAAGTTTATAGCAAGAGTTCACTATGATTTCCTTTGAGATGAAACTGAATTTTTTGGTTGACAAAAATTAAATTTTTAGTTGTATCTCACTTGGTTAAAAGAGCCTTTAGAAGAAAATTAATTTTAGTGAAACTGAAAACACCATTTCTCTGATTTGCACATCAGCTACCAAATCAAGAAATTGATTATGTATTCAGGTCTGGGTTCTCACTCCCAGTGGTGCAGCTAACTTAGTGAGCAGCCATGGACAAGGCAGTTAACCTTTCTATTCTGTGTTTAACCATCTGTAAAATGGATATGATACTATTTACCTGCCTGACACAGCTGTACAGAGGCTTAATTTTTAATCAAGCTCCGTTAAAACACTTTCAGCTCACTGTACAAAAGATGCACGGAGAGGCAAGATAGTTTTATTGTGATATTATTGCTTTTATAAGATTTACATTTCCAAGAGTAATATACGGTGAACTCTATCAATGTTCCAGAAATAACATCAAAAAGGAAAGAGAGTATCAAGAAGCATAAGAGATGTACTGGGATGGAGTACAGACTCTCTGACAGTCTAGAGTTCCTTCGTCCCTATTAATTATACATGTGGAGCAACTTGTTAATGCATTTCTAAAGACATGTTGACACAAGCTCAGACCTCTATCCTGGCAGGCAGTCTTTTGAATTAATTTAGCCCTGGGATCAGAAGGAACTGGACAACATAGTTGAAGGCATTTCTATAACACCCAAAGCAAACTACTATCAACAAAACAGATTTCCTGGGTTTGTGAGAGAGAGCAGGAAGTAATGGTACACTTTCATGGGGAGCTCGTTATGAATAATTTCTGTAGAAGGCCCTGGCATTACATTTCAGGGTGATTGTCCATGGAATATGACCAGGTATCATTCTTGATGTTATCTCTCTACCCCCTATGCCCTCCAACAGTTTCAAAAAGAATTATAAAGACACTTAATTTTACTAATACAGTACTTGATTCATTCAGGAGTTATGTTTATGGTAAAATATAGTATATAACAGACAACAGAAACAGAAAACAACTATGAATTGTAATTGAACAGATTGCCTGATATATGCTACAGTATTCAAACCTTACCTAATAGTTTAAGCAAATTTGACACTGTGTGCTTTGCAGGCACAAAAAACCACACAAAATTACAGTAATTACTGTTCATTTCCACAGCGCAATGATTGAAGTGCAATTCCGCTATGCGAAGTGACTGCATACATAGTTTTGTGAGGCTTCCTTCTCTGTGCCACCTCCAAACCTCAACCCGTATGTGCGTTCTCTACGAAAGAATGGAGAACAGTACAGCTTGAAACTTCCGTGGACCAAATTGTGGCAATTTCTTGAGTCTGCAGATAAATAAGGTCATAAAGAACACACACCTCAATGTGATATGAAGCTATTACAGGAGATGCAATCATTTGCTCACAAGATTTTTATTGTCTCTTTTTCAGTCACTTAGAAAATTAGACCTTCCAGATAAAAAACTGGAGTGGTCTAAATTAAACAAAAAGTGTTACTGGAAGAGACATCCACACTGAGTGTCAAAACTATGACATTAGAAATACATTAGTTTGATTATTTTACATTGCTGATTCATTCACAGGGAAGTCCCCTCAAAGCATCTAAATATCACTGTGGGTGTTCCAGGCAATTTATAAAATGGATTCTTAAAACAACCAAATGACTTAAGCAAATACTTTCTAAAGTAACTACTGATTCTGAGTGTGCAACTTGAGATATCCAGAGGAACTTGACCTTAAAGTGCTGAGCACCTGGCCTCTGGAAAATGGTAAAAATTAGAGGGATCCAAATAACTTCACTATGTTGGAAAATCCTAAATCTTCATTTTTAGTGGAGAAAAAAGCTTAAAAATATGACCTGAGACACTATAGCCATTACCAATAATATGGCTTTGGATTTTGTTGGTTTAGTGAGTTCTTCTCCTCTTCCTTTTCCTTCCCATGCTGTTCAGGATTATCCTAAACAGCTATGAAGGTTAAAGCTTTATCCACCAACATATATCCTCTTCAGGCACAATGCATCTAACCCATAGCCCAAACAATCCTGCAGTATTAAGCCTGTAGTTTATTATTGTTGCTAGAATTTATGGAATTGACCAGACTAATTTTTTTTCTCTATTTACTCAACAGAAGTAGGCTTCTGGATAATCTTTAAAAGCAGTCACATCAGTCAGTGACACTTGTCACTGTAAAAATCCACTCAAGTTTCTATCGTTCGAGTTGGTTTGGTCAATCTAAGCTACATGATTGTCTTTTTTCCCCTGATTCGTTGACACAACCGTGGAAATGACTAAAGAGTTTACTGGGTGTGTGACTTCATAGGAGCAAGTTTTGAGAAAAGCACTGTTTCAGCTGTGTGAGTACAGGTGAGAAGCCCTTTTAAAGGATATTGCCCGTTCCTTCTTAAAATAGAGCTCTGTTTGTGAATGCCAAATTTCTAAGACTTTTACAGAAAAGCTTAGGAAACTACTCACAAAAACATTTACAAAGAAGTGGAAAAGGATGGAAATATATTTTTTAAAACCTGAACAACTAGTGAAGATCTGCTAGCGGCTAGATGCCACACTCCACAGAATGAGAGACAACAGGAGCAGATTTATTAGAGATTTCAGGTGGACTGGAAAAAAATGCAACTTTATTAACCAGTCAATATCACTGATGTTTAAACAGGTGCTCACACCATAGACAGTAGCTCTGCAGCTTCCTCCTTCAGACTGAGGCTGTACTTGACTTTAAATTGTTAATGTTCTTGTACTCTTCCTTTTTCTTTTTTCCTCTTTCTCTCCCTACTACTGGCTCAGAGCACTGGCTTTCATTTGAAGGGCACAGCATACTGAGTGATGTTCACATGATACCAATGACAGCAGCATGATAAGCCTATTTCTGACAGTGTGGCAAATTACTATTATGAAATCCCAGTACATTTGATTGCAGAGTGACTTTCAGAAGGGATCACACATAGCAAGGTTATGAAAGGCTCAGTGTTTACTGCAGTAATGCTGACTTACTGGAAAAGAGTATCAAGAGCACTTTAAATAAAAAAGCTTGGGAAATTCCCAATTCATAAAACATTTGCCTGAGTATTTCCATCCAAGCTTGATGTTTCTCTAAAATGAAAGGAGAAAAAATTATCAGCAAAAGTTCTTAGGCTTTTTTTTTCCCCTTTGGTGACTCGGTGAAATGCGTTTGCTAGAGATTCACTCAAAAGGGATCATCAGCTTGAGGCTGTCCTTCCCCTCTGACGTTGCTCACTTTAGGAGGTTATGGGTGTTTGTCTCTCCAGAACTGCCTCCCCATTCCAGTCAAAGGTCAGGATTGCCTCTGTCTGTGCGGTGCCCAAGTTAAAAGGAGAACAAGATTCAAATAAAAAATTATGACAAAAGCAGAAGCAGAAGTAGAAATTGGCGATGTACGGGCTAAGAAGGCGTGGGAGTTGCCAATAAAAGAAGCGTATCTGCAAAATACAAAATAGCAGTAACCCACCTGCTGAATTATTGCCAGCATCCAAGGGTTTGTTACAACGTGGAGATAAATTGCCCCTGCCCCAAACACCTTCCTTTTAAACTTATTTGTGGAGTAACACAATCAGCAAAATAAAAAAGAGCTGGCATTAAATGGCTCAGTTTTACAGCAGGATTTTTATCACACCAGTGGGCAGCAAGGTATTTTCATGGTGAAATAAGTTTTTATTCAATTATCTAATAAATACATATGATTATTACTTTGTTTTTTCTAGACTTTGTTGATAAAGTGTTTAGTTACGATAAGCCAGGTAAATCTCTAATTGGTTTTCTTGCTTTTATTAATTATAATACCAGCAAGTTGTGATTACTGTATCCATAAGCAACATTCTGACTGCTTATCTTAATTAGAGCCTGGGTATTCTCTTTCACATAGAAGTAAGAGTACTGGGAAGCCTTAGCATTCCTGCTAAATATCAGCTCAAGCACGTTCTGCCCCCTAAATACGGAAATATTGGTCTCTGCTACCTTTTAGCAGTGTTCTGGAGCACTTCTTTATCCTGTGTTACACCCAAGAGCTCAGCACAGGTACGAATCTGATTGAGATGATGAACTGGGTGGGGGGGGACACAACGACACACCAATGCAAAAAACCAAACAATACCCAACAAACCCCCAAAAGCAAAACAACACCCCCAATAAAAAACTTTTTTTTAAATATCCCTGATTTGGACTTGTTATAGCTCTGAGATGTTGAGGCAAATAAATTTTGTTTTAAGCAAGTTTGTAATGAATATGTGCTCTGGATTTAGGAATTTTAACCATTTCTCTACACTTAATTCAGTGAAGCAGCTACTTCATTGGCCTTCTCTGGCTTTGCTCAGATGAACATATTTGCCCCAGTGGGTAAAATTAGATGTGTGGCAAATTCCGATCGATCTCTCTCTTTCTCTTCCTCTCCCCCCACCCCAACTGAGGAACTACTTAAATGTTGGCTGAAATACACCTGATCGCTCTAAGTATGGATATAATATATAAAAGCCCCTGAAGTTTAGGTGGGACCCCCAAGGTTTGTATGAGTATTTTGAACAGTAAAGGAGTAAAATTTGTTTCCAAAAGCCCCCAAACACCTGTAATTTCCATTCTTAGCACATTTTTAAGCTATGGCAAAACACATCAGTCAATAGATCAGTATACAAAAGACGATGATTCCCTTTCCTAATTATGTCCATTTTCTTGGCCAAGTAGAGCATTCACACGATGTTTATTTCAGGATACACACAATACAGTCTTGTTTGTCTGCTGGCTGGAATGTGACTATTCCGGTCTGCTTTGATTACTTTTCCTAGCTGAATTAGGGAATTGATCCCTTAGTTTAGTAAGTGGAGACCTGAAGGTTTTTTGGAATTCTGCCTCTATTGCATTATGAATATATTTAGCTGATGATGAAATATGGCTTCCATATGTAGGTGGCCACAGCCTGTCATAGGTTTAATCTGACTGACCAAATGTCTGAGCTTAGATGTGTAGCATCAACAGCTGTCTTTTTTAAAGGTTATTTTTTAAAGGCACGTGTTCTTGGAATTTGTTTCCTGGGTGGCATGTAGTACCGTGGAGGGGCCAAGTGTTTAAATAACTTCTTCAGACATGTATTTTGTACTTTGCTGTAAGGCCTGAAGGCAATTGTCTCTGAAATCAAACTCAGAGTTGCAAAAGCTTTGGTACAAGTGAATGGATAGTTATTGCCTTTCCCTATCTGTGAAAGGGGAAGGAATGGCAAATTGGGGGTCTTTTTGCATGTCTAACAGATTTGGATAAATGAGACTTTTACCTCTGAATTCAGTGGGACCAGAATGCAACCTAAAATTTTTTTGAGAAGAGAAATACCGATGCTGAAGTTGGTAGTGCCATATTGCTGTATACAAGCTGGAAGGATGAGTGCTGTTACTATTTGCAGTGATCAAAGACATACCACTGCTGTGACTGCAGTGTTAACTAGCTTGGGTGCAAGGAAATTGTCTAATCACAGCTGCACAGCATGTGGCACAAGCTGCAAAACCCGAGCTCTATGCACTACAGCTAGAAGGCCACAAGTACACAGGTTTGCTACTTCAAAGCTGCCCTGTTCCTAAAACTGAACTCACATCAGTGACTTGTTTGTAGACCCACTCACGTCTACGTCAATGCCAGCACGTGCTTTCTTGGATAATTAAACACAGAAGAATTGCAGTTGGTATCTTTTGCTAAAAAGTCTTGTGATCATTTACGGAAAGTCCCAACATTTGGGGAGGAGAAGAGGGCACGGGGGTATCTGGCTTTCACAATGGGACTCTGACACCAAAGGAAAAACATTTGGTGGTGCTACGCAGCTATCTGCCTCCATAATCTAACGACAGTTCTTGGTTTCAAGGTTGAGACTGGCTTATTGGACAGTGTGTGATAAGGGGGGGAGGGGGGGGGCAGAATGTTCTTCTGAGCTTTGAAGTGCAAGTGGACAAGTGGGTACAAGAAAAGGGGGACTTCTTGTGAATCATCATGGTCTAGAAATAGAATTATTTGCAATCCCAAGAGTCACAGTTCTAAGAACTAAGTATTAACAGCCTGACCAGAAGTCTTTTACGGGCAGTAAAATCTTTCCACTGTTTTAATTTACTTTGGACCATATTTTACGTAATGCATCTCATGCTGTAGAATTCCTAATTTCCCCCTGGAAATATAGTCTGGGTCCCTGCTGTGTTATATATATTATGATGCCATTTCCAGCAGAGTTTAAGGACCTACAATGATAAATGCTACTTTCACAGCAAATCTTTGCTTAGGTATTTCAACTTAGTCATACAGTGCCTGATATTACAATAAATCTGCATGTCAATATTTATTTTATACAGGCAATCTGTTGTATTCTTGACATAGGCATTCCATCAGATATGTGAAAATGTGGAAATAATTACTGTTGCAGAATTCTAAAGGGAAGACAATAATTAGCAATAGTGGGTCTTCTTAAAATAGGCCTGAAAACGTCTGGAAGTTTGCTGTGGCTCAATATGTTTTAAGGAAAGAAAAATGTTATTTTAACTATGAAGCCAGCAAATTCTACTATTTTGGTTCCACAGCAGTAGTCTCTGTAAAAGACATGATTTAAAAGCTGCTATTTCTCACTGTCTGAAGCTAAATACACCTTTTTATTCTAATAAATCTGAATAAAATTAGAGCACTCTGAATAACATTCACCCTGCCTCTGCGCCTGCTGTCTTAGCTTGAGGCAGAAGCAGATGACTGCAATCTCTAAGGCTGTAAAACTAGCACCATAAGCCAAAGCTACATGCACCTTAAAAAAACATGAAATTTATTCCAGTTTTTCAAAAGGCCATCTGAAACCTCACAGGCATTTTTGACATTTTCCCATTAACGGAGTTGCTTGAGAGTGCTTTGTTTTGTGTGCAGATTTAAATTTTAACACCTTAGATCTGTCACCTGTTCACTGGAAGATGCTATTTTGATTTTTCTTGTTAGCTGCTCTGAAAAAAGGAAAAAAAAATAGCACATTTCTCATTTAATATTAATTGGAGCATATTTCTCCCTGTAGCTGTTTGCTGATTATGAGATTTCAATGCTGCTGACTGAGGTGGCTTTGCAAATAGTCCCTATAAATGGAAAATAAGCTGTTTCTGTGAAATGACCGGCTAAAGAAGAGACTCGTTAATCGGGGGAACAGGTACAGACCAACAACCCTGCCTAACACTGGTCATGTAAACACAGGCTGACAGGGCTCTCTGAACAATCAGGCAGAACAGCGTGGTCTACGCTAATGTTTTGTAGGGAGAAAGTTTAGTCGAGTGTTTAATATGGAAATAAGGGTCAAAATGCCTGTGTTGTTTCTCCAGCTCTCCTGCTGCCTAGCTGCAGGCAAATCACCTTGCCTCCTTGTAATTTTATCACTGACAAAGGGCTGGTTTCCGCCTGAAAACTGTGGGAGCAACATTTCTTGGATATAGCAATGTCTTCAAAAATTATATGAGGGAGTGTGAAAGGTGAGAGTGGACAGTGTGTAAATGACATGAATTTGTGTGACAATGCAAATTGTTCATGTTAAAACACTGCAGGTCATTTTGGGCTGGCTTGCATCAACGTTTTCTGTCTTCCACGTACCCTATAGTAAGCGTATTGGCTATTTCCAGAAAAAAAACATTATTCCTGAAAGAGAGCGAGACCTCTTGCTACCATGTCTCTCAGCCATCTACCATTTAACAACTACCTGTGCCAAGGTCTGCTTTTTGTGTTGGTTGCATAAAATCAAGCACAGTTTACCTTCAACCCTGCTTTGACCTCATTTCTACTGCAGTAGAAATAAAGAAGAGTAACAATGGCACCTTTCAGCTCTAGGGATTTCAAAACATTTGGAAAAGCTGCATCCTCTGAACAGAGATATGGCACTGTTTTAAGGAACACGTAGAAATTCCCCATAAGAATGAGAGGGTACTCATTTCCCCTGAATTGAAGAGGGGCTCTAGGCCACTGGGGGCTATACCAGACCTCAACTGCCGGCAGTCCTTTGGTTAGCACACTGTGCCGTGAGCCTCGGTGTCCACAGATGGTCAGGGTGTCACAGATCAGAGGCCAGGAGACAGCTCCTCATAAGCAATTCTCAGATGCCAGAGAAGCCAAGGCACCATGGTGCAGTCTTCAGGGAGTGCTAAACCAGAGCAAATTCTGCCACCTGCTGCTCCCCTACGCGGCTACAGTGCCCTTATTTTCGGTGTAGACTAAGCTTTGGTCTGCTCTGATCAGGCTGAGATTTTACTGAGATTGTGTTTACCAGTGGGATTGTTGTATTTAAGCCTCAAACACTTGAGAAGCTAGATTAAGTGATTTGTTTTCAATATTTTTAAGTAACAGCAGTAAGGAAAAGTATCCATGCAGTACGTAGTGATACACATCGTGAAGAATGTCCACACCTGTTTTACAAAAGCAAATGCTTGGATTGTGATAAGTATGTATTTAAAAGTAAAATTACTGGTAACACAAAATGTCAGGAATATTGAGGGAGAGGGGGATGTCCAGTGAGAGCATTGACATAACTAGAGGTCCTTTCAAAGCTCAGGCATCTGAGGGAACAAAAGAAAAATGCAGGCTTGCCTGTACAAACCAGTGGATTTTTATAGCATTCCTCTAGGTATCTCAAAGTGAAGAGTTTAAATTAGAAAGCTGACTCTGTGGGCAGTTATCTGCAGCCAGCATGTGCAAAGCTGTAGCTTCTGTATCACTGTAGGAATTCAAAATTGCTTTATTTTTAATTTTAAAAATCCAAGGTTTTCTCTTTATTGGCTGCACGGCTGAGACACACAAGAAGCTTAGGCAACACCTGGCCTCTAAGTTTCTTTTCCATAAGCACTTTTCTGACTGGTGTGAGTGTTCCCCACCTTGAGGTGAAGTAGGGAGGACAAGGCTATAAGCTTCCATGCCCGCTGAAGCTGCTGAAGTGCTGATATAAAGGATGTCAGGGTTGCTATGGCAGAATGTAGTTGTTTGGAACTTAAGGGAGACTTTGGCAGCATTCCTCTAGAGATCCTTAAGTACCTCTCAGGCCAACCACTGTCAAGGACGAGGGCTACCATCAGGTCAATGGTCTCTTTATATGTAGTGCTAACTAAATTTAGTGTTAAATCTCCTGTGAAAATTCACAGCTTATAATATTTACCTGACAGATGTCCAGACCCTCTTGTCCAAATATACAGTTCCTTAAATTAGACACAAAATATGTCATGAGGCAGCAGCCTAAATTACATATTTACAGCACTGGAGCAGGTAAGTACGTACTTATGCAGCCAGTCCTGAATTCTTGTTTTAAACAAATGGACTGGCTTGTTCAATGTATTTTTTAAAATCCTGACAGAGTATTTAAACAATCCTAGGCCTGGGAGCTCTCTGAGCCAGGGGCTGTCTTTGTATTGTCTGTTTACCACTGAGTTCTGCACAATGAGGCTGGCATCCTTAGGGGTTGTTGGCAATTGAAAGAATAAAAGTATGTGACAATAAAGTGCAACTCCCTATAAAATGACTGTGCCTAGAGATTTTTTCCTTCTTAGCGAATGTTATTGCCCCAAAACAACTAATATATTATTTATATAACAATTTCCTTATGGGCCATTGTTGAATAGAACTCGGGTCCTTCCATACCCAGAGCGAATGCCCTCATCACTACAACTACAAAATTATTTCCTTTATACGCTGTCAGGATGGAGTTCTTCTCTACAACAACTAGCTTAGAAGCTACCTCACAGTTACATCTAGAAAAATATAATTCTATTCTACAGCAGTTCTTCAATATCCCAGACTTACTCCTTTGTAAAGTAATTCCCACAAATAGCCTTTTGAACTTGTGTAGATTTTAAATCTTAAGAAAACAACAACACAAAAAAAAAAAAAAAACGGGGAAGTGTCTTCGTTAGAGACAGCTCATAGCACAAATCAGGTTGATGACACGCTGCTGCATTTTTGTTGATTGTAGCTACTCTTGAAGACAAGTGGCTCCTTTGAAATGTGAATGTGGAGTATAGATAAAGAAAGAGGCTTCTGCAAAGAACAGGTCACATTTTGGGAAGTTTATGCACTTTTCGTTTGGGTGAGTAAGCAGGGCCTAACCCTGCTTAATGGTTAACTTAGTCTTATTGGAATCAGTGGGACTATGCCCCTACGTGGTCCTCTGTGCTGCTGTAAGAGCGGTGTGATACAGCACTTTGTTTCAGGTATTTGCTTTGTTTGATGAAAATCTTGATGGGAGCTGTAGTTCCCGCTGATGTGTAGAAGTGTTTCTATGGGGAGAGCTGCGCTGCCTAGAAAGGAAGGCCCAAATATGAATTCTTTTTAAAAGCTAGTAAATAAATTTTTTTCCTGAAGTGTTGCAACCCCATATGGCAGTAAGATTATCATCGTCGGTGTATTGCAAATGAAATCTGTTTAGACTGCTTAGACTTACAGGAAGAAAAAGAGTATCAATGGCATGGTTTTAAGATGATACCTTTTAAGAGCTGATCAGTTCAGCTCAGTTCAACAAACAGTACAAAAATTTAAAAAAGGAAAAGGCTAGTTACTAATGGCAATTTGATGTTTTCATCACCAATATGAAAAATACGTGTTTAAATATACAAGAAGCTTTGCCAGATATGTGTGCTTTGTGTAACCGCCACCAGAGAAAGCTTTTTTATATTCTTATGGGAGCAGAGTAGGTCTGAATCCCAGTCCCGGGAGCTATACGTGCTTAAAGGTACTGTTCAAAGAAATCAGTGCAATGGAATGTGCAGGTTTGGAGGACAGGACTTGGCAGCCATTGTGTCCCCATTAGGTAGTGCTCAAATTCTGACCAGTGAAGCTGTTTTACCAGTTAACTGACTTGGATAGCTCTTTTTAAGCACCTTCCAAGGAATATTTATAACTTTCTGAAGGAGGCCTCCTGACCACGTGAACAACCTCTTGTCAACAGCCTGTTTCTCTTCTCCCTGAAACCCTCCCATTTAGTCTCTGTGACCACCCTCACTTCACAGCTGGCATCCCAAGTCCCCAATTATTGCAGAACTTGCCAGCCAGAATCAGTGTTCCTTGTCTGAGTCCCAACCCTGACTGAGATTCTCAGTCCGAAAAAATCTATCTTCTTGTTTATGCAGCTCATCTAGGCTGACATCGGTCTCCTTCAAGGCAAGAAATATGCTTGCTTTGAGAGATGTGCATCAATTCTAAATACCGTTTTGTCTCTTTAATGTCACAGAAGTTCAAATATGAGGCTGATTTCATGCAATCAAGACTGTCTAGAACGTTTTCATAACAGAGAGTTGTGCCTAAACATCTATTTGCTCCATGAAAAATTGAAGGGACCAGTGCACTCTTGCTTTCCAGTCACAAGTGACCACCAGGCCCTGAGACTAAAAAAAAAAAGTTTCTCAAAGAAAGCTTGGATAAATCTGACAGATTGGCAAAATGTAGTCCTTTGCATATTACGATGATTCCCAGGAGTCCCAAAGTGCTCGTTGTACATTCATGAATTATGCCTTACAACATCAGAGTGTACCAGAGTAAACGTTACCTATTTGCTTGTCAGATAGAAATGTACTTGAGTTCTGAACTGGATCCATATTTCAGAGGCCTCCAAGGTCAAGAGTTTTTATCACCAGGTCTGTATGTCAAGCTGATCTCTTTTCTTTGTAAGGTTATGCTATTTTTATCATTAATATCCCCTCTTTGTGAAAAGTGTACATCTTCATAGTGTAACCCAGCATTTCTGTTGTACACTTTCATTAGTTCACTGCATTTTCTATTTACTAGTAAATGGATTTCTGAGTTATTGCAAATTTTTTTAATGATAAAATTTCAGATTTTCTCACCTCTTTTCCGTGGCAGCTGTGAACACCTTAATTGTTCCAGTTTTTACCTGTTCTTGAAACACAGGCAAAATGACCTCTGTCTTAGTGGTTTTATCTTTAATAAAAGTCCTTGTAATTTCTGAAGATTCGAGGGAGTTGGGAAATGTATTTGTGTTAGACACAACAAGGGTATTTATTATTAAAGGAATCTCTAGCACAGCGAAATCGTAACTGATTAAACAGCATTGTTTGTCTCAGCAATAATTAGTGTCTCTGAACTCTAGGTGTAGGTATCCTTCATTTTCATCTGCCATTCCTACTTCAACACACTTCTGCAGTATAGTACTTGGGAAAAATTGGGTATATGCTTACCTCTACCTATGGGCAATAAAACAGATGTACAGGGTCAGAACCTAATCAGAATCAAAATGGTCAGCAAGAAAATATAAATGAGGTATTCTTGGTGTAGCCATGTGTGTGCAGCGTTGCTTTAAGCAACGGCTCAACCTTATGGTTTTGGAGGGTTCTGTCTGGAATAATCTAGGTCAACTACATTTTGTAGGAAAAAAAGGGGGGGGAAAGCTTGATTATCAGTCTGAATCTGTCTGAAATTTCATCTTGTAGAATATTTGAGCAATGTGTTTGAGATAAAGGTACGTTTATTCAGTTTTTATAACTGGCTGGTTGGTGTTTGATTCCACCTTCACTGAACTCAGATCAAGAGATGGAGAAGCCTTGACTCTTTCTGTCATGAGTTCAGCTTGAGGCTTGAGTCACCAAAAAGCTAGCTAGATATCTGTGATGCATATTTAGAATTGCTGAAGCGGAAACAGCTAATCAGTTAAACAGTTCAAAGCAGGTATTTTGCTACTGGGTATGACTAATCACAACTGACATGTCTTGTGGAGTTGTGCATTTTTCTATTTAAGAAGTTCTCTATCAAAATGTGTTTCATCGAGTTAGCTAGCATGCTTTGTTTGGTTCCTTTGGGTGTCGTAGTTGTATATTTTACTTGTAAATGGCTTGATAGTTGAACAGATTAGACCTGTGCTTGGGGAGCCCTGCCCAGTCAACTTACAGATTTGGAATTAATGTTTTCATACAAATTTCATAGGTGGTACTTGTGCATCTCAGTCATTTCCTGTACCTCAAGCTGGTCACTTCTTTCCATATATGATCTTTGGTTTTAGAAGCACGGTAGATAATAACCATAAATGTTTCATCTACTCTAAATATTTAATAATTATGAATGATTGATGACCAGATTTTTAAACAAACTGATAGAGTTGCATGAAATGAAGACTACCGTTGTGCAATTGTCTAAGCTGTATTCTAAGTATTATATGGGCTTTGTTGTGCTATTAAGATGCATGCCTGATTGGTCTTTTCATTAAAAATATTAGCACATGGGTAACAAAGAAAAATACACTTTTTATAGCCGTATTGGCATGAAATTAATCTGGATGGACTTCCTTGTGGAGACAAGAATTTCTGTATCCACCAATTTTCATTCCATTGTAAGGTATGCCTTCTTTATGGATTATTTTAAAGATTTTTTTTTTCAAGATAATGTGGTTTTTGTAACACAGCACTAATAGCTGGCTGTGTTTCAGTGACTACTTTCACCTATTTTGCTTTCAATTTTTTCTAATTGCCTTTGATCTCACTGGGGCTTTGAAGCCAAAAAAGAACCCCATATAATGCTTATCTAATTATCAGGGCTTTTGCATCTCTAAAAGATTTCATTAACAACGCTGCTTTCTAATTCATGCAACCAGCTGAGGGTCTGCGTACCTCTCCCAGAGACATTTTTGGATGTCTCGCAGATTAGTGAAGAATCACTTTGCCAATAGGTGCCACTGTTGCTCTACACACACATCTGAATGATCAATGTCCTTCAGTTGAAAATGCAACCTTGAAAAAGCAAACCTAGATCACAGCAACTAAAATGTTGCGGAGGTAAAACTCTATACAGACTACGGCCAGAGGCTTGTCCATGCCAAGACTAAGGTATATGCTTTATCTTGTTCCTAAAAATAATTACATCTTGAGCAGAATATAAAGATATAAATATGCATTGAATTAATTCCACATATATTTAATCTGAGCCTTTAACTTGCTGCAAGTTTATGGTTGAGCCTCAGACCAATAGCAGCTGAACCTTGCAAATATCTCCTCTGGACTAAATGTGATCTAAATGCAGAAGTTGCACACCAGTGCAATAAGAATTCGGACTTCTGTCAGCACTTTTTGTGTAGGTCATTCACATACTTTCTCAGCTGAGTAAAGTATCAGGGTGGCCTATCCTGCAGTATAAAGGCCACCTACAGCTATTTCTTCTAGGTTTACTGTTTGGTAATATAAGGTCAGCTAATGTAGTTCACTTTGCAGCTTATCTACCACTAAGTGCCATTCAGTCTGTAAAGCCAAGGGCAATCAAGGTCTGCTTGCTTACTGCATTGGGAGAAACTTGGTTCACCTTGTCCTTAGGTATGCAGCCATTTCATATGTTTGCTTTATCCTTGGATGTTTCAGACACATTGTGGACTAACACAAGTTTCTTTTCTCTTCTTTCTTTAAAGAAACGTATAGCAAGCTGTGTGAAAATGAAAAAAACAACTAAGGACAAAGCAATTAAGAGATTTATATCCTTTCAGGTTCAATCCCACTCTGGGGATTTTTTTCTTACTGCAACTATTCATTGCCTAGAAACGGATGAAAAATTTGTTTTTAGTGATTAATATCTTCTGAAGTATTCCCAGCCACCTGCAGGTCAGAATGTGACCCAGCACCTTATTCAAACTAGTAGACAGCTCTCTGCCTATATAACCTAATTCTCATTCCTTCCGCATGGAACAGATCACTCTTACATACGTGAGCAACAACCTATATTAAGTAGTACTTAAGATCACCCTAAGCAGTTTACACAGAGGCATCCGCTGCACTTCTGTCTCTCACCAGTTGGCCGATGGCTTGCAGATATTTCTGACCCCCTTCATAGTCCAGGATTCTACTAACATTTTGGAGAAGATGTCCCTGGTTGGAAAGGAGGTCATGAGTTTTAGCTGGTTGTCTCAGCTGACAAGTAGCAAAAGCAGACATCAGTGGGCTTTCATAGGAAATGGTGTAGACACTCTTCATTATTCCAGCTTCTTTCTTGTGCCATTTTTTCATCAGGTGATCAAGAAGGCCATAGTTGGTGGGTGGTTCTGAGACAGGAAATGGTTAAATGTTAGAAATGATATAATGAAATTTTTGGTCCTGGTGGTTTTACTCCACAGTTGTCATAGGGAATATTTGTACTATTTTGACAGCAGATTAAGGACAAAACAGATCTTTTTGTTCCCAGGGCATGTGTGTCTACCCTCTGGCTGGAAGGGAAAATCACTGTTAAATATCAATAGGACAGCAGTAGTGGTATGAATGTAAGGAGTCCTGATTCTTCATAGTCTCCCTGGTAGATATTTAAAAAGTTAGCAGAGCTGTACATGTCACTTAAATTCAGAAAGATAACAATACTCCGTGAATTCTCCTGCTAGTTGTATCTTACAGCTCTCCTTGTTTTCAGCTGGTGTCTTGCATTATTGCATAGGGGAGAGGAATCTGTTCATTGACACTATCCTTCCCTGCTTCCTGTGGTGATTAAGTATTGTTGTACAGATAACATTTCCACTTTATCAATCAGAAAAATAAGCTACTGACTGGGTAAGAAAGTAGCCAAAAGTCACCACAAGATCCTTTTTCAGAATTAAAACAGAAGGAGGTTCCTGGCTCCAAGTCTATATATTGACCGCTGCACCATGTTCCATCTGATTGAATTAATAATGCCAAAAACTACCAAGAATGGGGAAATCTGATTTCTGAGGAATCCAGGCAAACTTGCGTCCATTCCAGCTGCGGTGGGGAGGCAGCACAGGGTTGTAACCATGTCTATTATATTTATCGTCATACTCCGATACTAAATTACGGCTTCTTGGTTCATCATGATGGGTGAAGAAGTGCTGCATTGGCAGGCCCTGAAATGAGATGTACATGAAACCACACCATTTGTCTTTGTCCATAGCATTCAGATGGCTTAGCATGCTTTTAAGTCAGACTGTACTACCAGTGATAGCACAAAATTTTGTCAGTACTTTTATTACTTTTACCTATAATTTAATCCCTGAAAATAAGGGCATTTGCATTTCAAGTAAAGTAAATTTCCAGTTAAATTAAGCAACTACATCTGTATCTCATGAGATGTGATTAGTCTGATTTCAACACATGCATCATAGATTTGCAGATGCATTTAAGAAGTCTGCAAATGAAAAGCTGATTGTCTTGTGCAGTTGAAGTATTTCATTATGCACCAGCATTACGTACAGTATCTTCCAACTGTCTGTCAGGAGAGAATAATAAGAATATTTGGCACCTGGGAGAAAGGGACGTTCTAGCAGATGTTCCTTGTGGGGAACCTATTGTTGTGAAAGATCTGGGACTTATTTAAGTGCATTGTGTTCCTATGAATCAGAGGTGTGCTGATGAAAATAATCCTCTTTTACCAGCAAGCTAGTATTATAGCCCACAGAATGTCCTGAAGACACAATACCCAGTCCTAGCAGGTGGTAAGATGCTGATTTTCTTCATGTGCCCTGGCCACCCTCCAAGGAAGAGACTGGGAAAAAAATCAGAGAGTGCCAAGAAGTATGTGCCATTTGTCTACCTCTGAAAGGCATCCTGCTTGAAGTAAACATAGGAAGCAGTTCTGGATCCTGTAAACTGGCCACAGAGCTGCAGCGCCTTCTTTTACACATTTAGTTGTTTAAGGATATAAAATATGATTTAAGTATTAGTCAAAGATCATAACTGTTTGGAATGTTGGCACACACAGCCCTACATTTGAAATTTCTTTTACTTGCCTCAAATTTCTCCATCATGGTTCTCCTTAGTGTTTGGTCTGGTTTGTGATCTGGGAAGCAAATGAAGTCTGTTCTGTACGTGCTGCTGCCGAGTTTCCCAGTGCCTTTTATAAACTGGAGAGATATACAACACTCAGTACAGCTAAGGCAATCTGATAATTACAGCAGCTCTGTTCCAGTGCTGCTTTCTTCATCTACGCATTTAAAAAGCACTTATTTGGAAAAAAAGACTGTGCTATATACTTTTTCTCAGATGGTAAAGTCAGCTGGTATAATCAACCATTGTAAAATTCTGGATTGATTCCTTGGTGTGAACATAAGATACTGTACAGCCCTTGAAAAATTATTCATGGTTCAGTGTCAAATACTTTCACCTGCCCTGTGAACTAGCATCTGAAAAGGATGAACGAACCCTTTTTTTTTGTCCCTTTGTTCCTACTTCTGCCACAGCAGGCCAGTCTCTGCAATGTAGTCTAGCATTTTGCTCCAGAAAAGAAAAAAAAAAAAAAAAAACAAAAAACCCCAAAAAAACCACCACCAAAACCTTAAGAACGTAATTTTAGCAGAGTTGGAAGGATTTGCTCTAACACGTCCAATATGGAATGTAACTGGCATGTTTTGACAAAATTAAATGTCTAATGGTAAGATTTTGCTCAGCTCTTAAGCAGGGCATGCAGTCTGTAGAGCAGCTCTGCTCGCAAAGATGCTCGTTTATACAAGCAAATGAAACCAATATCCAAATTATTAAAGACCCTCTGATCCAAGTAATAATAAGTTTTAACTTATGGAAGGGTTAATGAAGCCTCTCTTCTCTAACGTTGGTGTGTATTGTTAAGTTGTATATATATTGTCATTGTATAGCTGCATGTAAGTTGTATAGCAGTCTGAAGTGACTGCCATAAAAAGTGCTATAGCATTTTTAATTGGCTAATGTTATGTCCAGTGTGAACCACACAATATAACCCACGCTATAACCCACGCTCAGGCATTGCTTCTGTCCTGCCTTAGAGAGAAGATCATAAACAAAAAGAATTCACGTAGGCCAAGCAAAATGCTTATCCTTCCCCCTTTTATTACTCCTCTGAGATGAGCCTGGACTCTAGCTTATGCCTGCAGTAGCAACTACCTCCACAGCGTTGGTTCTGACCCACTCTATTCCTGCTCTCACGCTTCCTTCCTGATCTTACCCTTTTCCTTTCCTCCAGCCAGTTTCCAATGAGAACTTTAGTAGAGTATTTGGGTTCAATTCTCCACCAATCCTGTCCATCTTTTTGCGGTGCAGTCATATTTCTCTGTCTCACCAGCACGACCCTCCCTGCTTGTTGGAACAGTCCTTCAAGTTACATGGGTGAAAGATTACTCAGTAGTCCAGTGCTAAAACTAGGGCAGAAAGGGGCTCGCTCCACTTCTGCCTGGCTGTGTGCTGAGAAATGTGGGCGATGTGTGGAACTGCTTGGCCGTAGAACCATTTGTGTTTGCTGTCCCCATGGTGACTGTTCCAGTAACCGCATTCCAGGCTGCATCATATTTACTATTGAGCAAAAGAGTGGCTCCTAACACACTAAAGTCAGCTGGGTTTTTTTCTGGAACAGGGTTCAGAATCAGAGCACAGAGTACGTCTCAAAACATTGTGATATAAGTGACATAGTCCTCTATACCAACACACCACATACACCCGCACAATACACAGTCTCTCTTCATAGATGGACACAATCATGAAAGACGGATTTTATTTTAAACAAGTGGGACAAACCAGGATGTCCGTTCAAAATGATGTTGTTCTTTATTGACATAGCTAAAGAATAGGGCTTGCAGCACAGTACAAGCTTGTGTAAGGTTTGCATATTCCATGTTCCAACTAATAGCTGGAATGAGGTTCTGATGAGCCTTCTTTATCATTGTTAATGGCTGTCCTTGACTGACTACCCATCAGCTGATATTAAATATCCTAAAAAGATACTTTCCTAGGTTGAGGCATAAACAGACTCATGGAATCTAAGATATTTACTATAAGCTTTTTAGGAAGTTAACAATGCTGTCCAATCCCCTTTTCCCAGCTGGAAATGAGAAACCACAATAATCATATAGGCTTATGATTCCATGGAATCCATCCTCGAGGTGGTACCAGGTCACTCGAACACCGTTGTCCTCCAGTCTCTTCTTGTAAAGCAAGCCGTCGTCCCTCAGCACATCATACTCACAAGTCAGGATGAAAGACTCGGGCAGCTGGTGAACAATAGCATCTTCGGCCAACAGCGGGCACAGGTTGGGCTCACAGAATCTTTTCACTGTCTCATAAACTTCAGCTATAAAATCAGTGGGCCTAAGTGGCTTCACGCCTCTGACCTTAAATTTTTCGGGGATGTTATCTGGACTCACCCACTTCCTGTACTTCAGCCTCATATCTGGAGGAATATGAGAGCCCTCCAAGACCTCTTGCATATGCAATGCATCCCCATTTAGGTACTGCAAAGCAAAGAAAGCAGCACGTTCTCGGAATAAGAGAGGGACTCCTCGATTTTGATGATAAGATGGTAAATTGAAGTCCAGTGCCTGAAGGCCTGGGTAGATCAAGATCTGAGCACGTAGTCTGGGGAGGTCTGATCTACCTGCAAGGGTCTGGCTAACAGCCGCTGCTAGATTGCCCCCAGCACTGTCCCCACAGACAATTACATTGGCAGGATCCACGCCATAGTGCTCGATATTCTTCACGAAGTGTACGGTAGCATTGAGACAGTCTTCATACGCAGCAGGGTATTTGTGTTCAGGAGCTAAACGATACCTAGTACACAAAAGGAGACAAGTATAGGAGAAGGAAATGTCATAAGTATTAATCAAGAAATGGTATCCCGTGCTGTCTTTCAGCCCTATCATTTTGAGGTGGTTTTCCTGCAGATCAGGATATTGATACCTCCTAAGCAGGCATTCCTCAGATTGCGGCTAAGCTGTAAATTGTGTATTCAATCACAAGGACTCAGTAAAGTAGGATCGTCTTCTGATGAAGAGTCTGACCAAGACTTTGTACATTACTTAGTCGTACTGAAAACTCCCTGTGTATTCTTGACAGATAATTATTTTGTGCCTCTGCTTCCTATCTGTAAAATGGGAGTAACACAGTGTGATTATTCTCTCTTTTTCTATAAATCACAATTGTTTGGGGCATCTTACTAGATGTTCATGTGTTCAGCACAAGGTAGACTTTTTTCATCTAAGTTTTTGATTGGCTTCTATAGATTTTCTTAGTGTGCCAAATATTTCCATTTGGGTCTTTTCTGAGTATATCAGGGCATGAAGAGTTAAGAGCTGTGAAATCTCCACTATCACTATTTGTCTCTTTACGGACTTCACTGAATTCTATAGAAATTTCTCTGCAAAAAAGAACATCTCCAAAACCAGCGCAGCTCTGCTGTGGCCCCGCAGCAACAATAATCTCCAAACAATAGAACTGGGTATGGTTCACTTACTGAACAGAAACAACTACCGATTCACTTTCTCGGGATATGTAGCGGCATACTTTTTCATAGGTATCTGCAAAAGAAATACTTTCATTAGTGCTTTGCTATTGCCCTAATCTCTGAGACAGCTAGGGAATGTTCATTCCAGAACGACATGTATTTGTCTTCCTACTTCTTCCCAAATTACATGCTGAAACCTCCTCTTACTTCATTTTTATAAAAATAAGATGAGAATATTCTTTCTACATGACTATAATTCCTCCAGCAAATATCTTACCGAGACTTCCAAATACCCAGCCTCCTCCATGAAAGAAGATGATACCTCTCTTTCGCCCAGCAGAGGTAGCTTTAGGCTGATAAACCCTGACAGGTACTTTGTTAAACTGCAGATCCTGGATAAAGAGCTTTGGATCCACCCCTAGTTTCCGTCCCTGTCGCACGTATCGGCCAAAAGTGATCTGACTGCAAAGTCCAGTCTTCTCCAAAATCTTTCCCTGTTAAAGGTAAAAGAAATTAAGGCTTCTTTAAAAGTCTTGAGTTAGCCAAGGTGCACAAACTCTGCGTCACACTTACATTGAACTATATTTGAGGGAAATGTTAAAGAAACGCAGAGTTTACCCCGCCCCCAAAAAAGTGGTAACGTTGTAAAATATGAATACATTATAAGAAGATATAATAATAACAGCACAAGAAGGTAGAATAACTGCCGTGAGGACTGTTCATAGAGGAGGACAATGGCGATGCACGCATCTCCCAGACACTCTCTAAATGGCTTCCTGCATATCAAGTACTGCCAGGAGAGACCATTCTAAGAGGTTGTTTAGTCCTTGGGTTTTGCCTTGATAAACCCGTGGAAAACAGTGAGGAAAAGAAACTCTGCAGTTGGTTTTCTTGATAGGAATGCCCAGTCCTAAGAAAGTGAGAGATCCGAGTCAGAAAACGGTATTTGTTTTTGCCTAGTTTGCCTGAAGTTCTACCAAAAAGGAGAAGTTCTACCGTTTATCATACCGGCTGGAATCTGGAGAATCAGACTGAGAAATCTAGGCCTTACATACAGCAATTTGACCCCTGTTGTCCGATAAAAATAAAGCGCTCTGATTCGAGATAAACAAGTTTCCCAAGCTCTCACATCCTACTGACTGTAAAAAATTTACTTCCAGTACTCAAATCCAGTGTCATTCTAATAACACATCGGAAATTTTAGATAGGCCATCCAACTTGGCTGTCTCGGAGTAAACATTTTAATTGTCAGTACTGTCCTGCACACCTTTGTGCTCGTTTTTGTTTCATTTATACTTGAAAACAACAATGAAATGGCGTATACAGAAACAGCAATAAAAGCTTTAATAGTTCTTCATTGCGTAGTCCTGAATAAGACCATAAAACTCAGTGAATTTTCAAATCTGAAGTGCCGAGTTGTGTCGTGCGAGTTAGTTACTGCTTTTCATTTGCACAACAGATCTACTGAGTAAAACCAAGAAGCTTCCTTTCCCAATGCTCTTGCAAGCTAGAACATAAATCTGATGTAATAAGTGGACAAACAAGAAGTTGGGGACCAACTTAATTACTGGAATCAAGCAAATAAACTGTTACAGCTCAGTTACTAAAGAAGATCCCACTTTTAAATGTCCACTGAGACTCTTTTAATTCAAGTGCCCAATGAGAGCCTTTCTTTATCCATTCCCTTGTTGTCACCTGCTAGTGGGATTCAGGGGAGCTGGGCAGCTTTGTCAGCAAATTTCAAGGGAACGTAAAAGGTGCAGGAAACAGCGTGGAGGAAAACAAGGTCTGTGTGATAGCAAAGGTGATGTTGCAGCAAAAGGAGTGAAGGAGAAGGTTGAAAATTTAAAAAAATCAAAAGGTACAGCAAGTGCCAGAGGAAGAGTTTAGGAGGGCTGTAATGCCTTTTATGCAACGCTGTACAAGGGAGTCCAGGGATTAAGTAAAGTAGCCCTAAACGGATCCTGTACCATAAATGTCGGCCGTGGCAGGAGCAGTTGAAGGGCTGTAGCTTTCCTTGTGCAAGGTGACTTCGCCTAAACCCGAGGGCAGTTATCAGGCAAAACACCAGCTCGGCCCTGAATTCCAGGCTTAAATCAACACCGCCGTTGTGGCAATCTCTGCTAGCATGCCCTAGCACGCTACTTCCGATCGGGAAACGGGTGTCGCCCATGACACGAGCAGCCTCTGGATTGAGGGGCCCCACCGCAGCACTCTCCCCACGACGCAGAGCCGCAAGCATCCCATGGGGGCGGCAGGGGCACGCGGATCTTCACAGCCAGGCTCCTTGAATTTATATTTTTGCTTCCTAGCGCAGCCCGTGGGCCGGGGCTCGCCCGGGCCGCCCCCGCTCTCCTGCCACCCGCTGGCGGGCGGCGGCCGCCCACCCCCGCCGCGGGGCACCCGCCTGCAAAAACCCTGTAGCCCCAACCGCGGCTCGGGGGGACCCCCGCAACGCCCAGCGCGGCGGCGGGCGCGACTCACCAGGGCCGCCGTGCCGAGGAGGACGGCCAGGACCAGGCGCAGCTTGGCGGGCTGATTCACCCCGGGCGGGATGTCGTAGCCGGGGAGGCCGAGGAGCACCGCGGCCAGCGCCACCGCCAGCCCCGCCAGCGGCAGCAGCAGCAGCAGCAGCGCCGGCAGCAGCGCCATGGCCCGGCGGCGGCCCCGCGGGGCTGCCCGGCCGGCGGCGGCGGCGGCGGCGGGGCCCGGCAGCAGCGGCCGCCCGACCCCCCCCACCCCCCCCCCCGCCGCCGCCGCCGCCGGGGCCGCCGGCGTCACCGGCCGTTGGTGACAGCTCCGCAAAGCCGCCGCCGGGGTCATGGCGCGAGCGCCGGGGGGAGCCCGCGCCGCCGGCCCGCGCCGCGCTGTAATCCCGGGGCGGCTGCGGGGCGCCGGGGGGCTGCGGGGGACCGGGGGGGCTGCGGGGGAACGGGGGGCTGCGGAGCGCCGGGGGGCTGCGGGGGACCGGGGGGGGCTGCGGGGGACCGGGGGGCTGCGGGGGAATGGGGGGGGGCTGCGGGGGAACGGGGGGCTGCGGGGGAATGGGGGGGGGCTGCGGGGGAACGGGGGGCGCTGCGGGGGAACGGGGGGCGCTGCGGGGGACCGGGGGGCTGCGGGGGACCGGGGGGGGGCTGCGGGGGAACGGGGGGGGCTGCGGGGAACGGGGGGGGGCTGCGGGGGAACGGGGGGCGCTGCGGGGGAACGGGGGGGCTGCGGGGCGCCCGCCTCCCTCGCGGCCGCGCCGCCGGCAGCACGCGGCCGGCCCTGCAATCCGGGCGCCCTCGGTCTAGGGGCGGCCTGCGGGGAGCTCGAGGAAGCGCCGCCGTGGCCCCGTGCGATCCAAGCGGAAGACGGCTTTTGTTTCGTAAAAACTTCGGATTTCCCCCCGATTTTGGGGATTTGGGTTTTGCCTTAGAGTCTTCGTTCCCTCAGTCTCGCTGTGCCGAGTTTGCTCGCTACCGTTCTCCCTCGCTTGCATCAGCAGGGTATAGCGAAGCACCACGTCAAGGAATACACTGCCTTGCCCTGTAAAGAGAACTCAAAACACAGAGAAACATCACAGCGCAGATTCTGAAAAAATAATACTGGGAAACCACTCTCTGAAAGAACATGAAAACACTTTGATTGACGCTTTCTATCTCCTTAAGCTAAACCTTCCACTACACACAGATCAAGAGCCCCGTTCACCGATCCCTACTGTCTTTCTAAAACCTGACGTAACCGTTCTCTCTCAGCCGGTCTCTCTTGCCCTGAGCTTCAGTCGGCATAACGGAGACATCCCAGAGGAGTCTGTAGAGCTAGTTCTTTTAAAATCAGGGCAGCGCTTACTTGCCTCCAGCAAGGTGTCCCCAATTAACTCAGGCCTCGTACTGCTGCTCTCGCAGATGTGGTTCCACCATGCCTGCTGAGTATCTGTTGAACCTCCTCACTGACACCCTAATCTGGGACTGTTTTTCCAGAGCTTTCCTCTAACTCTTCCTTCCAGCTGTACCTGACTTGTAATTTTACCTAAATAAAATAAAGTTGTGCTTTGGAGTTTATCAGATGGACATCACAAAGATCCTGACTGTAATTCACAAGAGTTATTTAATCCAAATCATTCCACAGACATTATTTACACAGAAGTAACTAATCCTGTAATTAATTACCAGGAATCAATCAGATGCTGATTTGAAAGAAAAGGGGTTGAAACACAGCAGGTGGAAAATATTAAAACTGTAAAGACTGAACTGTCAAGTCCCATAAGGAAAAAGACCAGTATTCAGACAGTATTGGAAGTTCATGAATATCAAAATTGGTATTTTATACATCAAAGGGTATCACATTTTTGCTGAGAAGTACTATCTGAGGTTTGGGAGCTGAAACGGAGACATTAGTGGGAGAAGCATAAAGAGGGAAAGTTGTTTCTACAGGCCCTTTATGAATTCAACAATGCTGTCCAATCCCCTTTTCCCAGCTGGAAATGAGAAACCACAATAATCAAATAAGCTTATGATTCCATGGAATCCATCCTCGAGGTGGTACCAGGTCACTCGAACACCGTTGTCCTCCAGTCTCTTCTTGTAAAGCAAGCCGTCGTCCCTCAGCACATCATACTCACAAGTCAGGATGAAAGACTCGGGCAGCTGCTGAAGAAGAGCATCTTCGGCCAACAGCGGGCACAGGTTGGGCTCACAGAATCTTTTCGCTGTCTCAAAAACTTCAGTTGTACAGTCAAGGAGCACATGTGGTTTATAGCCTCTGACCTTAAATTTTTCGGGGATGTTATCCGGACTCACCCACTTCCTATAATTTAACTTAATGTCTACAGGAATATGGGAACCCTCCAAGACCTCTTCCAGATTTGACGCATCCCCATTTAGGTACTGCAACACATAGAAAGCGGCACGTTCTCGGAATAAGAGAGGGACTCCCCGATTCTGCTGATAGGATGGTAAATTGAAGTCCAGTGCCTGAAGGCCTGGGTAGATCAAGATCTGAGCACGTAGTCTGGGGAGGTCTGATCTACCTGCAAGGGTCTGGCTAACAGCCGCTGCTAGATTGCCCCCAGCACTGTCCCCACAGACAATTACTTTGGCAGGATCCACGCCATAGTGCTCGGTATTCTTCACGAAGTGTACGGTAGCATTGAGACAGTCTTCATACGCAGCAGGGTATTTGTGTTCAGGAGCTAAACGATACCTAGCACACAGAAAGAGACAAGTATAGGAGAAGGAAATGTCATAACTGTAAATACAAATTTCCCACGGCACCTTGCTTTTTCCTGTGTTCTTTTGGGGGATGTTTTTCCTTCAGCAAAAAAACCCAGTGTCGTTATCTGCTAAACAGCTATTTGTCCAGTGAGTTATCACAGATAAATGATAGCCAGTAGGATGAAGCTGGAAGGACATAGCATAGCTGCGATCTTCTGGGAACAGCACAGATCAGAACTTGAGTGATACAAGTTCCTTTTACTCTTCAGGTGTGGACTGCATCTGGCTTGTGGATGAAGTAATTTAATCAGTCTGCACCTCACCTTTACTTAGGATATTTCCTCTTGAGAATTATTTTCTTTGTTTGTTTAAATAACTGGGACGGAGTTATATTTTTCTGTGTTATTAGTATTAAAATATATTAGCATTTGATTCTGGAGTTAGAATACTCCTTGAAGTTTACAGAATGATTACATCTAATTAATCATCACTGAATCATCACCTTCCAAGTTTGTTTATTAGTCAGTTCTCAAAATGTAAGAAAACTCTTCTGGAGAGCATTCCTTCTTTTTGTGTGGTGCCAGCAGAGCTCTCTGTTGGGAGATACGTGAGCCTTACTTCGGGGTCTGTTTGCACTCTCGCACATTAGCAGAGTTTGGGGGGGGGGGGAAGAAATGAAAGCAGTCCCCTCGAAATTCTGCCTGAACACCTGGGGTCCTGGGGAGATGGTTTACTGAGGAGCGTTCCCACGAGACGTGCAACACTGTGGTGCTGAGAAGCGCAAAGACGCGAAAAGACTCCCGTGGTGCGGCACTGACATAACTCACCCAACGGACACAACCACCGACGCGCCTTCTCCGGCGATGGAACGGCAGATCTTTTCACGGGAACCTGCAAAACAGTCGTGGCGTTGCTAACTGCCCGCTCCGTTTCCAGATGCAATGGCCGAGGGAGGTGGAAGCCTCCTTTTGCCGCCGCGGCCATGCCCTTCCCGACCCTCGCACACCACCTCGCCTCCCCTTCTCCCGCCTCCCCTCAAGGCAGGCAGCAGCGGCTCACCGCCAGCACTGAACTGGCCGGAGATGACGGGAAAGCTCGCTCCGATTTCACACCTTCTGGCCGGTTTCGGGGCAGAACTGCTCCCCCCGCCTCCAGAAGGTAACAGCGGCTGCGGGGTGTGGGGGGGGGGGGGGGGGCGGTGAGGGACCGACCCGGCCCGCCCTACCGGTGCTGCGGTACGGCCAGCCGCCGCCGTGGAAGAAGATGGCGCCCGCCCGCAGGCCGGCAGATGGCGCCCGGGGCCGGCGGCCCCTCACGGGCAGCCGGCCGAACGGCGCGTCCCTCAGCGCGAGCCGCGGGCGCGGCCCCCGCGTCGTCCCGGAGCGGGCGAAGGCGGCCTGGCCGCACACCCCCGTCCCTTCCAAAACCCTCCCCTCTTGGAAGAGAGCGGCGAGAGCCCGGCTGAGCGGGGGGCGGCCTCTGCGGGGGCACCCGGCAGCCGCTGGGCCGCCCCGGGGGCGGCTGCCGCGCACCGCGGCGGGCGGGTGGCCGTGAGGGTCACCCTGCGCGGGAGACCCCGCGCCTGCCTTCCCCCGGCCGCCGCGAGGCCGCGGGGGGCACCCGGGCTTCGTGTTGGCGGGGCTGAGCCCGCTCCGGAGCCGCTCACCCCTGCCCTCTCCTTTAGCGGCCGCTCCGCTGTGGTCCTCACCACAAAGCTGGCACAGGAGAAGATGGAGCCGTGGCGGTCCGCCGTGAGGCTGCGCGCCTGGGCGAGCGGGGTTGCTTTGGCACCGTGCGCCTGAGCAGGTAGGCCCACGCGTCCGACTCACGCTCTGTCAGGCAGAATGGCTTAGGGGAGAATAAAAGGCGTTTCCTTCTCAGCATCGCCAAGTCCTTTGGTTTCGTACCAGCTTCCCACCGCTTACAGGCTCACAACCCAGATGTTGTTCCTCTCGGGTTTCCTCCGAGTCTCTGGTTTTATCTGCTTAAAAAGCACCTGGCCTTCCATCGGTGTTGCTGGAAAGCCCCAAGAATGGCCTAAAAACATCATCTGTGCTTAGCTAAAAGAGAGATCAGAGCGATCTCACGTTTTATAAATAATTACTTTAAACTGAATTAGTGAAGCTCAGCTGATAAAGCTTGGACTCTTATGGTTGGCTTCATCCCTACGTAATAGGGAAAACCTGACTGAAACTTGATGAGGTCTAACAGAAACGATTTTACAAAAGTCGTGCTCTAAAGTCAGCCCCCCAAAAAGGAAAGTCTTCATTTAAGTCTTGACGCAGCCAGCGGGATTCCGGTATTTACACATATAACCTTACAAAAATAACACCTAAACCCCATTTCTGGCAGAAATCATGGCAGAGTAACTCACCATAGCAGATGTACTAATCATAGCAGCAAGGACAATTTGAAGCTTTCCAGGATGATCCACTCCAGGAGGGATACTGAAGTTGGAGTACCCCGATTGAATTGTTCCCCTAGTTGCTAGAATGAACGAAGCAATAAAAACCACCAGCAGTATCACTGGCAGTATATAAAAAAATGCCATTTCACTTAGCCAAAGGTGAGGTGTCTTTACGCCTATCTTTGATTTAGCTTTCTCAGATAACAGTAAACCCTTAGAGCAGTCCAAGTTACAACAGAACTCTCAGGTACCATGCACTTAAAGTCCTTGGAAATGCTGTGCAAGGTGCCAGCACGCATCACGTTGGAGAAGAGGCGGAGGAGAATGTTTAATTTCCTGTTTAGCTTCACGTTAATTGTGGGACTGATACAGGGTTTGGTATTCTGCATGGTATTCTTGGATTGTGGACGATATGAATGACTGTTCAGAGATAACGGCTAAGTACTGAATGAAGTTCCAGTTTATTGACGGGCTGCTATTTACAAGGAGAGCCAACTACTCTGGAGATCAAATTGTCTCTTGCATCTGATCTGCAGCCACAACGTATTGCTTCCTGTATTGTGGATATTGCTTAAGTAGTTTGGAATATATAGTTTTAACAAAGACATTTAGAAAAGAAAACAGCAGCTAACACGAGGAAAAAAAAGCTAACGCGTGCTCTACAAAAATAAATGCATCAATCTTATTTTGTTGTGTAGAGTCTTTACACACAGGTACAAGTTTTTCAGCATACTCGTATGTTTGATAAACATAGGAAAACACTTAGAGCATTTCCTCCATTGTAATTTATGCAAAGCTGTTATAGAATATCTCTGCTGGGGACAATTGCAGTTTCAACTTCATTTTTTCAAGTCTAAAATACCAGTTACCTAGCCCATAGAAATATTCTGCAAGTCGGGACTGGGAATCTTAGACTCAGAAGCTACGTGTAGCATATAGCACAGGCACTGTGTTACAGCACTGTAAGATCAGTAATCTTTCTCCGTTGCCAAAACACACTTAGCCTTCTAGGAAGAATGAAACCATAGATGATAATTGAATAAAATGGGTCAGACCAGAAGCTGATCTAAAATTTTACTGCATCTTTAATATTTACCGAGAGAGTAGCAAGTACCTAGTCCAAATAGATCATTAAAACAGGCAGACTGGACATGGAATACTTCAAACAGCACTAAAAGAAACTTCCATAGCATTCTTGAAATATCTTTTTCAGTGGTCACACTGGCATAATTGATCATTAATAAATTGTCCATTCTAAATGTGTTATATGGAACTTAGAAGCATAAAAGACTGCAAAAACTTGGCAGTTCTTACAGAAGGAAAGAAAATTGTTTCTATAAGCTTTTTAGAAAGGTCACGATATTGTCAAGACCCCTTTTTCCAGATGAAAATGACAACCACTCACTATTAAATGAATTTATGATTCCATGGAATCCATCCTCGAGGTGGTACCAGGTCACTCGAACACCGTTGTCCTCCAGTCTCTTCTTGTAAAGCAAGCCGTCGTCCCTCAGCACATCATACTCACAAGTCAGGATGAAAGACTCGGGCAGCTGCTGAAGAAGAGCATCTTCGGCCAACAGCGGGCACAGGTTGGGCTCACAGAATCTTTTCGCTGTCTCAAAAACTTCAGTTGTACAGTCAAGGAGCACATGTGGTTTATAGCCTCTGACCTTAAATTTTTCGGGGATGTTATCTGGACTCACCCACTTCCTATAATTTAACTTAATGTCGACAGGAATATGGGAACCCTCCAAGACCTCTTCCAGATTTGACGCATCCCCATTTAGGTACTGCAACAAATAGAAAGCGGCACGTTCTCGGAATAAGAGAGGGACTCCCCGATTCTGCTGATAGGATGGTAAATTGAAGTCCAGTGCCTGAAGGCCTGGGTAGATCAAGATCTGAGCACGTAGTCTGGGGAGGTCTGATCTACCTGCAAGGGTCTGGCTAACAGCCGCTGCTAGATTGCCCCCAGCACTGTCCCCGCAGACAATTACTTTGGCAGGATCCACGCCATAGTGCTCGATATTCTTCAGGAAGTGTACGGTAGCATTGAGACAGTCTTCATACGCAGCAGGGTATTTGTGTTCAGGAGCTAAACGATACCTAGTACACAAAAGGAGACAACAAAAGTACTAGAGGGAAATATTAGTTTTAAATGTATTGCTGAAAATACAGCAAAACCCTGATTATCTCAGGATTTTCCCTTTCTGCAGAGGTTGTCATAAATAAGTTGCTGCTACTTGGACCAGGTGGTGCAGATTAAGTTGTTAGGTCATCATCTGTTTAGGACGTTTCTCAGGTCTTTAACAACCCAGGAGCAGTCAGCTGCCAACTAGGTCTAGGTTTTATTGACAGTCATATGGTCAGTTTATGCTTCAGCTCTCTATGTGTCGGATACAAATGACAATACTTCTGTTTTATGTCTTTGTTACAGTGCAGCTATATCCTCATAATCCAAATCGTTAGGTCAGTGTATTGATGATGATGTTAGCTTGTCATTCACGTAGCGCTTCTGTAAGCATCAAGCAGAGTTTCCTTGAATAAGGATTAAGCAGAATATATGGCTCACTAGCTGTTTACTATCAATTTTGAGTTTAGAATTTGAAAACATTGATTGGCAAATCCCACAGAAACAGTTCTCTGAGAACGGTTGTTGCTATGAAGAGGGAAGCTGTAAGGTGATATTTACACTATAGCAAATAATCTCTAAAAAACAGCATGAGGAAAGACTCACCCAACAGATACAACCACTGATTCACTTTCTCTGGCAATGTTGCGGCACAGCTTTTCATGGGTCTCTGAAAGAAACATATTTGGTGGGTTTTGGGTTTGTTTTGGTGTTTGGTTTGTTGGTTTTTGTTTTGTTTTGTTTGTTTTTTTTTTTTTTCCAGAGTACTGATGTTGTCTATTACATAAGTCAAAGAATTGCAAGAAGAAAATACTCTCTACTTTTCTCTGCCCCTTCCTACATAGCTCCTCAGATCTTTTGTACCCCCTCATCTTCCTAGTTCAGTATTTGCTTACTGTATTTTTTCCCTCATATCTCATTGTCCTCGTGTTTAAGAAGAATGCACGTAATGCACAGCAGATGCTTTCTTCTGACAGCAAGACTTAGGAGAGTGTATCTGTGGTTATACTCGAACTTCATAACTGCTACAAATCAAGCGACAATCACCTTTACCGTTTATGAATTAGATACTTCTTTAACTACATTATTATATTTTTTCCGTTAGATATCTTACCAAGACTTCCAAAGACCCATCCTCCTCCATGGAAAAACATAACTCCTCTCCTTTGGCTGGCAGATGGAACCTTGGGCTGATAAATCCTTACAGGCACTTTCTCAAACCACAGGTCCTTGATGAAGAGCTTCGGGTCCTCTCCTAGAGTCTTTCTACCTTGTATATACCGGACAAAGCTAACCTGACTGCAGATGCCAATGTTTTCCAAAATCTTTCCCTGTTCAAAGGCGAAGAGAATAGGGAGTTCACTGAAGAGATTCTGTATTTTCCCAAGTAAAGGAACTGTATGGGCAGTATACTCGTGATGTCTAAGTCGTATCTTTTTGGGGCAATCATAAAACATTAGACTAGTACAGGTATAGTACAACTGAACAGATAACAGTAACAACTGAACAGATAACAGTAACAACTGAACAAATAACAGTAGCATCGTGAGAGGTCACACGAACAGCAGTGTTCACCGAAGAACAAAATCCCAGAACAATGCAGCATTAACAAAGACTGGTGAAGTATAACCCTTTGCTTTCTCAGCAGGTCCTTTACCTAACATTGAAAACGAGTTTGGTTTTCACTGGTTTTTCTGTTCTTGCCCCTGAGAAGATGTGAAAACATAGCGAAAGATGGTAGTTCTGGTGCTGATTTTCATGATATGGACACTTGCCCAAAGTAGGGTTGGCTAAGTTGAGCATATATTTGATAATTGCTTTTTGATTCATTTCAGAAGTCTTCACAGGTGTGGGCAATGCACTGGCAAGAAGATCCTGAGTTATTTAGTAGGCTTAAACTTCTGTTCTTTCTGTACACTGCAGTGATATTCATGCCAGGCACCAGAAGATGTAAAGAATACAAATGAGAGCTACTGGTCCAACATAACTTTGCAAAAATAAAAAAAAGGCATAACCTCTGTTTTGAAATACATTACTTAGTCATGCCAAACTAGTACTTCGGTCCTTATGAAGATTTGGATCAAGCTCTTAATATTCGATAATTTGTTACAAATATTTTTTATTAGTCTGCCACATTTGTATGGATTGTCAGTACAGTGTTATGACTCAATATATTTAGCCATGAAAGACCTTCTCTTCAGTGACTCCAGCTATTTATAATGTTCTCCATGCCTGATTTTGAGGCTGAAAAAACGAATGCCTTTTGCAACTTACTGATTTTAATTCGTTATAGAAACTAGTCTTAGTGTCTCTGATTGTATACAAATGTGATAAAATTATTTATTCTTTTGTATTTGCTATTTTCCAAGCAGAAAGGGAACAACTACAAAGAATATTCTCACCTTTTACATTCAACTTGTTTGTTTTCCTTCATCCCATGTTGTTTACATTGCAGCATACAATTCTGGTTTATGGTACTAATGGGCAGTGTATAGATGATAAAAAGAGAACTGGCTTTTCCAGCTGCTTAAGTGAAGTAATCACTTTGTAATTACAACTTGTGGGCAGCCAAAGCATGAGAATATATATCTAGAATTCTTTAGTATAGTCCACAATAATCTACAACATTTCTGAAAGAGAATTTTTTTTTTTAATTTTAAATAGTTTGTCCCGCTTGGAGGTGTTTAAGTAATTTACTAAATATATGCACAACTTCTGCTACCTCAGGTATTTCTAACACCTTCCGTCATCACAGCATCTCTGCAGCTATCATTACACAGAAATCCTCCTGGTTCAGTGAGAGTCTTTGTCAGCAGAGATGACCAGAAGTTGAGTGCTGGTAAAAGCTTCAACTCTCATGGACTGGTTAGCTTCCCACTCTTTTACAGGCCAGTTCACCTGAAGAAGCTGGGCTGGCCAGAACCCTTCAGTCCCGTCAGACAAGCCTGCTTAGTTGCTGCAGGAGTTATAAATATGTGTTCAGGGGAGGTGGAATTCCTTCAGCTCCTCTTGGGAAATGTTAACTAATTTTGTCACTTGTGTGACAAAAACTCCTCCTTCCCAAAACCAATTCTGAAATGTTCAGTTTCTAATTTTATCTTCAAAATAAATACATAATTCCTTATCCCCAAGTCCAAGAAAAGCTTGAAAGCATGGCCCAAAGACATCTGATATATTCTGAACCTAGAATGGAAATATAAATGATCCAACATGTATAAGTGTTCTTAATCAAGTTATTGCTAGGTTAGCACAATTTATTGTAGAAGCACAGTCAGACTTTCAAACGCTTGTCCTAGGCAGAGTTTACATACTGCCTAATGTAAGAGCTAGGCAGGACTGTGATAATGCAGTGTAGCGTCAAAAATCTGGTAAAGGTTTCTTTAGAAAAACTGAGCTTCTGAATACAACATGCAGCACGATAGCTATGCCCTGCTCTCCTCTCTGAATATTAATTCCAAGCGGGGTTCTAGCATTGCATTAAGTTTGAAATCTACAGGTTCACCGTTCTTCCCCCAGAAATCACACCAGGTTAACTTACCACCACAGCTCTGCTTATTAAAATTATATGAATGATTCGGAGCTTTACAGGTCCATTCACTCCAGGAGGAATTTCTGAGTTGGAGAAATCAAAATTCATTGCCCCCATGACCAACAATATAAAAGCAGCAATAAAAACTGCTAAGAATAACACCAGCAGCGTGTAAACAACTGCCATTTTGCTGAGCAGCAAAGTGATCTGAAACGTCTTTGATTTGACTTTCCCAGATATCTTTGGCTTGTTACTTCCTGATTCTTTGTTCGTCATAAGGTTGTTCTAGTAAAAATCTTTCTCCTTCCTTTTACAAATACATTAGTAGAGATCTATCCCTCTCCCACTCTCTCCCCCACTCCCTTTATTTCGCAAAAGGTATGTTGATCAAAGTCCTGAATTCCTTAAAAGATCTACGCCAGCATCATTTCAGAATTTTTGCAGAAAACCGGTCCTTAGCTGGGAGAAGAGTGTTATGAATAAGCTGCATTAATATTACATTGATTGGAGGTGGAAAATGGACACAGGGCATTTGTGTGCTTTGAGTTTGTGACACTATAAAACACTATTCAGAAGAAGAGTTTCTCTAGAGTTATACAGAGATAGGAACCTGCATGTGAGGATTATCAGTCTAAAGGGCCAAATGGATTGTCAGCAATGGGGTTTTTTTTGGAAGGTGCAGCTATAAAATTATGTCATTACCACAATCTCAGTTTTTTTAGTATTTGTATTTGCTTCCAAAAGAAGAACATGATTTAAAAAAACCACAGGAGGCTGAGTTTAGATTTATGATCAGGTTACCTCATGTCACGTAAACTTCAGTAACTCTCAGTGTGCAACAGGTACAGCATAAATTGACTTACGGTAATCAGCAATTAAAGAGTTTCCAATCAAACCGCTTTATCTTGTTCTTGCTGTAGAATGGGATTGTGCTAATGTAGAGATGTTGTAGTTTAGATGATGCTTGAGGTATTAATTGTGAATCTGAGCCTGCAGCTCTTCAAACAAGTAGGATGTCAGAACGTTGCTGAAATTGCAAATTCCCAGGGAAATGAAAAATGTAAAAATCTAACTTCATTAAGCAGCCATGTTTTGGTTTGGTTTTTTGGGGTTTTTTTAGGTAACTTGTAAGTGATGGGGGGAAAGTACTATGTCATTTTAGTTAGAAAACTTTATAAAAAATGAGATTTCTTATTTTTTTCCAGTGAGAAGTTGAGTGTTTTTATTAGGGCACATGGTCATCGTAAAATATCCTGAAGTAGAAGGAAATACGTTGTTTAAAAACAGCAAAATTCCAGATTAAAAAAAGAACAGCCCACCCAATGGCGTTTCTGGACTTTCAGTTTGTATTATGTTTGCACAGTTATGTGATCACATCCAATAGTCTTGGATAGTCCAGTTGGCTGGTGAATTACTGTGTACAGCACGGGTTTCACTAGGTAGGATTAGCAAGATTGTGGGCTCTGTCTGCCAGCGTTGCATTGTTCCTTTCACCGTGAGGTATTAATTTAGGTTTATCAGTGAGGATGTGTTTAGCAAATGTAATTTGCTCTTGTAACAGAAATATTTGAAGTGCTAGTTTTAATTTTTTTTCGTTGAAAGTGTCACAGAATTGCCACAGCATTACAGTGATAAGATAATATACTGTTGTGCTTCTCTACCTTCTTACATCTGTGATCTTCAGAACTTTTTCAACAAACAGAGCATAACAGGTAGCATAACCGGTAGTCTTGAGCATAAGATAATCTTGAAAGGAAAACAAGGTGTACAAAAAGGAAAAGAAGTCTCACTGCTGCGCTTCCCTAACATGTACACACTCATTAAAGTTTAGGGACTCCAGTTGAAGAATTGAGTTCCAAAACGAAACATCATTTCTCAGATTCCAAACAAAATCAAACACATACTAGTTCCAGTTTAGAACTTCTGCTTCAGACAGAAGCCTTTCTTTTGACTGCACTTTTTCAAGAAAGGTGTAGTCTTTGTGCAGACTACCCCTAGAAATTAAAATGCATAGGTGCGGTTTCACTATCTGATGTAAGACTTCACAGAACAGAACCTGAGTCATCTGATACCCTAAACATGTCCTGTCTCTCATGAGGGCCAAAGTAGACCGTGGTTGTTGTCTTCAGCATTTCTGGGCAGTGGAAGAATCGTCAGGAAGAGATGTTCTTGCTGCTTGCCTTGAATGTGTGCCAGCCATGCAAAGATACTAGAATTGCTAGAGTTAAAGTGAACCAGTATGTGCCAGGTGCCTCACTTTTGCATCTCGATCTTAATAGTGTGTTTTTATAATAATTTTTCTAGGATGGTGGTGCTTTAAATAATCTTAACATTTGTTTGAGAGTCTCTGCAGAAGCAGAAATTAGAAAGTATAAAATGCGGTAAAAATCCAAAGCATAAGTCAAAAGTGTTTACATTCTTTGCCGAGTATAAATTTGCCAAGGATAATGTAAGATTTGCATCTTTGTTCTGAAAAATACTTTTATAAACTGTTTATATAATTCACAGTACTGTCCATTATCTTTTTTCCAGATAAAAAGGAAAAAATCCCATAGCCAAAAAAGCCTAAAATTCCATGGAAACCACTCTCAGAATGATACCAGGTCACTGGAACGCCATTGTCTTCTAATCGCTTCTTGTATAACAGTCCATCATCCCTAAGCACATCAAACTCACAGGTCACAATGTAGGATTCAGGGAGCTGGCAAATAATGGAGTCTTCAGCTAAAAGTGGGGAAAATGTTGTCATTAAAATTTCTTTGATCGCTTCATGGACTTCAGGTTTATATGAAGTGGATTTCTGTGGTACGTAGCCTCTAATCTTAAATTCGTCAGGAATAATGTCAGCACTTATCCATTTTTTATACTTCCATTTCATACTCTCAGGAACATGGCAATTTTGTAGGACATCTTCCAAAAAGGTTGGTTCTTTATTAAGATAACGAAAACAGAAGTAGATAACAAGCTTCCGAAACAACATGGGGACTGAAGCATTCTGCTGATAGGAAGGCAAATGAAAATCTAGCCCCTGTAGTCCTGGATAAAGTAAGACCTGAGCACGTACTTTTGGGAGATCTTTTTTATTCAGCAGTATTTGGCAAATAACCGTAGCAAAATTAGCTCCACAACTGTCACCGCTAACGATGATGAGATCAGGATCCACATGATACTCTTCTAAATTCCTCATAAAGTATAAGGTGGCACTGAGGCAGTCAAAATACTGGCCTGGGTATGGGTGTTCAGGAGCCAAACGATAACTGAAATGTCAAAGATATTGTGGTTATTGTCAAAGTAATTATAAAAATTTAATTTGCCTTGTTCGTGATTGGCTGGTATAGTAGTTATGTAGGCTTTTTTTCCTAATTTTTAAAGATTATATTTGTTTTTAACTAGTGTAGATTGGAAAGACAAACTAATGGTGTTACAGCTACTTTAGAATACTTTGCCTAAAGCGTATTTCTAAATTAAATGAAAGGCTACAGTGAAAAATAGGGAGCACAATCTAAAATAGTAAATATTTTCAGCATATTTTTCAGAAACGTTTCAACTGTGAACTCTATTACCACAAATACTTCTATGTAGGAGTAACACTTACCCAACAGACACAACCACTGAGTTGCATTTTTTGGCAATATAGCGGCATATTCTTTCAAAGGCTCCTAAAGAGAAAGTTTATCAGAAATGGTGTTTTAAAAATCAAATATCCTTTTGAAATGAAAATATTGATCCTTGAACATACGCTCTGTGGAAGGCTCTGCAACCTGAGACCCATGAGTAACTTCTGCTATGCAATGAGGTCTTTTACATGTTAACGTATTTTCTGGTTATTGGTCAGTGGCTATTAGGGCGTAATATAAGCACGTAAGAATGGTGATACTAGGAAAAAGAAAAGTCTGTCTGGGCTAGTATCACTGGGATGTGGTCAACAAAAGCTGTCTAAGGAGAAGCATAAGCTGAGGGCAAGCATAAAGTAATAAGAAGCATACAAGAAGCTGAGGCTCAGGGCGCTCCTTTGAGACAGAAACTGTGTCTTTATATTTAATGTCCTTGATTAATGTTTCTTCCCTGAATTATTCAAACTACTTCTTGAACGCATGTTTTTAACATTAACAACTTCATGCGGTGAAGAATTCCGTAGTCTGCTTACAAAGGTGTAAAGAACCATTCCTATTTGCTTGTTTTGTACCTGGCATTCGCTACTTCCAGTTGTTGCCATTAACTCTTGTATTGTAAGAAGTGGTGGATAATCATTCCCTGTTTAACTTCTCTTGCTTCTCATGATTTTGTAGACATTTAATCATCTGTCCTTATCTGTCTTTTCCAGCCTGAAGAGTCATAGTCTATTCACTTATTCTCTCTACAGAAGCACTTTTCTCACCTACGCAGGCTCTCTCAGTCGTTCTGGTACTGCTATATCCTTTTTGAGGTATGGGAACCAGAACTATAAGCAGTATACTATATTTAGATGCACCATGGATTTATTACAGTGGCATAAAGAAGTTTCTTGTTTTATCCTTTCCTAATAATAATGCCTAGCATTTAATTTGCTTTTTGACTGCTACTGTGCACTACATCAACATTTTCAGGCAGTTTTCTACCATAGTCCCAAGATCTTCTTCCTGCAAGGGAGTAGTCTGCTTAGAGTCCATTGTTTTATTTATAAAGTTAGGATGCTCTGTTCATCTGTTTGACTTCTCTACACACCATTTCACCTGTCATTTTATTGTCTAATCCTTTGCTATCATAAAGACATTCTGCAGTTTTTCAGCCGTCCATTTACTACCTTGAAGGACTTAGTATCATATCAGCTTTCACCATCTTGTATGTTTTTGAATATATTGATTAGCACGGGTCCCAGCACAGATGTCCTTATGGGAATCACACAGGAACTTCTCACAACCCATCTTTTTTCTGTCTTTTAATCAGTTTTTATCAAAATGAAAGGCCTTCCCCTCTTGTGTCATGGGTGTGTAGCCTCTTTAAGAGACTCGTTTGGAAATCAAAGTAGGTTTTGTCAACTCAGTCTTCTTTATTCATGTATTTGGTGACTCATTTAAAAAGCTTACATTGATTTGTGAAGCATGACTTCCATTTGTATGGATTTTAAGGAGTAAGTCTTATTTATCTGTCCACTGATTATGTTCTTCGTAGCTTTTGCTAATTGCAGACTTGAGGCTTACTAGTATGTGGATTCCCCAAGTCCTTTTAAAAACTTGTCATTATGTTATTTGCTTTCCTGTTACCAAGTACCAACGGGAATTTAAATGGCAGGTCACGTACTACAGTCAGTGTAAAGCTATGGGTGCTATATTCAGCCTTGGTATGTGATATAGCTCCCTCAGTGTGCTGATTGTGCACCAGCAATTGTCTTGTGAACAACAACTACAACTATGCAACTTTGTGGTGTGGTTTTTCTTTTTCCAGCAAAAGGAGTTCGCCTTTCACTTAGATCAGAGAGGCTTGTCTCTTGAGTCCTCACTGCCACCCAAACTAGCTCTAGAGCTAGAAGCATCGCAGCTGGTGCCAGCCTGCCACTCCACCCAGACTGATGTGCTCTGCAGTAAAACAAAGGTAGATTATTTTTGCCACAGTGCAGACTAGGACCTAAGTTACTAGAAGTTACATTATTGTTTCTGCATGATGCTAAATGAAGCCGGGTAGACTCTCAAACTCATTTGCAGATAACTGAAGTCTGCCTAACACAGTGCTAGTGGAGACTTACCCTTTGAAACGGTAAAGGATTCAAAAGCCACAAACCTCCCTGTCTGACCCCTGGCATGAAATCTAGGTTTCCATGTTAGGTGCCTTGGCTTCCAGATAAGACAACACATAGACCTGGTTGCTCAGAAAGAGATCCAGAGCAGTTAGGAGGCTGAGCCAGCAGCTACTGAGACAATCAAAGGGTTGTCTCCCTTTCTGAAAAAGAAATAAAAGTATTCTGTGCAGTGTTGCCACAAGAATCAAACTCCCCCAAATTGGTCTATTTTTAATGCTTATTTTTTATTTACATTTTCCTTCATTTTGAGTCCTTGTTTGCATGAATGGGAATATATTTACCAATTTTTTTAATGTATTTTTTAAATTCTTTCATGGACCATGTTATATCTTTTAGACTTCCTTTGATGCAGGGACTGCAAGTTGAGAAACACGGACTTTTGTCGTGTTTCTACACAAAAGTTGAGTGCTGAGCACAGAAGTATGTCTTAAATTCTGTACTTTGAGGCCCTATACAAGCTTACAGGAAACACTTTTGTCCAGTTGAGATCCAAAACTAAAAATTTCTCTTTGAGAAGTGACCAAAGTATTGTTCCAAAGAATGAAGCCAGAATGTATTCTTTTCAGCCACAGCAGTGCCATTTTCATGATACTGTAATTATTCTGGAAGGTAGATGTAGGCTGAGTTCCGTATCAGCCTAAAAGGATTTTAAGATACATTTCCAGAAAAGATGGAGTACGGAGGAGAAGGAGGGAAGAGATGTGGAATCCAACCCTTACTCCAGGACTGTTGCTATGTCTTATTTTCAGCTAGCCATGAGTTAAGGTACAAGAACAGCCTGTGAGCTGAACTTCCCTCACAGTGACCTAAGCATATGTGGTTTGTTTTAATGGTCTTTCTCTGCCCCAGCAACCTGAATCTATCTCAGACCAGCTTCAACAGGAGGAGGAGCAGAGTCCCTCTGCTGTTAGCTGACAGCTGACTGAGCGTTTTCTGGATCACAGTTCTGGATTTAGAAGCCTCAGGTCTGCTAAGAGCTGCTTTCATCAACTCTGCCTGTAGCTCAAAGGAAGTAGAAATGTGATTACCCTTAACTGTGCATCATACTGTTAATTCCGCAAGGTGCTTTGCGGTTAGTACTGAGATAGCAAAGATTATTGTCATGAGGAAAGACAGGTGAGATATTGACTGACACATGTCTGAAGGTAAAAATAAAAAGGTTTGGATTTGATTTTAAAAATAAAACTTGTTGATTTCTTACTAATGCTTCCAAACGTGCCAGCGCCTCCATGAAAATATAGTATTCCTCTTCTTTTGCCAGTAGGTGGCCATTTAGGCTGATAAATCCTCAATGGTACCTCATCTACTTTGAGATCTTTGATAAGAAGTTTTGAATCTCTCCATGGTGGTATTCCATCTAGCACAACTCGCAATAGGCTTAAATCACTGCAGATCCCTAGCTTCTCCAAAATCTTTCCCTGTTGAAAAGAAAGAATTTGGCAAATGATTAGTGTGAAATGTTCCAACTCTCTTTAATTTAAAAAAAAAAATCCTGGGTTTATTTTACTGTGTTGTATTTCAGGAGATACTGGAGGCAGTGCTTCAGTGGAGTTATGGTGACTATTGGGAAGTCATTGAGCAGTTTTGATTGAATTAAATGTTGCTGAAGATTGTCTCTTGCTCGTTGTTTATTTTTGCGTGTTTATTTTTGTGAATCTAAAAATAATCAGAAATGCATTTAAGCTGAAAATATGGGGGAAAGAAGATGATAAATCTTTGATTTTGAAGTAAGTGTTAGAAGTGACTATGGGTGTGAGGGTGATGAAAGCAGATTAGAACCGTAGTTTATAAAAGTAGGCCCTGCTAAAATCTAGGGGATTATCATAGGCCCTGGCATCCAGCATGGTCAGGAAGACAAATAGCATTTGTTTGTATTTCTTACAGCTATAATGAAAAGAGGGTAACATTTTAGAAGATATCTTAGTATTTCTTATATTAAAGATACCATATATTTTGCGTGAAAATGTACAAAGAAAATGGTGTTACCCTAAGAAGAAAGTTTTGAGGTTTGGTGGGAAAGAATAGACTTAGTGTATTCAAGCTGTGCCACAATGTCTTCACTTGAAAATCAACTCTTTTGAAGTCCAATATCAAGATAGTTTGCTATTTGTAAGGAAGTGGATTCAGTGGTCACGTTTAGCCCAAGGAAACTGATGTTTTAAGACTAACATACATAGATCTAGAAGGTGATTGAACACACTCACTAAGAATTTGCTTTATCGTGATTTTTTTTTTCCTCTCTAAAAATCTTTACTAAGTTTCTGTGATGCTGACAGTATCATGCAACTCTGGAGATGGAAGGAGAAAATTCCAACTTGATAGTATTTTAATTCTGTAACACTGGCATTCAAGAAAAGACTTGTCATCCCCAGAGCTGTTTGTGAAAAGGAGCAGGTTTGTTATAGTCGTGAACTGGAAAAAATAGACAAAATTTTTGAGATGGAAAATATCCCATTTTTATGTTTTTTTCCATAATAATTCATTTCCACTTCCCATTTGAAAGACTTCTAATTTTATCTTTATGTTATGGAGTTAATGGAAATGGATATATTGGGATTATGTTAAATTCACTATCATGTGAGTAAATACACAAACACACGGGCATTATTAAAGAATAAGTGAAACCTAAACACATTGTTCTTAAATCTTACTTTCTGAACTAGCCACACAAGAAGAAAGACCTCACTATTCCTGTCCTATTTTATTTATTATTTATTTTATTGTTCACAGTACACTCTGTGTATAAATCTATGAATATATAGAAATGATTGTGGATAACAAGTATAGAATGAAGCAAATGTGAAGAGGAGTAATGTAGGCTTGCTTCTGAATAGATAGCATTATTGTACATATACACAGCGCAATAGGTACAGTATACATCGAGTTATTTTTTTTTTTTAATTTTCATGTAAACCTGTTTTCCAATGCAAAGTGGCTGCAGTTTGACAGATGCACCGAAAAATCTAAATAGGTTCTTAAGATTAGTCATATCAGTTTTATGAGTTATTTTAACATGACTTGGTTCATATAACAATGCTTACAGGCTTCAGGGGGGTGAATTGCTGCTTCTTCTTTTCTTTTTTTTCTTACGCCATTATCTTCCAGCTCCCAAATATCCTACCAAAATAAAAGTGAAATCCCCAGTTTTAAGAAAGTTAACTTACCAAGATCATGGTTGTAATCAACAATGAATGGAAAAACCGAAGCTTTAGAGGTTGGTCAATTCCAGGTGGCAGTTCTGAATTGAAAAAATCATAAAATACGCCCCCCAAAAACAGTGCTGGTATTATAACAGGAGAAATGAAAACCATTCCTATTATTGCTAAGGTTGTATAAACAGATGCCATTTCACTTCTGTAGAAGTGAACGCTAAAAAAACCTGTGCTGTCCTAAGCCTTGTTTTCAAGTGTTTGTAAGATGCCTTCACAGGAGACTAAGCTCTCTGTTCATAAGCAGAAATGAAGAGTTTATTAATGTTGCAATACCCTAATCTTCTCCACCCTTCTTTTGCTAATGATATTGATGGCAACATTTCCTTACACAAAAAAAGGGGAGGGAGAATTCAAAGTGTACGGAATTGATTTATATCATCAGTTCTTCACTAACAATGAGAAATGATTATTCAGAGAGACCCTTATTTGAAGATTGTCTGTGTTTGGTTTGTTGTAGATTCATTATGGATGGATGTTCCTGTCGTAGCGCTAAATTTTAGTGATGTGGGGCTACTCGCAGTTGTCATCAAGGTCCATACTTCTCTGAAAAGAAAAATATTCAAATTCACATTTTTTTGCTAAACTTTGTTTCATAGTGGACTACACAATACGAGTCTTAATGTACATTAGGGTCTCTCCAGATACATGGTGGTGTGTTTGTAGATTCAAGCCACTATTGTTTCTGGTAAAAGCTTTTCACTAATTAAACTCTCAGAATTTTATATTCATTGTAATTCTTGTTTGTAGTTTAATGTAGAGGCATTATGAATACATGCATATTATTAGTGAGGGATGATTAAAGTTAGTGGCAGTTGTTTGGTGAAATAATTCTTCTGTTTTGTAGTCTTCCTATTGGAATTTCATTTTCCACGCAATTTTAAAGTTACGGCTCCCAAACTTTTTTCCTGTCCTGGCTTTTAAAATGAAATTCCAGTCCTAAGACTGAGTTAGTCCTCAGCTTCATTAGCATCATTAGTATTTAAAGCAAAGCAATCATGACAGCTGGTTTGCACAATTTTATCTTGTGGAGATAAGAACGTGTGGGATCAAGCAATGTAGATTTGCACCAGCGTTTGTGAAATAGGCAAATCCTCAGCTGTTCACAGTAAGGGCTTTTTCTGTGCTGAAGCTGGCTGATTTGGGGCCACCTTTCCCTTACACGGAGCACAAATTTAGCAATAATAGTTACAAATGTCAGATTGTAGAGCATTGCGGCCAAACCCAGATACCCAAGGTATCTGGCTCATTCTGTCCTAAGCTTATTAACGTTTATCCATAGGGCTTTTTCTGGAACACAGCAGGATCATCCTATCGATGTTTTGGGTTATTAGTTCTGTAAATAGTTTCTATGTAGTATGATATTATAGCACAGCCTGGGGGTTTTTTATTATCTGTTTTGCCGTATATTCCTGGCAAAACAGCAGAACGCAGTTCTTACTAAGTGCTTATTTCTGACGTTTGTGTCATCAATGAAAATATCCTGAGATAAATTACCCCGTTTTGAATATTGTATGTCAGCATTCTTGACGATTTCTTATGTTTGAATCCTGAGAGGAGGAAAATTCTGTGCTTTCAAAACAACCTGTAAGCTAAATAGTAAAATCCTAAAGGCACTTATTAACTGCAGTGACAGTAAATGAAACTTTTAAGACCAGCCAATAACAATTTAATTAAATACCGGATGTTTGGAATAGGATCAGTTCAGATTATGAAAGCTTCATACCAAAGAGGGCATGTATGTCTGCTGTACCTTTATAAGCTGTTGCTGACACCGTATTGGCAGTCTTTTCTTCACAGTATTCAGTGAGTCAATAATTAAACACCTTTAATCAGAACCAAAACACCTCACAGGTGCCATCTCTATTTTGAAACTTCAATGGATCCGATAGAGTGGAAGGAATATTTCTTTACTGTCTTTTTTACTTAAAAATAAATTTTAAAAAGGACAGTTTAGGGTTTTTGTTTGTTTGCTTTTTGATACTATGCTCTGGCAGTTGTCTTCAGTAAGAATCTGTTGTACAGTCGTTTCAGGTACGCATTATAGTCCTTTTGTTGTTAAAGAAATGTTGGTTAAGTAATGTTGCAGAATAATATCTTAATATTTTACTCTTAATTTCTTAATATCTTAATGTTTTACTCTTAGAGCGTACTCTGAGTATGCTCAGTTAGAGCATATTCTACCTGTATGCTACGTCAGCACCTCAGTCCTTCCTCCCTGTCCTGTTACCACAGTTGCCATGTTTTTCCGGAATCAAGCAAATCCCATGTTTTTAGAGCCACTCGGTCCTTCTGGGGATGCTCCTCTTCACAACTGTTTCATTATACTTGGTGCCTTCTATTCCAAAATGCTCATGTGACTCAAATAATCCTGTTGCTGCATGTCACTTTTCTACTGATGCCTGTTCAGAGATGCTTCAAATATTTCCAGTCTGGTCAGCCATTCCTGTACCTGCAGATGTATGGGTAGAAATATCTATGATCACTGCCAGTCTCTCACGTTTCTAACAGTCAGTGGGTTTTTTGGTTTTGGTTCCCAATTGTTTTTGAGGTGTTAAATTGTCAAAAAAAGGTTTTATTCCCTTTCAGTTCACTCCATGAAGTGAGTACATTACATCTTTGCAAACCAAAAGGCGTTTTCTCTTTCTGGCAATAGATAGATATCCATCTTGGATAAAAAACTACAAGTAGTAATTCTTTAAACTGTAGGTGTTTGCTGATATGTTTTGCTACATCCAGCTACATCAGCAAGCTCATTGCAAAACCCCAGCTTCCACAAAGTCTCTGCTTATCCATAGATGAGAACAGCCTTGCATTAGCTAAAGAAGATTGAAGAGATTCCACTAAACTGGAAAAAAATAACAAGGCCTGGAGTTTGGCATTGTAATGCACGTTATGGATATGCATACAGTTCTTTATTCCTATAAAACAGTCAGCTACTCAGAGCTCACAAAATTGATACTTTATTAATTGAATTTAGTGTTGCTGCAGACTGACATGTTTAATATATTAGTTGGTGAGTACAGAATTGATGATAATTGAGTAAATTTTTCCCATTTGCTCATCAGTGAGCCTCTGTTTATGCAAGAGGTTAGTCACCTCTAAAATTAATTCTTTTCTTAATTTTCCAGCATATTTCTAATGGTCATAGTAATGATGGGAAGGCAAAGTATTATAACAATACCTATTCAAAGAAATATGATCTTTGCTGTTTTTTCCCCAGGCTTAACCTGTCAGGTTTTGTAGGGATTATGTAGCTGTGCAATCACAAGACCTCTTTGTAGATTGAGAACGCGTAAAACTCATCAACTTCACATCAATTGTTTATCAGCATAAGAGGCAGGCAGCTCTCAAACCAAACGCTAATGAAGGCAAAAGTGTCAGGGTAGTTGGTGCTAATGAGTTATGTGAATGTCATGTGTTACTGTTTTTCTTGTAATGTTTTTCTCTAAAATATTGCAAAACATTTCACTTCTGATTGTAGGCTGTGTTAGGAAACGCAGCCTACAGTTAGCCTGTAGTTAGTTGACTACTGCGGAGCTAATATGTGTAATACAAGAAATACCACAAGGATTAACTAAAGCGTGGTAAAGTAGCCAGCTGTAATGACTGAGGTATCGATTCTGTCAAGTATAGCCAGGCTTAATAACTAACTTGAAGGTGTAAAGCTAAGAAAACAGGAAAAAATAATGTATTCCAAAGAAGAATTAAAAGCAGAAAAAATAGCTTCTGATATGTTCCTTTTTTTTTTTTTTTTTAATGTACATTTCAAAGTGAAACACTCTGATAAATAAAATTTGCCTGGCTTTTTTTTGTTGTTTATTTACTCCAGGTAATTTAGTAGGACAGTTAGACTCTGTAGTGCAGTTTAACTAACTTCAGGTTTAGCAAGTAGAGCATGTAAGAAACTTACTGTCCTCCAGTTCATGTTTCTTTTCTTGTATTTATGTAAACAAATGACTGAAAGCATCTCAGACCTCTCCATAACTGTAAGCCTTCGTCTTCTGGTCTGTGAGGTGGATTCAGTATGCCTGTTACAGTGACAATAAGAAGCTTTAAGAAATTGCAGCTTAGTACGTGCTCTATGATGATGTTTTTTAAAGGTGTTATGTATTTGCTTGATCTATCTCCTTCATTTAGCCTGCCTCCTACCTACTTTTCAGTGTCCTCCCTTTTTGTTATCTCCATCTCCCCACCCAAATTAGTAGCTACTCCCTACGCATTTTGCTGTTACTCATGACTGAATGACATCTTCCATTTAGTCTGCCGTAAATCTTTATTTTAACCTTTCCTTTCTTCCTCCAGGTTATTCGTTGAAGTCTGTCCCTTCCAAATGACTCCTAGGTTAAACATCTGCTAACAAATTCTGCAGTAAAAAGCTGTACTGTATGAAAAAAATAAAATAAAAATGACCAATACAGTGTATTAGCCTTCAGCGATGGAAATTCAGATCTTGTGCTGTACGACCCAGAGCAGGTGCATTTTTGAAATGGTGACTCAACAGAAGGTTTTTGTTATGTAGCGTTTTGAAACGTGGACGAGTTCTTGGATATATGTGTCTCGGTAGCTGTGCGATTCTGTTCCTCAGAACGGATGAACTCTGCTCCACACAAATGGAGTCCAAATAAGCTTCTCTGGAACATCCACCTGGGATTTCAGGACAGGTCACCACACCAAAATGTATTCTTATTAAGTCATAAGTAGTTTGAATGTAAATATAAAAAATGCAACTGGTCTTAATTTGCTGTGGCCAGATTTGTCTGAGACTCATTAGTCCAAATATTTAGGTTAGCATTTTCTTCACTATCGTGAGAGAGTCAGCAAACACAATGAATCATTGAGGTAATGGGCAATCAGAGAAAGAAGATGGACAGGAATAAAAGCAGCCATAGTTTGCAGGATTATGCCTATTTATTTCAGGAGCACTACAAAGAATGTGCATCATAGGCAATGTTAAATGCTTTTAAATAAATAATATTTATAAATAATAGAGTTAATAAATTTGGAACATTTCCTAACTGCCTGCTTATTTTTAAAAATACTTGCTATTGTATATTATCTTTTAACTAGAGTGATACAAAGAGGTGATGTAAAGATAGCAAAGCAGAAGATAATTGAAGTTGTAGACTTCTGTAATAAATCACTGTAACTCAATTGGTTTAGAACAGGTAATCTAACTTTAAAATTGTCATGGCTTAAAATGTGCTCTGTTATTAAACATACAGCTTGAGTCTGTGAAGGCACAACAACAGGTTCAGTAAAAATATTTAAGTCTAGAACACAGATTGACCTTTTGTAATGTCTTACGGGTACTCACATTCTGTGCCCAGAGCACGAAGAAGTTTGCCAGCTTTTTCTGCTAGCATTAAATCTCAATTGTGTACTCGCATCTGGTGATGAGAGTGATGCACAACAATTTGCTTTCCCTTTCTTAATCTTTTTTAACATCTTCCTTTAACACAGAGCTCTTCAAAGAGTGTCGACCTTGCAGCTGTACTGAACTTTCCAGCATTTCACTAGTTTTCAGGTCTTGACAGTGTTCCGATCTGTTCCTGAATCCTTTTATTCGCAATATACTGCCTTTGTGCCAAAGTCTAGAGACCAGCTAAAGAAATGTGGCTGATGTCCACGTTACTTAGGGTTAATACCTCTGGAGCGGACCAGCCTTGTCCACACCCTATTACTACCTGGAGGGCATCATGGCACTGGTCTGTCTCTTTACTCAGGATGCAAACTCCAGAGTAAATTATCATCTCAGGCATACTCGCCTTCCCTTTTGGCAGGAACAAGGTGTTTCTGTCAGATGGGAATTAACTGTCCCATCTAAGCAAACTTATTTGTCAAAATTATATTTTCCTAAGTTCTTCATAGGCAAAGACTCCTTGATAACCTAGCAGTTATCTAGGTAAAAAACCCCAAAGATCTGTAGTATCTTCAGCATGTCTTCTTTGGGTTTTAATACCCATGAGAGATTTGACAGTTGTCAGCCTTTTTCTTTGTCTTAGTCTGACTTCCTCTGTATTTTAGTGTTAGGAATGTAGTTGTCTATCACTTTATGGACAAACTGCCACTGATGTCAATGGTGCAAGTAAACCTCAACATTAGTGGGATAGGTTGCCCATATGAAATATAGGCAGCATTCAAAAATCAGTGTTAACTGATATGCATGCCTAGAAATCAGGAAAATATTGTAGAAGAATTTTTGGGCTTCTTGCTTATTCAAATTTTATTCATTCAGAAAGGCCATAAGGAAGAGCCCTGTAAAATTTCCTCTTTTTCCTGACTATGCTATGTGAGTGTAAGTAAATGTCATTCATATTGTTCTGGCAGGCTTTATTCACTCATATGCTGAATATAAATAACACAGCCATGCAGAGCGTTGCAGAACATCCTTCCGTTGTTTGTAGGGTGTCTTCTTCTGTCTGAACTCTTACCGTACATAACTGTCTGCAGCATGCTTTGCTTTTGGTTATAGTTTAAATAAGCCAGTGGTGGGCAGAAAGTACATACAATAATATCAGATAAAGAGATTATTATTTTTAAATGATAGAGCTAGAAATTTCCCTGAGAAGAATGAAGGTAATTTGTAGTGTGGGTGGTGTTCCAGGTATTAATTTAAGCAAAGATGATCAGAAGTTTTGACTAAGTAAAATTGCATCCTAGCCCTGCTTCCATTTCTGCACAGAAATACATCATGCTTTCAGGTATAACTTACTGAAGAATTTAAGATACTAGAGTCTAATGACATGATAAATTATTATAATGCAGGATATAAGTTATAATAAAAACAGAGAGGAAACAGTTACACTGTGAGACGCTCAACTCAGAAGAACAGTGTCATTAAAATGTTTACTGACATTTCTTGGCAATACTTGCTTACATTTCTAAGAAAATATCCTTACACATTTATTATGCCATTTTGCTTTGTATTGTTTTACTCGATCATTCATCTCATCTTGTTGTTAACAGTTTAAGATCAATTTGAACTTTGATTTTTTTTTCCTGTTTTTTTTTTTTTTCTTTCTCTGCCATGGCACTTGTTGCGGTTTAACCCAGCAGGCATAAGACCCACACAGCCACTTGCTCACTTCCCGCAGTGGGATGGGGGAGAGAATCGGAAGGGTAAAAGTGAGAAAACTCATGGGTTGAGATAAAGACAGTTTAATAGGTAACGCAAAAGCCGCGCACGCAAGCACAGCAAAACAAGGAATTCATTCACTGCTTCCCACGGGCAGGCAGGTGTTCAGCCATCCCCAGGACAGCAGGGCTCCATCGTGTGTAACGGTGACTTGGGAAGACAAACGCCATCACCCCGAACGTCCCCCCCTTCCTCCTTCTCCCCCCAGCTCTATGCGCTGGGCATGACGCCATATGGTGTGGGACATCCCTGGGGTCAGTTGGGGTCAGCTGTCCCGGCCGTGTCCCCTCCCAACCCCTTGTGCCCCCCCAGCCCACTCGCTGCTGGGCTGGGGTGAGGAGCAGGAAAGGCCTTGGCTCTGTGCAAGCCCTGCTCAGCAGGAGCGAAACCATCCCTGGGTTATCAGCACTGTTTCCAGCACAAATCCAAAACACAGCCCCATACTCGCTTCTGTGGAGAAAACGAACTCTGTCCCAGCCAAAACCAGCACACACTTTACATTGTGCCTCTATGAGAAAGTGCTTCCTGCTTCAGACAGTGCAGGCCTACAGTTAATACAAGGTCTTCATAAAATAACTGGTATTACTGTATATCTCCGTATGTCTTCATCTATATATAAAAGGTATATGCATGATTTTTTTAATAGGTGTTGTGTTCCTTAACCAATACTTTTTATAACATCTGTAGTTCCGGGGCTAACTCTTTTCCTGACCTTGTCTCCTTTCCTTCCACTTCTTTCTTTTATGTCTATGCTCAAATCTTTTCTGCTATATTTGGTTCTCTTTAAGCTTGCCTCAGATTCACCTTTCACCAGGTATAGGCTTTGATAAATCATTGCCCATGCTCATTATACACTTAACCTGTAGATTCATGCCCTGTTACCTGCCCTAAGTTGTCCTCAAATCGCAGTTTGTGTTTTAATATTACCAGACCTTTTTGAGCCAAACTGCATTGCAAAATACTTCCCATGGGGACCAGATCTTTTATGGGTACAGGAGAAAACTCTGAAGAGGTGGTGGAGAAGAGAAAGGTAAGTTCACCTGATTTTGCCTCTCATAAGAGAAAATGAAGCAAAAGCCATCACCAAATCAATTTATTGGGTAAAAAGAAGACAGATGCAATGCAGAAATTTAAGAAGATGATTTAAGAAAAGGAAAATTGAGGAAGTTTTTTAAAAATCATTGCATACAATAAGAGAGAGGAATCAGGAAAGGAAAGCAAGAAATGGAGTTTTATATCAATCTTAGAAAGTTTACTAGCTTTTCTAGGCCTTTATTTCCAGATTGGAATACTGCCATCCCACCAAAAACGGCTAAGAATAATGTTCCATGGAAGCCCTCTTGCAGATGGCACCAGGTCACTTTTATACCATGATCCTCTAATCGTTTCTTGTACAGCAGTCCGTCATCTCTAAGCACATCAAATTCACAGGTCAAAATGAAAGCCTCAGGAAGTTGAGCAATAACACTGTCTTCAGCTAGCAGTGGTGAAAAAACAGGGTCAAACACAGTCTTGAGCTGTGTATAGAGTTCTTCTGAGAATGGACATGTTGTACTTGGTTTGTAGCCTCTTGTTTTAAACTCATGAGGGATATGGTCAGGACTCACCCATTTCTGATACTTCAGTTTCAAATCTTCTGGAACATGACAACCTTTAAGTGATGCTTCCATGACTGACAAGTCTTTGTTAAGATAGTTCAAACCAAGAGCAAGGACTCGATCCTTTAACAAAATGGGGACTTGCCCATTCTGCTGGTAAGAAGGCAAATTAAAGTCCACACACTGGAGAAAAGGATATATTAGGATTTGTGCTCTCAGCTTTGGGAGATCTTTTCTGTTCACCAGTGCTTGGGCAACAGCCGCAGTGAGTGTACCTCCACTACTGTCTCCGCAGATGATAATGCGAGAAGGGTCTACTCCATAATCTTGTACAGTCCTCATAAAGTGTATGGTGGCAGTGAGACAATCCTCAAACTGGGTTGGATATGGATGCTTAGGAGCTAAGCGATACCTAAATAGGAGTGAAAGTGTTTTAACACAGTCATATCTAGTGAATGATCCCATTGTCATCTTTTCATTCATGTATTTCATTCTGGAGACAGGAAAATATTCTGAGGTTATAATTACAGCAATAGAATTGATTGTAATTATTGCTTTTGATTAATTATTTGCTACTATTGTTGATGTTTGGGGGAGTCAGTACGCTATTCTATCTTTGTAGAATACTTCCTTACCTATCTCTTAGGTGACTGAAGGCACATGCTGAATTACTGTAGAATTAGGTGGTAAGGCAGGTGTGTATGAATCAGTTATCAGCAATTCTGGTTAGAAATTGAAGTGAACATTTCCCAAGAAATTTTTAGAGGATATGAGCGTAGAAGATTGATAATGAAAATATGAAGGGTTTTCAGTGGTTTTCTGTAAGTTGAATTCTGTATAAACAGAATCAATAAGAGTTAATGGTTCTTCAATTGTTTTAGGATGTAAATAGTAATTAGTGCAATTTTAATGAATTTCCAAGACATCAGCTCTTTTCCTGAACTTTAAAAAATTGTTTCTTTTGAAAATGCATTACAGGTCATCAGAAAAATATTTTAAGTGGTCATCTCAGGTTGATTGCAAGTTAAATGTGGATATACAGCACACCACCACCACCCCCCGTTTTTCAGAACTACTACTGAAATGAATATTTAGTAGTCTGGGCAACTGTGCTATTAACAGAAGCAGTTACACTTCAAACACAGTGTTGGCTTTCAACTTAGCGTGGTTTGGATATGACTTTAGGAAACAAGAACATCCTCACCTCTCAGTGGTGGCTACAAATTATAAAATGGCTGTAATGGATTTTATTGGGAAATAAGCAAGTGGGGATTAGTTGACTAACTCTTCCTAAGAGTAATAAGTGCTGTTGGAACGCATGTGATCGTTAAATAGAAGTACTGTATGCACTTTACAAGGGACTTGGCTTGCGGTGACTATGCATTAAAGACTTACAAACCTAGAAGGCAGCACAAATGGCTATCGTACTGTGTGGCTAGATTGACTCCACTTACCCGACAGACACAACCACTGAATTGCTTTTTCTAGCGAAATAGCGGCATGTTCTTTCATAGGCCCCTGTAAAACAAAATATTTCAATGGAGTTGTAACTTGCTTTAAAAATAAGTTGAATGAAAATATTCTGCAATTTTTATCTCTGTTCTGTGATTAATGCTACCCTGTAATTCTCTTATTGTGGCATGGTCTAATCTGGACAATCCTCACAACTTCATTACGTCTGTGGGAATCTTCTTGCTGGTAAGAAACCTGGAATTTACACCCATGCATTGTTTCAGCCTCGTCTTTGAAAAGTTAGTTAATAGAAAGCACCGCTGCTGCCACTTCTAAAGTGGTAGTGAAGATACGAAGTTATTAAAAAAAAACCCAAACACAAAAAACCTGTGCTAAATCTAGCACAAGAATTTTTCTTGTGCATGAGCCACCATCTAATCTCTTGCGCCTTTCCATTTCAAATGCCAAAATGTGTTTTTCCTTGTTTTGCCACTATAAAGACACACAGCAGTATACACACATACACACAAGCTTGCACACGCATGTGAACACAAATTGAGTTCTTTAAAATAAGAAATAAAATTCTAATGAGATTTTCAACTTTTCTCGTAAGCATGAGGGAGAAGAAGGAAGAAAATAGGTATTATAAATGATCAGAGAATAAAAGTTCTAGATATGCAACCAGTATAAAGACAATTTAACATGATGCCTACTGGATGTAAATAAAATTATTCTGCTGTCCTGAAATTAATTTTGTTATTTATAATGCTTAACCTACTAACTCTTCTTGTCATTTAAGAAATATCATGTCAGATTGGAAACTACATAGCATTTGTAGTTATAGCTCATACTATATATATTACTTACGAATGCTTCCAAACTGTCCGACTCCTCCATGAAAATAAACGATTCCTCTTCTTTGGCCAGTGGTTGATATTTTTGGCTGGTAAATTCTTACTTTAACCTTTTCAAACCTTAAGTCCTTGATAAAAAGATGTTCGTCTTTGAATGGTGGTATTCCATCCATTATAGTCCTGATGACATGGACCTCTGAGGTGATACCTACTTTTTCCAAAAATTTTGCCTGTTAATAAAGGGAAAGAAACCACAACTTAGTGCAATTTCCATCTTACCTGGAGATTGATCATGAAAAATCTAAAATGCCGTGGTCAATTCAAACTTTGTCTCCTGATGGTTCTTACAGTGAAGTGGCCAGTTATGATGATGAGTTGGATACGTCTCCATTGTAATGTAACACCTACCAAAATTTGAAATTCAAAAAGCAGTAGATTTGACAGGAATGGATGAACTTATCTCCTGTAGCTGCCTTGTGTCCATGCTTCTCCAAAAACAAGGCCTTTGAGCCTGTGGGAAAGCTGGCCTGAGAGTTGCTTTCACAGTAGTGCAGTAACTGGGCTTATTAATCCCATTTTACATCTCCAGCAAAAACGTCACCAGTACTATCAGAACATAGGGTTAGCTTTGGTGGTAATTTCTGGATTATATTAGAAATGTTAGATGAGAGCATGGTGTTTTTCAAATTATTTCATTCTTCAGTGGTGAAATCCTGGCTTAGTTTTTATCAGTAGGAAAAAAATCAAACTATTAATAGCAGATAAAAGAGTGTGTCAAATACTTCCAACCTGTCAGGTGTTTAAGTAGCCGTGTGCCTGAACAAAATAAGGAGAGAGTAGTGACAGCGTTTTAGACTTCAGCTTCAGACAAAGAAATGTGGCTAATACTTTAGTTTCCCAAACTCATGCTACTTTTTAACTTGCAGAAAAAAAATTCTGTAGCAGCTACCACAGCTGGCCTCCTGAACAAGAATAGCTTTGAACCTGAGCTTGATCTTCTCACAGCTCAGTGATTCTTACTTAAACACTCAGGCTGATGATTCTTATGTCACTCTGAGCTAGTCTAATTCATTGCATCTGTATGGCTCTAAGCGGTTTCAGTTGTCTGCTCTAGTCTATTCCTGCTCAAGGTGAAAAATATGAGGCAGTATCACTATATTTCCACTATATTGGATTAAATTTTTTACTTTTCTTCTTCAGTAGTACACTCCTATAATGAGTAATTTAATTTGTTGTGTTGCCGTTATCCATGCATATGTATTTCAAAAAGAATTGCATATACAAGGGTACATGCTGCATGTATCTTAAAACCCCACAATAAGTCTTGTGGCTTTCACCTCACATTTCACAGACCTCATGTAGCTCAATAATGTGGTCCTGTTAAATTTGATGTAGGTATCCCATTTTAGCCCATTTGAGGAGCTGATCCTGTGTGCAAGAAGGATCATCTTGTGGCCAAGTTTTAGTCTTGTACTGATTCCTTCTACAGAACTCCTGTATGATGTCCATGGGAAAATAATTTCATTTCTTTACTCCCCCAATTCCCTCCAGTATTTTCTTTCCCCACACTACTACTTTTGTAACAGTACAGGTTAAATCTGTAAGTAGCTGTATTGTTTGTATATAATACAGAGAACATCTTTGTCTTGGAAATGCTAAAAAATATGGAAGTCCTTAGTGTTGGCACTCTGACATCTCATTTTTGTTAAACCTTCAGTAGTTTCGCGGGTCAACCTTCATAGAGATTGGCATTTATTTTTATTGCTCTTAGTCACTTCACTGTAAGCTGTGAATGGGTTACCTGCAGCAACATACAGCTATGGCAGACATCCATCACGCATAATCTTCAGAGTTATGTGTGTGTATTCTATGTGTACATAGAATATATCTAGACTATGTTTCACTGATTTCTGTATTACCAGAAGTCCCACTTCCAGGATCTTCATGTTCATAAACTTGCTCTTTTGCAGGTGATTAACAAAGTCAGTCAAACATGACCTACATTTTGACCTTTGTAAATAAGTGCGACTGCTTAGTAGTATAATTTGTAAACCAGTACTTGGACAGTTTGGTTATATATTTGTTCAGGATCTTCTAACTCTGTAGCTGCAATGACAGCTTGAAAATTAGTAAAGACTTTAGGTAGCGTAAGACAGACGAAGTATGGGACTAGAAAACTGTGACCTCGTTGGAAGCATTGTCTAGCTCAGCCTCTGCAGTCACACTTCAGTGCAACAGTGTCTGCATTCACAGTTAAATACAGAAAAACTGACCCCACCGGCAGCAGCTGGCATGGACATTTCCATGTACCAGGAGAAAAGCTGTGTAAGAGCTGAGTTAGCTTAGATGTGCAAGTCCAGATATATGTTCTGGCAAAGGACTAGGGCCTGCAGTGACATGTGTATAGTAACATCTGTGGGAGGGATATGACAGCTGTGCTATCATGGTGTTAGGGTCCTTTGTTCTCTTTACACAGGTACGAAGGCCTGCCAGGCACACCCCAGAACTCATGTGAATTGCCTTTTGTGCTAACCCTTCCACCTAAATCATCACTAGAATAAATTGGGTACAAGACGCTTACAAACTCTTAACACAGTAAGTAGCATAATTTAATCAGCCCCTCTATCTCCGAGACAGGGTCAGTCATAAGTCCTCTGGCTATTGTTTAGCTTTACTGATATGTCAATTTTTGTTCTTATAGACTGAATCTTATAGATGAAAAAATAAAGGATGAGTTAATAGATTTTTCAGTGAGTAAGTTTTATTAACATTAAGGTGTAGCTGTTTTTATTTAAGTATATCCTCATAGGTGAATGCAGACATTTCTTCATAAAATCTATTAGATTGGGCACAACTACTTCAAACTGGTTTGTCTCCAGTGACTTGACATGTATCTTTTGTCCCAGATGAAGACTGGGTATGCTTGTAAACTTTAATTTTCCCTGCAGTTTTGACATCATGGGTTGTCATCCCTTGAAAGGATTTGGCTACTTTGGCATAAGTAATTGGCCTAACAGCAATACCCAAGAGTTGCTACCTGACTTGGACTTTACTTGCATTTAAATTTTTGTATAACCGTACATTAATAGTCTTATCTTTCTGCTCCTTTGAGGTGATGTGGTACAGTGCTTTTGCTTCACCTCTCACTGGCCAGCAGAAAGGATACAAAAAGATAAGATCAGAAGTTAAAAACTACATTTATCACCAGTAAGTTTCTAAATTCTGCAGTTTAGCTTTTTGCATATGAATTACACAAGGATAAAACTTGGTCTGATGGATAAAGAGTATTCATACAGTGTTTTGGAAATGTGGAAGTCCAAACATTGTATAATAGGTGTAAGAAAATTTAATGTGACTTCTCTTAACTATCCTATTTTGTTGCATTGCTCTACTATTGTGGCAGTGTTCGGGCCTGGGTGGGGCACGCCTCGAGAGACCTGATGAGTCACGTTCTTAGGAGCTTACTGGCTGACTTCAAACAAAACTTAATAAGCAATGTAGCAGGGAAAGAGAGGAAGAAATAATAACATTAGAACATGGAATTGAGGTGAAATGTAATGCACAAGCCAAAGAAACTGAAGGGGTTTTTTTTCACAATTTAAACAACTAAAAGAAAATAAGCTTGATTTAGGTATCACAGAAGAAGTGGTTTTAAAATGGCAGAGGCAACAATTAATTCAGGAAAGGATAACTGATGAAACAGAAAGAGAAGTGGAAGTCACATTTTAGTTTTGAAGAGAAACAAGGATGAAAAACAACAGAGGATCAAAAATGCGCCAAAAACAATGACACAGAAAGACAGCTTTGGCATTATGTGTATTATCTCAAAAAAGAAAGTGATACAGACATATTGAAAGGCAAAAGATGATGAATGTGGCAGCTGTCTTTCAGATGGCTCAGAAGTAGAGTGATACAGTTGTAGAAGAGAACTGAGATCAAGGACATCATTTAGTTGCTCCTTTTCTAAATAAGCACTGTGTTATACAGAGTAGCAGTTCCACATACACAGTGCAGCAAGCTTCCTAAGCCTTCCAGCAGTGCACTGAGGCAAGAGGATTAAAAAGCTAGAACACAGGCCATCAGAAAAAAATGGGTATTAACACAGTCTGCAGAATTTGATTTTTTCCATTTTGTTACCTTTGGTGCTGTATAGCAAGCAGTAGAGTTTATTATAGCCAGCTGAGCTGAAGGTATCTGCAGTGGTGCTCACATCACCAGATTAATCCAGTTGCATATTTAGAGTATATTTAGACATTGATTCTAAAAAACCTCACCAATCCATTAGCCCTCTCTCAGAAATTACATTAAAAATTCCAGCTTTAATCAAGTTTTACTTACCAGACCAAACCCAAAGTTTAGGAGGTAATGCAAAATGTAAAGCTTCTGGCGCTGACTAATTCCATGAGGGATTTCTGCCTTGGGGTGTTCATAATAGAATGCCATTGCCACCAAGACAGTCAAAACTGCAAGAAAAATCACTAGGAAGAGTTCCATTCCACTGTACTGTTAGGAGCCAAATGGAAGAAACAGCTGTGGCTTCCTTCCCCCTCTGACTTTTGAAGTATTTCTGAAGGTAAAGGTGCAGAATTAGCAGTTCTTTTTATATCATCCAGCTTTTAAAAATGCCAATAGGAAGACGAAAACACGTCGCAATCAAACCATACAATTAAACAGAGAGTAACAATTAGCCATGGGAGGGCCTTGCATAAGCAGTTTTTCATATTTGCAGCTAAGCTGTTTTGAGTCCGTGCCCATCACCGTAGAACCAGTGCTTGATATACCTTGTAGCGTCAGTGTTACGAGAACACAAAAACTTACTAGTTATGTCTCTCCCTTTCCTGAATACAGTCAAGTCTGTATTATTTCTGAGTTGTGAGTTCCTGTGGAACAGGATTTCTTAGTAATCATCTTTAGAGTTGCTCAGTTTCTTGATCTATTGTGCCTCCACGTCTTCTTCAGACTTTTAGTGAAATCAGGGTTTCAATGTTGCAAGCACATTTCATCATGTTTGATGACTGATATTGTACACTGCTATGCTGTTGCATCTTTGAGTCTAATGGAACCAGAAGCAGCTGCAGCCTGAAGTGTCAGTGCTTTGCATCTTGCTTCATCCTCCTTGATAGCTTTTCTTCAGCTGCTGAAAGCCTGTACCAACTGTTCTGTTTGTTTGTTTTGTGTTTGTTTTTTTAACAGCCTCTTGGTTGAGCCTTACAGTATTGCAGTCTCTGCCTTCTCATGAATATATTGCTTCCAGGTGTCATTCCAGGTGGAAATATAATTCTAGCTGATGAAAACTAGACTTGGACTTCATGGTTTCAGTGCTAGTAGCAATGACTAGATATCAGCAGTCCACTCTTTTCTGTATACTCAGCAGTGAGCTTTAGGATCTGTGCCTTCCTCTGGAACTAGCCTGTTTTTCAGTACACAAATCATTAGTGATAAATTTAACCTGAAACAAAAAATCTGTAAAGCAAAGCTTTTTCAGCTCATACAATGTCACCATTGGGAACAGTGTCTTCGCCAGTCTGCTCAAACTGTGAAGGCAACAGATTCTCACTCTGAAAAATACCAGTATGGGTGAAATGAGTTTGTAAATTTTTTCCTTAAATAAAAAAAAAAGAGTATAAGGGATGAGCTGACCTTGAGGTGTATATTAAAATGAAACTAAATGCAGAGAACCCCAGAGTTTTAGAATGCATAACCCATGACCTGCATAGGAAAGAAGACCTCAGACTTGATTCCTGACTTTAGAAACTATTTATTAATTGTTTAAAGTAAACAGGAAGAAACTGCATTTTTGAATCTGGTGATACATTCTCTGAGAAGAAGCTGATTTCATGTTGTGCTCCCTCTGCCCAAACTGTTTCTTCATGTTATCCAACAACTCTTTGTGGACTTTCATTTCCCAGTGTCCCCATTCCCTCTTCCTCCCTTGCCAGATGGTTTGTTTACATGCAAAGTATAAAATCAGGTTCCTTTTTCTTTGTTCTTCCTGTGGCAATTGATACAGACGCCCAGCTTGATAAGGGGTGTTGGTGAAAGGCACATTGCCTGGTGATTGGGACACTCCCTTGGGAAATGGAAATAGTGAATTCAAACCCATTAGGACCTAAGTGCATATAGAGTTCAGCTTTCTTATAGCTCAGACAAGATCATTAGGAATTACTGTTACACAAAACATGGTTGCAGCTCCCTTCTTTAGCATTGAACAGTAAAGTAATTAATCGGTTTTGTGCTGAACTGTGTCCTAATGAGTTAGGTGTGGTCTAAGTATGCTTATCAGATTTGGCCCCTCTAGGGATCTAAGAAGTCTTCTCACATTTGTAACAGACCCATTGTACTAAGGTTCTTACCACCTGTTGTTCATCTGTCCAAACATCACCCGCACCGATCCCCAAGGCTCCACAGGAAGACTGGGTGTGCTGGAATCAGCTGTAGAGGAAACAAACTAGTTGGTTCTTGAAGTAATTAACTGTTTTTTCCCTTTGGGCATTGCAGGTACACAGAGTAATACTTAATGTTTTGTAAGCGTAGACTCAGATTTACAGTTTTCCAGTCCGTTGGAAGTTTTGCCAGTTCTACAGTCAGCTCAGGTTTGCAAGCTTGCTTGAGTGCCACGATGGAGAATCACTCCCTAAATAATCTTCCAAATGTATGCTCTCTCCAGCTTCTGATTCTTTTAACCTTATCTCTTGCTGCTGTAGGATGGACCAGAGGAATTGGCCCCTGAGGCCAAAATCCCATTTTCTCCTACTCCAGGAACTCCTTTTCTTATTAGCTTCCATTGGAGAGCTAAATGTCAGTGCCTGAACTCTTGACAACACTGGGCTGGCATCCTTAAGCTTTTCCTCTGTTGTGTAGCTGCACATGCTAGGGGAGACAGAGGCTGAGCCAGTTGCAATGTAGTCTTCAGGCGCTCCCAAGAACTCTCTGCCTGTCTCTGAATCATGGTGCTGATTAGGTGGCAGCTAGGTGCTCCCTTGCTTAGACTCGGATATTGGGAAACGTTGCCGCGAGGAGGTGGCTGCTTGACCCAGGAAGCTCCTTTGGAGTTCTGCAGAGCGTGAGAGCCATCTGGTGCTTGAGGTCTGAACTTGAAAACTGAACTAGCCCGGTCAAATCCTCACCAACATGCTCTGACCGCCGTTAGCTGTAAGCTTGTGTGCAAAGCACTGACAAGATCTGTTAATGGCTTATTTTGTGCGGTAACTTGTGTGTGGGCAATACGCATACGTGCGTATACACAAAACGTGTATCTCTGATTATTCCTCTGTATGCATAATTCCTTGTGGAAAGACACTGGTGTGCATAATTCCATAGGTGCACTGCAAGTTTGTGCTTATTGTGTTTTAAGTACTTGACTGTAGCTCGTTGAACATGCTGACAGTGAGATGAACATGCTGTCAGGAAGTGTCTGTTTAAAGAGGCTAGTAAAAATTATTTTGTACCTCTTGCTAGAAAAAAGAGAAGTCTTTGAAATGAATGATAATTTTGAAAACTAATTCCACGCTTTGGAAACTGTAAAATGTCTTCAATTGAACAAACATTCTGTCTTAGCAATGCAAGACACAGAGCAGATCTGTAATTAATTAAAATAAATTAGAGGACAGGGAGTTCCATGGAGACAATTAGATCTTGCGACTTTCTAAATTTTAGAAAATGTGGGAGTTGTTACTAGAAAATGAATATGTTGTTTCAGCACTTGCTGTTCTCTACTTATCCATCTGCACTATCATGGTTATAACCCTCAACAGATTGAAATGCCTGAGTTCAAGAGAGCTAATAATTTTGCTAACTTATTATAAAGATAAATTTATTAATATTTGTAGTAAATTGAGACCTGCAGATAAAGGACCATGGAAAAAATCTCAGGAGTAGATCAGTGTAGAGTGTGGACATTGGCCTGTAAATGAGACATGAGTCCAGAGACTGAATAGTGCAAAGAAAATAAGTATTGGATAGCTGAACTGTCAAGGAGTATAATACACACTGCACTCAATGAGATGTGTGTAAAGTAATATGTGATCGTATGTGATCATCTCACAACATAAAACACACGAAGTGAAATTGTATGGACATCCCTAGTTCTGGCACTTCCAACCATCTCTGTGCCTGCACAGAATCATCAGGAGAACTATCCTGGTATAGAAGATGCAAAGAATAGCGATACATGAATAAAAGTGATCTTAAATAAAGATCAGCCTAATGACTCTCACAGGTTTGACTGAAGTTTATGAAGTCATACCCAAACTAACTTTAAGCCAGCTTGCTCATGTACAGGTAACAGTACAGCCATGGCAGAACAGCCATGGGTTAACTGCTCAGAAAGCTTTTTGCAGAGCTTTTACAGCAGATGCCGACTCTGCTGGTCTAGCTTCAGCTACCAACGTGTAAGCTGGTAAGCCAACCTTCATCTTGAGATCAGAAACCGAAGTGAATCCCCAGTTTCATATCAGGTTGTGTAACCAAGGCAAATCCTGTAATCCTCAAACAGCAGAGCTTTTGGTACTTTCTCATATTATTTACTCCAGGAAGAATTTCTTTGCTTGAAGAGTAAATTGCTATATACCCACAATAGGAAAAAAGAAGTCAAATATCTGTTGTGTCAAAAAAGCATGAAGAAACATAATTCTATTTTGCTGAGAGGGACTGGAGAACAAGAATTCGCAAGTAACAACTTGTTGCTCCAGAGGTTTGTAACTGCTAACTTGTCACCATAATTAATTAATGTGGTGACAATACGAAGAATTTAACCCACCATTTTCTTCCTACTCACAGTTTGGCTGGCAGAGAGGTACTAACCTCTTTCCACACTTGTACATAGATATTACAAGTGCAAGGTGGTTTCATAACTATGATGGAATATTTTACAATTCCTGGACATTGCGTGGCCAGCTGTTTTGACATGCAATGGTAATTACCTGGCACCTGTGATTAGCAAAGGTGGATCTGTCCTAATAAGCAATGTAACAATTGAGCTGAGATTTTTTTCCCTTCGTGTTCCGGATATTCACAGAAATTATTTTGGCAGCTTCCATGATGTTTACATACTTTCTCCCCAGATTCCAAGTAAACAAGTTCATTATTTATCTGGTTATAAAAAGGCAAAAAACACTATGTCCCTCTCTTCCCAGAGTACAACCAAATGCTTCTCAGAAAGGAGTGTTAGAGGAGATAGTTTAGAGGATATTCGGTTATGTTTGTGCAGTTCTCCCTCGCAGCATCTGTGTTGCCAGTCTCGGATACTTACAGGTAGCCATCTCGTACAGCTCATGTTTCTGTACCTCCCTTCTGTGTCAGCCCTTTCCCTTTAAAATCAGACTTGTAAGTACACCCAACTTCCTCCTTCAGATTTTACAACCAAGTCCAAAGCTACTGGTTGCCTACACACATAGTCTGACGATGATTGCTACTCATCTCAGAATTACTGAAAGTATCTTCAATCTCCAGAGCCACTGGGGGTGGAGGGGCATTTTGTCTGTGCTGTCATGCTGATTTTGTGTGTATTATGTGGATATGTGTGTGCACACTGCTGATTCCTCATATATTGCATGCTTTGAAATGTTTTTTGCTATCAAAAGTTCTTACAACGTAAGAAGAGAACAGCAAAACAAGCATACCAATTAATGGGGTTAAAAAAAAAAAGATGAAAAATACATCATGTTCCCAAGTAATAGCAATTGAAAATCAGAATTCAGCAGACCATGCTAATCTTATTATTTCTTCCCTAGATTCTAATGTACAAATAGCTAGTAAATAGTTAATTGAAATACACTCTGTCTGCATACCAGTTCACTGTATTCAAGAAAACATTTTAACAGCCTTTTATAAAGTTTACTGTGTGGTTTGCTGTTTTACTTGATGATGGCAAAGAGAAAATACCATAACCAAAAAATCCCAGTGCACGGTGGAAGCCTTCTTCCATGTGGTACCAGGTCACTTTTACGTTGTTGTCCTCTAACCGTTTCTCGTACAACAATCCATCATCTCGGAGCACATCGTGCTCACGGGTGATTATACAAGTATCAGGTGGGCGGCAAACAACAGCATCTGCTGCTAACAGTGGGGGAAGTCTTGTCTCAAACAGTTCTTTCGTTTCTTCATGGGCGTGAGGTAAAAATGAAGTGGGTGATGGCGGTTTATAGTCCAGTTTAAGTATCTCTGGGGTAAGATCTGGATTTATCCATTTCCTATATTTCAAATTCATACCCTCGGGAAGGTGAGAACCTGCAAGACAGCTTCCTTCATAGAGCAATCCTTTCTCAAGTACTTCGAAATGAAACGGACCGTATGTTCCCGGGACAAGAGGGCAATGAAAGCGTTTTTCTGGTGAGATGGCAGATTAGAGTTCGATGTTTGGAGATCAGTACCTGGGCGTGTTGCTTTGGGACAGCTCTTGTATTTATCCGTTCTTGGCAAATTTTTGATTATTTTCTGATTTTTTGTATTTGATAATTGATAAATTTACAATTTGAATTTGATAATTCCATTTCAATTCAATTAAAGTGATTTCACTGTTTTTTATTTTTATTTTTTTAAATTAATTTGAATGTATTATTTAATGTATTTATTTTTATTTAAGTAAATATGAATTTATTTAATTTTGTTTTATTGATAATAAATTAATAAATTTAAATTATATATTATATCATAGATAAATACAAATTTATTCATGTAATTAAATTTAAAGCAATTATTTAAATAACTATTTAATTACAATGTAATTTTAATATTAAAATTTATTTACAATTTGAATTTGATAATTCAAATTCCATTTCAATTCAACACAATTATCAATATAATTGATAAATTTACAAACTGAATTTGACAATTTGATAAAATTTGCTAGCGGTAAGAGTGCCCCCTGCACTACCCCCCCAAACAATAATCTGATCAGGATCCACTCCGTAGTTTTCTGCAGTCTTCAGAAAGCGCACAGCAGCAGTGAGACAGCCCACAGTTTGGGCTGGGGACTTATGCTCAGGAGAGAAATGATACCTGAAATGTACAAAAGACAGCGATTACGACAAATACCTGTATTTGTAAGTTGCTTGATTGTGTCATCTTAAATGCATCCATGGATTATATATTTGCAAAACCTTACCAAAACCAGTACCACTTATTTAAAGTTTTGCATGCTGAAGCAAACCAGAAGCTTTCCCTCCCATTTCTGTCAAAATGCAGAGAACATTAATCATTGAGATTTATTCTAGCATGATTTAAGAGCATGATTTAAGAGCGCAGGCCAATCACCCACATTACACAAAGCCACACATTTGCTCAGTTCCTGATCTGAGTGCACCTGCCTGGGAATCACAGGCCCTGCCAGCAGGGGAGTCTGCAGTTCTCTCATTCGGACTGACCTTCCATGTGTGTGTAGCTGTGAGTCAGTCCTGCTTACCCACAAGATCCAGCCAAGTTCTAGCTCCTGAGCTTTTTACACTGGGGATGCTGATTATTGTATTAGTGTATATTAATACAATATTGTATAATATTATCACATTTTAATTTACAAAGAATAATTTAATAATATATTATAAAACCCATACAGTAAATGTACCATGATGACAAAATAGCTTCCTGTAGACAGTTCTTTCCTTTATTTTATTAATTGGAACAAGTGAATTACAGAGGAGTGATGTTAAAGTAACAATCTCTTTGTGTATTTCTTAACTAACAACTTACTTTCATATGGTGAAAAGCAAGGCAGGCATAACAGTCAGATACCCAGTCAAGTTCAAGTGTTGTGATTTGATTCCAGTGACATACAAGACTACTTTGAGACTACATTGTTATCAGCCGTGGTTCTTTATTCTCTGTATTCGTGCTCTTAGGTCTTTCTGGAGAAGATTAAGTTTAATAAGGAAAAGATAAATACCACGAAGGTAACAGAGCAGGCATTCTCTCTTAACCCTTCACTGTTTGCTGAGGCACACTGCTCCTGCTTTTCTGTTTTTTCACTATTCTGTGAAATTAATTCAGTAGATTCATAAAGTAAATCTCCTATAACCAGGGAATAAATGGATATCAGCATCTTATTTCAGAGTCACTTTAAACGCGTCGTGACTTACCCAGATGAGATATGGAATATGCAATTAATTGTCAAAACCAATTCCTCCCAACTTAATAAAATTCTTCAGTAATGAATTTTTTTCATGGAAGAATTTCTTGGAAACTAAAGCTTCTTCATACCATCAGCTATTTTCCATAAGCAAAACATCTTTAAAAGGAAGCAGTGGTCCATGCAGTTTTTAAAATAAATATTAAACTTTAGTCTTATTATTTACTCTCTAAAATCATTCCCAAAGCCCCCTAAATATTAAAACTTGGAATTGGGAAAACAGCTTATAATTCTTTATTATTGAACGGAGGGAATGATTTTTGTGGTGATAATGATGTAAAATGAACAAATCTCTTTGTTCTCCTGAAAACAGCTGGCATACATATTACTTTTGTAACTTTCTAAACCTGTATCAGGTATTTCTCATTGTCATTTCATGGCACATGCTTGCTCGTGTATATCAACAACATAGGGGTAGACAGCACTAGAGCTCAGTTTCTTTTCTTATATTCAGAGAGAGGTAAGTACAGAATGGGCATTGCTCAGGGCAGTGGGGGAAGGAGGGAGGAAAGCAGCAGAACTATCTAATTCTGGGAGTAACAATGGGTGGAGCTCACTTACCCAACAGACACAGCCACTGAATCAGATTTCCTGGGTATGTACCAGCATATTCTTTCATGAATTCCTGAAGAACAAATGTTGTTAATATAATTAATATCTTAGAATACTTGAAGCAATATCGTCCCTTATTTTTTTATGACGTATTGCCATGATTGAATGTGGGCCCCTTGCCTATTTGGTGAGCTATCCAAATTTTCTCCAGGATAAAAATAATCTAGACTTTTGATCAACAGGACACACTGTAAAGTTCATCCATTTAGGGAGACTGTTGATCTGTAAGGAAAATAAGGATTTATGATTGTTACTATTAGACAAGGGGCGATGGTTTTAAACTGAGAGAGGGTAGAATTAGATTGGATAGAAGGAAGACATTTTTTATGATGAGGGTGGTGAGACAATAGAACAGGTTGCCCAGAACAGGATGGCCCGTCATTGGAAGTGTTCAAAGTCAGGTTGGACGGGGCTTTCAGCAACCTGATCTAGCGAAAGATGTCCAGCAGGTGAAATGCTGTCGGCAGGCAGGGGCAGGCAGGGGCCATGCAGCTGGCTGGCGGGGGCCTGCAGGGGAAATGCCTCCAGCAGGCAGGGGCAGGTGGTGGAAATGCCACCAGCAGGAAGGAACAGGCAGGGGAAGTGCCACCGGTTGGCAGGGTCAGGCAGGGGAGATGCTGCTGGCAGGCAGGGGCGGGCGGGGGAAATGCTAGATACAGTTCTTGCCTTACATTCTAAAACGCGCATTTTTAGGTATCATGGCAAAGGGGGAAATGAATATAAATAAGAGCCAAGGCAATCGTGGCAGAAACCACAGTGTCAATATAACCTTCCCCAAACAGCAATTTTAAAAAACTTATATATGACTCTTAAATCAGTCTTTTTGTCAGAGTTATGATTTTGGAATGGTTGAAGTTGGCAGAATTGCCATAACATGTTTATTTAATTTCATCTGTACTTTCTAACATCCCTGTGTTTGTACAGAGCTTTCAGATGACAGCAATTTACGTGATAAACTTGGTATCAGATCATTCCATCTAAATATCCTCTTTCCTTTCCTTATCTTAGGAGCTCCTGATGTCACAGAGGCATCTTCAGACTCAGGAAAAACAGTGTCATGAAGGAGAATGGGGAATTTGGTATGTATTCTTTTGAAAAGCTTCTTGATCAATAATTACAAAATACTTCAGAACCAATAGCAATACACCCAAAAATTAAAAGGTATGGCTATTCCTAGACAGATGCGATCAGTGTTAGTAGGTGAAACATATCATATAAGCCAGGTTCTAAAATGTATATGTGCGTAAGAAAAAGAGGACCCAGATCAGCATGTCAGCATACCTCTTCTTGTGAAAGAGGGTCTTTGAAAAACTGTTTGCTGGAATACCTAAATTGTGGCTCTTTATGTGGAAGATCATAAGGGGACCAGATTTTTATTTTAAAAATAATTATGAAATCACATACCAACTAGCAAAAAACACTCAATTTGAGCTTCCTGGACTTTAAGACTACATTAGACAGTGTTTCTGTCAGTTACTTTGAAGCGTTATGCCTTGCCAGCTGAAATAATTATCATCAAAGCTTTATATCACAGTGCAATATGCACAGTTAGTCTAAATGCAGATCTGTATGAATAGATTAAAACAAAAGCTAGGATGTCAGCTAGGAGGCTTTCTCTCATCTCTTGCATTTTGGATTGTCATTGATTTCTTTATGACGGAGTATGGGGATAGATGCAGCAGGAGCATCGTATGTATGACATCTGTGCTGTAGAAGGTACACATTTAACTGTTGATGCAACTTTTCTAAGACATATCGCAAGTAAAGTGGAAGAAAAGAGGAAAAGACTGTCCTGTACTGCAGAAAAAAAGAGGTCTTTACTGCAACATACAGTACAAACAGACACATCACTGGCACAGGAAGAGTAGCATTCATCAGAATGAGCAGGCTATGCTCATTGCACATGTGCAATGCACAAAGCATCATGCACTTCATAAGAAACCTGTGATGTCCTCACTATGAGGGCTGCTTCTGTGAGTAGAAATATAAACCTAGAAATTCACCAAAAGTATCAGCAGATGTCTAAAGGTTTTCAAAAGAAAATTAGGTATTGAATGGATTCAATGCATAGCAAATGGTGAAATGCATCTTTAAAACTATCCAGAAAAAGGAAGCTGGAATTTCTGAAACACGTTATCCATGAAGATAGAATAGGTACTATTGCCTAACAGCCACTTAGAAGCTGTAAAAGCAGGTAAAAAGAATAATCTGAAAGAATCTTTTCATCCAACCAAGTATAGAAACATAGAGAACTTAATAACATACAGTCATATTATTATATTATGGTCATAATTTTATATTAAGTTCATATATAGCTTGACATGAAAAGCAGTGTGATATATGTAAGGACAGCAGACTCTTCTTTCATGCCAGACAATGCAGAAAGGTACCTGGGTCCTAGGTCATTGGAAAACCAGGGACAATTACTGGATTTGGTGAATCCTGCTATGGAAGTTCAAGCAAACCACATAAGTCTTTAATAGATTAGAGTGCTCCAAATCACCTTTCAGGATGTGGGCCTTAGTTACTATGATCATTATGTATAACTAGGGGATTAGGGAATACCTTTACTTGAGATGAGCTCTGTACAAACATTAATGAACCCACTCTGTGGTTTTCCTGCAGGCTTTCTTTTGACGTGTTATCTGCCAGACGTGACAGGGCTTTGGCTACTCTTATGTACTCCTTTTGCCTTCTTTGAAAGCTTTTTGGGCAAAAACTGTTTGTTTCTCTGATGGCAAAGCACACAGCACAGTGAGTCTGGCTTACAAGTACTTAAATAATAAGTGAAAACAGGTCTAGCTGAACCTGCTTTGGCCAGGAGGTTAGATTAGATGATCTCTGGAGGTGCCTTCCAACCTACATGATTCCATGACATTTAACTAAGACACAGTAATGCAGTCACTGCGGAAATAAGAACAGAATCATGGGTAAGAAAATTACTGCAGATAGTTCAAAATTTTGGAAATTACCTTAAGTATATCAAAGTGCATTGAGATACAGAAGGTTTGGTTATTATTATTCATGTAAATGATATCCACAGCCCTCCTGTCATCAACAGGACCAATCATTTCATTATAGAAGGCAAACAAGTTACAACTGCAGCATAAGAATGCATATCTCAGTATTTATAAGAACTCACCTCATACTGGATGCTTTTATATACAGTAATAGAATACCAAACCAAACTTTGGCCTTTACCTTCAAATCTGTATTACTATGTGGTTCCCACTACACAGTTGCAACATTTAGATGCATATCTTCATAGTTCTACTCAAGTTTTTCCTTTCCTGAAAAATCACAATATCACAGAGCATGATAAACTCATCAGAATTTCCATCAGAGTATATATGCAATGATATAAGCAGAGCTTTGATGGCTGGTCGACATCAGGAGGAATCTCTGCCTTGAAGGAATTATGATAAGTTGAACTTAAAACCAGTAATACAAAAGCAACTAGAATTCCTGCTATTAAAGCCGGAGCATAAAAGGATTCTGTTTTTCTTTGGTGGGAATAATTTATTGGAGAACTGTTTGATATGCTGCTGTCAGTAGTTATATCCTCCAGACTGACTCCACAGAGAATTAATTTGCATACCAAAATTCCTCCACCCTCCTCCTACAGTTAAGGCTGCCAGATGCTAGAAGCATACAAACATCCAGCTATTACAACTTTATTTAGCATGGTCAAAGTTAATATGTAGAAGACTCACATCCAGGAATTGCCATTATTTTGTGTCTTCCAAAATTGCAAAGGAACTTTAATTTTTATCTGGTTTAATTGTATTCTGCTTTATGGGCCTGAAAAGCTGTGTGATTTTTTGCAAGTGTACTAGTTAGTGTAATGAAAGATACTACCTCTACTTAAGAACCCATGGAAGACTGGCAATGCTGAACTCCAGTCTCCATGGTCAGGAACTGTAACGGTTCTGCTCTTGGAATAGGTCTGAAGTATGATTCTAAGGCTTTTTGCTTAGTGCTGATCTTTTTTTTCCCTGCTATATTGCTGAGGCATACAGCTGGCCAGAACAGTTAGAACAGACATTCTGAAGTACAGCTAAAGGAATTTTGGTTTTAGAGATTCATATAGAGCTACCAGTTATTTGGAAGCTCCCTACCTGAGTAGGCAGCAAGGGTCTCTGGGCTCACCGATGGTCCAGTGATATCAGAGAGAAACTTCCCCTTGACTGGGAGAACTTTGGCCTTAACCCTCTCTTCTGGTTCATGCTAAAGAAAGGATTTTGATGTCTTTACAACTTCATAGTTTGCTATTTTTTGCCAAGACAACTCTATGTTTTCCTTTGTTGTAGTTTAGGCTGTGATTAGCCCATATGGCTAGCCAAATGCTTGTACCAATAGAGGTGATGATAATGAAGGAATGAGTGACCAGGTGCAACTCCATGTATTTCTGTCCACCATGTGACTGGACAAAACTTGTTTGGGTAAAAGTAAAAAGCGAACAAACATCAGCTCAGCTTGACATAATCGGTACAACCTATGCTTATCCCCTGAACACTCTGAAATATTTCTTTATCCCCACTAATCTCTCAGATATTCCATTTTAAAACCCTTGGAAAAGCTTGTAATCGTGGTCATAGAAGAGAAATAATACTCTTTATGAGCCATAAGATTCTGCATTTGGCTAACAAACCTGTGGTGGTATTCCCTCAGAAATTGGGATCTTGACTAAAGAAAGGTGAGTCTTTTCTAGCTTTTCTTATACCCTTAGAAGAAGCAGATGAAATATGTCTGCTTAGAAAAATCCCATTTATGCAAAATATGCATTAAGAAAAGAGCAAGAAACTTTAATGTGAATTAGTCAATAGGGTACACAAATATTTAGCTGTGTGAAATGAGACTAAACAACGTGATTCATAAGAGATAAAGTATCAGATTATAAGAGTGACCAAACTGGATTCTTAAAAGAATAGGTCTAATCCTTAACTTCAGTGGAAGGCAGCAAGTACAACTGATTGAATTATGTGGTGCAAAATTTAAATAAATAAATACATAGGTGTTAAGGGTAAGAAAACCACGAAATCCATGTAAGTTATAACATGGAACTCTCAGCTTAATTTAGCAGGCCTGGAACTTGCGATCATAGTAGCCATCTTTCCAATACTGACTCAAATTATTTGACTAAACTGGGGAAGAATTGATCTCTTCCATCACTGTGAGGTGCAGGACACTTAACTGAGCCACTCCCAACTTCCTACTCCATCCAGACCTGTGGGGGTACACTAACTCGAATGGGTTTTTTTGGAAAAAACAAAACAAAACAAAAAAACCAAAAAACATATATTAAGGCAAAAATTAAGGCTACTTTTATATTCTGAGAAGGAATATCTAGGTTGGGGTTTAATGAGTTTTACTAATCCATCCTCAAATTAATAGGTTTCAGGTTCTGAATGTGCCCATATAAACATACTTTTAAATATGACAAGTGAAAGTTCAAAGGCATTTCTTCTTTATTAATTTTTAATTCTCTTTTTGGTGGATTTAAACACCCCACTGATATTGTCATCTGAGGAGATCCTGGACTATCCAGGTTTCCCCTCATAAAAGCTGGATGTCAAAATACCAATTACTTTCTGCCAAATCACTTAGGAGCTCCCAATATACATGTTTTTTTCCCCATGATATCAAGACTTTCAGACCAAGCATCTAATGAGAGACTGGAGGGGAGGTAGGAGTCCTATGAAGAGCGGTTCTTGGACTTTGGGGTTGGTTGGTTAGTTCAGGGGATTTTTTTTTAATCAAATAGTGTTAGACAAAGTTTGAGGGCAGGGATGAGTGTTCTGAAAAAGCCTCTCAATTATTCTACAGGTCAGCTTCTAGGAAACATCTGGATTTATGCATGCTACTGTTATAATGGATCTTTCTTCCTCCAAAGAATCAGCTGACCTCATTGCCCTGTGCCATTGTGCATATCAGGAAAGATAAAATAACTTTTAAAAAGGCAGCAGTCCCCATAACTGAGTTAAAGGATCAGCTGGCCATTGGAAGCCCTGTGTTATTTACCCCATGTATCATTTGCTCCAATGTCCTCCTCCAGAACTGCTCTTCCTTTAAAAAGATTAGTGATACCAATTTGGAGGGGTAATGGCAGTGATTCAGCAAGAACGAGCAAATTGACTTTCTGCTAACAGTGGGTAAAGCTCTAGAAATATCCAGATAAATTATTAAAAATCCAAACTTTATCTTTGCTCAGACCATCATCAAAAATGCTGTGGGTTCTGTTTGAATGAAGAATCCAGCATCCCTCTGTGCCTTCTCTTAGCTCAGCTGAATCTTTCCAGAGATCTTATTTTCCCATCGTGAATTTATAATGTGATCTTATTCCCCCACATCAATTCATACACCTAAAGCTGATCCATCCTAGCCATCCAACCAAAAAAGTTTGCCTTTGACAACAGCATTCTCTTTCTAACATTCCTCCTCTTTTTGGCTTCTTTTCTAGAATTGTCAGGTTTGAAGAAGCTCATGACAGTTAGAGGACTTGACCTATTTCACCTCTGTATGTACTAGTGAACCACTAGCTCTGGAAAGAAATTATACCTGCATGTAATGAATTCTTTTAAAAAGACATTGGTCGAAAGGATTCAGGGAATGTTTCATCCAGAGATTTTTTTCCTAAGCTAGTTTACAAGCTTCCAGTACAAACTTACTAGAGGCATTAGCCTACTGTTTTGGTTTTGTCAAAATCCGTATCACGTTGGTTTAGTAGGATTTCGGTTCAGACTCTTGAAACAATAAGCTTCTCTGATTTCAGGGCCTTATGGACCTAATTCTTCTGCCTCCCTGGTTCCTCGTGTGTCTTAGAAGTTTTGTCAGGACTGAGGAATTAGTCAGAAGGAATGGTAAATACTGGCTGGCGTAAAAGTGAGGTACATGTACTGAAGAGAACGTAAGATGAGTCAATCAGTTTAACAAAATGTAGTCACTCCATCTTTTTACATGTGGTATTTTTTCACTGTTCTCTCTTCCAATATGAAGAAGCAGGCTAACGGAGTGAGACAGATTTGGCTTCTAATTAAAGATAGGTGAGAAAAAAGAAGGGCAATTAGTACAAATGAGAAAGTCTAACATGTACTAAAAGGACTTGAGCAGTTGAACGAAATACCACATTCTTGATGTTGCACCTCTTTGTTTGAATTCCAGGTAGCACCTACAGGCACTTGGAGAACACTGTACTTCTGCGTATAAAGACAATTTTTTTTTTTTGTACATATTGAATCTAGAAAGGGATGTCATCTAGAATTTAGAATTACTCAGTAAGACATTTGTTATATCTTTATTCACGATACCGATTTGTTGTGAGACCCTGGGAAAGCAGTAAGACGTCCAAATGTAGCTTTTTGCACAAGGCTGGACACAGACGGTTTTCTGTCAAGGCTGGAGGTTAAGCGGAAACCTGGTCCCTTTGAGTTTAGTCCATGGCAAAACTCACTTACACGGCAACAGTATCAGACTGTTGATACTTAATAGCATATAGAAGGACAGTGTGAAATCATAGAACCACTGGGACACGTTTCAAACAGAAAATGTGAACTCAAGGGAAGAATGAAGTCAAGAAGCACAAAAATTTAGCTCTTGATTTATCCAAATCTGACAGCAGTACTTCATGTAACAAAAACCAGATCAGCTTGGCAAGAGGTTTTCCTTTTTTAAAGGAGGTTTAGTTTTAATCTGTGATCGTGATAGATTGTCCATGGTCAAGAGCCCTGCACTGATGTAAAAAACTGGTATTACTTGACACCCTAGTAACACAGACTTTCCATTGTGTAACAGTGGTGTTCTCTGTTCCCAGTTTTTTCACATCTGCTTACCAATGCACTGTATATATTTGGGTGGGGTTTTTTAAGTCGAAAACACAGAATTGTTAGTCCAAATGGCTTTCAGACTTGCCTTGAGCATGCTTTTTCATTTCCAGCTCCTTTTCCTTTCAAAAGTTCTTGCAGTTTAGCAACTTCATTTGCACAAACAGACTTCCAAGTTTGCTAGGAACTTGGCTGCAAAGGCTGTATGAACAAATTTAGAGTTCTGCCAATATATATAGGTGCAACGTCAAGATCTAAGCATTCAGACACTCTGCCTGAGCCTCTTCATAGCTCCATGTAACATTGTTCTGCAAAAATGGACCTTTGTTACGGAAGTGATGGGTATAGAGAGTGTATCAACTTGTTTTGGAGGTAAAAGTTGCTTTTTCACTGCTGTTTATTTCTTCAAGACAGGGCAAGTAAGAAAAAGTAGGTTTCTATGACTCCCACTGAGAGTATGCACTAACTGCAATCCAAGAGCTGGGTTTCAGTTACTATACGCCTTTACATTAGCTAGCCTAAATATGAACAACAGGTTTAGTTTTAAGCTGGACTACTACAGTTAGGCACTGTTGTGGTTAAATATGCAGAACGCATAAAGGTACCTTTTGAGCTGTGGTCCCAGGAATGGGTCGTTCGGGGATGATCTAAATTTAAACCTGTTAATTCAGAATAGATTCGTAAAACTGTATTAAAGCCATCTTCCTTTACACTTCTGTTAAGAAGTTCAAATCCAGAAATTTAAACAGCCAAGCGGAAGCCAAAACTGAATGAGTTACCACTGAGATGTATTACATGACTGCCTTCTTACTCTTGTTGCAGACTGGAATAAAACATAGTCTAAGGTGCCGTGCAAATGGCTCAAACCAAGTTTTGGGGTTTCTTTGCAATTTATACTTTGTTGTGAGTGTCTGTGTAGGAAACGAATTGTTCAGTACTATGCAACTATCCAAAATGCAAAATTAATTCTGCAACTAAGTGGTAGCATTAGCAACTGATGCAATTTTACAAAATGAACAGGCCTGCTTATTGAATGCTCCAGTGCACTGGTTAAGGACTTCTGAGTAAAAGGTTACCACTCAGAATACTACTTTTTGCCTCTTTTCAGAGTGGAACTGCAATTAAACAGGACAAACCTCAGCTGTTTTCAGTGTTCTATATAGTACATGTAGAATTTACAGCTATTTGACTTCTTGGTTGAATTAGGTGAATTTTAAAATAACTTGCGTATATTTTTCACCGTATTTATTACAGGCAAAACTTCAGTTTTACTGTAAGTCTGCTTTTGTTTCTTGCTTTTGTACATTTGTACAAAGTAGTAACTACTGTTTTTCACTGCTTCAAGGTAAATCTAAAGTAAAGTAGTAAAGAAGTAAAATAGTTCATACTTTCATGAAATTTGAAGAGCAGATTAGGAATATTTTAAATATCTAGAACTGTCTCCTTACTCCCACTCCAAATTTGGTAGCAACTTTGCACATAAATCAATGAACAGAAATTATAACGAATTAAAAGAAACCACGTCCAATACATTTTAGAATATTATTCAAGATGGAAACAGATACATTAAATCAATATTCACAAGCTTATTCCATTCCTACTGGCTTCAAAAGACCTGCAAATGTTTTCAATTAATAATTCATTTTGGTTTTAATCTGAACAGGTTAGCTGTGTAATATTGCTGACTTTTCTATTTTAAATGTGTCTGGGGTGATTTATGCATAAAGAGACTGAACTCAGGAGTCAAAAAATCAAATTTACTTCGATGAACTTCATATCCCTGCATTTTTAGCACTGCTCCTTATTTCCATACCCGAAAGTTGTTATATTTGTTACCAGTCCAGACACTGAGTCATTCTTGTTTAAACCAGACACTAGGCTCTCTGTGTAATTTCTCTCTCCCCTTCAGAGTTTTTGGACTGAGAGGAAAATTGTAATGCCAGGTGCCTCCCCTAGCTCCATTTCTAAAGGTATTACTGTAAAAACACAGAGGTGCTAAATGCTGCCAAGCGGCGATGGAAACTCTCTGAGCTCTGGTTATTTCAGATGCAGGCAAGTTAGGGAATACCACCTGATTCTGACAATATGTACAGACTTACAGTTTCCGGTTCAAATGCTTCATCTTCTCTCCAAAAACCTCTCTGACACTTCATGATGATGCAGTGATAGTCATATGGCTTATTTCCTGTGAGGTAACCTGGCATTTAAAGGTAAGAACTCTGCGAGTTTATCTCTAAATTTTACTTCCTTTTTTTCTGAAAACTTTTGTGGAACTTTTAACAGAGCTGAAATTCAGGTATTGTTCATGTTTTGTGTTAAAAAACTATGTGTGATATAGCTTTTAAATGTGGGTGGCACCAGAAACTCACTTGCTCTTCTTTTTGCAAACAAATAACCCCTGAACACTCTGTTACCATATGGCCACTTTGAACAACGCCTGTTTTCAAAAATATCTGTTTGATTCCAAAGCATAAAACTGAATTTATTTTCAAAGGGATTCAGCTTACTAACTCACTTCTATAGGTTGTGTAATATAACTTGGCTACCTATGTGTAGATACTTAGGCTCATACGCTGCCATTGTAGTGGTGCTTTAGTAAGTAGAGACGTAACGAAGTTTGAGAATGTCTTTGAAATTTCTCATTTTTCAGTAATTCTAGTTTTTACCACTAGATGGCTTCCCAGGATAGTGGATATAGATCCAGACCTCCTGAATTAACATGCAGGATTGGACTCATTTTGGCACATTCTTAATTATACAGTCATAAAACCGAAGTTCTTTCCAGCTCAGCTGTGAAGACAGCACTGTGAGGTCTGACATCCTCGAGCATCTTTTGACATCCTCAAAGGTTGCACATTAGGTTATTTCTGATCGCTGCCCCAACTACTGACGGTGCATGAACAGCTCAGTTCCAATGTGCAGTTAGATCCTCCTCAGAAATGCTTAATCAGTACAGCTGAAAACATAACTTACCTGCCTAATGCTTAACAGTGCAAACAACCAAGTTGGGGGACCTAGTTGGAATACACTTTGCCCTTTCTCCTGTTACGACATAGTTTAAAGTGCTATGGAGACCCTGTGTTGCAACTATGCCCTCATAACTGGGCGAAAAAGTCTTGGAAAAGGGGAGAAAAAAACCCCACACCCTTTGTTGTGAGAAAGTGAGTCTCCCTCCTTCATTCAGAGCCTGCCTTTTTTATTGCCCCACTACTAAATCACCAGTTTTCAGCAAGGCAAGCATCTTCTAGCTTGGAAACTCCACGAGCTGTCATGTTGTCCATAAAAACATCAGTCCAATGGTAAAAGATTCTGATGATTATCAGCCTAGGCTGGATTCAGCCTGGCAATCTAGGGCTGGAAGAAGTTTTCCCGTCCACACCAGCTTATCTTGGGCAAGCAGTTCTCTGCCAGAGCTCTGTAAGGCAGAGATAGCTCCCTTGAACTCAGCCTTAACCCTGACTGTTCCTGGAACTGCTTTTTCCTGGGCTCAAGTCAGACCACGCCAGCTTCCTCCTGGTGCGGGTACGTCCGGGAGGAGGCAGGGGTTGCCTGGCTCGCTTACAGCGCGCTTCAGTTACAGCTGCAAGCCCAGCGTGGCACGCAGCAAGCCCCGACTTGCCGGCTGCAGCTCCGAAGCGAGTCCGCCTCAGCCTGCGTGCATGTGTGAGTTTATGTGCAGTGGCTCCAAGATAGCTCTGGGGGAGGGGAGAGCAAAGCCAGCCACTCACAGAAACAGTAGTGAAATCTCCCCAACACTTTAACTGTCAATCAGGCTTAATGGGGTATAAAAACTCCCCAGCGCCGCGGCTGTGATAGGCAGAGAGAGCAATAGGGAGAAATGAGTGAGAGCCAGAGCTGAAATAGTGTACGGCATAATTCCTGCTCTGTGATCACAGATACTCCAAGTGAAAAAAAACAGGAGAGGGGGCAGAGAGAGGCGTTTATCAGCTCCACCTTTGCAACCGGCTCAGGACAGAACGTCTATAGATATTTATAGATATTAAAACAAAAACAACAACCTTACCCTGAATAGAGCCTTTCTTAAAAAGAAGGTCCTGGCAATTCTGTCTTATTTAAGCAATTTCCTGAGTCTAAGAATAGAAATGAGCTGCCTGGAAGGCACTGCAGGCTGAAATTTGGAGACATAGGCTGCTTTATTTTATTTCTCCAAGTATAAAAACCTTCCATTTGGATACTGGATTTTTATGTCTGTCTTTGAAGCGGAGGGATGTATGGTTACTTTTAATTTTACTTTTTTCTGTCTCTCTTTTAATCTAAAAAAACTGTCTTCCAGTTAAAAAGCAAGGAAACCGTTTTACCTGCATGTGACAATCCCAGAGGACACCGATCAAGAAACAGGGGAGTGACTTGGTCTTCTGCACTACTTTACTCCTACCCCAATTTTTTTAGGGGGAGAAAAGGATTTTTCCAGTCCAAGAATCTTTTGCCCCCAAGTTTTGGAAGGGGGTTGAAGACTTGTCACCCATCTGGAGGTGCATGAAGGGTAGTGGTTTTCTTTCTCTGTTAACTTGGTTTTGTGAAGGGTTGGAAGAGAATTTTGCCTTCCTGACTTGCCTGGAACAAGAGGATGATTTGGAAGTGGCTGGGCGCTTTGCTGCTTTTCCCCATGCAGATGGTTTATTTGGTGGTGAAAGCTGCCGTGTGCATGGTGCTGCCGCCCAAGCTCCGAGACCTGTCCGGGGAGAACGTGCTCATCACCGGAGGGGGCAGAGGCATCGGCCGCCATCTGGCCAGGGAGTTTGCTAAACGAGGAGCCAGAAAGGTGAGCATCGGCATGAAGGGGGGGGGGGGGAGGAAGCTCCCACCTGCTGCCCTACTGGGCCTCCGACTCGGAGACTTAAAAGCCTTTTCCCTCACCTCTAGGTGGGATTGATGGGATCACTTTTTAAAGGTGAGAGGGGAGAAGGGGCGCTAATTTTGCAAAACCCTGGCATGCTGAGCCATTACGTTGACTTCCATTTCAGCAGTTGCCCACTCCTCCTTCCCTGCATCCTGTCTCTCCCCATCTCATCTAAGAAAACGTGAAGGTGAGAAAGGGGCCCCCTTGTGAACTCTTCTCTGCTGACAAAGGAGAGGTTTTTGCTCCAGCCTAGGTTTCCTGTGGCAGGGAGAGGAGAGCTATGTGATTCCCGTGTGCGAAGCTAGTGCGCACTTGCGTTTCTGTTCACGAGGCTGCTTCCTGGCAGTCCTGGTTGCTGGGACCGTGTACAAACGGAGAGGGGGGCAGCTGACTGCCTCGCAGGCTGAGCACATCTTTAGCTCTCCCTGGGCACAGCCAGGCTGCCGCTGCCACACGTCACCCCAGAGGAGACGGGCTTCACTTGGAAAGGGGCAAATGGTGTGTGCAGGAGGGCTCTGGCTCTTGGTCCTAATAATGAATGCATTCTCTTGGGAAAGCGGGGAGAAGAGTTCAGTTTCACCCTGATGGTTTTCCATTTGCGAAATAAATTTCTTGTGCTTTCTGAAGTCCCTCGTATTTTGCTTTCTGCCAGCCCAGACGTGTTCAAAGGTAAGATGAATGAGACCCTAGCAAGGAAGTAAAGCACAATATGAGTAGGAGCTGTGAGACTGTTTGCACATTTCCTTTAGGAAAGAGGGAAGAGGAGAGAGGCTGAGAGACTGGTCTGTCTGCACAACAGCCTAGAAATGCCAGTGTAGCTGGTGCATCCATTCTCTAGCTCCGGAACTGGTAGTTTACTCTGAAACTTTGTGGGTTTGTATGTACAGGTGTCTCCATATGTGTGAATCAATCAGGAATACAGAAACCATGCGCACCCTGAAATGAGGCTTGAGATTTAAAGTTCCATCTCCCCTTTTATGGGTAATGAAAGGGAGGAATTGTGAAATTAGACAGCTGCATAAAGACTTTTCCGTGTGAGAGAGGATGAATGGGAGTAAGTAGAGAATAAAGAAGATGAAAAATACAGAATGAGAGGATATTTAAAGAAAAATTTGCATTAGTTTGGGATAGTGTTTTGTCACTTCCTTACACATGCTCTACAGTTTTCTGTGTGTGCTATAGAGCTATTCTGGCATACAACTTTGAGGTGTAAAATATGTCAGCATTGAACTTTGATGTTTGTATATGCTTGTGTTTAAACATCATGTTGAGATTTACAAATTCTTGGAAACAGAGCAAACAAGTTGACTGACCTTTGGACCCAAGCAATTTGCTGAAAGTGTATTTATATTATCTGTTAGAACACCATGCCTCATTATTTATTTATTTAGTCAGGCTGGTTGCTATGCTAAGCTCTGATATTAGAGTACCACCATTTCTACAGCTAATTCAAGAGCTGCTTAGCTGCAGTTCAGCTAGGAGCTGAACAATGGCAGTCAGTCCTAATGAACCAGGTGACATGGGCCAAAGAAAAGGAGAGGGAGCTAGTTCAGATATAGAGCTGAGGGTGAAATTACTGTAAACAGATACAGACTGTAGTTCATTTGTATGTCTTATCTATAAAATCTCTACGTGTCTTAGAAGAAAAGAATAAATTAGAATAACTGTTGGGAACCTTTGTACTTGTCTCGTACAATGTTGTGGAATGCTTTGTGTTGCTAGTTATTGTTTCGAACTTTGGGGTTTTTTGCCTTACAGGTTTTTTTCATGTCTGTCATCAAGGTGTGTCAGTTTTTGCTTTTACTGAATTTGAATTAGATTCTCCGTTCAGTTACATCATGGCTATCTAGTAAGTCAAATATGGCACTCAGCAAGTTTTGATCCTCTCTGGCAGCGGCACTGCCTTTCTGCCTTTGGTAGTGGCACACTTCCCATGCAACACTGAAGTAGGCTTATCCTTTTCTTCCTTAACATTTTTAATCACAATTTTACCTAGATGTGGTAGTTTCCATTCCCTTTGCTCTGAGATTTCATTTCTTTCCTGCCTTCTGTGCTTAGCCCTAACTTTGTGAATGTGATGCAGTTTCCATGCAGAATGCAAGACCTCTGTTTGGCACTACTCTTCGATTTTATGCTTTGCCTTAGACAATCAGAAAGAAATGAAAAAGACTTGAAGTGGCTAGCAAGTTGTCTTTCAGTAAGGCTTGTGAAAGTAGAACTATTCTGTTTTTCCGTTGTCTTCTTATGCAGTTAGCTGTTTTACAATTATATGCAAAGCTTGAATTATTGATCATAATTAATATTTTATAACAGATTCTGATAATCAGATGGTGTAGTCACAATATTCCAAGTTTAGAAAAACACCTCCACCAAAGGCGTGAAATTCTGAGGTCAAGCACAGTGTTACATGGAGGTGAACAGAAACAGTAACATACAGATTCAGATTCTAATAGTGGGTGTGCAGCGTACCTTGAAAAAGTCATCACAGCGCTTGCGCACACAGACATAGTGGCGGAGTTTTGGAGGTAGGCGGCGATATATAACCATATTTTTGAGATTAGAATCTTCTGAAAGGTAGGTTAGTTGACACTGTAGCATATGAATGTTCCTCTGATAATTAGACTGGATTGGATTTCAACTTACACTCTGCCTATTTTCAGAGGCTGGTTTTGTTAATCACAAATGAGATATATCTGAGCAGTTTTCACCTAAGATGACAAGTGTTGTATCTCACTAAGAGTACGAATTGTCACATCTGCAACTTTTTTACTGTAAAATTTGATCTTGCATTTAAAGCTATGAAGATGGCAAGAAAGAAATCAAAAAAGGATTTATGCAAATGGAAATACAATGTCTTCTGCTTGATAGTTGAGCATGGAGACTGAAATTCTCAGTCCAACAGAATGGAAGTCTCTTGGGCATGATCATGTAAATCCATCCTGATTCCCACTTTCTACTCCCATTCTTTTAAGTCCATTGTGCCTCAAATATGACTTGGACAGATAAATGTCTATAGAGGAGATGTTTCCATCTAAGGTGGTGTTTCTTTTCTCATGGTTGTTCATTGGCCTTTGATGAAATGGCCAATAAGGGGACAAAGCGGTGTCAGTTGTATTTTCAGTTACAGAAGTGTGTATCTTCTGGTTTTTTCAATTAAAAACCAGCGATTTTTAGGCAAAGAGAGATTTTAAGCATTAGATCATCCCTGTTCAGATGTGTACTAGGAGGTCAAAGGATCCATACTCCATTTTTACTTTTGGGTAGAAGTTTTCAAACACTACTTGGCCGTGGGAGGCATTGTGTATTTAAATGCTTCCTATACCACTTCTGGAAAAAAAACAAAAGCATGTAAATTTGCTGTATGCAGAGAAAGAGTGGTTTACAGATAATACAGGACATGTTAGTGTTAGTATGAGGGATGAATAGCGTGGAATTTTCTCTGGAAGTACTCAAGTATTGTCATTCAACTTCCGCGCTGTTCCCCAGAGATGTGTCCAGATTCCGAAGTACCAGCCGAGGAGTTACTTTGCTGCTGCTGGAGAAATGTACTTTGCTGGTGAAATGTACTTTTTTGCTTTCGGTTCCTTTTTGGTTGCTTGCAGAATTCAAAATTTTCACTATTGTTGGCTTTAACTCTTGAGAATTTTGACTATGCCTTAAAAGTATTTGACCAATAGAGCATCACCTCTGCCTCAGTCTCATACATTGGTAGCTTTGTTAAGGCTCTTAGCTTTTGATATTCTGTGGTTAGCCAAAATGGCAGAGTACATCTGTGTTAATGAAAAGGGAGAAGGAGATATTTTTTATGAGTTTATGATTTAATGCCTATGAAATAAAAATCCACTTCCAAAGCCTAATGGTGTTTTGCAAAGAATATACTGTATAATTGAGTTAATATTGGGAAGACTGGCCCCTTTGAACAATATTTCTTGTGTGGAAGAACAGCCCTCTACAGATGTGAGTAGTCAGGGGGATGTAGGGGCTGAATGGGTTCATTCACTGGTGGTTAGAGTTGGAAAAAGCTTCTGGTTTCCTCTAAGCCATTTGCTTTTCCTACAGCATTTTCTATTACAGTGCCCTTGCCAGAGAGTTGTCAGCCCTGGTTTTGATGATCTCCAGTGATCAAGTTTTGATTTCTGTGTCTTTTGTATGTCATTTGTATGTCTTGCTCTTTGTTAGGCTTTCTTTTAGGGCATTTCCTTGAGGTCTAAAAATTTTCCTTGTAATTTTAACTTACTTTTTTCACAGATTATTTAATCTGAGGTCTGACTGAACAGGAAAGAGAGGCCTGGTTCTAAGGCATTCTGGATTATTAAACATCACCAAAACCTAATAAAAGTAACTGAAAAAGATGTAATTATAGAATAGAAACAGATTCCCCAACTCTAGTATGTATTTTAGTATTCAAGGTTATCTGACAGTGACTTTGAAAGAGTTTCTTAGGCCTTTCCTGTTGGGAGACTGGTCAAAAGCCGTTGATTTTCATTAGGTTTTTTACTTACATGGAGGGCTCAGCAGTATGGACCTTCAGTAGCATATCTCAAGGGATCTTATACAGCAGTGCTTTTATATTGTTCCTCTGCGATCATTTCTGTGATCTCTGTTTCCTTCAAAGTATGTATATTTTGTCCTCCTATTTTGCTTTTTTTCTCCCCCCCCCGCCCTCCAGCCGTGATATGTTTGCCTTTTTGATAACTGTAGCTACTGATGAATGAACAGGAGGGCTTCTAGGGAATCAGGTGTTTTGGCATGAGAGATGTCTCCAAAATCCCAAATGGGTTAGGGGCAGCCCTGGCCCCGCGTGAGTGTGACAGTACTGCAGAGAAGAGTTGAACAATTCCTGGTAATCTTGTTGAGAGTTCTTCGCATTCATCACTGCGCAAGAAATGACCTCGAAAATACACTGAAAGATCTCTCCTTTCACTGTCTTGTCCTCTGGACATTCACTTCCTGTATCGCAGGAGACTATGCGACTCAAAGGGTTTGCATGCTTCTGCAGTGGATGAGGTAAGCAGTCTGGAATATCAGGACAGACAAGAGCCCTTACTAGATGGCAAGGAGCTAGTATCACCAACAAAAACAAGAAACGGAAACTTTGCTCTTGCATGGAATGTACCGCTTGATAGTCATGACCTCGCTCTGTCAGCACTGGAGTCTAGACAGTTATGTCTGCAAGGTACTTTTAACAGGGTGGCAATGTGATGGGCAGCTGTAGAATGCCACAAATGCCATAATACACTGATTGTTTTGGGATAGTGAACAAAGATTCTGGAGGCACTACTTGAAAACTTTTGCTCTGAAAACTGATCAGAGATTTTTTTTGTTGTTTTGGTTTATATTTTGCTTGTATTACTCCTGATTTTGTTCAGGCTACAAAAAAACCCCCAAAAATCCCTGAAATCTCAACTGTTCTTTCTGTCATTGCTTTCACAACATTTTCAAAGTCAGACCTTAATGTCTTCATTTAGGAAGATACCTTGTCATTTGTGTGTGCTATCCTCTTTCAGTTCAATTACAATTGGGATGGTAATAGGACGTCAGTGGAGGAAGGGGCACCGAGGAAGGGATGAGAGCTGTGCAAGCCTGCACTGCTGCTGAGACCTGGATTCCCTCCGTGTTCCACTGAATTCAACAGAACTGAAAACCTCAGAGGAATGGCAGGTGCTTGAGAGCCTTGTGTAACTGGAGGGTTTTAGCTGAGTGAGATTTTTTGGCTATAAATTCTGTTTAGGATGAGAGTATTGCAGAGAGGTTATGTAAAAAATGGTGTCAGGTCTTAGAATTTAGCTTTGTATTCCCAGTAATGGAAAATTTGTCAAGTTTTGAAATTAGTTTCTACAATGGCATGCTCCTCCCACATTATCTGCACTGCATCTGTAGCTCGATGAATATTTCACTTTGGTCTTTATGAATCACATTGACGTATTATTGTCCTGGTTTGTATGAATTAGTATATATCTTTTAAGAACTTCTTTATAACATATACCAATGCTATATGATAAAAGATTAACTGCATTGGGACTAGAGCTGGAAATGAAATTAATACTAATCTCCTGAAGTGAGGGCAAAATACTGAGACCAATGCTAAAAGTCATTCTGAGCTGTGACCTTTTTTAGGGTGTAGGACAAAAGCTATTAGTATCTCACATGGATTTCAGTAGGAGTGCTTAATCTAAAATGTCTTTTAAAATATTGGTCATTCTCAAACATTCATCTCTGATTTAATTTTCAGAACCTGTAGAATATTCTTACTAAACTGTATTTGAGAGTTTGCTCTTGCCTGAAGAAGAACCTGACATCAAATTCTTACCACACAGGAATTTAAATCTGCCATGGAGTTCCATCCAGATGGGCTGTAGTGTTCCAAACCTGAAAGCATTTCTTTTGTCATGTACAAAGGCATATAATTTCTGCTAATTTGCTGGAGAAGTGGGGAAGGGATGAGATAGCATACCTGGAGTAAACTCAGTAAGTCCTTCTGCTTGCTGTCTGTCGGTTTTTAAATCCACTGTGGCCACTTGTGAGGAAGACACTTGTATTCTGCAGGTAATAACTGATTTCTGCCATGTGTCTTGCAATTCGCTCTGAGTTCAGAACATGAATCGACCTGATCTGGCCGCCCCAGAGGAGATTAGTTTTGATATAAGGAAAAGAGCTGATTTAAAATTACATGATTTCAGAGCTGAGAGGAACTGGTTTTCCATAGACTATGATTAATCACCACGTACTTGTTTTTAACAGGCGCCATGATCTAACATAATGAAACCATAAAGCCTTTAAAATGATGTTTATAAAAGAAATGGACACAGTTCTAATGTACTTTACCCAATGCAAATGCGGTATGCAAATGTGCTGCACAAACAGATGTTGAGTTGGCCTGGTGTATAATGATTTTAAAAAGGCTCAGTGTAAAATTTACATATTTTTAGATTCCAGTACTAAGGCAATGTTGTCAAGAGCATCTGTCTACATACTGAATGCTTTTTATGCCCTGTGGAGATAGCAGAATGACATATAGTTATGTACCCAATGGGTTTCTCTGTAGTAATATAGCAATGCAAATAAGTAACTAGCCATTTTGAAAAGGCAATCTGACATGTCTCAAAGTGAAAAATATAATGTAATCTAAAAGGAAATTTTACATTTTCTATGTTATAAACACTTCAGTATAATGAGAATATTTACCCATAGTGCAAATACCAGGTTCTAGGTAATTAATCTCTCCTGTTGAGTGTGTGGTTGAAAAAAAAAAACCATCATAGGAACTGAACAGTTTCAGGCATATTTTTAATGATGGTTACTTCAGTCTTATTTAAATTTAAGCACTTAATCTTACAGCAGAGTATTAGAGCGTGTCATAACTTACCAGTAACCAGAAGTACGTGAAAAGAATTGGGGAATGAATGTTTTTCCATTTCATGCAAAATAATATATTCATTTGGAACTTTTGGTAAACTATGAGATGATAGATTTTATTGAGTCACTTTATGATCTGTAGAAAGGCTTTCTTTCTATAAAGATTACATACTGACAGCAACTTTATTTCATGGCTTCCTGGTGGCAGCTCCCTTCCTTGTTGACTGAATTCAAGGATGGGCAGAAGAACCGTTGTTTCAAGTCCCAGGCTTAGATGGCATTAAGCCTGTTATGGGTGCTAGTGCCAAGGCCAGCAGTTTGAATAACGTGCTGAATAAGTGTCTCTGGTTGGCAAGCACAGCCAGAATTTATCAGATATTGGACCTCTTGATGTCTGAAGCAGCATTTCGGCTGGAGCTATTTTAGCTCATAATTTAGAACATACCTGTCTTTTGTTACTGAGTATGTTGTAAAAAGAATAAATAATGTTAACAAGAAGTGGAACTTGCAGAGTAACAGGCTTGTCATCTCACATCAGGATACAGTGATGTCATGTGAAAATATTGTCCCAGTGAGACCGAGCTGTGCTGGCACAAGAAAATCCAGCACTTTTTAAAATGCTTAAGGAATGGCATCAAGACAGTAAAATGAGGCTTCCCACAAAATATAAGGACTGCATCAATGCTGTAAGAAATTTTGAAGTAAGTTTTAAAGATGAGGTTATACATTAATGTTGTTGTAGTGCCTCAGAAACCCACTCATGCACCAGAAATAATTTAGCATGAAGATGCTAAATGTGCTGTATAAAGACAACAGAAAAAGACAATGCCTACCTCAGGGTTTACAATGTAGATAAAAACCAAAAGGCAACAGCCAAATACAAACACAGAACTGATAGAGATCATAAAGCAAGTGATTTCAGCACCACTCATTTAGCCATTTTTAAGGTTTTGGAAAGGCATCACAGCAACGGACGGTTTAAGGTGGGATTTGAAGAGCAACAATAAAGGGGTTTGGGGAATGTTTACAGAGGTACAGACAGTGTGGTAGAAAACACAACGGTTGTTTGAAAACTTAATGCTGGGAAGTAAAGGCTGCAATAGGAGCTCTGATGCTAAATGAAAGGTGATCAGTAACACGGGGATAGCAGCTCTTAAAGTGAATACAGAGGCTTAGATCTGGAAAGCTTGAAGAGGAGGCACTGAAATTCAAAAGGAGAGTTGACCTGGTCAAAGCAGTAGACTACGTATATGATCTTGAGCAGGGGGGTTGGACCAGATGACCTCCAGAGGTCCCATCCAGCCTTGACCATTCTGTGATTCTGTGATCTTAGTCTTATTTGTATCAAAGAAAGGAAAACAGCTGCTTTTCTGAACTTCATGGCTGTCAAGATGGTTTTGGTCTATGATGTTTCACCTTACTTATCTGAAGTGATTCATCCCTATTTTATCTGTGTGGTTTCATCACCTACAGTGACTTGTAAATGTGCTGCTGTGTATTTCTGTTGCATTTGTCATGAGTCTGGCACAGGCTAGGAAAATGTCTTGGATTTGTAGAACTATTTCCATCTGAAGCACTGACATATATAGGTAGTTTTAACTGCATTATGAAATGAATTAAACATGCTGTTGAGCTAATGTCTAATTAGTCTGGCACAGCAATTTGCTTTAAGAGTGACCATAAGCCCTGCATAAATTTCTAAGCATTGTAACTAAAAAGTTTAGAAGGAATCAAAGATTTTTTTTTTGGTTGGTTTTTGGGTTTTTTGTTTTGTTTGGTTTTTTTTTTCTTTACCCTGCTGTGGAAACCTGTCTTGATAGGGTGATACTATGGAGTGGATAGTAGAAATATGAAGGAGGAACTTAGAAAACTGAATAGACTCTGAATTGCATTCCTCAAAGAGATCAGCAACATTCCAAAGAGAACATACACGAAGTTAGTACATCAAGAACTAGCTGATTTTACATCATACTACCATAGCCAAGACCAGGAACTTAGCCTTACAGTAACCTGAGAAGTGTGAAAGTATTATGACAATTTTTCCAAGAAAAGAACTAGGACAAACAGATGACTCCACAAAAGTACCCAGTTAATTCTACAGGAACTGTGGGCAGAAAAAAAAAAGACAACAGTTCTGTTTATTTCCTTGCCATAAAATTGGACAAGTGTGTAGAAACTTTCCTTCTGGACAGCTTGGAAATGTCAGCTAATGATTATTGATTTTGAGTTTGTTTTAAAATCCATTAGGTTAGTTTTTAATGTTCATTTTTCAATTTGATTTCTGGACTGAATTGAAGATACAAATCTAATACCATTGCTCCTTTAAGGTATTGTGTAGGAAAAGGAGACCAAAAAGGAAAAATCTTTATGACGGAGAACAACAGCCTCGGAGCTGACCACCGAGAGAGAACAAACTCTGGAATTTTTAAACCTGTGTGCTTATCAGGAATATAGAGCAGAAATTATTAGAGAGATTTTTTAGCTGGGCCCAGACTCTGTTCTTCAAAGCATCATGTCAACATGCTGAAGAGTCGAACAAGTCAGACCCAGGCACTGCCAGATCCATTGGCTGATAACACTGACGCCAGCAGAAAAGGGTCAAATACATGTTGTTTGACCTTTATCCCAGTGGGGATTAAATAGATTCTAATTAATAGACTTGGGAATAGATGGATACGTTGGCACAGTTTGTAACTAATTTAAATTGTTCATCCTATTAGCTTAGCCATAAACTATGCATAATTACAAAAGGATCTTGTGGACAGCCACCCTTATGTTGCCACCTTCTTAATTACAATTTATTGAATACAGTGCTACAGAGCTTACTTGTTTTGATTAAATAGGGATTTCTGTTGTCTAACACTGCCTGAGCAAATGTGTCAGTGCTCTGCTCACAGCAATCACATAGTGTTTGAAAGCACAAATGCAGCTCTGCTGAAATCAGTTATGCTTTACCTATGTGACTATGAGATAAACTGGCTCTCAGCATGTAACCAGCAGCAGTTGTATCTCTGAGCAACTCCAGTCCACCTAAACAACTTAAAATTAGACATATTTTGAGGTGGTATAAAAGTGATGCCTGGAAGGATTCTGGGCTGTGTTTATCCTGTAGTATGACATATTTTAGCCACAGGTTAGAAAGAGTGTATATAAAGATGGGGTGGCAGTTGGTATGACCTGCCTAACATATTTCATCCCTTATCTAAATGAAACAACCATTTAAAATAGGTGCAAATGGAGTTCAAGCTTGACTTCTCACTCAGTCAGTGTTCCTTCTCTTGGTCAGCACAGATATCAGCTTGTACCAGTTGTATCAACAGGTAGTGTTTGTCTTTTAGATATATTCTCTTTTCCAGTAAGTCCTGGACTGAAACTGCTAGTTAAGTTTCTGTGAGTGCTGACTTGTATCAGAAAGTGAAAACTTCAGACACTGAACAAAATCAAATTTCGGTGTTTCTTAGAAGCTCTACTGTGCAGCAAATGTCTCCTGTATAGCTGGGCCTACATTAAGAAATCAGGAGTTACCACTCAAAAAAAAGCATGATATTTTAAGTCATTATAATTGTTTTTCCATTCTGTTTCTGTTCTGTTTGTCCTTTGAATCACTGGGTACACCCAAGTTACATTTTCAAGATTTTCTTCATATCTGAGGAGTGGACAAACTTGCACCACTTTAACTGAAAGCAGAAATTGTTAGACAATCTTTTAACTCTGGGTGCTGGACCTTAAGAAAAACCTCAGATATACTAGACTTAAAATAAATTAATGGGAGTGGTAGATGTTGTAAAGGCACTGCGCAATTCACCTTTCCGTGCCCTTAAAGAGAACGGATCAGCGATAACAGTGAACAATCAGGTATTTTCTACATGAAGATTAAATTTTAATCTTTTAATCATTTTAATCTCCTTGCTTGTAAACAGAGACACCTCGTCTGTCGGATCAGTACATTTGCTGGGCGAGACTTGGCTGTGGTAGTTTGGAGAGGGAATGGGAAATCCTGACGTCCACTTTCAGCAGCTTGGTTTTATGTTGACTAGAAACTCAAATTCCCTGTGCTCTACCTCTTAAAAAAAAAAAAAACAGGACAAAACTCAGTTACTGCCTTAAAGAGAAGAGGTCATGCTTCCAAGTGGAATATTAAAGACATCCAGCTGGTACAAATACTTCTTTCCCAAAGTGGTAATAGAACAGGGCTGGCTCTGACCACAGTGAGCTGTCAGAAATGATGTAAGAACATTTCCAAGACTCTTGGGAAACACAGGAGCCCTGTCGCACTGAACTGAGTTGTTTGATTTTGGGTTTTGAGATATGCTGATTGTGCAATGTTGTGGAGTGTTCTTTGTGTTGCTTGTTATTTGATTTTAATCCAGGCCCCTTAGAGACTATTGTCTATGTTGTGTTTATATTTGAATGTGTGCTTTATGGAAGCAAGAGGTTTGCCTCTTTAAAAGCAAAACGTTTAGCCGTCAAAGGGGTTTTTCGGAGTTTCATTTCCCTAGATGATGATGTACAACTATTGCAGATTGCTCTACAACACCTTCTGTGCTGTAAGGACATGTGTGTACATATGCACACGTGTGTGTATGTGTGGGGGTAAGTGTGTGCGCGTAGTGATCTGGCACCTTGCATCTCCTTTACAGCCCTGAGTTCATCAGTGGGTCAGCCAGCTCCTAATGACATCATTACACTTGTTTACTGCTCCCACAGAGGAAGTGCTATGCTGATGGGTTTGACCACTGCCATTATCTTATTTTAGTCCAGCATTTTTGCAAAATCAGAAATTTAGAGAAGCATCTTACTTCTATAAAGTGATTTTAATTTCTCTTCCTAACTGAGTTAAAAGGGAAAACAAAAGGCTGAAAATTCCTAACCACTGAAACAGTATTTCGTGTTGTCGTTGAAATTGTTAGTGCAACTCAGTAATCAGAATGCTGGTTATAGATTGAAAAAAAAGATCCATCTCAAAGGGAGTTAGTATAATTGGGATGAACTATTCTGCAGTACATGAAGTCAGAATGGCTTCTTTAGCCACTAAAATCAGTGAAAACAGTTGAAATACTTTTGTTTTGCTTTTGAGTCACAGATTTAGGCCAAGTTGCGTTATTTGTATCAGGATTTGGGCTTCTGAGTGCAATTTCGACGATGACAATACATGACAGGTTTCCCACTGATGCACATGGAGATTGCTGTCAGCCAGCACTCCAGCAAATCATGTCAGTTAGTTCAATTATTTTAGTCTTTTTGTGTGCCTATAAATGTTTTGCTGTGAAAGTAGAGATTGTTCTACAGTGAATGTGAGTCAGTGAAAAATAGGCCTGTTTTTTAGGGCTAAATTTCACACACTTCATAGAAGTGGTTTACAGATCCCCAATGCTCTGCAGTCTACTGGTAGGTAGAAAACCCTTATGGCACAGAGCTGTGCTTGTTACCGACTTTGTACACATTAAGGAATTATTGTGCCTCAATATTATATTACTGCCCCCTCAGCTAAATCTTCGTTACTGACCAGGTTACTTTATGTAGTTTATTTTACTGGAAAGTAAAACTTATCTCACGTTCTGTGATAGCTTAATTGATTTTATGTTCATGTTGAAGTGAATTGACTTCATTTTGCTTTTCAGTAGCCTAAAAAGCATGCCTGGGGTAGGCAATCACATCCAAAGGATGGTAACTTCCAGGGAGGTGTAACTTCTTAATATGCTAGAGCTTGATTTGTGATTGCCTGATCAGCCCCTCTAGTTTAAATAAGTATCATTGTAGCAGAATCTGATTGGAATTGCTTTCATTGTTTCTGGATAAAGGTAATGATCCTAAGTTTTGTTTCTACGTTTAGATATCATTTTATTTAACTAGACCTGTGCTGTTTTTCACATTTTTAGAAGCAGGGTAGCTACTTCATCTTAACAGTACATTGAAAAAATTGGTATAATCAGTGAAAGACCCTTTTTAGCCACGCTGTACCCCTTGGGTGATGCATGCTCTGGGAGCTTACAATCCTCCGATTCCTGTCCTCTTTCTTTGACTTAATAGGCTGAGAGAGTTAAATGTGTCCTGAAAACTGTCATTTGTACAACAGATGAATAGATTTTAGAAATTCTGCCCTGTTGCATAGCAACAGCCACCATTAAAGAAATAACATCTTGAAATGTTCATAAAAAGATAGGAAATCAGTTAAGCATTTAAATATTGAAGCTTTCTCCTAAGCAGTATTGTTACTTTGACTAAAATAGTTACAAGAAAAGCTCCTTTTGACAGCTTTTAGATGATTTTAAAGTGGTAGCAATTCTCTTTTTCTGGAGGCAAAGAAAGGAGACTTGTAGGGGAGCTCGTCTGGAGCTGTTGCTAGCATTCAGTTTATATACGAATTTCATGCAGGCTATTTTAACTCCCAGTACTCCTCCAGTAGCCTCATGGGAGAAATTATTTTTTCAGTCAAGAGCTGCATAATATTATGCACATGGATGATCTGGAGGATATTTTAGGTCTTTCTGGAGGGTAGTTTATACTGACGGCGTTAGAAACGTTATTCATCCTTAGGTTTCCATGTCTGTTTTTGTTACAAGCCTTCTTCCACTTTAACAAATTTTAACACGTCCCCTAGTCTTCCTTTTCTGTGATGTTCCTACAAGAGCTGGGGTTGTCTGCTTGCCTGTGTCTTCCTCTGGCTTGTAACCGTTCCTTGTGGCTTTCCTCATTCATCAGAGCTTCTAATAAATTTACCATTTTGTCCACCTTACTTTTGGATTCTGCTGATGTGACAGTACAGCAAAATGCAAAGTCCCCTTGACTGGTAACAGGACTATAATGACATATCACAGATCTATGTAACAATGTGGAGTAAACTTAGCTCCAGTTCGCATAGCAGTGATCATAGATTGCTGCCAAAGTTCAGAACTGGTCCAGCATCAGAAGGCTAATCATTACCTTTTGAGTACAGCATCTGATTGCTAAAATTGTATTTGTTATTTTTTATAGAGCTTGTAGTGGAATTGTATATATTCCCCAAAATAAGTGAAGTGCTGATGAAATACTTATAATGATTTAGTTTAAAGCAAAACTGAAGATGTTCTGAATTAAAGCTGACAATTTTTTACTCTAAAATGGAAATCCAGCATAATTGATACTTTTGTCAGCTATACAGGGGACTAGCCCTAGGAGTCTCGGAGTGCTGTCTCAAAGGTGGTGATGAAGTGGCCAGCCTTCTCCACTAGAAGTTAAAACTGCTCAGCATTTCAAGATTAGGAACTTGTTACAGAAATCATCTCATAAACATAAAGGCAAACTCTAAAAAAATAATCCAATTCCAATGGGCACCCAGTTTGTAGCTCTTTAATTCTTCTTTTCCATAAATTTATGTTAGGTCTGATTTTTCCAATTTGTTATTTAAGAAGTAGCAGACTTTTCAGTTGACTGTTGGTTGAACCAGGCAATTTTAGGAGTTACGTTCACCCAGTCGGGTGATGGAAATAATAGTGTGTTGGATCCAGGTTTTTAATTTCACATGTCCCTTATTGCTGGATCGATGGGCTGAGGTCAATTGTATGAGGTTTAACAAGGCCAAGTGCCAGGTCCTGCACTTGGGTCACAACAACCCCATGCAACGCTCCAGGCTTGGGGCAGAGTGGCTGGAAAGCTGCCCGGCGGAGAAGGACCTGGGGGTGTTGGTCGACAGCCGGCTGGACACGAGCCAGCAGTGTGCCCAGGTGGCCAAGGAGGCCAACAGCATCCTGGCTTGTGTCAGCAATGGTGTGGGCAGCAGGAGCAGGGCAGGGATGGTGCCCCTGTGCTCGGCACTGGTGAGGCCGCACCTCGAATGCTGTGTTCAGTTTTGGGCCCCTCGGGACAAGAAGGACATGGAGGTGCTGGAGCGTGTCCAGAGAAGGGCAGCGGAGCTGGGGAAGGGTCTGGAGAACAAGTGTGATGGGGAGCGGCTGAGGGAGCTGGGGGGGTTTAGCCTGGAGAAGAGGAGGCTGAGGGGAGACCTTATCGCTCTCTGCAACTGCCTGAGAGGAGGTTGTGGTGAGGTGGGGGTCGGTCTCTGCTCCCAAGTAACAAGCGATAGGACAAGAGGAAACGGCCTCAAGCTGTGCCAGGGGAGGTTTAGGTTGGGTATTAGGAACAATGTCTTTACTGAAGAGTGGTCGGGCACTGGAACAGGCTGCCCAGAGAGGTGGTGGAGTCACCGTCCCTGGGGGTGTTCAGAAACCGTGCAGACGTGGCACTTGGGGACATGGTTTAGGAGGCCTGGGGGTGTTGGGTTGGCGGTTGGACTTGATGATCTTAGAGGTCTTTTCCAACCTTCATGATTCTATGATTCTACTTCTAACATTACCCTGTAATCTAAACTTTTGTTTGTTTTTAGCTTTACAAAAACAAACACTTACCATTCAGTGTCAATGTAACTTTCTGTCCTAGTAAATGTTTAACTATTGTACGTGGACATTTAACCTGCCACATGTTAAGAACTCTTTACCCTGAGAGGTATATGCAATAAGTAAAAATAAAAATGCAGCATTTTGGAAGGAAAATGTGCAAATAGAAAACCTTCAACTATGTCAAAATGCCCTGTCGGACCATGGCATTTTTGTCAAGCAGATCCAGTAATTTCTTTTTTTTCCTTTGAAATGTTATTTACTGACTTTCTATCCCTTCATCCTGTCTGCTCTGCTTGCAGTGCAAAAGGGCTTTCTGCACCTGCATATTTACCCTCCCCACAATTTCCTGAGATCTCTGTGGACATTTTTATATGAACCTGGATTATAGGGATGGCATGCCAAGCAAATGGAGGCGGCAGCACACTAGTTATTTTTACAGGATGGAGTATTATATTTCTGTTGGTAGATTTCTTCAAAGCCTTACCTCAAATACATAACTTCAAAAAACTTACCCCTCTCCCCACCCCTCAGATATGCCACTTCTTTCTGCTTTGCAGCCAGACCATTTTATTGCTGGATATTTCTTTGTGTGCTTTGGTTCCCCGGAGCAGAGGCCGGTTCTAACACATGGTGTGGCAGACATTCACCATTAAAAATCTGTCGTTTTTTCCCCCACAAATGCTTCCATGGACCTTTGCAGGGTGACAGCTTGTGGCCACTTGGTGCTTTTGTTGGAACGTGCACTCCATTTGACCCTGTCCCAGCGTTAATAGGATTGTAAAGGCTGACTCCTGCATGACCTCTTCTTGCAAACAACCCTAACCCTTCCCCTTCCTCAACTGTTCTGTACAACAGAGCTGAAAAGTGTTGCTCCCAAGGCAGTCTGGAGTCGCAGTTCATGTTGCAGACGAAAGCAATTGGAAAAACCACTGGAAAAAAGTCAGCATGGGGCCACCTGTCCTTAAATAGTCCTGACTGTGAGAACAGTAGGCATTTGTTCACTTCTTTAGAGGGAGCTGGTCTTAAATGCCTGTATGCAGACAGAAAATTACAGATTTTCTTTCCAAAAAGGGCCTCTATTGAATAGGAGACAGGTGTTTACATACTTCTCTATGGCTTTTTAGGTGCTGTTTTGTTTTCTTCAGAGGAGAAAAAAGGGTGACTGGGGTACAATTGGAACTGACAGTGTTTTAGGTGAATAATGTTAATCCCATTGAGTGCTAAGTCAACATATAAAGTAATAAAAGTTCTGACTCCAGACTAAAGTAATTGGAATTTACTTTTTTAGTCTCCTTCTGAAGTCTCTTTAGACCTAACTTTTAATCTCATTACTGTATGTTACTCCTGGCCTGAACCAGTTCATAATAAAGTCTGTGTTTTGTGTTTACCATGGTGGCAGGATTAAATTTAAACTAAAGTCTTATAGTCTAATGTCTTTACAACGTCTAAATGCTAATCTAGAAAAGCTTGTGTGTGTGAAATAGGTAAATGGATTTACCCTCTTGATTCCCCCATGCTTACCTATAATCTTTCTTATACCCATCCCTCGCAGCTTTGATATTCACTTTCCACTGTGGGAACTGAGGAAATTTTGCCACTGGCCTGCTTTGTTTGCTTACTTTTATACAAGTGTCACTAAGGGGCTGGGTTAAGTATTTTGACCTACTTCAGGCATCAAAAGGTTCTTTTTTCCTTTCTAAAGCAAAGATTGGCTTTTCACACTGAACGGCCACACCTTTCACTCCTCCAGTAATCTGTCTTTAGCATGCCTCTCCCATGAAGGACTCCTGAAAGAACTTGTCTGACTTTGCCCTGGGGGCAAGAGAGGGGAAGGGGTGGAGGAGAAAACCCATATGCCATTGACAAAGCAAAATACATGAGCACTTTTGAGGCTGTAGGATTTAGCCTCTTGTTCTCATGATATGCAAAACTCTGCCAGGATTATTGGATACACTGGAATGCATTTCTTCGGAGGACCAACTGTGAGTTAGTACTACTAGGCTTTGTAAATATACGGGGATAAGACTGACATACTTCAGTGGATTATCTACACTTTGTACTTCCTAAAAGTATGCAGAAACTTTCAGTATTGGGTGCAGAAAGGCTTTCTCTGTTTGAACAAAGGTAGCAGTCTGTGCAATTGCAGATACCAACTCAAACTGAGCAACTTTTGTTTCTCTGGGCTAGGAAGGAGGTTGAAAGGGGGAATGAAATGTGTTGACCTACCAACTACTTCCTATCTCTGCTGATCTGTGGCGAGGAGTTGTGGTTGATTTGTGGAGGCAGCAATAATGACATCAGGCAGGAAGGGCACGTCCGCGTCTGTGCAACGCTTTAATCTTTCAGTGTCTTCAAATTGATACCTAGAATTGCTTCATAAATTGTAAAATGCAGAAAATTTTTGAATGGAAGTTGTATCTGCTAATCAGCCTGCACGTTGTTGGGTTGGAAAAGACTAAACGTGAGCAATTCTGTACTAAAATACAACCCAGATAATCCAAGGTTTTACACCTAAACAATCCTTGACAAGGAATATCAAGAAATGGCACATGTTCAGTCTCAGAAATTCTTTTGTTGTGGGACACCTTTCAAATACTGGTCCAGTTCACTGGAGGGATAAAGTCTAGCACTGCGGGTTTGCTGAAGATACAGTGCCAAATTAATTGACGATCTAAAAGGGCAATATTCCTTTGCTGCTGTTCTTGAATTGTGCTAGCAATAAAATCAGACCAAACAAGTTAAATAGCCTTGTAAATGATGTAAAATTAGCTCTAACCTCATCTCCTGCACCAATAATATACTTAAGACTCTGCAAGCATAGATCATGTGTGCATATTGTGGTTGACAGCAGCTTCAATCTAGACCAGTTTATATAAATTAGTGGCTTTATCTGATTTTGTGGTGGTCAAAAGCATAACTCTTACATGCTTGTATTACAGTGAAAATCAGGATTTAAACCTGCAGTCAGGTTTGGGGCTTTTGGCAAGTAGCCAGCGCAGGCCTCTATTAGAAAGTCTTGCCTTAGTACGACAGCAGCTAAAACCTTCCTTCTGACTCCCCTCCGACCTCAGGGCACGTCTCATTAGCAGATTAAGTCCAGAGTTAAACGAGTCCTCTGGGAGTGGAGGATGCAGTGTCTACTGAGCCTGCCACTCTAGCTGAAATGATTTTCCTAAGGCCAGATGAGTTCTGTGACTTGCCAGAGGGAAAAAGACGTAGAGATAAGGTTTGTTTTGCGAAATCTGCCAGTGACTAAATCCTGGGAAAATCTGCACTAAGCTGTGATGTCACAGCCCTTACCTACTTTAAAGTTAATTAAGAGGAGGGCATGTTAAGTTCCTCTGTCATCATAAATCTATTCTTTCGTTTGTCCAATGGTAGGAAGACTCCTATCCTGCTGCTGCCCGGGCTCTCATCGCCTCTCGCCAGCAGCCTGGAGCATAAGCGATTGCTTTAACATTCCACCTGCCTCCCTGACTGCCAACCACTGGGGTCACCCAGAGGTAACCACAGGGCAGGAAGCCTCCAGGAGTGGGCCTGCCACAGCGGGGATTAACCGCCTCACTGGGCTCTTGCCCTCGCCAATTTTCTGGTCAGTAACTTTTTGAAAGGAGAGCGTGTCTAGTGCAGTAGGGAGGGGCAGGCAGGAGAGGATGAAGAGAGATGAAGGGGGAGAAGAAATAGTGGCTGGATTCTTTCCAGGACGGAAAACTGTCTGTCCAAGAACTCTTCCAAAACACAAATTAAATATTCCTCTATCCACCATTAAATTACTATGAATGGGTGGCTGTGCAACATCCTGACAGGCTGTGTAATAAGTAAGGCCGTGTCTCTTTTCTCCTTTACTCCTCTGCATTTTCCTCTGTCCCAGACAGGAATTTCTGTGTCTGTAAGAGTCATTCTCTCCAGGACTTAGCCTCCAGTTGGGACACGCTTATTGCCAATTTAGAATTAAACTTAAAAAGGAAAGGGGACACAGGCCAGACTCTGAGACCCATGTCTACATTTTGAAAATTGTGCTTCCTGGTAAAATGGACCATTTCCCAAACTGCAGATCTAGACTTCTTACAAATGCAGAGCCCTCAAATCCTGACTAGGGCAGGATAAAGCAAAATGATGCCTTTCTTCATGTTGACTGAGCAAAGGAGTTCCTTACCTGCTTGCTTGCATATAAAGGGAAGTGAAGTGCCAACTGCGCAGCTTTAGGCTGACTGGAGCTCACGGGGCATCAGTAAAACACAGGCCCAGGCCCACGATCATTCATCAGTTCAACAATGAGCAAAAGTTTTTCTTCAGGAGCATTGAAAATATGCACAATTATCCCTGACCCTTGAACTGTCTAGTTGAATGGTTGAGTGAGAATGTTACAAATAACACAACCTTTATGAGTGCCAAACAGCAAATTGTCAAATTGCAGATTCTGCAGAAGGAGGTGAATTCAGGAGAGCAGAAGCCTGATGAGTAGGTTTGTAGAAATCTCAGGAGGCAATGATAGAGTAAGGACCTAGAAAAACCTTGATGAAACTGCTGCAAGCAAGAAAAGGAGAGAAGTATTGCCTACACAGAAACACTAAGCCAAAGCCCTCTGTAAAGACAGAGTGCAGGAGCAACAGAAGCCTCAACTATGAGGCTAATGCAGCAACTAAATGTCTTGTGTCTCTGTAAGATCTGATATCCTAGGAGGCCAGAGGGAAGCCCGTGCCAATTTAATTTGGCCAGATGTAAGAGAGAAATTGAACGTCTCGTATGATCTTGTAGGAACAGTCAAGCTTGAATTTGGACCAAAAGCATGCTGTATTGAGTTTTGAGTTTTATCCATCTGTAAAAAGTAGCAGAAATGATGGCAGGAAACCTCACTTCCAACTGTGTCGTTAGGGAACTTTCACCTCTCACGAAAGAATGGTCTTTTATTTACTGCTTTTCTCTTACGCAGGCTGAAGCCTTCACCTGAGTGTGAACAGTCTCAAGGACACGAAAACTTCCCATGGAAAAAAATCAGTACTGAAGTTAATGCTGTCAGCAGGATAACCAGCAAATTCTGTCTTCCCCAGATGGCCCAGATTTTAATGGGGTCACCTTGCAAGACTTGCCTGTAGGATATTAAGGGTCCCAAAGTAACTGTTGGGGCATAAAAAATGTTAAGTCCAAGAGTTGCATCACAGACAGATGTTCCTTTGACAGGTCATCCTTTCCTTAACTATTCTTCCATGAATATTTCCTGCCATTCAATGCAGCAGTGGCAACTCTTGTGACTAGGAGGATGAATGGATGTTTGAAAGAGATTAAAGTGAAGAGTGAGTGATACACCTTTTATTTTGCAATAGCAGTGTGAAACCCTAGAGTGCTAGGTATGTGAGGTCCATTTCTTGCCTTACTCCCCTTGTGTGACACCTTATTTCTCTTTCTCTCCTCTTCCTCTCCTACTTTCCATCACTCTTCAACTTATCAGTTAATTTTTTACTGTCTGCATTTGACTGATCCAATCCTTCTAAGAGGCTGAACTTCGCACTGATGCAAATTCTGTAGGCATCAAACTTGATGCTTACGGTTGACATTTTGTAGTGTTTTTTTCTCCCCTTTCCAGAGAGATGTAGGTTGTGAAAGAGAGAGCAAGTAAGTGTGTATGCTTCTGGTTGAACAGTATTTTGTAAATATTTCCTGAAAGCTTGTGAAATTTCTCACATGTTCTCGATTTCCCTTCAAGTCTGCAGAGTAGGCATAAGAAATATCACCCAGTCTAGCTCTGAGTTCAGAAGCGAGTAAATAGCCATCGGTTTTACAAGCTTTGTCTAGATGCCAAAGCCTAAACCACAAGCCAAGGGTGATATGCTGAGACTTTCGAAGACAGGACAAGGCACATTTTCAGCCAAATGCTTTCTTACAGTTTTTAAGTCCGGTCACAGCTTTTTGCTTGAAAATTACTTCCCCTGACAAGATTTCCCATGAAATGGCTCTGGTATATTTATACATGCTCTGAAGTTTCTGGTTAACCAACTTGTTAGTCCTTTGGTGATTTTGAGAATATAAGTCTATCAGTCTGTGTGTGTTTATGTTCATAGACGTGCCAATGATCTATAAATGGGATTAATTGAAAATTTAACTCATTTAGGAAATGGTTGAGAACCCAGGTCCTTCTGCATTTTAGCCTTGCTTAGTCGCACTGGAAGAGCTCTTTGACCCTGCCAGAGATCAGTTTTAGTACCAGTTATGAGATAAGCTTAACTAGTCCTTAAAAATAAGCACGTTAAAGCTAGAGATTTGTTGTGGGAAGGGAATACCGCAGGTCCTAAATTTTTGTGTTTACCTTGCTTTTACTAAGCTAATTGAGTGATATAATTTAGACTTTTTTTCCCCTGTTCTTTCAACCTCTGGAAAAGTCAAAGATTATTAAATCTTTGAAGTTTTAAGTGTGCTCATTTTTAACCATTAAAAATCAATATATGAGTCAGATTCATACTCAATCACACAGTGGTATGGGAAGCAACTGTAATCCTTGCTTGGAAATAGCACCTTTCTGAGAGCATCAAAGCATTTATTTTTTAGTCCTAAATAGTGATTTTGCATTATCAGTGCTCAGAATTGCAGTTGTGAGCAGTAGCAACCTTTTCTTCTTTCCCTTTTGGATCTTGCTGTTTGACTCACAGAGCGGTCAGCTGATTTCAGTAACATCCTTCATTCAGTAATTTATTTTTTTCAGAATGACAAGTGACTCTCCATTCATAACATGATGAATGCTGAGAAGACTTAGTTTGAAGAACAAAAAGGATAGATTGATTCATATATAGATGTCTTAGGTAACAGACAGATGAAATTATATCCCTTCCAGTAGCCTTAAAAGAAATAGAAAATAAGGTTATATAGTAGGAGAAAAATCTGTGTAGCTGTAGATTAATGTTTGAAAGACAGTGGTGGAAGCACTATCTCATAATTGAGACTAATATTGTTGTCTCACTAGGAAAAATCATACTGGACAAAGTCCCACAATTAAAGTTAATGAACCTGGTAACTTTTCAAGTTATTTCTATTTCTGACCTCCATGGTGGTGTAGAAATACAGATAAGGTTGCGCTGGTTATGTCTTCATTATGTGTCAAATCCATGCTATATGATGGTCAGAATTGTTCTTTGTACAAGAAGTATTGTATTATTTTTATTGTGTTAAATGGGAGTGGCAAGTGAAATCCTGCATATATTAGTTGCAAAATAAATTCATGCTTAAAATTTCTCACTTGAAATATCTGTATTAGGATGAACTTCTTGTTTGAAACACACCTAGGACACCAGCCTGCAAACAGCATTACAAATAGTTACATATGATATGCTGAAAAAATATGTTTTACTGCAGAGCAGATACTATCTCCAGATGTAGAACAAGAAGTAGATAACACACCAGATATATAGGGAGGTCTGCGATTTTAGAATAAATTTATCTTTCTCTGTGTGTGTGCATAGCAAAAGCAGGGATAGATTTGAAATGTAATGATACAGAAAATTTGCCAAGTGTTTCATATGTTTGTCATGTTAGGGTAAAGATCTAATTTTTTGTGTTAGCTATTGTGTTGCTTGTAAAGAACCTGTAAATAGAGTATCAGCAGTGGGATACAGCTACCACCGTGATACTCAAGTCCCATCCCCATGTAATAGAAAGTCATTGTTAGACTTAAATGAAAACGCAGTGAAAACACATCAAAGATGTTCATCAAATTGTTGAAGTTAGAAGCATGTTTTAATTATTTTAGATTTGAAGCAGAAGCAGTTTGACTCTAACAAAAGTTTCTTGCTGCAGATCATCCTGTGGGGTCGAACTGAGAGATGCCTGAAGGAGACCACAGAGGAAATCAGGATGATGGGGACAGAATGCCATTATTTCATTTGTGATGTAGGAAATCGAGAGGAGGTCTATCAGCAAGCCAAAGCTGTGCGGGAAAAGGTTAGTGTCTGTGGAAACACTGTTTGTGGGCAGAATTTAGTAATGGCTCATATCTGATGAGGGAAAAAAAAATATATTGGTAAATTGGGAAAAAGAAGAGTGACCTTCCAGATTACGTTGTACAAAGTCTACCTACCTGTTTTAAGTGATCCAGAGGATGACAAGGCCTATAGGCAAGAATGTCAAAAGCTATGAAAATAATAATGCATTTAGGCAATAGCAGATATTCAGGTATAATGGTGACTACTGATTCATGAGGAGAGATATTAGTTGTAACAAGTCATTTGCTTTTTTTGCAGGTGGGTGATATCACTATCCTGGTGAACAATGCTGCTGTGGTCCATGGTAAGAGCCTGATGGACAGCGATGATGATGCTCTGCTCAAATCACAACATATAAACACCCTGGGACAATTCTGGGTAAGATAAGCTCTTGTATCACATGCATTCAGAATTGGGAGCAAGAATGACAGATTACAGCCAATGGACACTTGGCTGCTACTAGGCCTTTCTAAATGATGCTTGGTAAAATCAGTCTGATGTGAAAAGGAGACAGAAAAAACAATGTGAAGAGCAAAGGCCAGAGGAAAGAAGTTTAAAAAAATTTAATTTTTCCAGTAGTAACACAGTATTTGATGCCCTTGTATCCCCATTCTGTGATTTCCATTTGATTTCTTTCGAGAAAGCCTGAGCTCACAGAGGATAGTTTTCCATACAGTGATGTGTATCAGAGGAGCATGAGACTACATTGCTTAAGGAAGTAAGCCAGTGTGAAACTCATTCCATTTTGAATTAGATAATAGTAATGAAAAAAGAGCTTCTTGTGATTTCGTAGTTTTGTTGTAGACTTTATCCTCTAGAAGAAGTTCTTAAACATACAAAGCGTTCTGTTCGTGGGCTTTACCTGTGGGTACTGCTTACTTACATGCTGGGTGAGATTTTATTTTGTTTCTACACAAACTTTGCCTGTTTAGAATGTTTCAGAAAATGACAAAGCAACAAGGTACTCTCCCACTCCTTTCCTAGCATAATGAACAGCACAGTTTGGCTTGTTGTCTCTGTGTCACCTTGTTTTTTTCAGCAACTATTGTTTTTGTTGTATCTCTGCTGAGCAAACTTTTTTTTTTTAAACTCTCGTTCTTCAGACCACCAAAGCATTCCTGCCAAGGATGCTGGAGTTGCAGAATGGACACATTGTTTGCCTGAACTCTGTCCTGGCCTTGTCAGCCATCCCCGGTGCCATTGACTACTGCACCTCCAAAGCCTCGTCCTTTGCCTTTATGGAGAGCCTGACCTTGGGGCTGCTGGACTGTCCGGGAGTGAATGCCACAACAGTCCTGCCCTTCCACACAAGCACAGAGATGTTTCAGGGCATGAGAATCAGGTTAGTCCAGGGGAACTAGAATAAAGCATCTCATTTTAAATGAATCATCAGAATACACTCCTAATTAATGCTTCATTTAGTTAAGAGAATTTGATGTCTCATTTGGCTGCCTGGGAACAGAGGGTCACTCTAGGCCACCTGGGACTCATCAGACTGGTTCCCTCAGTTTGCTGGCATATACCTACAGCCTGCCTGTACTGAGAGAGACATTTGCGTCTACAGAGAAAACTGAAGGCTATTTTTCCCTGAGTATATTTGGGCCATATGCAGCCACCAGAGAGGGAGGGGAGGCAGTCTGAAAATTGAGGTCATTCAAAAGGAGCAGTCTGTAAATTACTTGAGAATAAACAGTACAAATACCTTCTTTATTCGTTGAAATACTTAATTCCTTCCTACGGAAAGGAATGACAGCCACTTACTGAAGTAAGGATATCAGTACCTCCCTTTTATCTCTGTTTAAGAGAACAAGCTAAATTCAACGACTAACGGCTGACCAAATTAATCTTTCACAATGGACAAAATAACCTATTCACATAGTTTGTGCTCTCTTAGTCAAGAAAATATGCAGTGTCAAGCTATTGCTGGAGTGGGGAAAAGCCTTGTGATTGGTATGAAAAGCAACGGGGGAAAATATTTGTCTTTCATATGTCAAGAGTTTGAATCAAGCAAAGAGCAACAGAGAGGGAGAGAAAAAACATCAACACTGAAAGGACAGCATTTTGGTATTGGTTTGCATACAGCTTAAGAAAATCCCTGAATCAAGGTTCTGAATACACTCTGCTACTTCTTCCTAAAGGCACCAATACGTACATTCTTAACAGTTTAGCTAACCCAGTAGTACTGGTTGGAACTGGGCTTTCTGCTTTCCAGCTTTCTGGCTGGAACTGGAACTTTCTGCTCCTTCCAGCCTGCTTTGGGGCATGTTTGAATGCCAGTAACCGGTGATAGCTTAGTGAGTAACAGGACTTGGACAGTGATATCTTAAAGGAGTTTGGTTAAGAAATAATTATTTTATTTTTTACTTTATTTATTCAGGTTCCCTAATCTTTTTCCTCCTCTCAAGCCAGAGACAGTGGCTAGGAGGACAGTAGAAGCTGTTCAGATGAATCAAGCCTTCCTGCTCCTTCCGTGGACAATGCATGTTCTTGTCATCCTAAAAAGGTAAATATTTCCTTTGCCCAGCAATAGCCTAGTCAGTTAGGCAAGATTGGCTCACAGACCTGTGTCTGTCCACCAAGGCAAACCTCAGTTTGACTGTAACCCACTATCCAGGATCAGATGGGTTCATCCCTTCCCATGAAAGAAGTCATAGAAGCAAAAGGGAGAAAACTTTGAGATTCCTTTTGTAGATGTTTTCCCTGGGTATAACCCCTTTATGAAACCAGTTTCACTCCCAAAATTTGGATTCCTGAGGTCTGAACTGGTATTTGTATCTAGGAAATTTGTTAACAATTAACATATGCATGTAGTCAATTTTGATTTAGTAAGCCACTCTGCGGACTCCGGGCTTTATATTGTAAAGGATTTCTGTACAATAAGGATGTACATCACAGCTCTATTTAGAGAGCATTGCTTGTGTTAAAGCAATAAAACTATTAAAAAAATATTTTTGTGTATGATTAGAACAGGAATTTTAAAATCCCTAAGGAAAAAAAGTCCTAACTTCATATCCTGAAACAACTAAAGAGAAAGGACATTTAAAATTGTGTTTCCGTGAGAGTTTGCACTAAAGCCTTTGTAAAACCTGCTTCAGTCAGGAACTGAAACAAGGCCATGAGATTTCTGTGGAAAATAATTAAAATACTGCATTTCAAACAAGAAAAAATAATTCACAATAAATGCTTTGCTCTGAATGCAAAATTTGGGATACTCTCAAAAGTTCCCAGAAATTCTACACACTGAAAAAGGGCCATTCTCTTTCTCCTTTATTGTAAGAATTAATCATTTATTTTCCATTACAGTAGCTGTCAGGAAATTAGATCTATATCCATCCCTTATGACAAGGAAGCCACATGCCTAGCACAAATAGATGGCAAGTTAACCAGAGAACTCAGTTCAAATTTGTGTATTTCAGAGTGCAAGATTCTGCACAATATTTGGGAGGAATAAAACATGATAGTATCTTCCAAGTTACAGTTCTTACAGACCTTTTTGGACAAATATTTCTGTAGAGAAAGAGTGACTTGATATAACAGTCTCCTTTCAGGCCTATGCACAGCACGATACTGACACGTTTTGTCTGTGTGCTCTCACTAGCTGATTTTTGAGAATATGTGTGCTTATATGTGTGTGTGTACATAAACGCATATGAACACATCCTCTTGTTAGAATAGACTAAGAGGTTTGTCTGGTCTGCTTATTTTCTTTCTGCTTCTCCTGCAGCATTCTCCCTCAGGCAGCACTTGAAGAAATCCACAAGTTTTCTGGGAGCTACACCTGCATGAACACTTTTAAAGGACGAACATAGACTTGATGGTGCAAGGACTATTCTTCAGTGAAACCAACACAAGCATGAAAATCCTGACAAGACTGTGAATCAGCAGTCTTGGCTTTTAGCCTGTTCATGTGACTTGCACTGCTCTGAGGCAACACATTTCTTGCAGGTCATAACCATAGTAACATGACCTTTGCACAGGATTGAATGACTAGACTATGGACCCTTGGAAAGAAAAACAAAAAGTGTGAAATGTTTATATGATGTTTAATTCTTTAGAGTTCAATTGTTAAATCTACTCATAGTTTTAAGATGTAATTTTTGTTTCTAAAGTGTCTGTAGGCTGTCTCAGCTGAGAGGCAGCACATCACACCCCGTACTTTATCCCCTCTCTTCAGAGGAACTGCAATTACAAACTGCTACTGGTTTCATTTCAGCTTTTTGAATGAGGAACTTAAAAAATACTTTGAAGAACTAAAAGTTATGGACATTTAGTGGAAGCTGCCTTTCCTTCCTTCACTTCACATCTGTTGATGAAGCTGTTCCCAAATCATATCAGGGAAGGAGCTAACTGTGGAGCAATATTTTCTGTGTTAGAGGCCACCCAGGACTTCTGTCAGAAGGACTGTGCTGGGCCCAGGAAAGCTGTCTTACTTCACCTGTGAAGGCTGGAGAGGAATGCTCAGTCAGCAGAGAGTTTGAATAGTGGAAGATTCTTTCTGTCACTGAACTCATATATGAAATTTAATTGTCTTTCTGAATATTTTTGTTCCTTTATGATAAAATATATATATTTTTAGCATTAATCCCAGATTGCCACGCATGTAGGCAGCATCACTTTGGGGATGAACTAAAACTAGAGCCTGCTTGTACAAACATACATTCACTGACATAATCCATGCAGAGGAAAATCCATTGTATCAATCTGCACAGTGAAGTAAGTGGAATAATGCTCTAAAAATAGAAGAGACAGTACTGTAGTGCTCATGAAATGTGAAGTTTGGAAGCACAGTTAGCAAAGACCTGATTAAATGCACGTTGAATTCAACTGGGAATATACCCATTGTTTTTTAGGGACATTGAATCAGGCACTGATCAGCCAAAAGTGATAAATACTGCTTGGACTGAAATGCCAGAAGCAGCTAGACATTATTTATTTTTGTAATGATATATTCTCTTTGACAGCCTAGTAAGAGCAACACTGCATTCCTCTGCCAGATGCAGTGTGCAGCACTAGGCATAGTAACGTAGTTGAAACATATTGGAACACTACTAAAAGAGGAATTAATATAATTGCAATACAGGAGAGTAGCAAGCCTAACTGGAGAATCGCCTCAAGGAAGGCCGCGTGGTTAAAGGAAAGGAGTGAATTTAAGGCTTCTGACTTGAATTTCGAGCTTTTCCATAGATGTCTTGTGTGACCCAGGGCAAGCTGCATAATTTCAACGTGCTCTCTGACCTGCAAAGCAGATATTTCTAGTGTTTCCCTACCTCAAAAGTTGTAAGTCTGACTACCTAAATGTTTGTCAAAAGCTCAGCAAATTCAAATGGAACATGCTATAGAAAGGGAAAACAGTGTTTTTTCATAAACCAAGAGGTTCGATACAAAAATTTAGAAGTGGAAAAAAACCATGTGCTGAAGTACATAATTTCCTAGAAGAGACCTGCGTTAGAGCAGAAAAGCTGTGAGCTGTATTTAAGATACTCCTTTGGTTCTGCCATGACGAATGGAGACCAACTACTTAGATGCAATGGTGTAGATGTTAAAATCTGAAGGTCTGAACCTTACTGCAAATCAGTAGATATATCTCCTCTTGAGCAGTTCAAGGGGAAGATATTGCCAAAAGTGCTAGGGATGCACGCCCCTCTGCCTGCATGGGTATTTTGAGGCGCTCTCCTATCTGTGTCAGTGCTTTCCTTCTGAGTGCAGAACATATAAGCTGTAGCACTGTGCCAGCTTTGAAAAGGTTTCTTACAATGGAGTTTTGTTTTGAATTCCTATATGTCTGAGGCTCTCTGGAGAGGATGAAAAGAAACTTTGATCTCTGTGATTTTAATAGAAGCTTTCAGCTTTGTTTTTTGTCAATTTTTTGAGAAGAAACACAGTTCATTCAAAACACAAGTGCAATGAGGGGAGAACCCTTCCAGGATCTGCCAGGAATACTGAAGGTACCATATTTATCAAGAGACACTTGGGAGGGGAAAGGATGATTATATGTATGTCCCCTCATGCACTGTAATCGTTTCTAGTTTCCCATTAATCACAGTCAGGCATGCCAGGCTTGTAGACGCAAGAGCAAACAGAACTGGTGAAAGAGGGTGCACCCCCCATCCTGTCCCCCTTAAATTAAACCTTTATGCTGAGATTCTATTCATTGATGACATCCTAATGCATAAGGGAGGTAAAAACTAGCACACACATTGACATTAACGCCCCACTCATCCCCAAATCCTGTCCCTTAGATGAAGGGACTGCATAAAAGATACCCCCTATCTTCAGAGGTTGTCTTACATACCAAGTGCTGTTGATTTCTTTCTAATTAACATAAACAACTCAGAACTTAGCTGAGATTCTTGTCATCTCACTCCTCTCATACACATACACACAAACTTCCCTCTCTCTCTCCCTCAGGGTCTCTGAGCGGACAACAGGTCAAATAGCAGTCACAGTGGGGGAGAGGTATGCAGCAAACAGAAAATAATGAGGAAAACATTGACTTTGCTTTGCAGATAGTAAGGAAGAGTTGGGTAAGAGAGTTTCTTCTCTTGTGAGTGTTGCAAGATAGAATGCTCTCCATCCAGTGAGCTGCTTGCAAATTCGGAGGGATACATTTGAAGACTTTTTTTTTTTTTTTTTTTTTTTTTATAGAAAGGCTCCTCTGGAATGCCTGCTGAGGTCTACTGTCCCTTTTCACATAAGGTTAGTATTGGGTAATCTTGAAGTGCTGCAAATGTGGACAAGCTTTGTTGAAGCCTAAGGCCTTCTCAAAGGAATTTCCGCCCTGTGACTTATTTTAATTTTGGTTTTCCCTGCTCTCTCCACTGCCTCCTGCTTTCCACTGCACAATTTTTTTTCCCCTTCTGTTTTCCTACGTCATTACTGCACTTTTCAGTGCCACCATCTTGAAGCCAGATGTCATACAAAGAGTCTGGACTAAATCTAAATCAGGGTATATATATTTATTATCCTGCTGGAGGAATCTAGGTAAAGCTGTAGGAGCAGGTCACAGAAGTTTTGTATGAAATCAGCTAAGCTCTTCCAGTTTTACTTGCTCCAATCTATGAAGACGTAGAAGACCCCTTACTATAGTTTTTATACAGGAGATTACTGCTGTTTTAAAATGGGAATGACAGAGAAATGTTAGCCATTCTTGGACATATGTTCCCCTGACATAAAAATACCCTGTTTAAATGGGAGGATTTTTAAGTTCCAGGTGTTTTCAGAGGCTGGTGTTTGTACAAAGTAATTTTCAGAATTAGCAAGGCAGGGCAGGGAGAGGAGGAGTCCTTTGTGAGTAAATCTGATTCCTCATGTTTAATATTTGATTTTGTATTTTGTTTTTTATGAGAAGAAAAAAAAATCATGTTCTCTCATGCACCCATGATGAACTTCAAAAAGGTCCTTCCAGCTGTATCCCTGCTGGTGGCATGATTTTAGCAGGATGAAGAAAAGGAGTGAGCCCTGAAAGTGGAAACTATACCCTACTTATTCATCCATTGTTCTGTTGAGGTTAAAAAGTGACAGATTCCATCCCTATAGTTCTTCTAGAACTTCACAGAAGGTGCCTGGGCAAGTGATTCTGATGTTTGCAAAGAGAAACTTGTTGTACTTTTATGTAATGTGTTAATTAGTGGGGGTGGATATGATCAGATCTAGTCTTGCAAGCCTTTCAGACAACTCCCTGAACACTCCCACCTTCAGATATTAACAGATACCACTGCACTTGCCAAATCTCATAAAAGCCCAGTAACAGACTTAATGCAGGCAGAGCATAAGTGGGTGCATTTATTTCAAAGAGAACTTGTTTGTTTGTAGCAGACATTAATTTGGCCTAGTGTTCTCCTCTAGCTGAAATGCAACCGTTGAGAAAAGAAGACAGGGTGACCTTGGGTCATCTATTTTGTTTTTATTTCTTCATGTGGCTTTAATAAACTTAATCGGGGTGACAGCCACTTTTTTTGACAGCACTTGTTCATAAATTTGGGGGTAAAAACAAGATTATGTCAAACATAATCTTTTGCATTCTTCACCAAACAACCAGCAGCCCTGAGAATCAGAATATTCTGCACTCTTTGTAGCTCTCACCTCCCTGATGCTAAGAACCTTCAACCTGGCATTGCTTCTCAGCCTGCTGGAGTTTGGAGACCGAGTGGAACCTGTCAGTCACAAGCAGCAGTTATGTTCTCTAGGGAGCAGAATCCTCTTTGTTAGAGTGCTTTTCCGAAGGAAATTTTGAGATGTGAATAGTGGCAGGCACCTCTCTCCGATTTCAGCAACTACCTTAGACATGAAGAAAACCAGGACTTCAGCCTTCTCCTTGCTACTCATTCTCTTTTATCCAGTGTTTCCTATGGGAAGCTGGCAATTCAGTCACTTTTCTGACTGATAAACTACTCCTCTTCCCACCTAAGATCACCTCAGTACCTTTCTTCAGTGCCTTCTGGGAGTTGAGAGCTTCAACAGCAACAATCCTTTCCGTACTCTTGAGGAGAGTCAGATCAGCAAGGTAATGTGTTAGAGTGAAGTCCAGACTCCGTTTTGGTGGGGCTGAGGTGCCCCAGCCTGTGGATGGAAGACGCAGGGCGCAACTTGAATGTTGCCGGTACCATGGAAGGTAGTGAGTTCCCCCTGCTCCTGTCTTCTTGAAATGTAATGCACTCTGTTGTTTCATAATGGATCCCTCAAGCTGATGCTTTAGCAGAAACACATACTGATCCAGCCTGCGTGGACTGGATGTAACTGAAAAGAGTAGACATCTGAGGAGACAATTTATATCTTCACACCTTCCCAAAGAGTCCAAACTTATTTGTTGCTTCTGCTCATCTTTGCTATGGGCATCATGACATATTAACAAAGGAAAAAAAAAATCAAGGCAGATGTATATGCTGATTTTTCTGCATAAATCTAGAAAAGAACAGTTCCTTTGTAAATGAGGGAAAAAAGCACTACAGTTTGAGCTTGAGAGTGACTGAAGAATAAGTATAAGAGAAAACAAGATAGAGGATAGATGCAGTCTTAGGGGGAGTGTGGTGGCCCTGAACAGACAGAGGCGAGGCGCCACCTTATATTCCTGAAGTTATATAATAATAGAGGCATGTGATTTCCATCCAAATACAAAGCCTATAAAAGAAGTGTGTTGTTATGCCTGCTCATTCCTGTGGGTCACCATGCCCTAAAAAGCAGTCCATTAACTTTGTAGCTTGCTGGCTCAGAACACCCCAATACACCAGTTACTGTTTGCTGTCTTTTCTTTTTCTGAGGAAGGGAAAGCAACCCATATATGTAAAAACAAGGACGGGTCAGTTTGACTCACCAGTCACTTTTTCCTAGCCAGCTGCTAGGTCATCCATCATGCCTGGGCATTACAAGGACATGTAGTTCTCTGGTTTGTGTTAGTAATCATGCTGACCTAGTGCTCCTAGGTAGATGTGGTTTAGTTTCCTGGGTTTTAATTATGCAAAAGCATTTTTTTAATTTGAATTTTATTCATCTGAAAGAGTTCCTCCATATTGTACAGGCTTTTCACAGACAGGCATCCTAGGCATGAAATTTCCCTGACTATGTTAATCAAATGATAATGAAAAGAATACAAAAGTGAAAAGTTGCTGTTTGACATCTTCCCCAAGCAATGTGGAACTAATGTAGAAGAACACTGTTGGACTATCACCGCGTTAAATCTAGACATCTCAGAAGCTTGCTGACTTTTGTATAAAAATGACCCTGACTTCCAAAATTGACTTCCTACATGTCTTCCGAGGCAGTTTGCCACTGAGACTGGTTACCTGAGCAAATCACTATTACAGTGCACTAGTACAGAGGGAGGCTGCATGGAAAGCTGAGGTACTTAATCACTGAACAAATCGATTTAAAATTCTGGTTCTGCAACACCCTTTTGAAAAGAAGAAGATTAACGAATGAGATGACACATGATAGTACAAAACCAAGTACTGCAGCGGGGCCTCTAGCTGCCCGTAGGTGCCTGAGAGTAGCCTACATGACTCCCAGAAGTCCTGCCTTAGATTTGACCCCTGACTGGTTCCTTCCCGTGAACCACCATGTGCAAACATTGGGCACTGTGAATACATCAACTGAAACACATCTTCATTTCCTTTTTTAGCCTCAGGCACTTTGGAGCATAGCCACTAGCTGCTGCTTCATCTTTGGGCATTGATATTCATCTGATGAGTGTTCCCAGATACTGTTCTGGCACATTGCAGTATTAACATTAGCTGTAAGAAAAGGAGGCAATTCATTGCTGTGTTTTCCAGGAAAGACAACTATTAGTGCCTTTATACAAAGAGAGGACTGAAATAAATGCGGGGTGATATGGTTTCTGGAATATTTTGGCTATATGAAAAATGCTGTCATATGGAATAAGGTTTTATAATAATAAGGGCTCATCTGAGAAGAATGTTAACAGAAGATGGAAATGGTCATAATGGAAAACAAGTGATATCCGAACACCCAGTTCCTCTTCCTGGAGCCTGCTGGGAATGCAGACATGCCATAGCGAAGTCAGTTCACTGGCATGGTCATTATACCCCCTGCAACTTCGCCTATTACAAGTAATAGCAGAGGTGACAAGCTCGTTGTCTCTCAGCTGCTCTCTCGACTGTTGAATATAGCAAAATAAGAGCTTTTAAAAAAAAAAAATCAATCAGAGAACAAAGCAATTCTTTGGTTCAGTGTCAGCCTTAGATAACAGAGGAGACTCTCTCAGGTACGAGAAAGAGAAGCCACAGCATCTCCTAGCTGATTCCGTGAGGTGTCAGGCCACATTTCCCCTCGTTAATAATAAATAAGGTGGGAAGATTATGATTGTCTCAAATCACCAGTAGGATTTCACAGAATCACAAATCAGTTTGTGAGCGTGAGCTATTGCTTGACTTTCTTTTCCCCCATCAGGGCTGCAAATTCATGGAGAACACTTGCAGAGCTGGGCAAGATTTTGTTACTTTTCTAAGGGCTATGCAAAAGACAGTAGAGAGAGACACGAGCAAGCAGTGCTGTCTGTGCTTTGGTGGCTGAAGAGTCTGTAACTTTAAATATTCTAATAGTCTTGAATATTCAGTATTAGCAATCTGACATGTTTCTCAACTGTCTGCTATTGCAAAAAAAAAAACCAACTTTTTCACCTGCATCAACTATTATAATACTTTTGAACCCTAAAACGCATTCAGCTTCTCTGTTGTCCTGTTGGCATAGCTGAGGTTTAACAAGCATGTGAATCAAATGAAATACAGCCTTGAATTTCTTTAGGAGGGATCTGATGCTGACAAAGGAAAATAATTTAAAAAAAAAAACAACTGTTGATGTCCTGCAGCAAAAGTTGCTACATACATTAAAAACCAAAGAAGTCATGTACAAACAGCTACTTTTAATCATTCAGTAGAATGCTCTGCTTCCATCATTACAGGGTTATAGCAGTGAGCCTTCTGACCTCTTTTTGAGTGTTTTAAACATTCAGAGTCAGTGCATCTTCATTCCAGTTTTAAAAATAGGTTTCCCAATACACGTTTTAAAAATAGGTTTCCCGATACACGTTCCCTCTGTTCAAACAAATCACAGAATTCTAAGTTTTCTTACGTAAAAACTATCATTTGTTTTTAAATAGAATCATAGAGATCATCCAGAATCATACAGACAAGTACCCCTCACAGTTCTCAGCCCCTACATCAATTAAGAAAATAATCTTAATTCTTTCAAACTCTTCAAGGCCAGTATTTGGGAGCACTGATGCTTTCTGGCCGGAGACATCATATTTCCTGTGATGCAACCTGATAGGTAGCATTGCAATCTTCAGTACTTCCCTTTAAAAAACCTCTTCACATTGTCAGTCAGATGTGCCAATGGCTCCTAATCGCACACACTAGAGGAAGTTATAATCTATCTTTCTTCTTCAGCGAACGGAGCTCTTGCAAATGAACTCGCAGAGAAGACCTTCTTTTGAATGGGCCACAGGAGCCATGCTGAGTTTATTTTAGTTGCGTTTATATTAGGTCTGATTTCTGCTGATCCCTTCATTTTTCATCATTCTGTCTGTCTCTTTCAACTGTTCCTGTTGGGGAGGACTGTGTTTTGAGAGTTTCTGAGCCAGAATGGTATGCAGGCAGATTATTCATCTCTTTGCCTTCTCTTCAGGCACTCTCTCACCTGTGTGTGCCTGTGTCCACACCTTCTCATACATTAACACTCCAAGCTGCCCCAAATGTCTTTGAGATTAGTGCTTCCTTTAAAGCATTAAGTGTACCAAAAGCCCAGGGAGCTAGCATTACTTCTGCCTAACGAGTCGATAACTGCATAGTCTTTTTAACACCTACAGGACTTCCATTTGACCTGCTGTCAAATGAATTCAGGTGACCTGAATTCAGTTTGACCTGACTGTTAGGTAGTGGTTGGCCCAGAACTTCACTTTATGGTTAAAGGCGGAATCATAAGCTCAAGGTCAAGCAACGAAAGACGGAAGGTTTGCTGAAATAGGTAGTATACGCGTGAAAAGTCCAGAGGGTGCAAACGGTGAGTTTAGGTGCAACATCCCTGCTTTCTGGGACAAAATATTGAACTGTAGATCTACTGGCATTTATAGATTGGTACTGGAGTAGAAAATAAACACACGGTAAAGCACATGAACCCTTTCCATCTGTCTGAATAATGGAAATAGGGCGCAAGCCCTGAATTGCAGGGTACCCAGCACTGCTGTTTGACTTCTTCTGATAATTTACCATTCAGGAATACCTAAAAAGTGTCCTTTTGCAGTATAAAGTACATATGATGTTGGATCTGCTTTAAGGCTGGATGAGCAACTCATAGTCTAGTGATCTGCATTACAGCTAGCAGTACTGTTGGATATGGGCAATTCTTGCTGTAAAATTAACTTGTTTTCTTTCAATGGATTATTTTAAAAAGACTTCTTTCAAATTTTTGTTTATCAAATACTTTATATACTTAATGGTTCTCAGCCAGTGATTTGCTTGCTAGCTATTCACCATTAACTACCACTTGGAGTGCTTGCCATTCATTAATGTATAGTTTTTCTGTGGAATTGGCCATCCAAATCACATGGTGGCTTTGCTTTCCCCCAGCTGGATGCCTTCCAATCCCACAAAAAGCTTTCTAGGGGCTCCAGTGTGTCTGATGATGACTGTGAGATGGCTTCTGGCAACAATATTAATGCAAATGCATTCTTGAATGCGTTCTCATGACATATTCCAATCTTGTGATCAAAAACGTGCTTATAGACGTTTTCAAGGGAAAAAAACTAACTTGGGATACTGTCAAAAGTGCATTTGCCTTTAGTTACAGCAGCAAATTTTCACAGTTTGGTTTTGTTTCTTTCACTGGATTCACCTCTCTCTTAGCCTCAGATTGGCGGGGGCAGGGGGCGGGAAATCACACTGTGCTGATCCTGGAAGTAGATAATTAATATAAAAGTGACCTCCTGCCATCAGGGTATGGCATATTTCCATACGAGGGGAACGGCATTGTGATTTGGGGGGTTTTGTTTTGCTGCATACTCACCCCTGGTTCATTTAAGAAAATAAAACCAAAAATGGAACAAAGTTGTACTGCCACTTAAATCTGGAAAGTAAGTGTAGAAAAAGAGCAGAAAGTCTGAATGCACTGAGAACACAGGTGCATTAACAGAAAGGTTGCGCTTGCAGCTGAGCATAATTAAATTCACCTGATGTTCATATTCTTCCTCTTCCCTCTGACTTTGGAGTATAGATCTGAAACTCCTATATCAAAACTGCAAGCACAGTATTTTGACATACACTTTTGCAAACCTTGCCCTGCCAGAGCGTTTCAGTCTCTATTATATACATAGGGCAAGGGCGAGACGGAAAACTGTATGGTCTTGCCTGGTGTCACAGAATGAGACAATGTGTGATTAGGGCCACCCTACAGCCTTTGTGTGATAGCGGCCCAGAGCGTCGGTTCCTGGCCTACGGTTCAAAGGCAAGTGCTGCACTGCCAAGATCCTGGTTTGACAAGCAGGGCAAAAAGACGATATTTGCCCATCAACTGTTGCTTACTTAATTATGTCGCTCTGTACAGACAAACCCTAGCGGCAAATTTGTAATGGGGTTTTCACACTTGTACTTGACCCTTTAGATTAGATTACAGCTTCCTCTTAATTGCAACAATTCCATGCCTTAAAACAAAACGAGGGTGGAAAACCTGGCCCTTTGGCTCTTCCCTGCTAGCTCGCCAAGGTGTGCTTTGGGGGGAAGGGGTGAGATATCTGCTGTGCTCGGTTGGCCTAGAAGTGCAAAGGCTCTGAGGGCTTAATTGCAGAAATGTTTGCTTGGGGGCACTCACGACAGGTTTTTTTTCTTGGAACTTTGAGCAAACGTAGCCTTTGTTTGCATTTTTCTGTGGTATGTGTTTACTGTTCATTTGCGCTGCACATGCTGTGAGAAATAAGCCATTACGTTGGGGTTTTTTTTTCTTTTCTCTTGCTTTCATTCTTTTTAACCCCCTTCAAAATCCTTACAATTCCTTTCATTATTTGATGTTAACAGGACAAAAGAAATAAATACTTGAAAGAAGATACAAGCTGTGTTTCTGTTTTACTTTGGAGCTGCTGTGGTAACTGAATACCAGTCTGCAAGGTCAAAAAAAAAAAAATAAGAAGGAAAAAAACTGCCAGAAAACATCAGCGCTCAAACCACAGGTTGCGTTGCCTATTGTAAAGCAATTTTCAGCCCACATGCTTAAAGAGCATAACAGTTGCTCTGTAAATCTCCGAGTGTTTCATATAGTTTCCTTGTCATGTGGCCATTAAGTTTTATAACCTTTATATTTCAAGTGAAACAATGAATGTGAATTCCTTCAAATGTCCTAATAGATTCCACATGTTAGCAATTTTTAATATTTTGGTTGCTCAGTAGGTAGCAAACCCGCCTGCGGGACGGTTGGTCTTGGCCGCAGGCCTCGGACGTTGCCTTGCCGGGGGACAAACTCCCGCTCCCGCCGAGCAGCCGCTGCCCGTCCCTCCGTCTCCCGCCGACGCCTGAGATCACTCTCAAAACACGCCTCGGCACCGCGCTGTCCCGCCAGCAAAGCCCTCGCGCTCGCACGGCGCCCGCGGGGAGCCACGCGTGTCACCAGCGGCGCGGCCGTTAACGGCCGTCGGAAGCGGGGGGACGAAGGCTTGGTGATCCTAGAGGATCACCTTGGACTTGATGATCCTAGCGGTCTTTTCCAACTTAACGATTGTATGGTTCTATTCTATGATTCTAAGGCGGGAGCTGTGCTCCGGCTGCACCTGCTCGCGCGCTGCGGAACCTTCCAGAGAGGCAAGCTGAGGTGAGGCGAGGCGGGCGGCGAGGCGCGGCGCCCTCTGAGGTGAGCCAAAAGGAGGGCTTTTTTTTTTTGGGGGGGGAGGCAGTGGAAACCCCCCCCCCCAACCCACCACCAACCTAAAAATCGACGGCGTTTGTTTGCCCTCGCCATCCCCTGGCCCCACGTTGTGGGCCGGCGGCAGGCCCCAGCGGGCTCCGGTAAGCCTGGCTGGAAGGCGAAGCGCGGCCCTTGCTGCCGGGGAGGGAGCGTGGCGCGCTCCCGGGGCGGATGCTAAGTGCTCGTTACCGGCTGGTGAGGGACTCAGTACCAGGATAGACCGGGATCGCCTGCCGTAGCTGCGGGTGAGGCTGGTGGCTCGCCTGAGCCCGACGTGCCCCCGCGCACGGAGCAGAGGGAGGCCCGGAGCCCTCCTGGGCAGGGGTTTTCTGGTGGAAGCCCATTGCCCACAGACGGGCTGGTTTTCATGTCGTTGTCTTTAATTTAATTCTGTTTCCGCTTTAAGTGTAATAGTATCTAAAGTTCTCGCTAATTAGCCGGCCCCTTAAGTATGAGGGTCTGCTGTCAGAGCTAATCCAGATACGTGTTCATGACAGAAGCAGCAAGTGGAACCCTAAGTATCTGGAAGTGGAGGATTTATGTTTGTGAAGGTCTGTCTGCGATTGCAGGGGAAAGAGATTTCCTCCGATTTATGGAATCGGCAAGAACAAAAGAACCTGCCAGGGAGACCGAAACACTGAGTTCCAATTGCTGCCCTTTATGTTTGCATAATGTGGGGGTTTTTTGGGGAGGCAGAGGCGTTGTGTTTTTTTCCTCCAAACAGCAGAAGCCTTTAAGTTGGATATGTTGAAGACGACATTGGTTTCCTTTAATCAAGGACCTATTAGTTGTCCTCCTGTATGTTGTAATTTCTAAAGTGAAAGCTGATTATCTTTCTGAACCGCTGGGTTTTCACAAGCTCTTCTCTGTTGTTAACAAACACTGGGTTTTTTGGGAGAGGCCAGAATGATCAAAATCACCAAATCAAGTTTGTGGGTTTTTTTTTTACTATTTGAGCTGCATTTCAGTTCAACTTGTCTTTAATTTTCCCATGCTGGTATGGTATCTTTTGAAATATTTTTGCTTTTCTGTGGGGTGGATGGAAGGAGCAAAGAACTGGGATACGTGGCACTTGAACTCTGCGATTAATTTTATGCATCATCTTTGACATCAGCTGTATCGATCTTGTGCTTTTTTACCTACCTGTGAATAGTTTCAGCAGTTTTGAAGAGGTGTTACAATCTCTAACAAAGGCTTTGAAAGTTTGCACAAAGAACTCCTTGTATGGAAATTACTGGTGTCTGTTATTTTAATAGTTCAATTATCCTGATGCAGTGGTGAGTGAGTATCTGTGCTGGTCCTACTGTTGAGAAATACAGATACTGGGTGAGTTATGCAATGTGGGCTGAGGGTTTGGTGTGTATCCTCTGTTTTCTTAGGTAGCAGTTTGAAGTTTGATGTCTTCCTGACAACCTTGCTTGGCCCTTTTTAGCAATTTTCATGCCTTGAAAATATGCAGGGGTTAGGTGGGGGATGCTGGATCATGTTCTTTGATAAGGGCCCGGGATTCCTTTAATAACAAGGACTCTTTGTTGCAAACCGGTCTTTTGCTACCTTGGTGTGGGAGTGGTGAAGTTTGAAATGAATGGTGTCACTGAAGTAGCGACCGCATCAGAACTGCTCTGGTCTGCACTGCTTCCAGGCAAATTAAGCCATGTGTCAAGGCGAGGTCATCTGGTGATCCTGAGAAGCCAGTTTAATATTATTCTTAGACCACAAGGAATTTCCACTTACTGTAAAGCTGTCAGGCTGTGTGTCTGTGTCATGTCCCCGTCCCCCCCCCAAATCAGTGGGACAGCAATTTTGTTCTCTGTGTGTACAACAATACTGCAATGGAGTTTGGGGGCACTGTGATGATACAGTTTATTAATAATAATAAGCTGTTCCTGAGAGTTTCTGCTGGAGCTAAAGCAGCTTAGGTGTATCAAAGCCGTGGAACAGCTATAAGGTCCTTCGTCAGGTCAAAGAGTATCATGAAGTTAAGGTTTACAGGAAATATTTATTCTTCTGAATTAGCAGAGTCTAGTCACATCCTAACTCACCAGCTCATAGAGGCAGGGAGCACCAGCGGGCGGGTATAAAAGCGTGTTGATTCTTGGGAGTGCAAGATTAGACATGAAAGAGAGTACTGGCTGCTCAGTTGAGCAGTGAAAGCACGGCAGGTTTGGTTTGTGTGCTGTTTTCTGATGATGAGTCTGGTCATTGAGAAGGCCATCAAATACACTTTGTGTTGCCCCAGAGAGTACTGGGAGCTGTCCTGAGGACAGCAGGAAAATAATGAAACCCTGCCAGAAACATGCATTCTTGGGCAGTTTTTCCAGTAGTTTGCATCACCTGACGTGGAGCTCTGACGCGTTGAATCAAGAGGTGGCATTGAATGCGTTTTCTAGGAGGTCAAACCAGTGCCCTGCTACTGCCTGCACAGTGGGGACAACTTCAGGGTGTTCTTGGCACCCTGTTTTTGGGTACAGGGGGAGGGTGTGTGGGAAAGTTGGAGACTACCACTGGAAGTGAAACTGCTCAGCAGTTTCTGAGCAGAACCTTTTCTGTATTGCGCAGTTACGTTATGGATGCATGACGGTCCATGGATCAGGGAATCGTTTTCTCCAAAGAGCAGCGGTAGCACGCGCACTACCCCAGCCTTCCCTTCACTGATTTTGTGGGATTTGAGGGGAGAAAAACCATCTAGAGTCCTCCTGCTTATGTTACTCGTGTGTTATGTGTTAACTGCTCTGTTCTCTACAGTGTTTTAAGTATGTCTGTTGTGTTCCTTTTGAGGATCTTGAGCTGCAGAAATGAAGTAATGGTTGTACTGCACTAACTGGTATCTTGGAGATCACGAAAGTAGAACTGCGGGACAGTCCCCTTGCAAGGGCTGCCAAAATGGATCAGGAGTCCGTTATAAGCCGCCTTAGGAAGTGCTGCATCCTTGGAAGAGTGACAGGGTACAGGGTGCGTGCCATCCAGCCTTGGGAGAACTGGTAAGCTTGAACGCAAGATCAGACCATGTTGCTGACTGTAGAACTTTTCTGTTTGTGCCTGAGGATGATGCCTGTTGAAGTTTAGAGCATAAATAATTATTATCTCTCCAGTGCAAGGGCTCTCGCTCAGCGCTTGGCCCTCTGTCCCAGCCCCCGCTCTATTCAGCAGGGTCAGGGAGAAGGGAATAAGGGGCGGTGTCTTTGGCTGACATGAACCCGCTGGGGAGGGATGAGAGGAAGGGGGTCTTGGGGGCTGGGTTCAGAGCAAGGTTAGCCAAATATCGGATAAATTAAGCAAGAGAAACAGACAGCTCAGCTTGCAGTGAACTTTTCACCCAGCTAACCTGTTCCTCACCCTGCATTGCACAGGTGGAGCACAACTCAAGTGGAGGACAACCCTTGCTCTCCCTGCTTCCTTTTTTTGCTGTAGTGTAAAGCATGGCCGAGGGGAGAGCAGGATTTGCTGTTCTGAGTCCAAGAAATATTATAGTTCTAATTGCTGTCTTAAGAGCACTGAAGTTAACATCACTAATTGCAGAGGGGTTAGTTGTTATTTGCTCCAGTGTAGAATGAGGACCAATAATTTTGGGTCATAGAGGATGGGGAAGAAATTCCGTACTGGAGAGGGCAAGGAACAAATGACTGTGTCTGAACAGGGATGATTAGAGATTCTTTGTGGGAAAACGCAAGACTGGTGGGAATTCAGTGAATTCTGGTGTTTGTATTTCTCTGACTTTTCTTCTGCATTTGCAGTGCAAGTAAATACAAATAATTGCTGACAGATGTTGTAAAAACATAGCATTATGCTAACCATTAAGCTTAATTTTTTTCTTAGTTAATAATATATATTGATAACTAGACATGGCATAGTTGGGCTCTTACTCACATCAGCTCTGTGTAACGGGCTTTGCTCCAGAGGTGCGGTATGGAACCAAGGGCTGAATCTGTTCTGTCGACCCTTTTCTAAATCCCTACTGCTTCCTCTCCCACTCTCCTCTCCCAAGAAAGCTCCAAGCAAATCAAAGTTACTGTTCTTTAAGTAGCTGTTCCACCACAGTCAGTGCATAGTGGCGAGGCTGAAGTTTTTTATATGCTTTCTTAGACCGTTTTTCTATTTTGTGGTGTGGCAGGTTTGTTGGAGAGGAATATCTGGTAAAGCACTTCAGCCTAGCTTTTAGGCTAAAATCACTGTTTTGAAATTGGGACTCTCGACTCTCTGATCTTCCTTTTTCCTTTTCGCTCATCGTAGGTAAGGAAGGTCTGAAAGCGATAGAAGCTGGCTAATGCACAGTATTTCCAGTCCTGTATTTTTGTGTGTGCGTGCCTAAATTCCATAAAACTGGGGTCCTTGCAGAACCCCCCCTTAAGAAACTTTTACCGGTAGTGCACTTTCAGATGGTAGATGACGGGAGCTCTGTGTCTGCAATGGAAAGAGCATTGTATAAACCGAGAGATAATCTCTGACTTCAGGAAGCTGTGAGCCTTCCTGGAGCAGTGAATATTTTCAGTTTTGCCTCCTGCTCTGTTCAATGCAGAATGATGATTTCCACCCCCTGTTTTGGATCTGGGAAGGAGGTCAAGTTCTTCTCGGCCTAGATGTAAATGTGAGTTCACATACAGCTCCTCAGCCACTGCCAGGTTTACATTAGGTGATTGGCTGCAAAGTAGTACTGACAGCATCTCCCTTGGTATCCCGAATTCCTGGGTGCTGAGGAAGAGGGACGGGAGCTCAGACCGACACAACCACATTGGCCAGACGTGTGTTCAGGTCAGCCCTGCATCGCAGCAGAACAGCTGGTGTCAGCTATCCCAGTGCTGCCACTCGGTTACAGGAGAACTGGGGGGGAAGCGTGGGGAAGAAAGGCCATGTCTATTGTAGAGCTTACTGCCGCCATTTGCAGTTCGCTCACGCCTCTCGTGCCACAGGACAAGAATGTATTTTTGCTTCCATATCATTCCAGTATTTTGCCCATCAGGTGAGAAACAAATGCGGATTGGATGCAGAGGCTTGCTATTTCTATTGACAGAAAAGGGACACAGTTCTGTAGATTGGGAAAGGAGGGGGTGTGTTAGAAGAAGGTGTGGAGGAAGGGAGTATGAACTGTAGTGTGGCTGCCGTTGAGTTCCTGAGCCTGCCTGTTGCTGATGCTACTAGTTGTTTATCAGTTTTTCTTCTCCTGCAGTTATTTAAAAAGATAAAAGAAGTAGTTGAAATCTGCAGAAGGCAGCACTGCTCTCTGCTGCCCCTTCCCCTGCAATGACAGGAGCATTTTTGTAGGTTTGGTGAGCCCAAGCAGAGAATGGATTCTGTTCAAAGTCTCTTTCTTTCTTTGCTTGTTTTGGGCCTTTGTTTTGTTGTTCTGGTTTTGTTTTGTTCCCTTGGGATGGTTCTGGCTGGCCAATTTTACAACCTGTAGTTTCAAATGCAAATACCACCACTGGGGAGGGGATGGGGCAAGGACAAGTTCAGTGGTCATCAGCTAAGCCATCAGTTTAAGTAGATTCAGCAGAGCTCTAAGTAACATCATAATCTTCCTAAAGACCAATGTGCTTGTCTGATCTGTCAGTTAGAGTGTATATTCTCCACAAAAGTTGCTCCCTTTTAGATGTGTTGGTGAAGTTTCCCAGACTTGTTTGGCCATTCACCTTGTGGCTCAAAACCCTTGTGTCATGGCAGGCTTGTTTCTTCTACTGTATTTTTTACTGCCCCTTGAGTGACATCATTTAAATGATGAGTCTGTGAGAGATGATTCATACCAAAAAAGATCTAATAATTGTTACCAGTTATTCAAATCAGTGTTACTGATTTCCCGCATCCTCCCACTGGTCCCTTGAGCTCCCCCACCCACTCATTTTTCCTAATAATTCCCAGGCTTTCTGGCTGTAGGCTCAGTATGCCCTTGTCTGTGTTACTGTGCTAAGGTGTAAGTATCTAGCTCTCCCCAGAGGAACACTTAGGGCTTGGCTGCAGCAACTTGCGTAGGCAGATAGGAGCTGGAATTGAACTGGCAAGGTAGATTGACTACTGGCAGCTTCATTAAAGCTTCAAACCGCGTTCACGGCACATCTTCTGCTTCGCTCTGCTGCGGCAGTGCTGCTGGCAATCTCAGAGGTAGCTAGTTCAAAGCTAGATGAGTAATGTGTCAGCAGGCTGCAGTATTGGGGTGCAGAGAGCTACAAACTGGATTCTCTAGAGGAGTTCTGCACAGAATTACGCTAATTACGCTCTCAGCACTAGCAAAGACTTGCACCAGTAGCGACCCCACGCGCTGCTGCTGTTCCAGTTTGTAGTTACGATTGTTTTTTCTCTTTCACAAATAAAGATCTTCAACTCATGAGGCTTGTTTGTCCGGCACTGTGAATTGAAATGTGTATTGTGCAGTGATTCATGTTGTCCATGTAAACAGTAAGCTGCTGTCGAGAGCAGCCCTATTTTTTTCAAGCAGCTCCTCAGTCTGGCCTCTTTTTCCCATCATGTTCTTCTCTTTTCATATCCCTATGCATTATTCCTTGATCTTGCCTGTCCGAGTCCCTTCCACATCTGTATTCTCATTTCTTTTACCTTCCTCGCTCATTCTCTCTCTTAGTAATTTCTTCTGTTGGCAGAAACACACTTAATTTTGCCCAGAGCTGGATGGATCTAGAATCCCAGAGATGAAAAAGGCTGAAGCTGGATCAGTTCTGGATGCCCACAGTGAGGTATTTCAGAACACATCGACATTAGGGCAGCTGAAATTCTGAAGTTGATTTTTAGAGGTATTTGGGGCTGTGTTAGACTCTGTAGTGCAAGGCCTAAAGGAAACAGAAAACTGTAAACATACAGTTGTATGGATCTACAGAGTCGTTCTCCCCTAAGCAAGGAAGACAGCCTTCACTCTCTCTATTTATTAGCCCTGGGGGCAGGGTGTTAATCTGACTTTGAGGGGTGGGAGAGTTGTTAGCTTGCTGAAATTTGTGCTGTCAAAAATCCTTATGCCAGAAGTGAAAAAGCCACTTCTGTTGTGGAGCTCATTTGGTCACTCTTGATGGGAGGGGTTGGGATGGAACAGCTGAAAATAAGAATGTTCTCCCCAGTATTTGAGGTGAGTTGTTCATTCTCAGACAGTGGCGAGGAGAATGAAAAGGATATTGAGGAAGCAGGGCACAGACAAGGTCTTAGTTAATAAGAGGACATAGAGGAGCTCTTCAGATGACTAATAAAAATTCAGTCAATTCCCTAATAACCCAGTTTTTTAAAGGAAAAAAACCCCTCTTTGGGGTTTTTCCTATAGAGGAGATAAGAGGAGATGTTATAATATTAAAGAAAGGGATCTAAAGCATAATCTGTTCCTCGCACAGAATTCCTGAATTTTCTAGCTCACTTATGGGTTATTTTGATGGTTCTAAGCCATGCAAACCAGTATGATGATCACAAGGACTGTGGCTTGTTAGCTATGTTTCTGCAGCCTGTGAGCTTCGCCCCCAACTAAACCGACAGCTCTTCTGGAGAGAGCCGCTTCACGTAGCAACCTCCTCTTGTCTTGGATTGTATTCACTGCTCTGTTCAGGGGTGAAAAGTCTTGTGTAGCATGTGTTGGCCTAGCAGAATGAGCTCACACGAAAAGAGCAATATAGCTGCCCCCTTTCTTCCTTTCTGGAAAAGCAAGTGAATTTATGGCTGTTCTTGTGTGTGTAGTAAAGCTGGCACCACAACCCCTATTTTGTCAGCAGTAAGACAGTTGAGGGGAAGAAAAGCTTGGCGTAACCTTTGGTATGTTATTTATTATCACTTTGCAGCCCCCTGGAAAATGAACTTTAGAAAATTCTGAGCCGATGGTAACGGTGAATACTGGGAAAACCCGGGAATCAGCAAATCCATTGTGTTGTGCTGACAGAAAGATACTGTTACAACACACTTTAGCTGCCAACTTGCTGCAGTCACTCAATCCATCATGGTGGGCTGTTGGATCACAAGCCAGTGAAACTCAGCCTGGCGTGTTATTTTAGTCTTACATGGACTGTGAGATAAACGGGGCATGAACCGGCCCCCTGGCAGGGGGTCGACCCCTAGCGCCCTCATTAAAGTGCCAATCAAAAAGAGTAATGGAACAGGGAATGGAAAGCTGGCTTCTTCAGCCTGTTACTGCTCTCAATCTGAGCAACTTTCACAAGCCAAGGGAAACATTTCTCTTCTGAATAGGAGCCAGACCTCCAGAAATACCTCCTCTCTGCTTGTCTCTGTGAGAGCAAGTGCTGAGGCTCTTCTGGGTGTCTTGCTTGCGGTGGAGACCTGTTGCTTACTACTGCCTGTTCAGTGCAGGTTGCTGCAGCGGTCAGTGTTGCTGAATGTAACCCAGAAAGGATGTAGGTGCTTGTTCTGTGGAATATGCAGGCACTGTGCTGTGCTTGCGTCGATCATCAGTTGGTCAGTGGCATGGTTTCTGTCGCAAATTGCTCATATTTTAGCATTTGTATGTGAAAGACGCTGAGAACCCTGCTTTTTTTCCCCCATAGCAGGCCGGTTATCATCGCAAGTCTAGAAGGCTCGCTCCTGTCTGCAAGGTGCAAAAGTAGATTCTTGTGCTGTGTGTGGGTTATTTCAAACTCCCACAGGAACCCACAGCAAATAGATCCTGCAGTAATACCACAATCCTTAGGTGAATATAGAGCCAAGGCTCAGGCACACAAGCAGTGCTAAGCTGCCTATCTTTGATGGTTAACATTTCACATAGGCATGTAACCTCTGCTCTGACAGCGGCTGCTTGTCTTTCAAATTCTGAGTGCATCCAACACTGCTGATGCTGTGGGAATTTCTATATGCCTCGCGATGTGGTCTGAGTTTCTGGGGTATAAATACACATTCTTCTGCACGTTAGCTTCCTGCTGGTATGTACTCGGAGGAGCGGGCAAAAAGGTAGCTACTGAAAAGGAAAAAAGGTAGGTGAAGGTCTATGTGCTATGTAGATTTAGCATTTGATATCAGGAAGCTCAAAGCTGGGGAGTTAGCTCTTAAACCTGCTTATAAATGTCAGCTCTTGTTGTGATCTTGGTGTGATTATGAACTTGGCAGCTGTTTATTTTTGCTCACAATGTTTTATCAGCAGATAGTGTCTCCAGGTGGATATTGGTTTGGTTTAAAATGTTTTGGGTTTTTTTTTTTTTGTTTTTTTTTTTTTTTTTTTTGTTTTTTTGTTTTTTTTTTTAACGGGTAGGATCAGGAGTTGGAATTAGTGTCAGTGAGGTAAAATGTACAAGTAGTAACTAGCTTCACGCTACAGGACCTAAGAGTGAGCACTGTGAGTAATAGAGTCTCCTGCCACAAAACTAACAAGGTGGTCAAATTTCAAGCTGACACACTACTGCGTATTGAGGCTGGTACAGATTAGAGAAGCCCTTAAGAAGCATTAGAGGAAATTAATACAGGTAGCAAGTAAATAGCATGATTGGAGATGAGCTTTACACCGAGCTAGGTCAGAAAGGATAATTTTATCCATTTATATACAGTATTGTGGTCTTGTATTCTACATACACCTGTCCGAACTTGGGATGGAAGGATGTTGATTCTGCATAATCCTCTGAAGACTCACAGTGCAGCTGCTGTTATAGCACAGCTAAAGACATATTCTGGCACAGAAGGTAGTGCTAAATATCAAGTTCACATTTCTCGGCTGTTTACCTCAAATGCTGGTCCCTCCACACTTCGAGATTAAAAGAAATCCTGAAAAAATGTATTGGCACACAAGGGATTACGCAAAGGGCCTAGAACTGCACACAGGCAGAGAGCAAACATCCCTGGTGGTGCTCTCCCTGGTATTTGAGTTGCTGTGTCAGGGCTCGACCTTACCAAAATAAGGTTTGGGGGAGGAGGGTCTGGGCCTGCAAATGGTGGTGTGTTCCCCTCCACCAATCTATATGCAGGCACAATTTTTTTGGCTACACCATAACTATGGTACCTGGTGGTTTGTACTGCTGATTTGACGACTGTTTGCCAAGGGCCTTGAAGCAACAGTCATTAGCTACAGTGAGTCACCCTCCCAGGTCAAAGCAAATGTTTGCTGTTGCTCTGTCTAGAGGGCTGAGGGACAGTTGGTATGATAGCGAGTTCTAGTTGTTAAAATTTCTCTACAGCTGCAGCATCCAGGGGACTTTTTTTTTGCTGGCATTTTCAGCGTGCAGAAACAATTGTTCTGTAGCTGCCATACACAGTCCTTGTCCTTTGGGTGACCCATCCATTTATCCCAAATGTAAATGCACATGAAAGCTGTTTACTCCTCTCATGGCCTTTTAGTACTTTTGAGTCAGACCAGAGTAGGCCTGAGGTGCAAGGTTATTCTTACCCACTGGGAGAACTCTCTGTGCTGGGCATGTTGCTTGGGCAATAGTGTGTCAGCCACAGAGAAAAAAACCCCAGAACAAAACCCCCCCCTGTGCTTGTGGAGTCCAACTGCTTTGAGGCAACATAACTGTACAACAGATCGTTAATAGAACTGATATAACGCAGTAGGCATGCATTTCTTATGTAACTGCGTTTTGCTCCAAGATTATTTTTATTTCTATACTAGAATGTGCTGTAGTTCTACCGAGGAAAATAGGAAAAAATCCCCCCCCCCCCCCCCCCCCCCCCAATGTTTTGTCAGTGGTTAATGAGTAACCTTTTTTTTTTTCTTTTTGGCAAGCCTCCTTTCATACCATTAACACTGCACTCTCTGACACCGATGAGACATGTGCAAAGCCAGGCACAGTGCAAGGACCTGGCCTTGTGTACACATCTGGCGCTGGTTTTTTTTTTTCCTTACATTCTCCCACTTCAGAAAAGGTGCTGATAGACAGCTATGAAAAGCATACTGTTCAGTCAAACTGAGCTGTGGCCTCTCTTAATGAAACATTTGCTCAGCCAGGTAACCGAGGCACATGTGCTATCCTGATTCATTTTTTAATGCTGTCAGAGCACTGGGCCAACCACCAGTAGGTACAGTATACAGTACCTATATATACAATATACAGTCGGCTCTAATAAATAGGCTGTAATACAGTTGAACCAATGATACAGGTGGGGGATTGGAAGTGGTTTGGGCTTAGCCCTAAACTAAACTAGCCATAAAACTAAGCATCATAACCTGTACTGATTAAAAGTCTACTATCAAGCCTGAATTTTACAAAAGTCTGGACTGGAATCCAAAGCTCTAGGTACAGTTTTGTGTCCATGTGCCCGCCCCCCACCCCCCCCCCCAAAAAAAAAAAAAAATTAGACTATGTGTTCCTTCTTTGTAACAACTACGCTTTTAAGAGAGTTTGGAGTATGGCCATCATGTTTCAAGATAAGTTAGAAAAAAAAAAGTATCAGTATGGATGTATATACATGGCCGGGGGGGGGGGGTGTATACTAAAAAAAAAAAATATATATATATATAAGCATACACAGACACACAGAGTGTTATTCTTTGTCGGAAACCAAGTTGTGTAAGTGGATTTTGAGCAACTGTTGACTTAATTAAACTGTGTTTTGTTTGGGTTTTGTTTTCTTTTTTCTTCTAAATATCTTTGCAGCAGTCTGTAACCTGAAGAGAATATACTCCTTGAAACCTGCTTTTTCAGATCCAGGTACCAGAGGTGAAATCATCATGATTAGCAAATAGAGGTCTGCTCTTCTAAGAAGAGAAGCAGAGCAAAGAAGGTTATTCCTAGAGGAGTCATCATCTAGTGGTTCGTGCACTGTAGGAAACAGGTCAGTGCTAAGCTGTGTTACAGCGAAAAAAAAAAGTTAAAAAAAAACAAAACCCCATATAGTTGGCCTAGGATCCTAGAAAGTAAGTGGTCTATTGATGAGAAAAAGAGATAAATGCTGAAAACCATCATGCAGTCTAGGAAGCGGGATAGCAAATAGATCAAATCCTCCTTGTCACAGGGACATGTTATGATTATTTTTCTGGTTTGAGATGGGGACCATTTAGCCACTTACATTCTCTCCACAAAAATGTAAGCACTGCACTATTTTGGTAAACAGCATTCACAACTGGAGCTGCTCAGATAGTATCATCTAGCTGATTTATTAGAAATCTATTCAGGAGCAGAAGGAAGGGAAGGATGTTGTTCACATCTTGCACACCATTTACCTCATTTCATACCTCTCCTTGTATTTCCTGTTTTACTGCCTAGACTTGATTTATAAATGGCCACGTTTAAGTAGGGAACAGAATTGTTTATGCTGCAGTAATGGCTATAACAAAAAGTCTGTTTCAGCCCGATCATACCATAGTAAGATGCATAAAGTACATGTAGAACCTCACCCCTGCTTTGAGTGAAGTGTCTAAAAGTTACTGAACTTTTTTCCAGTTTATTCTGTGACTTCAGAAAGTGGTTAATTTCTCTTCTTCCAGAGGCAGCAAGTGGGCAGACACCTTATCTACTCCTCGCACCTGTACTGTGCTAGATCCTACTACCAGGTGAGGACTGTCTCCAGGAACTACACTTGGTTACAAAATCATGTATTGGTGAGCGGTGTGGGGCTGGCCTCTCCTAGCAGCCACATTACGCATGGTCCCTTTATCTCTATACTTTTGCAGTACCAGTATATGGCTTCCTCAGCAAAAAAAAAAAAAGTCTCGTAGTGGCCTTGTCACCTCCCTGCTAGCTATGAGCATATCAGAGCTTAGAACAATATGATCCAAAATAGCGATTCTCCATGTTTTGATTGCCTTGTCAGATACAGGGCAGCAGAACGGAAGTTTGCAGCCACAGCTGTGGATTTAGGTCTGAACAGAAAGGACTTTTGTAGTTCTGCTTGTCCAGAATTGCTTCTAGAATAACATGACATCACCATCTGTGGTGTTCCGTGTATCTTGCACATTAAAAACCTGATAACCTAATTCAGTCACAAATCTGTCTTTAGCGACAGCAGAATGCACGGGTCTGGATAAGCATTAGAAATATTAGGATGCTTTTTTCCCCCCATAAAATTATATTAATACCTGAAGTGCCCTTTTTTGGAAGTATACTGTTTGACTTAAGTCTGCATTGTATAGCTCGGGTAGGTGACGTGTACTGTGAGGCATTACTATAGCACAAAAGCATTTATCATTTATTATCCAGATGTGTAAGAAAGATGTCTGGATTTTGTTTTACAAGATACGCTTTTTCTCTGAAGTCTCAATAGCTTAGCATCTAGATTTCCCACTCTTAAATGACTTTTGGAAAATTAGACTCTCTCAAACGCAGATTTTCTGAATGTCCTGGTCAGAGAAATACTGGGTAAGTCTGGGTTTGACCTACAGTGACAACCAGCACTCCAGGGGGTCGTCCAGGTTTTACCTCAAAGAGCAGAATTACGTGATGCAAGAACAGTCTTGAGGGCTGTTCTGCCACAAGAGACTTGGAGAATTACTCGTTCCTGTCCTCTACAGTCATTTTCTGTTCCTGCACATAATTAATGTTTTTGCAAGCAAGGGCACATGAAGAGTGTGGGTGGAATCAATTTATTGCACTTCTCCAGAATTATGGTAAAATAACTCTTATGTCAATAATCTTTATTTTACATTTCTTCAGTAGCAACTCCAGCAAGAGAACAAAGTTGGTCTGGGTAGGCAGAGAACAAGTTGTACAGTTCTCAGCAGAATATAGGTAAAATCAAAGCTAACGGGCTGAAGAAAAGTATTTCTACCTCAGTGTATCACAGCATGGGTTATAGGGTTTTCTAAATACTACCTGCATTGTTGATGGGTTATTTAATCTTTATTAGAGTGTGAAGGCGAACAGCTTTTTACAAAGACTTGAGCAGAGACGCATGAAAAAGCATCATCGTCCCTGAATTGTATTAGCTGTGTGCTAAGGACAGTGGGCAGGGGGAGAAAGCTGTGTTGCTATCTCTCATCAGTGAATTTTTTCCTCCGCAGCTTCTGAAATTTGAAGACTGAATCTGCTTTCACTGCTGCAGCAGTCATACCTCTTCCAGTGAAACCAGGCTAAGCGTGGTAAGCATACCGTCGTCGTAAGGCTCGGAATCTGAACAACTTTGCAGAATTTGGTAAATGGAACCATTACCTTGTCTTGTCTGCTTACAGCTTGTGTTTGAGTTCTTAAGAATTTGAGCGAAAGCTGGAGACTTGCACTTACTCTCCATATCCTCTGTAAACTATTTTTGAGTATGGCTCCTGGAATCTGAAAGATGTATTTATTCACTGAGTAATAATGTTAGTAGTGCCAATAGCAATGGGAAGTCCACAGTAAGAGTTCTGAAATTATATAAAAATAGTTGGGTTACAGCAATAAATAACATCATTTGCGCTTTTGAAAAAAACAAAGTTCTGATTCAATTTGGTTTGGAATGCTGAATGAGGCAAATGCTGCTTTCAACTATGTCTGTACATCACTCCCCGTAATCAGCACTGTGTGTGTACCCTTCAGAGAAAACTTTGCCTTGTCTACAGACGAGTGAGCAACCTCAGCCACCGCACTCAAGAGGAGCACGGCATCAGGAACAGCACCGTGACATACTGGAATAACCTAAGCCAGTTACGGTCCGTGGTACTCACACATGTCTAGGCTAGTGGGTACACTTTCCAAAGGCTTAAATAATGTGCTCTTTAATCCTTATCAACAGTCAAAAGAACAGGTTAAGCACAGTCCAAAAGAAATAAATAAACACACAAATTGGATCCAGTATCTGCTGTGGCTCCCTGAGTTCAGGTAGCTCAAAGGGTGTACTATCAAACCACTTTTCAGATGCTTGCACGTCAGCAATATAATTGTTACAAAAGTTAAGTATTCAGGCCATCCTCCTGTAAATTCTCAACACAGAGCTGTGAACTACTTACTATTTTCCTTCCCCATCTACTTACCATCTTTAGCAGCTAAATACTTGCTGCATTAAGAAAGAATTTTACAGTGGAGAGAAGCAGGGAGCCTTGGTAGCAGAGTCCAGCATGACCGACGTGTTAAAGCACTGTTGAGCCAATGCACTTGTTGAATTCCTTATTTTACTTGAAAATTATACAGAGAAATATACAAAAGCGATGCATTAAATCAGTTTCATCTGCGTAACGGACCTTTATGGATTTTGATTTCCAGTCACAGACCATCCACACATCGACTGATACCATGCTTTCTCCTTAGACAATAATCTTCTGCCTTTCACCTTACAGGAGTTGAGAATTGGTTTAATTCTAACCTTCAGTTTAGAAATACTCCTGTATGCCTTTATGAAAGGATATTAAAAGGTAAACTAAGTTGAAAGTAAAGCTATAGTGGGCTCCTGGCTCCTTACTTTGAGTCAAAGGTTTACAAAATAGCGCTTTTAGACTGCATGTTACTCAGCAGTTTCAGGCAAGTTGTGTATTCACAACTGAACCTTGCACAGCAAAACGCCGTAGTGTGTGCAGACCTTCAGCACAGTGGCTGAACTATCTCCAGGGAGCAAACACGAAAATGAGATTTCCTAGTTGCTGTGAATAAAGGTATGTAAGCACACTCATTCCTCAGTCTTCAGCTTGGGTAAAGATGATGAGACAAATACTGATTTGATGTACAACATCTGAAAAAGCACGTTCTTTTTATTATTTCAAAAAGTTTCATTTTGAAGAGGTTGTCATGAAGACAAATGATGCAGATATTTCCTCTCCCCCCACCCCCCCTGCATTTCTAACGCTAGCAGACTTCCACACTAACCAGCCAGCTATATACGCTTACTCAATCCGAGTGAAGGGGAAAACTGAAGTTAAAGATTTCAGTTTCCAAGGCTGCTCACTTGAACCATTTTAAAACCAACTTAGAAGCAGGGGGCTTCAGAGGTGCAGACTTCGCTAGGTTTGAGCGCTGCGTTCAGAACAGAATCAGCTTCTTGTTTTCTAATTTTTTGAAAATGTAATTGAATTAGCGAATCCTCACTGCAATATTTAACAAAATGCATTTTTTTTTGTTTTGTTAAAAATGAGGATGACATTTCAGTGAAACACTAGGTATACGTGCATTTAGCTGTACTAGTGATTTAAGAAAAAAAACCAAAAATCCGCAACAATCCCAAACAATACACCCTAATCACAGCGTTAAAGCTCCAAAGAGAGGCAGTCTGTGCTCCAACAGCTGCAATTAACTCCTAATTTTATTTTTTAAAACGTTTATCTACATTCCTGCACTGTGAAAATCTGCTTTCTCAAGGGGGAAAGAAAGAGAGAGAGAGAGAGAGAGAAGGGCTAGTTTCAGGTAGTGCAGTAAGACTCAGTGTAGCTCCTTTAATTTCTTTACACAGTAAACGGACTTCTATTTATACCAACACCCTGGTCTGTACTTTCTTATTTACATGAAACAGTTTTACATATATACATGTTAGCAAAATACAGGGCTTCTCCCAGAACCAAATGCATTTCAGCTATATGTTTGTTATACAACTAGTTGAAAAAAAAAGAAAGAAAAGAAAAAAGCCCACCTCACTTGTTTTCTTATGCACAATGATTCCATTTAGCTAAATACTAAAATCGGATTTATTTCCGTCCCATGTAGTACTTTCTCTAGTTACAGAATACCATCGGCTCCAGACTGATATTGCAGTTCACTCTGGCAGTAAGGAAGAGGTTTCAAGAGTCCAGCTCTAATTGTTCTTGATTTTCACTGAGTCTTAACATAAGCTGTTGTTCATAATAAAGGCTCTTTGCATAGTTTATTTCTTGAGACAGCTTTACTGCAAGAACTTCAGATTTCACTTTCACCTGCAAAAAGAAATGTGATTTTTCTTAATGCGGTACTGCTATGGTCTAAAGCAGAATATATTTATTTTTTATTACTTAACTAACCGAAGGGATTAGGTTTGAAGTCTCCTGTAAGGAACAGAAATGTTTCAGTGGAGATTCCTCCTCAGTGCTGAGGCTGAAGTAAGGAAGAAGCAAGAGAGGGAGAGAGAGCTAAATAGGGATGGGTATTTTAGTATGAGAGGAGAAACATCTTGCAATATGTGAAGTTATTTCCTTTGCTTCCCCTCCTACCTTTTATCTGGCTTGTCTGTTTGGAATGTAAACTAACTTGGGTCAGGGGTGAGCTTGTAACCTTGTCTGTAAAACAGACCCCTGAGCAACTACTGTAATGAAGCAAAAAAAGCCCTGTAATGGGTTTTAGAAGTGAGAGTTCTGATTAACTTTTACATGCATGACATAAACACTCTTTCCAATCTTAGATACTTTGCAGTAAAAAAAACTACGTATAGGAGGAGAAGACTGGGGTAAATAGACAGCAAAGTACTTAAGTTTCATGTATGTATTGTAAAGTTAAAAGCCCTCCTCAGGTAAATACACATTTCCTACTGTAACTTCTCTGCCTGCAGGAATAGTAGAGATTTTGCCTTCAGCTTTTCTCAGGAGTTTAGGGAGCAAGTTCCGCCCTCACCTAAACCTTTTCGGCAGCAGCGATTTTCACTGCTGACGGAACAAAGTTTTCATTGTTATGCAGCACAGGAAACCAAACACTAATGACTACAAACGCTTTCAGCACCAGTACACGCATAAAGGGGAAAAGAATGAACCAATAGGTGCTAGATCCTTACCATTGGTTTTTGTTGTGATGGGCCTGGCATCGCCACACCACTACTTGTATTAACAGCTTTCTTCGTCAACTGTATATACACGTTCCCATGGTCTTTTGAAACAAGGCAGTGGTAAAGATCATCATACTTGACTTCTAGGAAGATGGCCTCACGGTCTGTGTAATCACCACTCTTCAGGAAATAAACAGCTTTAGATGAAATGAGAACACAATAGCTGTCGATGTTCTCCACTGCTATGAAGCTGCAAGAAGAAAAAAAAAGAAAAATTACTCACTTGAAGCTAAAAATAGTGAACTAACAAATGTCTTCACCTGTTATGTTTTGAGTGACCTTTAGAAGTCTTTCGGAAAAATTAATAGCGTAACATGTACAATTCATCTGTATTTAATTTAAACTGTTCTAAAAAATCAAGCTGATGAAGTACCCTCTCACCCAGTTAAAAAAGATCATGCTGTAAATCAAATATCAGCGCTAAATGCCTGGCTTCTAGCTTTGGACATTAAAAGGGCATATAAAAATAGCCTTTAACACGGCTTAAGAAGAGTAATTTCCTTGCATGGGAACACTGCAAGTCCTCACACTAAAGTTTAATTGTAGCTAACTTCAGTTTCTTTGCCGATATGTGGAAGGTTTGCAGACGGTTATGACAAGAGCATTATCCTTCTACACATTGTAAACCTACTGTGCTTCCTTTTACCACGCACCTCCCTTGCCTTTGAAAACAAAAAACAAGTTTAACCTGCTGCCTGGATCAGTAGCTAGAAAAGAGAAATTAGCTGTTTAACACTGGGGTGAAAGGTTAAGCAGCAAGCAGGTTTCCCCAGGGAGATTAAGCTGAGTGATGAATAGTAGAGGTAGAAAAGAGTGAGTTAATATTGAGAATTATGATGGCTGAAAAGGTTATTGTGTAAAAAAATAACAGTAAGGAATGCAAAAGCGAAATAGATAGTTTGCACACAAACGCTTCTCCCCCACTTCTGATCTAGTACTGAAACAAACCTCATTAGTGGGCTTTTTAAAATGCTGAGGAGTTCAGAAAATGAAATATGAAATCATAACTAAGAGTGCTCGACAGAGTAATAATGCTCTGTCAACAACCCACAGCAGTAGCATATCTGTAAAACGGAGATTCTCATGCTGTCAGGTAGGTTCTAAATTACTATTTTCTGAACCGTTGTTCGTACAATCTGTCTGCTGTTGTCCTAATGCATTCTGCAAAATAGTGCACTGTCTTTGAAATCAATGAAGGCTGTCAGTACTAAGAGTTTTTGGTAGATCAGAAAAGCTTACCGTCTCCAAAACTACTGTTGGCTCTACCATTTAACTAACACTTTGCACAAATTACTCTGAGCTATATCCAAATAAACCCATAGCTATAAATGGAATTTTAATAGCCAAAAATATTTCAAGAGGTCAGATCACAGTTTCTTTTTGTTGTATGAAAGAATAAATCCAGTAGTTTTTCTATTAATAGTCCTCTGAAAGATGTTATTCTGCACTGAACTTGTCTTTTCCAGGCCCTATGCCTCCTAGCCATGTCAGCCGACAAATGCCCTTGCTTCCATAAACTTGAGAAAGGCATATGCACTTTTTCAAGTTAACAACTTACATTTTCATTTAAGTGCTGAGGAAGAGCACAGCCACTCTAATAATTAAAAAAAAAAAGGCCTGTAACGTACTTTGCCCAGCTCTAACCCTGGATGAAACTATGGGATAGGATAATTGAATTGTGTTCCTTTAAGTAAAAAAAAAAAGGGGGGGGGGGAAATGTATTTCAGCTTAAAAAGAACCTAGGTGAAAGACAATGTTAACACTGTTACTGAAACTAGCAGTTGCCCCTCAGTTTTCCACTGGAGTTCAAACACTTTGGGGTAAAGTTTTGTCTTTGAAATAAGTTAAATAGGATGGAGAGTGGTATTTTTTATGAAGTGTCATAGAAAACTTAATTTTAAAATAGGGCAGCATTATAGCCTGCAGAATAATAGCCTTGTTCCTTAGGACAGGCACATAAAAGCAAGTACAGTATTTTACAGAGATCCTAGCTTTGACTCGGGTCAGACTTTCACTAGGAGCCCCACCAGAGGAAACTCGCTGGCACATTGGCTTTGCTTCTTTTCCAGCAGGGAAAGAAGATTAAAAGGTGACTCTCAGAAACCCCTAATACTGGATCACTGTCCTTAGCAATTGTCACAGCAAAGCTGAGAAACTTGAGAAGGTTTTGTATACCCACAAAAGCAGAGCAGCTGTTTTCCTGATGTATGGTACTACAGCCCGCTATATGGGGGACATCCATGGAGAGAACCGAAGCACTAAAAGCTACTATACCGTTCAGTGGAAACAACTGGGTAATCAGGCTATGGGTTTGTATTTTCTCCATAAGAACAACAGATTATATATCTAATTTTCCATACAAGATTTTTTTACTGGTGTCATGTATATATTTTGAGGAATGGAAACAGAGGTCAGTAATTTAATGGAGAAGCACAGAAACATTAGCTAATTCGTAGTTCAAGCTCTACATTTTGTTCTAAGTTTGAGTCATGCATCATTACCCATTTTCTCTTGCCAACTGTTACTCTCCTCGGTGTCTAGTTCTCAAAAACGGGTATTTAACCATTTAAGATACTACTTCAAGATACCACTTTTTTTTTTTTTAAACCCATACCTCTACACTATTAAAAAGATCTCAAATTAATAAAATGAAAAATTAAATGAAACATGATCCAGTAGAACAAAGTAGAAGCAACCAGATCTCTGGAGAATTTGTGGTTTTTTTAACAACATCAGGAAGTAATTACACAATATTTTCCAGAAGTGAAACAGTGAGCCTAACTGGAAAAAAATGTGGAAACATTTAGTTAGAACAGTAGAGCAAGGTATTAAACCCCCTTTTATGGATTTAACTCTGAAGGAAAATATGCAAATAATCAGGTCTTTAAATGTGTTTCTGATTATAATACTAGGATAAAAGTCAGAGGCATAATTTTGTACTTATTTTCCATGACAAGAAACACTGTTTTCTTGTTGAATGATGTCCCTAATGGTGAAAGTCACAGTGAATGAACAGCGTGACTCGATGACAACAGCCCACTCATCTGCTTACGGGGTACACTTGCAAAAAGTTGACAATTCTTCTTTGGTCACAGATTGCTCTCTTTCAGTACTCCCCACCTAAGAGCCAGACTGTATATGCATAAAGAGCCTTAAATGAGATGAAAAACAGGATAACGAGTGTAAGATCACAGGGCCGTGAGCAAGTGGTAGATTACAAACTCTTCCTCAGAGGCAGCTGAAGGTAGACTCTAGAGTGGCACACAGCGTTCAGGGCCTGATCGTTGACACCGGTGAAGTTAAGAGATCCTGCTGAATTGGTGCCTCCCTCTAGGAGCTTCAAACAGTTTTAACTACTTTGCCTTGGCAGATGCTCTGATGGATAATAGATGCAAAACACAGTATCTTACACTCCACTGAAAACAGCTGTTCAGGTAAGTGTGGTAGAGATTGGGTTAAGTAACGAATTAAGCCTTAAGACCCCCATCCAACAAACCGGCATCTCCTGTAGAAACACATATACAGATAGCTTTCCGTGCCCTCACTCTGTATGCGGGTTTTTTCATACTCTCAAACCTGACCACTAACAACATTTCTGCACTCTTTTCACTTACTTTCATGAACCCATATCCAGGGCATTCAACCATAGATGCGCCTTCGGTGCATTACCCATGTAAATTAGTCAGTATTGAGTTTTCTGGGGAAAAAAATTACTAAATTTTGCACGTTATTTTGGTCATTAACAGTTAACAGCCACAGCTTGGACGTTGGCTCCTCTCACATCTAAACCAGAGCCAGCTCAGAGTGCACTCCGTGCAGGTCAGTGGTAGTTCATGTGTTGCTGTCACAGAATCACTAGCCACTCTCCTAGGCTTTGGGCTGTGAGAAACAGACGATAAGGGACAGATAAGGGAAGAGATACTAGTTCTGCCTGTATGCATGTTACAGAGGAAGAAGAGTACAGGGTCAAAACACGCACTTGTTTTATCAATGCACGTGGCAGGTCGGACATGTGTTATGCATGTTAAGTGGACTAATGATTACTTAGAAACTTACTGAGAGTTCATCTTTTGTAATGATAGAAGGGGACAGGGACTTCAATAGGAGCAAGGGCCAACAAACCAAGGCTGCGATTTCTCCCCAGCCTGTACGTGATGTGTGATCAATGGCAGGTAGCCACAGGTGAACCAGAGGAGCCCCGTGGCACCTGCACTGATGTTTGTACACAGCTGGACAAGCCACTGCAGAAGTCATCGGGTGCTGATGCTGTGCTGCCAATCGGTACCAAGAGAAAACAAACAAAATGCCCGTGCATGTGCGTGTAAAGCAGTTTTAGTCCCTCTTCCCCAAAGACGCGAAGATACAATGGCAGCAAACAGAACTACTTAAAGTAACTGTGTAAGTCAGTACTTACAACTCATCTTGGATGTTGTCAGTCAGTTTGAACAGCTGTTCTTGTCCTTCTGCTTGACTTTCTAAATAGCGGGGCAAGAGCCCTTGAGGTCCTCTACAGCAGCGTGGCTTTCTCACTCTCTCCGCTTGTCTCCTACATGCAAAATAGATGCAGAAAAATGACTTAGTGCAACAGCAGTGCTCTTCCCTCCACTTAAACCCGTCAACACACAAAGTTTTATTTCTTTTGAAAGATGAGGTGTGACAAAGCCTTTAAAATTACAAGATCTTCACAAATACAGCATATAGATTCTGTAATACTCGATCTGGAAGACACAGTCTATTCATATGGTTTTACATTTCAAAGAAATGTCTCCCAGCTTTCCTCTGCAATTAGGGGCAGTGTCCTAAATTAATAGGAAGAAGCAACCTAAACTGTGTATACTGTCTGCGGATTTTGGGATCTATTTATCAGCAGAGTTTTACTGATTTGACTGTTCTCACTCCTCTACAGAAAACAAGAGTGCATCACCTAGATAGAGCTCACATTGATGGACAGCGTCAATAGTTTGAAACCTGAAGGGTTACCGAAATAGGAACACGCAGTTAAGACAAGACAGAAGAAAAATCCACGGTTAATTAGTGTTGCCATAGTAGGGTTTAGCATACTTTACCTTTCTTGAGCATTTATTAAAAAATGACAAAAGACACACACATGTGACCTAACACACATCAGAGGTTGATACTGGCCACAGTGCTAAAGAACTGCAGGCTAGGTTCCTCCCTTAGCAGTATTTTGTTAAAAAAATAATATTCTGAATTCCTTTAAGCTTTTGGAACGCCCTACCCCTGAAGAATTGTGTTACAGGCTGCCTAGCCCTGCTTTATTCTCTGTCCTTTCCCAACAGCATCACTCCGGGTCTCCTTCATGCTTTTTCATATCTCTTTCAGGCCACTGCTGTTGGTGCATTTGGCTTGGAAAATTACTATTTTTCATTAGTGCTCTCTACTTCTCATCTTGATGCTTCGTAAAGATCCTGTACAATGAACTGCTTCTATGCTTTTTGATAAAAAGATAGGAAAAACATCCCATGTAACAATACGTTTTCTTTTTAAGCTGCCTGGAACCTCTTACATGTCATTCATGAGTATCACCTTTGCTGCCCTCCCATTGGGTGACGGGCGCCTCAGTGTGTTTCGGCTTCCATTGCTCTATCTGGTATCAACACCGTATCTTGCGAACAAGGTATAGAAGCCAAAGATACCGGCTTTCCGGCACAGCAGAGAAAAGCATCAGCCAATTTCTATTTGTAATACAGTATGACTGTCTGATAAGTTCTCATTTTGTTAATGAGGTTATTACATCCCTGACCTGTGTAACAAACTACAGTGGCTCAGATGTAGTGCTTATCACTGATCCTCTTTAAGAGAAACTTCAGGAGAGACAAAAAGCTCTTCGCTTCAGCTGAACTATGGTTACGCTAAGATGGAAAGTCAGTTTGTCAGCAGGGAGGATGAAACGAAGAGTGGAAATTCTCCAACTAAAAGAATGCGAAACAGAGCAGGGGCTTAAGAAACCATGACAAATGTTGTCATTAATAGTGCCAGTAAAATGTTATCAGTCAAGTTTTCAGTTTTACCTCTGCTGACAGATGTTCTCACTGCTTTACCTGTCCTGCTGCACTGCTTTCGGTTTTGGTTAGATGTTCAGTAGTTAGTTACAGTGTTATGCATCCAAGCTAAAAATTGCTGGTATGAAAATTGCCATTTGCTGCATAAAGGTACTTAGTTTTCCTCATTGGCAAAAAGTGCAATGTCTTAAAACTCTATTCTTCCATTAGTAGCACTTCTCTGAATCAGAATAACCTAAACACTAGGCAAATAGATGACTTCCCCAACCTGTGTATGACTTAAAATTACTCCACTGAGTAACTGCTGTATGCAGGGGTTAGAACTTCACTGTGAAGTACTATGACTTGGGAACAAGTCACCTCTCCTGCCCCTTAGATGTTTTAGATATAAATGGGATTCATCTGTCCCAGGTACAGTTACCTGACAGTATTATTATATTTCTGAACCTACACCAAAGGTGAAGAAATAAGTGCCTGGTTTTACCTATTAGATTCTTACAAAGTAGTAAACAAAAGTATGCATTTGCCTTCATGAAATGCAAAATGTTGAGGCAAAGTTCCTAAGAAATCAAAGGGTTCTAACCAGTGTAATTCACATCTTGCTGTGTATCCTACTTCCTAACTTCCAAAAGCAGTGAAATGGCAAAATTTCACTTACCCAGGAAGCCCCCACTGGCTGTTAAACCTCTCTACAACACCTGTAGCTTCCATTGACAAGTTTAAAGAGTGAATGTCTAAAGCATAATGTACAGTTTTTAGTTAACTATTGGCCAGTCAAGAACTTTTACTTAGACACTTTCCTATTACGCGTTCAGGGAAGTTGGATAACCATCCGTCCGGGAGTGAGCAACAGCACTGCATAATGGTTTTTACATTAACCATCTTTCAGATAAACATTCAACTGTGCTATTTTCCCTAATATTCTGTAGTATCATGAGAAGAGGTATCTGAAGCATTGCAAGCAAGACTACTGTGAAAATGAGGAAAGAATAGGGCCTCTTAATCAGACCTATGCTGTAGAAACCACAACATCAGCAAACACTGGTTTCTAATGTCTGGCTTAGAAGCAGGTCAGAGAGAAGGTACTAGCACTACGAAAGTACTAGGCACCACAATGAATTTCTGGTAGGTTTGGCGATTTCTGAGCTGTGGGTTTGGTTGTGGGCTGGTTTTCGGTTTTGTTTTTAAATGCAAGAAGTACTTAAGAGTACAGTGCTTACTGTCCCCACTGCTCCTCCATGCTAAAATGTTCACCCTCGTGAGAAAAGATAATTCTCATCTTTGCGATAAGAATGTCAGCTGCTTTTCAACTAAGTGCCACTAGAGCTAGCATAAATCGCATTGATTTAGTCCATCAGCCCCTTGGCAAACTGGTCTGTTTGGTCTGGACAGCTAAAAACATTCCACACGACTGGATTTTTTTAATCTAAAAATTTGTTCTACTGTCTCAAGTTACATTCTGTAAATAATAAGCAATGCTGATGAAATACAAAAAGCTGAAGATTTGTAAAGCAGAATGAACGGTGGTGTGCCCACATCTGTGTTATATTAAACATGCACTCAACAGATTTGCCTATTCTTTTTTAATAAGCACACAAAGGCAATACAAGACAGAAATGCCCTCACGTCTACTAGTCACAGCAGGGAAGAGTGCTGCTGAATGAAGACACAAAGAGATTGGAAATGGTGTCAGAAGGTTGGGGCACACACTCCAGTTCTTCACTGTTCAGCCGAAGCTCAGCACTGGCAAATCTCCTTTCGGATGACTGTATGCACACTAGAACCAGCTAACAGTGCCAATTGGTTGGCTTTTGCTTAACAGTTCACAGAATTCTTGTGATACAATTGACCAGTTTTAAGCCAGAAGTCTTGTAATCAAACAGATCACCAACGTGCTGATGTAAGGAAGTTGTTCAAGCACTATTGGTGATAATTGTTTACCAACTTAGATTGAAAACACTCTACAAGAGACATCACATGTTTTACAGAATAGCCTTTATCCTTGTTCCTTCACTACACGTTCACCCCTATCAGGTACCCTATCACGTTTACACTATCAGGTCTGTAGATGTGATTCCTGCTGAGGTGCATAAATACACAGTGGTTTTGAGAACAGTAACTGTTACTCATCTTTAACTGTCTTTTGGACCTAAAAAGTGTCCTTGAATTGTACCTAGATTGCTTTGACAAAAGCATTAAAACAAAAATCAGAAGGTATCAAACTTTGTATAGCAACAGATGATAATCTGTGAAAACAAAACATTGCACTTTTAAAATTATATACAAGTAAAAGTGTGTCTGGTTTTGCTATTACATCTTTCAGTTTCCTCAGCATCGCACCCAGAATTATTATTCAGACTAAAACAACTTCAGGAAATTTAGCGACTTCTCCTGAGAGGAAAAAAGCAACAAGGAAAACCCCTACGACCAACACACCGATCGCTACAACTTTTCATTTAAAACGTCTATCTGTGGAATTTCTCATCTGTCCTCTTGGTAAGAGAGCAGCACTGGCAACTACAAATCTGCTCAAAAAGTCCAACTTGAGCACATGTACAGATTTTGATCCATAACTGGAAGAGTACAAGGACACCCCAAATCCTGCACAAACAACAGCTCGAAGTGCAAGGAGATGCAATTCTGGCACCTGAAACCAGTTATTTAGTGGGAGAGGCTCTTCACAGAGACTTCACCTGCTGTACTGCCTGCCTGTCACCAAAGGCCCAAGTCCACCTAGTCGAGATCTCTCTGGCCACAGGGCTCTCCCCCACACTCTCTAGTAATCATTTCCTTCAGCTAGACCCAGTTCTTGCTGCCAAAACTTCCAGCAACTGTCATCAATGTGTCGCATTCATAAAGGTGTTCCAGTTTAACAACGTCATCATTCCAACCCATTTAAAGCAGTAACTTACTGGTTCTGGTATAGCTCAAATTCTGTCAGTGTTTCCATTGTAAACTTGTTTTTTTCAGGTTTGCATAAAATTTATTGATAAAATCCTGCTCTGGGCTGTAACTTGGCGTACCAACTTTCAGCCTGGGAACAATTTTTATCCCCTTGAAATAATTATAAAACAACCTTAGTTCAAACAAAGGAAAATTGGCAGGTAATATAAGCCTATGAAACAATTCAATGGCTGCTAGTTTTTTTAAGAAATAATATCAAACCTGTTACTTACTTGGCTCTGGAAAAAGTCTGCTTCATAATTACGGGGAGCACTTTGTCTAAGGGGGCTTTAGTGCCTTTCAGACATTAAGACGTGACTTAACCTGGTAAGTTGAAGGAGGAGTAGCCTTACCTCTTCTATCACAAAATATGGAACTAAAACACCTGCTACAGTTGCTTGAGTTCAAGACTGAACTGCACCTGCATCCTTCCGTAAGCGTTATCATCCCAGGCACATCATTTCCACAAAATGCAGAACGAAGACAGTACTTGTCTCATAGACATGTAACAGAAGGACTCAGTGCAAAGCATACTCACAAGTGTCCAGAATCAATTAAATGCTGAACAATGTATACCTTAAAAGCGATCCTAAAAGTCCACCCATCACAGCAACAAACTACCCATGATGCAGCCATACGACAGCATCATAAGGATAAAAAATGAAAACAAACGTACGCCATTTCTGATACGGTCTGTATTTCATATGACATCTTTGCAAAACGCTAAAAATCCACGATTTCCGTGATTCTTTCCTCATTGATGTACTTACTTTGTTTCAAATGTTGAACCCTTGCGATAAGCAGGACTGTCCTGAGCGTAAGGGGACAGACAGCACTGTTTTTCACATGCTAGTTTGCTGCATCTGAGAACATTAAGACTTGGGCCCAATTTCAGAAAAACCTATGGCAAGCTAGATTTCATGTTCTGTTGTGACTCCACTGGCAGATGGTAATGCTGTATTTCAAAGGGTAAGTGCAGTTGCCTCCTTCCCAGTACTTACCCTTTGAAATAAGCTTTGGGGGTGCAGTTCCCAATAGGCAGATAATTTCTTGAAGACTTGATGCCTGAACCCAGAGATTTGGCACAGCTCTGTGATGGAATTCATTCACCGATTCAGACGCAGATGCTTTTAAGGTGTGTTAAAAATGCACACGCAGTGCAGTCAGTCTGAGTGTTGGATTTGGCATCAGAATGTCTCAGTTAGATGCAAGAATGTGTAAAATCACGAGCCAGACAGCTCCCCGCTGACTGCATATCTGAGGAAGCTTATATGCACCGTTTATTCCAGCAAATGCATGGAATATATTGTGCTTGTTAAATGTGTTCCCAAAATGCTAGTTTCAGGCAGAAACATGCAAATAAATGGTGCCTAGGGTTAAAACCTCCCACTTACAGTCAAATCCCTCCTCTTTTGAGGGATCTACCAGCTCAGACGCTGCAGACCTTTATCTGACCCAATATACTTTTAGGAGAACTACAGCATGCTGAAGAAGCAACTGTTTATCATGTAGGCTGTTCCTGCCTACTTCTTGGAGATGTAGCTCTTCCCCCCCTTCCCCTTTCTCTTGTATACAATATCAAAACAAAATTGAGAACTATCCATTGGTTTTATGATTGTACACAACTTCTTCAAGCTCCAAGTCCAAAAGGAAGTGAGAACACCTTAATTAAGGCATCAAGAATCACTTTTATAAAACCAGCAGAGCTGCAGATGTACTCACCCGAATGGCACATTCTTAGATGGCCATACGAGAAATCCAAGATCCGGGTAAGCTGTATGTGGTTGCATACTAGACAACTACATGGCACTTAGACCAGTCATACTCTGTGCATCAACCAGTGTTCAACCTTTGGCACTTGCTCCACCTCTGACTCTAACAGCTCTGCAGCTAACGAACACTTTTTCAAGCACTTTGGTATCATCGAGCTTAAGAAGTTAACAAAATGTAACACTGCCATCTCAGCTTCCAATTTCTCCGAGACTCTTCCTCTGCTGATCACAGAGTGATGACTAGAGTTGTCACCTTAAAGTTTCCTGTCTCACAAATGTGTTGAAAAATGCTCCCATTCGCCTCCTGATTCAACGTAAAAGATACAGTTCTTAGCAGGGATTTCTTGCAAACACCTATCTGAAAAACATGAACTGAACATGCCTTAGTGAAGACTAGGGCTCCCAGGGCCGTAACATTGCTATGCCTCAGGGCACAGTGCAAGGTCTAAAAACTTTTGAATACAGTCTGCTGACAGGAGGGCAGTGCAGTAGATGGAGCATTAGCCTTATTTCTGTGCTCATGTCTGCAATGGTCCCATCAAAAACCATTGATGCTGCCAAGCAATGCCCATTTCTTGTAAATGCAAACATGGTCACCTTACTTCAAGTGTAACGCCAATGTTTCCATGTTGCACTCCTATCTTTCTGGGAAAGCTGTTCTTACAAAATTGATAAAGAGCGGTCCACATGTTAACAGCAACATTAGGTGAAAAAATTATCTATAAAAATACCAGCCACATGCTAAATGAGGTGACATCAAGGCAATAAATAGCTTCATCTGTATGAAAGAGTTTGTAGAACAACCCAGAAGACATCTCTGAACAAAAAACTAACTAACTATGGATAAAGTAGTACTGAAAAAAAGTGGGTTGGATTTTTTTTTGGGGGGGGGGGGGAATAAAAATCGGTTTTACATATTTTTCTCCAATCACTTTATAAATCTGCTGCACATTAGAAATCAGACACACATGTATTTTTTCGACGTAAAGTAAGTTGAAGGTTTACATTTTTAATAGCAATGTGACTATTTCTGAATGGCAGCAGTATATATTACATGCAGTGTGAGAGGGTTAAACAGGACAGCCTCAACTCTTTATAAACTTTTGCCCTCTGGATATGTACTCATTGGCTGCTGTACAAGACTTGAGCTGTATTACACGCCTTCACGATATGGTTCAACTGTCGGTCAGGCTCGGGGCCTGGCAATAGGCCAGACCGCAATCAATGGGACACAAACCTCCCCCTTTCAGATCATCACGAAGGCTCATATTATCTCCTTTTTGTCGTGCTGGTTAAATTTATGGAGCAGAACCCCGAAGCTGCATTCCTTGGCTTGGGCCGGCCCACGCGGGCCTCCCTTTGTTTGGTACTGTAAGCGAGGCGTGCTTTGGAGGATTGCAGGGTTGTTAGTTCAGGCACTGACTGTTTGCTCATGACTGAAATGAAAAGAGTTCAGTGGAAGGGCAAAAGGACAGCACAAGTGTAAAACCCCATCCCAGCAGGCCCTGGGCTCCCATCTACAGACTCTGGACTAGGACTGAACAGAAAACCTCACCGTTAATGAGAAAGGAAAAAAATCTGTCTAGTAACAGGTAAACAGCCTAGCAGTGCGTTAGCACACACCTTGCCGCAAGGTCTCTTGCTTTCAAGTAAGCCTGTAATTACTACATAAATATGCACCTCAACCAATCCGGCTTAAAATACTGCTTAGAAGTGGTGTTAGTTTTAAAGCAAAGCTGTATCTTTTAATTTGAAAAGAAAACCTGTGAGTGCACGCAGTACTACCTGTCCAGCCTCATGGTTTAATATTTCCACCATTTTAAACACATGGAGTAACCTCAGAGAGCCTGATGCCGTGATATTTATGCTTGGGAGGAAGACATAGGAAGTAATTCTAATAAGACACAAAACTACTGGAAAAGCAGTATGCAGAGGAGAGAAGACTTCATTTCGTATGTAACAGGCATTTCCTACGTCTTAGTATTTGGTCTCAGAATGGAAAAAGTCCACCTTTGGGTATGCTCAGATACTCTCTACTCAAAGCTTTATTACTGTGGTAATTAAAGGCCACTTCTTGATACAGGTCACAAAATTAAAGATGTAAAGAAACCTTTAACGTGATCTCAAGGCAAAATCATCTGGAGTGAAAGCAAATGGAAAGACAACTTGAAAGACAGTATTCCAAATACACACAAGAGAAGTACATAGACGGTAAACCACAAGGACTCTTACTGATTATGCACATAATATAAGGTACCTGTGTACTTATTCTTCAGTACAGAAAATATCTGTGTTTACCTTCATCACTCTTAAGGCTAGTAACACTTATTCCCAGAAAGCTGCCCTAGACCTGTTGTACCAGACTTCACCCCTGTGGCACAACAAGCAGGTATGACAGGACATGAGGTCATACAGCCACTGCACTGGCGAGCAGTTCATGCCATTTCTGCTTTAGAAGCAAGTAAATAAACAAATTCTATATTCCCATTGCATTACACCAGTTTCATCTTTCCTACTATTTTTATGAACTGAAAATACTAGTAAGAGGGCCAAAAGATACTATAAAAACCCACAGATTGTGTATTAAATTTTTTTAAATTCTGGGGTTCGAGTCCGACTGGTTTAATGCAGTCTGATGATTTGTCCTGGTACATTCCAACAGACACGTCTGTTTTGAATAAAGCTTTTGTTCGTTTCTGGTGCGCACACGCTTTCAACTTATCCCACCTAATTCTAAGCAAGTAGATTTGTGAATGGAAATTGTGGATACTTTATTGCCTGGTCTTCGATGACTGTGTAGTTTGTCCTGCTGATGCTAATGCATGAATATAATTTTTTCTTTTTCCAAGCCTCTCTAACTCCATTCTAGGAGGTACCATTGCAGACTAGTTAAATCTGCAGCTCTCTGTAGTTGTTTCAACCCAAGAAAACTATTACACAGAGCACACTGAACCGGCAGCATCATGTAACAGAGTGCTTTCTGAATAAGGAAGGATCTAAAAAACACATGAATGCCAGAAAACGGGAAACATACAACACAGTTAAAGGTGTTCCTTTTACTTTTTGGCCTTGGTGTCCAAAAGCTTTTTCTGAAATGTAAGATAATTAGACAAACTACGCAGGCTCTAGAAATAAAAGTATTTCCTAAGGAAATAATAATTTCTCCCTGTCTAGATGCATTTCTTTTTGTTAATAGCTAAATACTGTGAAGAGCGTGCACAGTGAAAGAATTCCACTTGTGGAGCAAATGCAGTCCTCTTAATCATCACTTAAAGTGTAAGTAGTAGAATAAATCTGTGGTAAATCCAACAAAGGATTTATCAGCACTTTTCAGAAGAAAGTTCATACTTGCTTAAATTTCTGAAGGACTACGCCAGCCCTACATGGCAGTGCCTTGGGCTTAACCTAACTGGAGAACATTAGTTACCTATTGCAAACGTCTGCCCGTCCCGAAAAGCAGCAGCTTCCCCATGCCTTCAGAAGTGTCGCGTTTGAAAGTGAGCAAGTGTTGTACCCACGACGTCCGTTTTCGGCCATCTCTCCTTCCGTACCAGACTGTCCTGACACAACGTAATGCCTTTTCCTCACAAACTCGCACCTTTCCCAAACCAGTTACTGTACGCAATGAAGTCAAGCTTAATCTGGTTCCTGTTCTGAACCCAGCCATAGGAGCAGCCTTTTGTTTAATGCAAATCCTATGCAAGCTTCACTGGATGCAGTACCCTGTACCCAGCGATGGAAACATTCTTGCCTCTAGCTGTAACTTACCAAGGTGCGAGCAGATATTCTAGTTGTGTGGAGACTTTCACAGTAAGAACTCTGTACTCATTCATCTCTTTGAAATTATTTGTTGCTAATAATGAATGGACTTCTAAAGAAAAACATAATTTCACACTTTATGCTCGGCTAGCTACTCAGCATTATTCACTTCAATGCCTTCCGTTTTCACTCATCTGTCCTCCCCTTGCATCATTCCCTTCCAGTGCTCCTGTCCCTTAACCACCAGTCTGAATGCATCCAGGGTATCTTTCTGCCCTCAAATGTCAAGTTAAACACTGATGTTTTAGTGGAAAATCCTTCTTACTCACAAAATAGATGCTGGTATTTAGAATGACAGTTCAGTCCCTCATAAAGTCTGCCTTTCTAATGTCAACAGACATGTTACCAATGGTGAAACCGAGTGACCACACACTTTTCTTAAACCAGGCTTTGGTTCAGTTCATTCAGTTTTTCAGTTTCAGTGCCCCTAGAGAAGGGCACCGGAGCTGGGGAAGGGTCTGGAGAACGAGTGTGATGGGGAGCGGCTGAGGGAGCTGGGGGGGTTTGGTCTGGAGAAGAGGAGGCTGAGGGGAGACCTTATCGCTCTCTGCAACTGCCTGAGAGGAGGTTGTGGTGAGGTGGGGGTCGGTCTCTGCTCCCAAGTAACAAGCGATAGGACAAGAGGAAACGGCCTCAAGCTGCGCCAGGGGAGGTTTAGGTTGGATATTAGGAACAATGTCTTTACTGAAGAGTGGTCGGGCACTGGCACAGGCTGCCCAGAGAGGTGGTGGAGTCACCGTCCCTGGGGGTGTTCAGAAACCGTGCAGACGTGGCACTTGGGGACATGGTTTAGGAGGCCTGGGGGTGTTGGGCTGGCGGTTGGACTTGGTGATCTTAGAGGTCTTTTCCAACCATCATGATTCTATGATTAAATATAGCCTAATGCAAGCCAGTAATTGCTTATTTTTTTTCTAAAACCTATTACTTAAAACCATTCATATACAGCAGATGTGAAAGCAGTCACATCTAGATAGTATTAATGAAGTATTACGTTGCTGCTGTAGGTCCAAACACTGGCTTTTTTCTTCTACTCCTTCCAAATAGTTAAATTGAGTCAAGTTCAAAAAAGGGGACAAAGACAACCAACTGTAAAGACAACTGATTTCACAAATATTCCAAACATAAATGGTATCTAGTAATGCAGATACCTAGCCATAACCTCCTGAAAACACTACTCAGACATAAAGCAAGGTATTTGCAGTAATGCACAAAAAGGCGTTATAGTTTGGTTTTACAGCAGAGACCACTTTATGTCCACTCAATCCTCTTAAAAGGAAAGGGAGAGGGATATGTTAATGCAGAGTTTGGATTCTCCAAATCATCCGGACTTCTGTTGGGTGCTAAGCAGCTAACAGTGCTTTCCTACAACGAAAAATATAGGAACACAGGAAATTGTGGCATTTTTATACACGCAGCTCTAGAATTATAGACTCCACAATAAAATATGATTAAGCAAACTGAATGGTTTAAAGGTTCATCTTTCTTTTACTATATCCTGTGGATTAAAAAATTAATTAAAACTACATGCAACAGACTTATTTTCTTCAACCATACATAGCAAATTCCGCTTTATTGTGAAGTACGGAGGCTGCGCTCCCATGTAATTATCCTTCAGCTCTTTGTCCTAGACGGGGAAGGCAAAGGCAAAAAACTGTGAGATGCCCAGCCTGTCAGTCCTGGAGGAGGGCACGAAGAAAAAGCTGCCCCCCCGTATTTCCTTCTCACACATAAAAGTTCTTGGACTTAACTCTACTATCCGTTATTTCTAAAGTAAGGTCACTGTGAAAATTATACTTTTATTTCTTGAAATAGTAAGTTTTATTAACTAAAGACTGACTTCTTTAGGATTAGTCACTGTATGAGTATGCAGAGATTCAGAAGTGCAGTGAAATGCCGGACAGCACTGCACTCCATCCTCAATTCTCATGATTTTAAGGAACTCCAGAAGAGTAACCACAGGCCTCAACTGCTTGGATTCCTTCCATAGAGCTTTAAGGGGAAGTAGACTGGTGGAGTGACTATGCAAAGCAATCCTGGCAGGATTCCCCTCACAGTCAAATATAATCAATACTTGTGACTTTTGTGACAAAAAGCCCTATTAGTTTCTTGATGGAGGGCACGTGAGGCTTGTTTCTGTGTAGTTGTCATGGTTGTAGCTGGGACAGAGTTAAATTTTCTTCACTGTAGCTGGTACAGTGCTGCGTTTTGGACTTAGTATGAAAATAATGTTGATAACACACCGATGTTTTAGTTGTTGCTAGGTAGTGCTTACACTAGTCAAGGACTTTTCCAGCTTCCCATGCTCTGCCAGGTTACAAGAAGCCGGGAGAGGAGGGGGCACAGCCAAGAGAGCTGATCCAAACTGGCCGAAGGGATATTCCATATCATGTGACGTCATGCCCAGTATATTAACTGGGGGGAGTTGGCCAGGGGAGGCAGCGATCGCAGCTCGGGGACTGGCGGTGTCGGTCAGCGCGTGGTGAGCGGTTGCAGCACTTGTGGTTTTGTTTTTCTTTTCCCTTTTTTTCCCCCTGGGTTTCATTCCTCTCTCTCTCATTATTTTTTTATCATATTATCATTATGACTATTATCATAATCATTATTGTTATCATTACCATTATTACTATCACTATTTTATTTTAATTATTAAACTGTTCTTATCTCAACCCACGAGTTTTCTTGCTTTTGCTCTTCCGATTCTCTCCCTTCCCACTGGGGTGGGGGGAGTGAGCGAGCGGCTGCGTAGTGCTTAGTTGCTGACTGGGGCTAAACCACGACAGTAGTCTAGGGAAGACTGAACTTCCTTCTAATCTGAGTCATTTCTTCAGAAAATAATTCTGAGTTAGGGCAAGAAAAAAATAAATCAATCTTACAGAAAGCTGTAGAAAAGAAAACCATAGTCACAACTACAAGCCAGAAGTGTCTCATGACAGTAAGAAGCACTCTTTGAAGAGGCAAAAGGAAGAGAGACCTGTTTTCTGTTCGTTCTTGAGGGTAGCTTCATTTATTTAGAAATCATTTTAGGTCTTAGATGGTGGATTATTGTCTCTTTCTAGGTAAGAAACTGAAGTAGCTGAGGTGCATTATCAGAAAAAAATTTCAGGTCTCAAGATGAAGTTATCCATAGTGGAAAGGTAACAGGGCTGCAGTTTGAAGAACTACTTCCCCCACAAGAAAATCTACATTCACTTACACAACAAGCATGAGTAGACATCTGAAGAACAGAACAGGATCTCCACCAGAACTACATAAAGTTACCAGTGGTAAATTAAAACCTAACAGAAGAATACCGAGCAGGTGAGACTGGTAACAGAAAATGATTAAAGCAGAGAGAAGTGTCTACTGAGGTGCTGCAAAATGTGTGGGCATAAAACCAGGCTTGCTTAACTTCAAGGATCTAGTAAAAGCAGCATGTAAAATTATATTTGGAGAGGACAAAGTAAGAGGCGTTTAAAACTCCAGTGAGGACAGTGAAGTACTAAAGAACCTGAAGAGGTCAGAAATATGGCAGGAAATGAAATGGGATTCAACCTACAAAATTGCAACCTGGTTCATCTGGGGAAAAATAATCCAGAACACAAATATTAAATGACAAGGAGATATTTGCAAAGCAGTAAAATAAAACAAAACGTAAAAAAAAACCCCACCTCTTGGGGGAAAATAGCAAGCAGAAAACTGGATATCAATTTGCAATGTGATATGGCAGTAAAACCAGCCAACGCAGTTTTGGATGACTTGCAGAGCACAGCTTGTCACAGACCAGGGATATGACTGTCCCTTTTCACACAATACTGATGGGAACTTACAGACTGGGGGGATTTCAAAGTAACTCAACAACAGCAATGGAAGAATCTGGATAGACTAATGACAGAAGAATGTAAGCCCATAAAAATCAAGTTCAGCAGTGACTGTAGATAGGAGGTAGGGCTAACACTGAGGAAAAGCCAGTGTCTACAGCCATTTAACAGGATGCCACAGGAGTAAAATGGGCAAACTTGCTCAAAAGAAAACAGATCATTTGAGAAAACAGTTCATTATAAGCTCTGTTATCCCACTGGGAAAAAAGAGGAAAGAGGATATGAAGGAAATCACGCTGCCCAAGTCATTTACAGATTAGACCAATAAATCAGCTCAACTGTCCTGTAGGCAACATTTCCAGATTTACACAACTCAATGAACACTAGCCGATACATACACTTTCTCTCTTGCTTCTAGGAAAATCTTAGGAAGGGCTTACGAGGAGAAGAATAACATCTCGCTCACCAGAGTCATGGCTCATACACGACTGACATTACTGTAAAGACTCGTGAAATCAGGTCTAGATCAAGTCCAAAGTCAGGATGGAATTTGGAACACATACAGAGGTGTTAAGGTTCAAGTA